>JALDNG010000015.1:14387500-14987500 GCA_024349245.1 Neodontobutis hainanensis | reverse complement strand
CAGTGTGTGTAAGACTTAAAACAGAGGCCACTATAAGTGAAAAGAAACTATTGACAGTTAAATAAACATCATCTAAACAGTGCAACATGTGGAATGTGTCTAAAAACGGTTAGTGATTTGTAATTTTTGTTTGTGTGGGAGGCATAATGGCAGTTTTGTTGAATGGTCTATTTATTTTTCCAAATTGAAAAATTTGCTGAAGGATTACTGTTAGTTTTTGGAGAATAGCACACTGACTGTTTCTAAGTTGTCAGTCAGCAACCTTCAGTGTTGGAACTGGAGACAGATTTGGGTGTGATAAGTATGTAAAACAGTGCATCTCAGGCTGCAAGATGTAACGCAGATTTATTTTACTGTAAGAGAAATCCTGATTAATCAAAGAACATGTTATGTTTTGTTTAAAGTATTCTTTGCAAAACCTTGAATGTGAAAAAAGTAATTGCAATCCTTACCCAAGCATGTGCAAAAGAGCTTGATGATAATGTTGGTGTGTCTGACCTCTAGTGTACCTCTCTGAAATCCTAACATAATGACTGTGTGTTCCCTAAGCTTACCATCAAAAGTGCAGTGGTATCCTGAATGAGGGAAAGCATCAACTAACAGCTGGGCCTCAACATACTCACAGTGAACCCTAGGTGAAACCACAACCGCATACTCATCTTTAACATCTCATCCAGGATACACAACCCAACGCTCCAGCCACAGAGCAGGTTGACATTGATTAGCTACCATACACCACCTGAAATTTACATAAACACATGGAGATTTGCTTGGTCATGTCATATAGGGTCTATATACCCTGACATTATACAGTATCCAGTGGAGAATGTTAGCGGTGTCTTTCCATTTCACTGAAGGATCTGCCACAGGGAGCAAAGGTGATGCTGCAGGCTTAAACAGCAACCATCAAACAAACAGCTGCACAGTCTGTATCTCCTCCAAAACATTCCACAACACCATAATACAGTCATTTTGGTAGAAAATCACCCTTAAATAAATGCATGCTAGTAGCAGACTAGAAAACAAAGTGAAAAAAATGCCAGGAGGCATTTGACATCCTTCATGGCCACGAGGGTTGCAATATTGAAGGCTTACATGTAAACAGTACAATTTCGGGGTTTTTTTGGTTTCTCCATCTCAGCTAGGAAGTAAATGACAAAATCCAAAATGAATGGTTTTAACACCAGAGACAAATGAAAAGTATGCATTGGCCTTGCCACAGTCTTATGTTCGCTGTATAATAACACGCTGAGTGGTGGATATGCTCGCTTCACCAAACCACTGGAGAGCATCCAGGTGCCATACTTCTACAGCCTTACTGTACAAGTAGTGTCTAAAGGGCACTCTACAAGGATAGTGCTGTGTTTAGTAATGCCATATCTGTGGCATATTAGTGAACTTTAGACATAATCATAAAATCAACAGGAGTTTTCTCAGTTAATGATTTGGTGGAGGCATTACCAGTATGTGAACTGACTGCTCCAAAAAGAAAAGCCAAAAAAATACTGCTAACTAGCTCCCCTGTTACCCCATTAGCAAAGCAAGCAATTTCATTTCTAATAATCCATCAACATGTCTAATTTATAATCCTCCTCAAATTGCTTAGCATAACAGAATAACCCACTGTAAAATGCTGAGTGCAGCGGCCCCTCAGGAGCAGTGTTTACTGCCTGGTCACTGGCAGAAGACTGGCCAGTCAGGTTGGGCCAAACATGCATTTGACCACTACTGAGTACAGCTGGGATCTGTGTAGACCCTTAGCAGCGAAGGTCTGCGAATGTGGCTTGATATTTTAAGGTCAATTAACAGTGAGTCATACTCACAGATCTCTTAAATGGTCCATGGGTCATTGTTGGACCGTGCCACTCACTGAGCTGTGACATGACTGAATATCAGCCTCAAGTTTTGGTTGGTTCTTTTCTTGGACATTTAGTTTTAGAAACTGTGCAGCAGAGCAGCTGAGATGACATAACGTGTACCATTATCTTTACCACAAACTTTGCACAACATTACAAGAGGCCTTTTAAAGACTAAAGAAAAATAGACTAAACGCAATGCACAAAATAGAGAGAATATAAAGAAAAAACATGGTTTACTTAAAAACTGGATTTTAAAATCTCCTACAACACATAAAAAGTTTAATGAGAAACACCTTCATGTGTTTATAACAATTACCCAACCACAGAGTAATGGTGACAGAAAAGTAAATAACTTACCAAACCAAAAGAGATAAGTGAGTCCAATTAATATCAAGGACAGTTTTATTGCAGGTAATATGTACTATTTAGAAGTACATACCAGTGTCTGTTTGACTGTTAAAATGATGTGTCTCTGCAGACATATGTGCTCTTTACTTTCTCTGTATCAGTGCTGAGATGATAAGAGACCCCCCCAAGGGAGGCCTGTGTGATTGACTGTGGGGAAGACCCTGTTATGATTAGGCAAACTAATCTCTGGTGGGACTGATACAGATTCTTGGCACACTCTGGTGGGCTTGCTGCTGCCTTGTCATGATTCAGACAAATGACAGCTTCTCATTGTCTAGCAGAGCCACAAGCCAGAGCCACAAACTCCAGTGGAGTTATGTCTCACACTGAACACTCACTTTCCACCAGCCGCTGTGGATGACCACTAGGACTGCTATGGCTACCTGCGTATACAGGTATACAGGTAGGTTCATTCATTCATTTATTAATTTATTTCTGACTGCTCACAGCTACTGAAAGCTGTTTATTTTCCCCTTATGACAGGCACTTTCACCTGTATAAAAGAATGACTTGAATTTAGCTGCAGATTCATATGTTTTTCAAGTTTTGTTGCTGCCATCCACAACACAGATAAACACTAAATTTGAACATCTGTCCTCCCAAAATGACAGCAGTGATTAATGGTGCACTAAAATCCTTCCATGACAAAGACTTACTCATGAAATCGAGTCACTGAAGAGATGACTAAACAGGTTGACTGTATGATTGCAAGTAGAGTTTATTTAGAGTTCTGCATACTGATACTGGTCAGCCAACTTTAATGGTCAAGAAGACCGAAATTATTTGTTTTATTAAGGTCAACGATGTAATTCAATGAACTTACAGAATACATTAGATAAAAGACCACCAATCTGCCATACACACACTCACATCCAGATTTACATGTCGAGTGCAAAAGCCAAGATGTACTGAAATCAATCATCCCGTCATCACACACGTCAAACTCAAGGCAAAATTTGTATCCTACCCACAAATACATTTTCCATTTGTCACATCTTTAAGTGTTTTTATAGACATTTGGCAGAAAATACTGACATTAATGTTGAAGTACAGAAGACACTGTGAGGGGAAATTGTATCTAAATAAAATGCTATTATATGTGTTTATTGTAGGAAATCTTTAATTAAACCTTGTCAATTACCAATATCTATAGCTCTGTATGACTATGCTTGTCAAGGAAATCTGTAAGTTTGATCAGTTCTGATCAAGTTTTCCATGTGCTGAGGTCTGCTGGTGTTTGCACAGATGCATGCAGCTGTCAGAGTTGTCATCTATTTGAGACAGCGATAGCAAAAACAGTGATTGATGACCAGAACTGAGGAAAGAATGGTGTTGCGTTTTTGTTTTTATACTGAACGTCTTTGTATGTCATCAATAGACAAAATGTTTTATAATAGCGGGTAGGTGACTAAGGACTAGAAGCTAAACAAACCTTTTAAGAATAATTAGCAAAGTTAGCAAAATATTCTGGGGATTCCTAACTGCCTCTTTTGCCCCTTTTAAAAACACCAAAAGTGGCCGAAAAGAATGGCCATAGTTAGCTTGAGTTCACGCACTTGTTCATTAGTGGAGCCTCAATGTCTGCTACTCTTCACATCCCACCGAACTATAATACCACTGTTGGAGACACTGAAGATACTGGAAACTACACTTCCTAATGTGACACGTCAGCGGGCCTCATACAATAGTTGCACAACAGTAGCATTTGTGAGCCAAAGCACCAGTAGCACAGCTCTCTCAATACAACCAAGAGGGTCTTCATCACACTGTGGAGACAAAACTCAACAGTAAAGGACCCGAGGCTTCCCACTGAAACGTGTCAGGCAACTGGTGCTAACATGCAAGGGATGTATCCAAAAAAGCATCCAACGGGTTTTGGGAGAGAAACAGCGTCTCACAAACAGGGCTATGATGTGGTTGGTATAGTTTAAGTACTCTAATGCTCGGCGAGACACTGAGGCCTAATGTGGGGAAATGGAACAATGCATTTAACCACATGAAACAACCAAGCAGGATTACTTTTGTTCATAGTTTCTTATTCTTCTTCTTTCATGGACTTTGTTGTTTCTTCTGTAATAAAAGGCATACTGTACATATTTCCCTGTGTTGCCATAAACAAGGAATTTCTCCAAAAGCTTATTTTCTTTTCTCATACATAAGACACACACATAAAAGACAATAGATAAAAATTACAAACCTTAGTCATGTTAAGTAGCATTACCTCACATTCCAACTTTCCATTATAAATCCACAGAGTACATTCATTCATTCCTTTTTGACCACTTATTATTTAAACATCGCACCATAAACATTTGGGATCGGCTCCAGCCCCCTGTGGCCGTGCACACCATAATTATACTATATCTACAAGAAAGTATATGGGAATTAATCCTGGTGGTAATTTCTCTTTCTGCAACTTTAGATGCAGTTAAAGCCTTTTGTTTCCTATACAAAAGAGGGAAAAAAATTGAGATCACTGTGGGGTAATGGTAATGTAATTTACTAAGAGTTTTTTTTCAACATGGCATGTTAATTCTTTCTTTCTCTCACAATTGTATATGCCTAATTTAAAAATCCTCCTCTCAATACTAGTTTAGTCCTAATTTTACGTTTGCAATTATACACTTGGATAGTGTTTATCTAGTAATATTTGTTTAGATTGTTTTAAGCATGCTGTAGAGGACCAATGTCTCCACATATCTATGTCATATTCAGGGTGTTTAATGGTTATGGTCTTAACCTTTTGGCCTGTTCATTCTCAAACAGACCATCCCTACTTCCATCAACGAGACAAGACATAAAGACACTGCTGCCTGCCTCACCGCACACACAACCAAAACAAATCTCCCAAAGGAGCACAACAATATGTCATTCCTGGGCTTACAACACCCCCATCATGCATGAGCCAAGGCACAGCTGAGCTCTCCCACAGACCTCCAGCAGCCTCAAGTCACCAAACTGAAGAGTGGGAACCCAAACAGGTTGTTGTACATCACGAGAGATACTGTCTGTTGTTTTATTTCAACTGCAATAACTAATTTATACGTGCATTTATTGTGCATAGCCATAGATAAGTAAATTAGATGGTATTTTGTTTGACCACAAAACTGAAACAAGCCTTGGCCTGTCTTTAAAAACCACTCAGAGGACAATGCTCCAGAGTAATAGACACAGAAAGTCCCCAAGAAGTTGTTGACAGCTACATGATGCCGCCACACTGCCAAAACCAGAACAGACTGTGACAGAGATACTCTTGTCTGGGATTCAGATGTCGCCTATGAATGAGTTTGTGCTTTTTGTTCTTGGTTCGTGGTGTGCACATGTCAGAAAATGAGTATTTGGTGTATAATTTAACATAGGGAATTATGTTTAAAAAAAAAAAAGATCTCCTGTTAATGAGTAGTTTGCAGAAACAGAGGCTATCCGGGCATATGCTCTGTTTTTGATTGTTTTTGAACTTTAGTGCATATATGTAGGCCTATAGGACATATGGTCACAAGTAATGTTTGCACTTATACAACAGTTCTACAGATATTATGTGTTGATTCAAAATGTATGTATCTGTGCTTATATATAAAATAAATAAATACTAAACATTTTTGGTAACTGTCGGTATGCTTAAGTGCTACTACTCACCCACATACATCCCATTCTCTATTCTCTTAATGATGTCGAAGGCATTCTCCACGTTGCCCTCCAGAATCTCAAACTGGACGTCAAAACTGCCTAAGTGATAGGTCGCATAGGGTCGCACTGAAGATCTCAGGAAAACAATCTCTGTTAGAAGACAACAATTCATACAGTGAGCTCTTGAGGCCTGAACACTCAAAATGAGTGCCAACATTTGTTTTTTCTCTCAAGAGAAAGACAATAAAATGGAGAAAATTACAGTTTATTGTGCTTTAGAAGGGGTACATTAAGTTTTTTTTAACTGTGTGATAGCACTGAAGTGCTTTAAAGCCCAACCTGGAGCTCATCAGAAATGACATGAGCCTAACTCCCAGTGACGTGTGCCTGAACAGTGCGCCAGCCAACAGATGCTTGTCAGCTGTCACTGCATATGGGTGATTACCGTGGTTTTCCGCAATTCAACCAGCATGCCACTTATTCTCCAGTGTGGGATGGAGAACAACGTGGAACAAGCTAAAGTTTGGGGTCAGCTATGGGTTGTGACAGTTGAAGAAGAGCCTTGGATAAGAGTAAGGAAGACAAAGTGGAGCTTAAACGGAAAATGGCAGAATGAAAGTTATGCTATTTCAAGATTTCATATATATATATTTTATATTTCATATATATATTTCTTTTTAAGTTAAAAGATTCATTTTACATATCTTTAAGAAAGCATTTGTACTAGACTTTTATTGTTTCCTGTTTGCCATTCTCCATTATCTGAATACATATTGAATATCTGAAATCCTACATGAGGCTGTTCCTACCTTCTGGTCTTGTGAACTCTCTGAACGTGGCCAAGGAGATGAAGGTGTGCGATATTGAGTGTACAGGATCCAGAGCACAGGCGTAGTCATTCGGTTGGCAGATCTTTATGCAGCGTATGATGTCCGAGCGCAGAAGTGTGGTCACTCTGCAGTGAGGAAAAGTGAGATATACCCCAGCATTTGTGCACAGAAAAACAAACATGTGGTCACATTTAGTTTCTAAAGGCATCCTCGGATTAATCAACATCCTTAAGAAATTGCCTCAAAAACATTACAGTACAGAAAAGATATTGCATACAACACATAATATCAAAAACGTGGTCAGAGAGTAATAAACTAATGTCTAAAGCCAATCTCTATAGCAATGAGACTTGCCCTGCCTGCCATTGATGCTTTTCTGATGCACTTTGCAAGCTGTGTGGGAAATGAATTACACTCACAGAGGACTATCCAGTACCTGCTCAAGAAAATATTTGGATTTAGAGAGCATCCCCAACTTCACATCAGATAATCTCTTGTGGAGGATTTATGAGACAAGGGAGTGTTCTAAAAGACTCCTAAATTGTGAGCAACATGACTAGACACCTCCCTTGCCTCTCCCCGGGGCAGCTCTTATGCTATTATTTAGGGCTTTGTTTATTCCAGTCTAATCAGTGACAGGCCAGAGGAATGTAGGGCTAGGGCTCCTAAAGCCACCTGAAGAATCACTACTCACTACCTGTCTGCACTAGAGCTCTCAGAGGTTTTAACGCATTTGCAGCTGCATAAATCAAGGGTTTGTCTTTACTACAAGAGGCTTGTTATCATGAAAGAACTGTTCAAACTAAATATAAGCCTTCAATCTGACATTCAATATGGTACATTTAAACTTCTTCACAAAGAAGACAAGTTGGTTATATTGGGTTATGAAAACAGCCAAGTTGCCATGTATAAGACCAGTTAATGTGCATGGCAGCCATATAGCCACATTGTGAGTCATAAGCTGTGGATCTCTGGCGTTCCTCAGGGACCTATAGGCCAAAGCTCTGGGCTGAGCTTGGGTTGCAGGCCTCCTTTCATGAAGAGCGAGGAGAGAAGCCCCTGACATAAAGTCAAGCCACCACTGGGTAGGGGCTTGTAATTAGCAATTAGTGAGTGGGTCCAAGTTTTACTTTGGTCCAGGCCAAAGCCACAAAATGTTCTCTAGTTTATAATACCATGGCCTGAGCTGCAGAAAGGCCCATGTGGGGCTCTAGAGGACAAGGTGAAAGCTTTTTTGGGGTAGAGAGTAAATTTATGAGAAGATAATGACCCAGAGTGAACTGCACCCTTACACACAAAAGGACACTTCAAAGCAACAGCAAGTGGAGTTATTCATATTCCTGCCAGTTTTAATGTGAACATCTACAGCAAAAACAACCCAATGAGCACATGTTCAATTGTGCATGTGTGCATTCAAGCATGCAAACGTGCTTGTATGTCTGTGTGTGTGAGAGTGTGTGCATTCATAGAGTATATGTCTTCTTCTTCATCTCTCCATGCCTCACGTGGCCCAGCCCAGCAGAAAAACCCCAATACTTTCAGACCAGAAAGAAAAACAGACTTTTTGGATGAAAGTCTTCTGGTCAAGCATAGAGCCTTTTATTTTTTTGGTAATTATTATTTATAGTCAGCACATTGATAACGCCCCAACACAAACACTGCAGGGCATCATTCATTCTGTGCGCGGTGATGTTGCCGTACCACAAATTGTTCAGACCACCAGCCAGAGCCCAGAGCCCCATAACTCAATGTCAAAGGGGAGGAAAAAACCTCCTGCACGCCACTCGATTCTTATTTTAAGGATGTCCTCACTAGAGACCAAATGCATCCTCACTGGGCTGACAGCATAAGGCAGGGGGAACCTGGGACATATGAATTTACAGTTATTATAAGCCACAGCCTAAAGCAGCAGGCTCACTGCATGTCAGACTATTTATACTCTCTCCTCCTGGTCCACATTTCCCTCGCCTTTGCCACTGCTTCCAATCCCATGTCACTTACTCAGCCTTCATTTAGATTATCTGACTGCTTTGGGGTTTACTCCTGCAATGTGCAGTGGAAATCTGTGCCTTTTACATTAAGCCAAAAAATGTAAGAGAGGGCAAAAGACATGCATGAAAATAATTGATGCATTTATGGACAAAGTAAGTGATGGTTTAGACAGAGAATGAATCACAGAAAAATATCTGGAATTTGGAATTAAGCATGTAAACACAAGGGGCAGAATCAGAATTATTACTGTGAGTAAAACTGCTGTACTGAATCAAATCCCTGTGAGATATTACCAAAAACTAGAAATGACTTGTTGAGCATGTGTTATTGCTATTTACATTTTAATAGAAAATTGTTCATATAAACCAGAAAACACTTAAAAAATATCAGACTTTATCATGCAACTATCATCAAATTAAAAAAGCAGAGTTGTTTTTGAGTTACCCTAACCTATAGCGCCACCTTGTGGATCTACAAACACATCACTTCAAATATAACCTGTTGTTGTCAAATAATGAACCTGCTGTTCATTATATTTCTATAATATTATGTCCAGGTTGATTCTTAATACAACTATGTGTGTTTGTCATGTCATTTTTTTTTACCATAACATGGCATTATAAAATAATGTTCAGTGTTTTAAAGGGTTCTCTATTATCAATAAAAAAGCCAGATATCTCAAAGTCTCAAGAAATAGTATAGTGTACTAAAATGAATCTAAAATGAATCTAGAAGGTCACTGTACATGGTGTATCTAAAGTATTGTCTTTGTTTTATAAAACATATACAGTTCTTAAATCGATGTTTGAGTTTAAAGGTTTGTAAATGTCACGGTAAACTAATCCTGACTGCACCGGCTCACATTTAAAGAAGCTGTTAGCAGGTAGAATATTTTGTAAATATTTGTGGTAAAACAGCCTTCACTATCTCTAACAATCTCAACAACTTTAGTTAGTGGAACAATTTCCAGTGTGCATGCTTAACAGCATTGTCTGTTATTGTGTTTACATGTATGCAGAGTTAGGACAGTGGCCTACCCTCATCACAGTTTAAATTAAGTTTAAATGCTTGTTGTAATTGCCACTAAACAAAAAATTTATTGAAATGACACATTTTTAGTAAGTGATTATTCCAGTAGTGGGTTATAAGGTACGCTGGGCTCATCCTGAGTGACAAACACCAATACTTTGGCTAAATATGTGCTGACTGTGCTGTAGCGATGCAGCCTTAGCTCCAGAGACAGTTCAAAGTCCTGTGGGTTGTTGATGAGCTTTGCCACAGACATGACTCCGCCGGTGGGTGACCGCTCTGTCTTGAAGTAACCACCCTCGTTTCCTGCAGTGATAGCGATCTGGATGTCGTCGCTGGCCACAGTGTGTGATGGGCCCATGCGGAAGATGTTGGTGAATACAGGGATGTTGGTGGGGAAGGTGAGGTAGTAGTAGGTAATTCTCAAGGGCATGGCCAGGCACTCGATAGACTCATTGCAAAGCAAGCGTTCACATCGACTGCGAAAGAGAAGGGTAGGGGACAGGGTAGGGACAAGACAGAACAAAACAGGCACAAAGAGAAAAGAGAGACCAGGTGTAAATTACATTTGCCGTGCATGGCATGCAGTGGAGGGAACACCACCTCAGCAGCATTTTACTCAACAGGTGAGTAATGGTGCCCTCAGTGGACTCATGCAAGACATTCATAGTGCCTCCTAATCAGGTACGGTGATGTACATAGGGTCTACTGGAGCTGAGCTAATCACAACCTTCTAATTGCCCTTTAACTTACAACAGGTCATGCTACGGCCCAGTCTTTTCTTAAGTCATTCCAGCACTGCACCCACTGGACATGCACAGCCTTTGTTCATTCATATCATACCAGAAAGAAATTTGATTAATAAGCGTGATATTGTCCACAGCATATATTGTCAACTGCTGGACTGATGAACAAAATGTAACCATAAAGAACATAGGCTCTGCTCTAAGTTGTTCTTTTTCCCCCCAAAAAAATAATTGATAAAACTGCAACTGAAAATACAGATTACATTTTAGACAAAAGTAGTACTCACGTTTCTCCCACTTTGCGGTAATTAGATGGACATTCAAATGACAGGCATTTAAATTCTCCCTGGACATTGAAGCAGCTCTGGTTTTCTGTGCAAGAGTGTGTTGCTGTCACACATTCGTCAATATCTAAAAGGAAAAAAAAACATTGTGGTTTAACAGTTGAAGTTCTTTTATAAAGTCACAGAAATTAAAGTGCATTAGTATATAATATTCCACCTTGACAGCTGCGGCCATTGGGGGCCAGGGTATAACCAGTTACCGGGCAAGAACAGTGGAAACTACCAGCTGTGTTGTGACAGCGATATGAGCAAATGTGGCCACCAGTGGGCAGCGCACATTCATCGATGTCTGAAAATGACAACAAAATAATGTAAAACTAGACACAAAACTAAAAAATACTGTATATATTTCATTATCATCATCATAAATGTATTTTACCTTCACAAGTCATGCCATCAATGTCACTGAGTTGATAGCCCCTGCGACAATAACACTGATAGGAGCCATACACATTAGCACACTCCTGACTACAGGGGCTGTTCTCACATTCATTCACATCTACAAAAAAAACAACATCACTTTATCAACATGTGTTCTCTAGTTTACATAGAACCATAAAACATTACATGTTCGCCATTTACATGTGTTATTAGTGATAACCAGTGTTGGGGTAGTTAGGCTACTTAAAAAAAGTAATTAGCTACTAGTTACTTCTGTAAATTGTAATGAGATTACTTTACTAGTTACTGCATTTGAAAAGTAACTTCACTACTTATTTCTTTTTTTTTACAGTGTTTTTGGATTATTTAGTAGTATTTAGTTTTTGGTAGGCTACCTTGATTATAAAGATAAGTGCCAAAAAATGGCTTGTGTAACACAGGAAAGCGCATTTTAATAGTCTAGTAAAGTAGACTAGTGTGGTTACCGATGTTTTTAGTGTAATGTGTTACCTTACTTTGTTACCCAAAAAGGTAATATTGTTACTGTAATCCGTTACTTTGGAACCTGTTACCCCAACACTGGTGATAATAAGTAGTTTGTAAAAAAATATATAAATAAAAAAGGTATCCCAGTCTGATCTTTGTCTCACCATTACAGTTTCTCCCATCAGCTGCCAGCTTAAAGCCTGTGGTGCAGCTACACTTGTAGGATCCTAGGGTGTTCTCACATTTGTGCGCGCACAGGCGACCGGGGAAATGCCTGCATTCATTTACATCTAAAACACCATATTAAAAGTTCAAAAGCAAGTCAGTTTTAAATGTCTGACCTGATATATCTCGGTTGCTTACCCTCACAAACTCGGCTGATACTGTTGAAAATGTAGCCTTCCTCACACTCACAGCGGTAGGAGCCAACCATGTTGATACAACCATGACCCTGACAGACATTTTCAAGAGTCTTGCACTCATCAATATCTGAGATGTGAAAGAAGGGGAAAGTATAACTACATCATGGAACTGCAGCCTACTCCATTTATACTTTTTCAATAATATTTTATTCAAACCAATGCAGCTAGTGCCCTCTTCATTAAGGTGGTATCCACGTCCGCAGTTTACTGAGTTCCTCTGGCAGATGTAGGACCCCACGGTGTTGATGCAGATCTGCCCCCTGTGGCATGAACCCATCTGGCTAACACATTCGTTGATATCTGAAAACACACACATGCCCTTTTCAATGATTTGTGCACTTTCAAAAACACTTTTTGTTTAGATCATATAAGACACATTCCCATACCCTGTCTAAACACATTTTGATCTGCACACTACTTACCAATGCAGTTGCCCAGAGCATCCTGGATAAATCCCACTGCGCATTTAACTTTGGGAAGACAGCGGAATGAGCCTTGCGTGTTCTGGCACTCAAACTCTGGGCCACAGTTATGGATGCCGGCCTCACACTCATTAATATCTGATGGTAAACATCACAGCAGCAATGAACACACAGACGGTAGAGTCTAGTAATATCTCGGCATTTGTACTAGGGGCCATTTTAGGACACAGAGACTGACCTTCACAGTCATTGGTGTCAGTGAGCTCGTAGCCAGTCCCACAGCTGACCTCTCTCTGGCAACGGAATGAGCCCTCTGTGTTGATACAGCGCTCCCCCCCACGACAGTTACTGATTCCCAGTACGCACTCATTGATGTCTGTCAGAAGAGACAATGCATGAGTAGAGAATATAATTCTCCTTCAAAAAAAAAACTGGAAAAAGAAAAGTAACCTTCGCAATTCTTTTGATCTGCTTTAAGTTTGTAGCCTTTGAGACAGCCGCATGTGTTGCTACCCACACACTGATGAGCACAGACACCTACAGAATAGAGACAAGTCTATTAACTACTGCATTTTCAATCATTTAAAAATGAATTAGTTTGTAACTCTACCATTGCACTGGTCTGTTACTGTAGAAATGTCTCCATTTTCAGTGGTTTCATCCCTGTTAAGTACTGTGAGAGTAAAATGGTTAATTTAGACAGTAACAGCTCATTCTTGAGTGTCTACTTATAAAATTATTAAGATTGTAAACATAAACTAAAAAAAATGTTGTAAAGCATAAAACACTAACAAAGTCCTAATTCAGATTTAAGCACTTGCCCCATGGATCCAAAAGGGGGCGGTCATGACTTTCTGAAAAAACTCAAACCAACATTAAAAGCTTGTTTGTTTATACATACACTCATTTTTCCCTGTGTTCTCTGTCTGGTTTTTGTGAGCTCCATCCGCACAGCAGGCTCGAGACACTTGGCCACACTGGTAGCTCACCGACAGCTTCTGGTCACATGGTAAGCCTTGCTCCTGAAGCGCCTTGCCCACAAGACAGCAATCACAGCACATCTGCGGGACAAAAATAACTAGTAAGGCATGCAAGTGGACGAGACAGGGTTTGAGAGTAACAAATGATTTAAATCAGATAAACAGGCTGTTCAGAAGGCCGGAAGAATATATATTAAAAAAATATGGCCGGTAACTAAGAAACAGACATAAAGGCATTATCCCCTAAGGCTAAAAAATACCCAATCAGTCATTACAGTGTCAGCAGGGGATAAGAAATGCAGTTTTAAAGGAAAGACGTGTTTCATAATTACGATAACTGTCAAATCAAAATATTTTATGTATTTTTAGAACTTTACAAATCATTATGCTTATCTACAATTCCATATGGTGTTGGTATACTATATTACAAGTTCAGAAGAATAATAGCAATAGTGTAATAGCACTTAACAGTCTTTTTTTTTTCCTCAACTGCAATTTAGTTATCACTTTCCTGACTTCAATTGCTTGTTGCTTCACAATTATAAATTAATATGTGTAAAAAAAAAAGTGAAGTACGAATGTAAATATGATGCCCTCATCATTCACAACCTGCGCTTTAAAGTCAAGATCAAGTAAAGGCAAGCTACAGTGAACAACAACACTGCTCCTTTCTAGATGCAGTGTTTTGATGAAATACAGGAAGGCACATTGAGAGATCAAATAAGTAAACCCTGCATAATTTTCTAGAGACAGGGCTAAATTTATAATCTATCTGAAAGAAACATGCTCCATTCCTTTGCAGAGTGGCATGTCTTGTCCTGCTCACAGCACACACACTGTAACACATCGTTATCTTCACCCAAATCTAAACATAACCAACATGGATATCATGTCCTCATGTGGAAAAAGATTTATGTCTCAATATGGTAATCATAATTATACTTTTTTTACATCCTTTATCTAACAGCAATTATTTTGATAATTATCTGTATTTATACACACATATACACGACAGGACATGTTCAAACACACCTTTGTAGTCTTGGTCTCGCAGGTGCTGGTGAATAAGGAATCACAGGCTCCTTGGCTTTTTGCTGTGTTGATACCAGTGCTGCACATATTATCTTCCAGGACTAACAAACAGCATTGTTCCCGCACAATCCTGTCAACAAGAGAAGACACACACATCAACAATCCTTTTTCATAACAGAAATTGACATAATTATCTAACTCTGTCTTGACTGTAGCCCAATAAAAGCACCCCTAGACAAACCCAATGGAGATATCTAATCTAACAAAGATCTGATAAACAACTATGTAAGTGGGTGTGGCAGAATTATCAGTGATATACTCTAAATGTGTATACAATGGTTTACAGGTGTGACTTATCATACGATTTATCATTTACAAGCCATTTATTAATTAGCAGTGATGTATATATCCTCAGTGTCTGAATTACACTAGTGCATTTACAGTTCATTGTAAGGAATACCACCCTTTTTACTAGTAACCAATGATTTAGTGTAAAGAGAAGAATCCAGAACCAAAGTTGTACTTTGACACAGACACAAGAAAGGTTTTTGGCTTCCACTTTTATGTCTGTGTAAGGCTGCCCATAGACCATACACACTATGGCCTTTATGCATGCATTTGTCTTTTACCCGTTGTGATTAGCCATTTAGAAAATTTTCAACATAGAAAAGTGTAGGATATGAAAACTGAGAATAAATCAGAGCAGTGCACATTTATTCATTTAATGCCACTTATTGTTTACAGGTGATATTGATATTTCAAGTGTTATAAACACTCTAGATATTTTCAAGAATAAAAACTACATATTGTCACTTAAAGGTTTAGATAACATAGAGATATTGACTCTGACTCTTGCTTTAGCAATACTGCTCTCCGATTGTTTAAGGGTTGCTGACTGTCTGGATCTCTGTTTAAGTGTGATTTCATGAGACATAAAAACATCACCCTAGGACTCTTCTCTCTCTTTTCCAACAAACTCTTTATCTACACTTACCAGAAACTTCTTTTCAACATAAACCACTGTCTCAGATCTACGTCAAGGCACACACCTCCTCTGCAGAACCTTTTAAGGGCACACTCATGCTCCTGTTTTTCTTTTCTCTCTTCACTTTTACGTTCCCCTTTGGTTTCTGAAGTAATCACAGAGATTTCCTGTTATTGGCCTCTCTACCCTCCCTCTATGTCGCATTTCACCTCTAAGGTATTTCCTGGGTTTTGAAACAGCCCCTCTTCTGACCCCCACCAACCAATTTTCATCCACAACTACACGTGCTCCCCCCAAAAAAACTGCAGCTTTCCCCTGTTCCCCCCTCACTACAGAATTTAGACAAATTTGGGATCAGCTATTGTGGCTCTGGTAAATGTGTTTGCAATCAGCTTTTACGGCAGCAGCTCACTCTGACTTAATGTGTATACTGTAGGTCTGAACCTGTGGCGGTTCTAGGTTTACCAGCAGAGCCATCATTATCCCATCATTATTGTGTTAATATTGTGTTTCCTGCCCTCATATGAAGTGAATAAGGTGGCTGAGCCAGGTAAAGTAATCTAATGTTAATGACTTATGGACATTTCTTATGCCATGTATATACAGTATATAGCCAACGTTACAGATACAGTGACAAGAGGAGCCAGTTAATGAGTTGTAAGTCTGAGTAAGCCCTGAGTAATTGCTCTAACCAATGCACTTAAGCCCTTCTGGGATAGACTTGTGGTAAAAAGAGAGAGGTTTGGGTAATGACCAGTGCTTACATGCATGTGTCTGAATCTGATATAAGAGGGAGGGATGAGCAGTCGTCATTATCCTTGCCACGCTTCAGGCCATCCTGACAGCAATCCTCAATTGAGATTTGTTCAGCTCCTAGAAAGAGAGAAAAGGTTTTTTCCATGAGCTAACAGGTGCAATTATTAGTGTCATTGTCACATTTTATATTCACACATTTAAATATTGCATCTTTATTTACAGAGGGTAAGGAAAATTATGTTTTATTTCTGCTAACGCAGTGGGACTTTTATTGACTAATTTTGTTTCTTTGTTGTCTCGGTTCAAGACAATGCAGCTCAAAGATTACAGCAGAGAAATACTGTATGTCATGCATGTCATGTATCATGTATGGCAGCCACATAATTCAGTAAATACTTGCAAGCCCTTATTTGTATTTTTTACATTGCACTATATATTTTTTTTACTTATTGTTATTTGTTGTTGGTTCAAGAGTAACACCAGTTCAGTTCTCTGGATGTACTGTACATGTGGCAGAATTGACATATATAATTATATCATTATAATGATATAATACATTGCTTAAACTACCACTACAGCCACTATTGCACACTCTCATTGATTCAGTGAAACCTGATCTATCAACTGTTTTTTTTTTTTTATTGATTTTCTTTTATCCAGTAAAGACCTTCTTGCTGTGAGGCAGGAGTGCTATCCACTCTGCCACGTGTCGCCTTTGAAATGAGTATCCAAAATCCTGTACAGTATTTAACTTAATTAAACATATTAAAAATGTTAATTAAACATCAAATAAACATAAGTCATGATAAGCAATAATCAGTGACTGTACTGAAGTGACCCCCACCACTTGACAACTTAAAAAAATAAAAGTAAAATTGAAATGACATGATTTTATCTAGCCTATATAGTTTGCCTGAGGCAAGTTGACTAATCTCGTCATTGGCAGGGAAAACAAAAAATGTTATCTGCCTTGTAATTTAAACTGATTTAAGGCATTTTTGCCAAAGAGATAAAATTATAGCTAAGTTGTTGCCGATACAAAAGAGTCAGTTTTAACAGGGCACACCCAACTCGTTTACATATACAGGGTATATATAAATGAGTATGGTTAACATACTGGGTATATATGAGTCACGTACAAACGCCCCAGCTCACAATGCTGAAGTTTTAATAACAACAGGTCCGCTGAACTCACCTGGTGATGAAGCATGTAAAAATAAAATAGGGAAAAGGCAAGTTGTTTCTGTTTCTGGCACTGAATTTCTTGGTTAGTTATTAAATTTTATTTAGGGAGGACAAGAGTCTGGAATATACTGTAGGTCTTTAGTTTACAGACTTTCTCCCAATGAGAGATGGGGGATTTTGAGCAAACCTTAAATCAAAAAATGAGGAACATGCAATATATGCCACTGCCACATTTTATGACACTGTTTATGCACTGATAAACTTTGCTGTTATACAATAAATGCTGGTCATTTAAAACATATGTTTCTGAAAAAATAACATTCTAAACAAAGTGAGCTATTTACCTAATAAGAAAGGGAAGCTTGGAATGAATGGCACACACTTCTAAATAATGGATGATTAACCAGGCAAGACGCTGAGAAAATAGAGCAGCAGACAGCCACATGAGCTGACTCACTATTGACTTCTGGAAGCCTGCCACATCTCAGAATCCTCAGGGTGGCAGCTGGATGAAATGAGATGGCATTTAAAAGGCTTTCACATGGACCTACAAAAAAGCACTTCTAGTCTCTACATTTGTTAAAGTTTTGAGCAAGTGCACTAAAACTATTGCAGTGGAGCAGTACATTTGATCACTCCATTAATAACTCACATGTAAGTCATCTACAAAATTTTAGGGAGTCAGTCTAGATATTTATGAACTTAGCAGGTCACATCAACCGAGGCATCAGCGGATGTGCTGATGTAAAAATGAGAAAGTAGACCAAAGATTGCAGATTCCAAGAGAAGCTTGATTCAAATATATTTTTCTCAAGAGACACATAAACATATTGTAAATAACAACATGTATGTCACACAATGAAGTTCCCACTGATGACTTATCCACACAGGATCTGAGCTGATAGTTACTATAACTCTAAGCCATTAGGCATCACAGACCCATTCCAACAACACCACTGTCTGCTGCTTCACAAACCCAAATTGAAAGAGCAGAAGTATCCTAAAACATGTGGTGAATTTTTATCAAAATAGGCAAACCAGTTTGCCACAATCCTCCATCTCGGTGATGTATTGTCTGTCTGGATAAAGCTGATTTCCATCTTGGATAGCTGCTCTAGTTGAGAGGGCCATTGTGTCTTGGCAGGGAAGCACATGACTTGCATGCGTCTAGACGCCTCATGTAAACAAGTCTTAATGAGCCCAGCAGTGGAGCTGTGCCGAGATGAAGTAGTTGGCCTGGGCCAGACATCAGAAAAGCACTACGCATGTGTTTTGTGTCTTTTACTTTACTTTTACTCCGTGTCTACATAGAACTAAATGTTTGCACTTTTCATGTCTTGTCTCTTCTTTGTGCATGTTTTCTGTGCATCACACATACATTATCATCATCTTGATTTGTGCACAAACCACAGCTCAATCTATTACTTTTAGATAAAAATGAGTGAACTGTACTCAAATTTATCTATGACACAACCTTCTATGAACACAACAGCTGAGAAGTGCTCCTGCTGATTGTTAAAAAAGCTCCCATGCGTGATCATAGACCAGGAGTGTTTGGAAATGGCTCTTCATGCTCCCCTTTGGAGACCCTGCTGTGGGCACTCAAATATAAATCACACCAATGTGTCTAAATCCTTCTGGGCTGGTGGATGTGGTAGGGCATCGCTGCATACCAAGGGACTTGGCCTTTGACAGAGCAGAAACTAAGGGACAAAAAAATAAGACTTGGAGGAGCACACTGATATAAAGTGAGCTGATTTCACATGCTACAACTAGTCCTATAAAAATGACATCACCTCCCCAGGCTCTTTGTCTATTACAGACTCAGTGTGCACAGTAACCGAATGTTAATGTAATGTATGTTAGCTCTTTAAACAAATTAAGCTATCCAGAACAGTTATTAAAGTTATTAAACTCGCACTTAGACACAAACAGGTAACTTACCTTGACTAAGGATGACTCCGAAGAAGGAGCAGAGCAGCAGAGCACAAGGACCCATTGAATGTAGATAAACTCAGCTTAGATGAAAACAGAGAAATGCTATTTCTGCCGTGCTCGTTAAGGTGCAGGTAGCTGAGTAGCCTCGACAGTGGCGCCACTGAGAGTTTGAGTGAGAAGAGAAGTGGATGTGATGGTGAGCTGAAGCGCAGTTGTGGCGTGACTGCGGGAGTGAGCGTCTCATTATGGCACTGGCGGGGGCGGGCTGGGGCCCAGCCACTCACTCAGAGCCCTGGCCAACCTGGTAGTGTTTCATACGCTGATAAAAGTAGGCGATGACGTTTAATTATGTTGACATCAAGACTTTTAGCTATTTTTATGTTGAATTACTGTGATATAATTGTTCAGGCGCAACAGCACTATAGGTAGGTAGATAATTCAATAATTCTAACCCAGTTACAAAAATATTGTTGCACTTGCACGTGTAGCCCACTTGCTGCTACTGTGCTGTAAGGTTGTGCACACTTAAAAACACACATGGAAACTCTTCCCATCAATGACAAAATCGTGTTTTTGTGATTGTATGACTGGTTTGGCTGATTTTACATCTGGAGCTGGTTTTCTGGGTAATTTTAATGTTAAGCTATGTACAGACTGTAGGCTATTTTCTATTTTTAATAATCTTTCTCATATGCCAAATAATTTTACACACTCTCCAAATAGCCACTGATATTTTTTGGCACCCAAACTTTACCTGGCAAGACCAAGATTAGTTTAGTTTAAGTCAAACACAAATTAAAAATTGTAAAAATTATGATGTCTTTTGTAGTAGTGTCATCAGCATCAGCCACAGCTGAGAGAGCTGCCACACATTGTATGTGCAGACACACACATGCACCAGACTTACCAGAATTGGCAAGACAGGGATGAATAATTGCTAGACCGTATTATAAACATTTTGAACCAGTGTGAGCCCTCTGCAAATTCAATCAGTCTACTGGCTCTGGGCACAGCGACAGAGAGCGTTTAAATGATGGTCTAATCAAAGCCGTATGTCTCCAACACCAGTCTTCACCAAGGGCTGATATCACACACAGACACACTGGAAAGCTGACAATATAAAGCAGCAATAAAACAGTAACTGCACCGTAAACTTTAGATTGCGACAACTCAAATCTCTTTCATTGTACCACTTTTTTATATAATAGTCTTTTCAGCAGTTCAAAGCATAAACTTTTAAGAATCATATTAATATCCATTATCAGCAACCTTTTCCTAAAGTGCTGCAGATGATAAAAAAGAGTCATTGGACGCTGGAGCCTATCCCAGCTGCTTTGAAAGTTATGTCCTGAGGTAAAACACTAGACCTGTTCTGGCTTTTATAAACACTTGTGTGGCTGCAAGTGTTATCTGTGAGTGTTATCATCAAATCATCTGATCTGTAGTATTTGTTTTTGTGTTTATGGTTAAGAGATGCAAAAACATACCTGCAGGCCATGAAGGGATGAATGATAAAGAAAAAAACAACTCTAGGGAGAAACACTGTTTATTTTCTTTGTTTTTATTTTTTTCACTAAATATGTATGCTGTAGTACCGAATAAATCATTCTCTAATCTATTTTGAAATATAATGAGCACTAGCAGCTGAAGCTGACCTTGTCTTTCTTGGTAAAAATGATTTTTTTTGCCAGGTCACTCTGAAAAAGTCGTAATCTTGATGGGGGTGCAGTACAGTTCCTTTGAAGCTCAACAAAGCTTGTCTTGTCAAATCTGCGTTAATCAGTAAAGGTCCACAACACAGTTTGCGGCCTGCCCTCTGAGCCCACAGACGTTTGTGCAATAACCTCACACAACTGTCAAAGAGTGGCTGGCTTGCCAGAAACGTCCCATGGGAGTACATTAAACTGTTGCATGCATGGTTAGTGGATGTAACTCCACACAGACAAACTTTTGTTATAATGTATTCTCACATTCTTTGTATGTCACCAAATATAATGTTAACAAAATTGTCTTGAGGAATACATTTATAGAAAACCCTAGGTGATGAAGACAGTATTCTATTAGTGTTCAGACAACTGCCCATGAGCAAACAAACCGACCAGGCACGAAAGAAGAATTTGCCACATTATCATTTGACCTACTTTGAATAGGTTTGTTCATAGACAACAGCATGTCTCTCCAAGACTACTGTAGGTGATCACAAGCTGTAGAAAGGTTTTCAATATCACCATCAGATAACACCAGAAGTCAAACACAACACCGTTAAACAAAAATTTATTAAATGCAGGATAAAATAAAAATAAATTACAATAAGATCATTCAAACAATTCACAGAGTCTAAACGGGTAGTTCCAGAGAACCTTTTATTTTTTTCTCTCACTAAAGAGTGTGCAGGTCCCCCATAAACACTGCAGTCCTTTAAGAAGTCTCTCATTAACTGAAGAGACTTCTTCATATGTAGAAAGGCTACTGTTATCTTTGACTCATCTTTGATTATGATAAAAGGCCTAAATGAAAATGTCTTAAGCTTATTCCTGTCAGGGTCATGGGCAGCTAGAGCCTATCCCAGCAGCTTTGGGCCTGGGTACACAACAATGGACACTATTTCACAGGGCTGGCATTTAGACACTGACAGAGAACCATTCACTCTCACATTCATTCACAATGGCAGTTGACTAATTCAGCTACACGCCTGTCTCTGGATGGTGGGAGGTACCTGCAGAGTACATGGAGAGAACCCACAGTAACATGAGAAGAACATGCAGACTGCTCACAGAATGTCCAGTAGCGGCTGGCCTGGAATGATCAGAAATCTTTAGAAAAAAAGCATTTTTAAAAAAATAGATATATTGTGCAGCTTTAACAGCTTGTTCACATCAGTATGAGGCACCTGGCTTATCGTATTGGAGCACTGTGTCTATAACCAAAACACCCTGTAATAGACTAAACAATTTAGATGACAATATATGTTTAACAAACGTGGTCACTCTGTTGTTTATTAGTTTTACACAATATGAATCAAAAGTTATGTTAAGTTAGCAATGAAAGGCTGCACTACTTTTGAAAAAAAACTATTGAAAAATGTGACATTACATAACATTGACGTTAAGTAGTCGCCCTTCTGCTTTGCAGCTATCAAAAAGACGTCGCTAACGTCGTTGCCATGGAGACAATAAAACAAAAGGAAAGGACGAGCCTTTAGCACGTAGGTTAACCTATATTATCTGAAGATATCTCGCAGGTAAGAGGAAAAAAACATTCTATTTTACACCGGTAGTGTCCACTACAGCCTTTTAACCATAGGCCTATGGATCTAACGATTACTTTTGTAATTTAAACCGACTGCTGAACTTAGCTTACTTCTTAAAGGCAGCCTATTCTAACAATACCTTTAATATAATTTCCCTGTCTAAGATGGCTTTTCTATGGACACTAGCTAAAAGCATTCAGCTGCCATCTAAAATGTACATTAATTTATTGATGTCTGAAAATAAATATTTACACACTACACACTGCAATGTGCATAATGCATGCAAATATGTTATTTGCATAATTTATGTCTTCTAAAATTAAAGAAAAAGTTTAAAATTGAATCTGTAGGTACACAAATAGGCCACGTCATTCCTATAATGGATCTGATCAGTAGGAATTCTAAGGACTTCACAGTCAGTCTTGCTTTTCATATTCAATTCTAACCTGTTGGAGGAGGAGCAATGCCAAAAAAGAAGAAGGGCCGAGGTACTTTAAGGTCAGAGGAGGAGAGACCAGTGTATCTTCAGCAGAGAGCTCAGGCTGAAGCAGAGCTGGCCCGGAAGAAAGAAGAGATCCTCACTCATTTTCTGAGGGTAAATAAGGCTTGTTCAGTTCTGTTTTGGATAATTTAGTGTATATGTTATTTTAGCGCTGTAATCAACTCTATAATAGTCCAGATGAATGAATCAATTAAAACAATTAGAGGCAGTATAATAGTATAAGTAGTACAAGTATAATATTGTCAGAAAATATTATTCCCTCCTTGAGGACAAATTTCCCTTTAATGTGGTCAAAACCTTCTGCAGATCCAGGCTTTATGAGTGTGGGCATCTGCCGGGACCACCTGAGTTTAGAAGACAAAAGAGATAAAACGATTCCCTCAATGGAGCTGCACTGAGTCTGTTTCTTGTGTGTGTTTGTACAGGACAAGCTCCGGGAGGATGAGAGGAATACAGTGGTGAATCTGCAGAAGCTGAATGAAGGCTGGAGGTCCATTCTTCGTCAAAGTAGAGCTACAGAGCTGAAGAAGGACATAGAGGTGCTAAAGCAGACATTTGAGAGGCAGCTGGATGGACAGGACAGCATCATCAAGGTCAGACATGGACTGAGGAAGAAAAAGTGAAGAGCATTCAAATATTAAAACACTATTCACATATGAAGTTCACAGCTTTGTCATTTAAAGCTAGCCCCTATTTCTTTTTATAATTTGTTTCTATTTAAAATCTTGACTTTCATGTGTGCAAGCAGATGAAAAAGTGGGTACTTGTAAAAAGTATTTACATATGCATGCATGAATACCAAAGTGTGGTTGCTAATACGGTGAGCAACCACAGTTAATGCCATCCATAATTAGCGTTTGTGAATATTACTTCCTGTAGCATCTTGAGGATAATGTGCTGGAGGCGGAGCAACAGTCGGCTCAGGTCCACCGTTCTCACCAGATGCACATAGAGCAGCTGCTGAATCTGCAGAAGAAACGCATGGACTACCTGCAGCAGCAATGGGAGAGCACCATGGAGAAACTAATGCAGCAATACAGAGCTGAACGGTGACTACAGCCTCATTTTCTCCTAAAGACTATATTTTTCTAAGATCTCTGAGCATCTAGTTGGATGTTGGCCTGTCTTTTAAAGAGTGGTGTTAATAAGTAACACATTGGGCATGAGACCAGGGCCTCACTAAGGAGGGGTCTAGTGTGATTTTAGTCTGTCTGTGTGTGACTAGAGGGACGGTCTTAAAGACACAAGTGTTTTGCACAAATGTTTTCCCAAGCTTTTCAAAAGTTTTCAGTTATTAAAAAAACATTTAAAACTTTCCTAGTTTATAAAATATGAATAAATAGAGAACCTTCAAAGTAAGGTTAATGTGGCAACCATACATATGTATAGCCAGCTCTGATAACTGTAAGACTACAATACATCTACAGTGAAATCCATCAGGTTAATAATAGCTTGTCTTGTCCCCCTGTTTTTAAATTAGGGTCGACTAAGGATTTTATTCTTTATAACTTCTTTATATATAACTTTATATTTTCCAGTACAAATGTCTGCTGGGGTATCTAGTGGATTCAGATGTTTGCGTTCTGTTTTTTCAGGGAGCAAAGCTCAGCAGAGACTCAGCTCCAGCTCTTGAACCTGGAGGATAATTCATTCTTGTTGCAGCAGAAATATGATGAAATGATGAGTGAGATTGCCGCCATGTACAAAAGGAGCATGGACTTTTATGAGAATTCCTTCCTTGATAAGGTCTGATGTACTGCTACTCAAACTTTAAAAAGTCCTAGAGGTCCCTCAAATACTCTAACTGTGGTTCAATGGGGAGAAAAACGCAACTATAAGCAGCTTTCACTTAGTTGAGCCCAAATATTAGTCCAGTGAGCAGCATCTAGTGGCTATAAATGGCATTATACTTGTGTCTGATTTTTAGAAAAACAAACTGATGAAGATCCCTGAAGAGAAGCTGAGGGTGCACACACAGCTCCTGCAGGAGCACAATGAAAAGCGCAAAGAGCTGGAGTCACTCATCAAAGAGAACCAAGGCTACATCCAGGCCATAGAGCGGGCAAATACAGAAGTACAAAGTCTACAGGTGAGAATCAAGATTTAAGAGAATTAAGAGTTTCAAAGTATAACTGACATTTGGGTGCTGACATTATATTTGTTAATTATACAATTCATTTTATATTTACTACTATGTGTTTAAAGATGGTAATATTTAGTATCAAAACTATGTCTGCTTTAATCCTTTTAGTATATGATAATCTGGATGGCTCATAGACTTATTATTCACTACTTTTCTATTTTGTTTTTTACATATTCCAATAATATTTAATATAGTTGTCACTACGCATAAAAAGGGTACTATTTAAATATTTTGCCTAATTTCCATATTGTTCTCTCTCAGAAAAAGTTGCATGAGCTGCAAATGTCTCTCACCTCAAGTCAAAATGGACAATCAGAAATTGAACAACAACTGACAGCCTCCAATGAGGGCATAAAAATTCTCAGGGCCAAGATGGAGCATGGCAGCACCAAAGCCAGAAAACTGCTCATAGTGCTCACCATCCACAGTGACCGAGCAGCAAAGAAACTACAGACTATCATAAACCAGGTGAGTGTCTGGAAGCATTTAGAGACAAATAGCAGTGTTTTTTAATGTGGTCCAATATGGGAACTTTTCTTCTCACTCATTTTCTAAAATTATTCATATGTAAAACATTTGACAACATATTGCATTATTGCATACTAACAGCCTGTATTTTCTTATTTCTTCTTATGGTTGTTGTTAGGTAATTAAAGTCCAGGGAATATTAGCATGACCTTGTGTATACAGTCTTATTACAGAACACTTATGATTCATTCCATACTAGTATTACTCCATGCATATTTTAGGGTGAGAGGATTTTGCGTCTTGCTAAACTCTGTAAGAAGCTGGAGAACAAGCTGCTGATGATGGAGGAGCTTGAAAAGACTCCAACTCCAGAAAACAGCGATCCAGAACAGCAGGAGGAAGAGGTGAGACCACATGATTTTCAAAATGAGTCAATGCACTCCAGGATAGGGTAAGTATTGTGAAATGAATAGACTTAAAACCAAGAGTGGCTCACAACCAACCTCATACCCAAGCAATGATCGGGTTGGTTGCATAATGGCTGCATGGTGGCCTTCTGCTTAGACTACACATTTTGTCTCAAGCTACATCATAACAGCAACATAAACAAAAAAAACATAAAGGCTATGTACTTCATAGTAAGGACATACATCATACAACTCTGAGCTGAAGAAATCTATATTAAACTCATATATTTTAAACTCTTCTCTCATCAGTCTTGTGAGTTTCCGGAGCTGAAGATTTTTGCCCAACATCACGGCATTGCTCTTATGCAGCGTGAGGCTTTGAGGCGACGCAGAGATGCTATGCGCCACGAGAACATGCAGCTGCATGGCAAGATAGAGCAATTACGGCAGCTACGCCAGGACACCATGACTGTCAGTGGAAACAGCATGCCAGGACCTAACAGCACAGCAGGACGTGGTGCTCCCAGAAGTAAGATACCAGGTCAAGGCCCACTTGAAGGTGCCTTTACAGTCACTTCAATCCCAGCGCCTATTGTACCAGGCCATTTGCAGAAAAGGAAGCATCATGTTCCTCACTGAAGAGAAAGAGACACATCACATCAAGAAGAGTATTTTGTATTGTGATATCATGTAACACTGTTTAGAAATACACAAAATCACGAAGAAAAAAAAACATTCTGTTCAAAATAAACTGTCTGCATTTCCTTTTGATTGGTCTTGGCTTCATCTTTTAAAACATGTTTATTACTATTTTATTTTAAACTAGTAGGCTTACTATCTATGTTGTTACCATACAAAAAGTGTTTCTATTATGCATTTTTAAACAAACCTTCTAGCCATCAATAGAGATTTTTCTGTGAACAGCATTACACCTTTTGTTGCCAAAGCAGAAATGTCAACAAAAAAAATAAAAAGACATGTATTTAGAAGATCAGTCGATATAAATATATGTATTTTATACAAATAAATATTTTGATCAGAGGCTAACCTTTGTAATGTAATTTTTATTTTCACATAATACATAAAATTCTATTTTAGTTAAATTCAATGGTCATAAGTTTATCCTCTTTCTTAATGCTAGAAGTTATAAATGTATAGTTTCAGCTAAAATTAAAAAAAATTAAAAAGTCAGTGACAAAGTCTATTTATTATGCAAAACTATTTTATTTACAAAACAAATTGCACAGTGTAACTGCACATGCACACTCCTAACAGAGTGAGTTTCCTTACATAAAATCCAAATGATTCCCGTCAGACAGTGAGACATATTCAGGCAAGATTCACAACCAAGATGGAGCAAATATTGCTCAAGTGGATCAACAGTTTGTTACTTTAAGGCCATTTGGAGGTCAAAATTAAATAACCAGCAGCAAGTGTTTGGTACTAACATAAGTAAAATACAACTGGCTACAATGTGTGTAAGAGTAATTTTGTGTTAACTGCAGCATTGTTATCAAAACGCTCTATAGAAAAAAGGAATGAGCACAAACAAAATGAATAGCTTAAATGTTTAAATTAGTCCAGAAAACCTAAAAAAAAAAAAGAAGCAAAGTTTCTATATCCCCCTTCTACAGAACACACATAACCACTAATTATTTTCTACCGCTAATTGTAATTTTGGAGTATTTTACCTTTAGGTATTGCTGATTGAGTTAAAGATTTGCGTAGCTCTACAGAGGCACATATTCTTAAAAAGTTCAAGTCTGACAAAATAACAAAGCCTTTCATGCATGTTTTCAAGTGTGTTCAGCAAACAACATCAGTTCAGTCTATAAATTTGCAAATTTTCAGCCACAACATTGTTTTAGAATAAGTGGCAGTTGCCAATATTTCAAGTATTTGGCTTTATAATACACACAGATGTAACAAATAAAGAAAACATGTAAACGGTGTTAGAGTTACTGTTAGGAAGTTAATGGTAAGGAGTTAGAATGGTAACCATAGACATAAAACCCTTAACCAGCCAGTTTGCTAGCTACAATAGAAGTCTTTCTTTGTGGCAGGTCCTGAGGTGTGGGAATGTGTCCTCCTGTGATCTCCGTTTTCTCAGCAGGGGCTAAAGGCAGCTGCTTGTTCTTCATTTTTGCCTTGGCCATATTGTAGTCACCCGAGTCGAAATACTTTTGCTACATCACAATAAAACACAGTGGTTAGGCAAATCATCAATATAAGCCTTAGTTTTAACAGAGTCATGACTGGGTAAAGGCAGGAAACATACCCCTTTCTGTAGTCTTTTTCTAAGAAGGTCTGATCCTCCAGGCTTGGCTCCCAGGTTAGGATACCTAACCTTCAGTTTGGCCTCTTCTGCTTTCTCTGGGCTGACCACTTTGTCATGGACTTCCTGTGGATCGAGAACAAAAGCAAAAATGTTGAAAGCGCCTGTTGGGATTAGAAGAAATATGACAAATTTGTGACCATTACGATGTGAAAGATTATTGCTATAGCAGGCCAAGTTCAGAAGTGTTAGAATGCGCAAGCGTGGCTATGACAGAAACAGCAGATGAGACGACTAACATGCATTTGCCTTTAAATAACTCAATAAAATAGATAAAAAATAAGTATCAAACTTAAAATTGTACTAAAATGTCTTCGTGCAAGTTGCTAAAACATGTCCAATCTTGTATCCGAAGACAATGGTGGCTAATGCTAATTACTTGGCGGTAGCGACGTAAAGTGGAGTAGCTAGCGACTAGCAGCTAACCGTCTGTCAGTATTCTGACAGTTTAAATATGTTTGCTCAATGAACGCATTATTGTTTTTTTGCATTTTACCTGCTGCTCCTCTGAAGTCATTGTTTCATTAGCCCCCTCGGACATAGCTGTATAGGTTCCCCGCTCTGCTTACAAAATGTGTCCGTCGCTTTCCTCACATCAGCTCCTCGGGGATGATAGCTTTGACAGCGGAAGCTCGGCGGGGAACTTAGTGAGCGACTTCAGGAGGCTGTCCAGCTAAAGGACGCGCAATCGATCACAGAGCCGCAGATGGAGGGTCACAGGCCAGCCGTGGCGTTTAAATCATAGATAGGTTTAAATGTATGCGATTGGTGCATCATTGATTGCAATTACTAAATAAAAAAATGTACAAGAGTATAGTACCAGTGCACCAGTGAATCAGCTTTGTAAATTATAACTTTTTTTATGAAAAGGTTTCAAGGAAAGTAGTGCTTGATTTGTAAAGCTTGAGGTAGGGGAACACAAGAGAGAATATTTAGAAGTATTCCCTCAGCATAGTGAAGGGAAATAAATCAAGGAACATATGTTTTTAAGACTGCACTATAGCCTTTTGTGTCTAAATTATGCCATTTTAAAAAACTAGTAGGCATTTTCTACAGACAGTGATACATCAGGGTTAAAAATGTTTGAAAACCAGCCACATGAACTTTTATTTTAAAGAAACTTCTACCAAAAAAAAAAAAAGATTTGCTGGATTAAGTCATATATACGTCCCGGTCCCGATCCCGATTAGGTCTTAAGGTCAAGTCCCTTGGATGAGGATTAGAAACATCTTCACCTTTATGTGCTGGATGACTAAGAACCTCCAGAGACATAATATCTATAAATGTAAAAACAAATTTACATATTCCCAAATGATTTTATGTATAATTTTTTCTTTAGCTCTTGAAAACATTTTTTTTTTAAAGCAGTATGGCAAATGTTTTACAGGGTACACAGTTTAAATAAAAGACCTAAACATTTGTTTTGCAAATGATTAGTAAAATGTAATCAAACAATAAAAAAGGCTTTCACAAACAAGTAAATTTACAGAGGACATTTATTATTGTGACAATGGTTTTGTACATTATTGTAATAGATTAAAAACTCTGCAGCAAAATAGGCATAAATGCTTGAAGAGCTTCAACTTTGAAAGAAAGTGAAAACAACATAATGGATAATTGTGTCACCCTATGTCAGGTCAATGCATCAGATGACAGAATGAAAAACAATCACTGTACTGATAAAAAAACAAAACGTACAGCAGAATACAAGTCCAACTTTCTTTTGCTTTGTAATGACACAAAACTGAATCCCCCTAAAATTAATTGTCCTCATCTCCCATTTCAACGTCTTCTTGTAACTTTTGCACCATCTTTTCTTCCAATCGTTTGGCCTTTCCTGTAAAAAGAAGAGAAGTAGTAGAAAGGTAAATGACACGTTCTCTACCTGTGGTCACATTTTACCAACATTTTGTCAACAATCATAACCAGCGACCAGCATTGCTCTACTTGGCACATGGTTATTTTCCAAATCACACATTGTTAAGTTTATAGGATATATTGGCTGATTACTAATTGCGATTGTTCTTACCTGCATGGGGTGCTCTGATGAGGTGGATATTTTTCTTCACTTCGTTGATGGCCTCTTCCTTCTCCAACTGTTTACCCTTCTTTAACCTTGAAGTTAGAGATAAAACAGACAACCACAGTTAAAAAAAAATTAAAAATAAAAGTTTCAGGCAAAAGAACTGAATAGTTCAGTATTTTGTAAATGTAGTTTTAGTAGATGCTTTTGGATGGCCCCAAGCCAGACTCTGCTGAATCAGCAAAGAGTCAGAAAGGATCGCTGCCATTTCTTTTTACTCAAGGCAGGCATTAGCAAGACAACAATCTCCAAATAAGTAAACAAACGGAGGTAGTGCACATCCAGTGCATTGCGTCAATCTTGTAAATGACTTTAAACATGTGATGTCAACTTTATTATTTAAAACTGATTGAAGAGCAGAGGCAAACAAACACTCTGCAGTCCCACGCGCCATCTTGACTGTTTTGAACAAGGAACATGTACAGTACGTCATACAAATGTCATGTGACATAAGGCAACACTCCAGCGTCATTTAAATGTGATTGGTCTGTATGGAAAATACCAAAGGGATTCACTGGTTTATGACACTTTGCCAGACTGAGTTCCTGTATATTAAATATATACAGAGAGCTCATGTCAGGCTGTGCCAGGCATTATGCTTACCTGTTCATGATAAATCTTGCTTGTCGTTTATTTTTTATTTCTTCCACCTTCTTCATTGCTTCAACTGTGAAAAAAACACACCAGTGACTCAAGTGTTATCAGAATAGAAAAATTAATCAGTAAAATTATAGATTACCTGTCTTGTCCCACAGCTCTCTATTGTATTTAACAGGAATATTTCTGCGTTTCTCAAACTCTAAAGCATTGTCCTATGAAACACAAATATAAGGGTTGTAACTAATATACAAAAGCAATGACAAACAATAAAGGTAGTTAAAAAGGAGGCATCTGGACAGTGTAAATCTTAAGTTTCTGAAATGAAAGGAAAACATTATTAAAAGTTATAAAACCTATTTTAAGACTTCTGCAGTGGTTCAATAAAATGTTAACAATAATTTTGCATTTGCATTATGATGTAGCCTACTCACCACTGTCAACTCCTTTCCTGATGCCTTCCTGAAAGCTTTTGTCCATCTTGTTTTTCTGGGATTACGCTTCTTTTTGAAGTTCTTTATGCATTTTGATCTGCAAAATCTGAATGTCTGCAATATGTTAAAAAAGATGAAACGTTATTAGTGTCTGATGCAAAGTAGTTTCAACAGTGTACCATTAGAGGTCGCTGTAGAATAAAGCTCAAGTGATGCTTAGAGGGCCCACTTAAATAACCCAACATCAATAATGTTTAACTGATCAGATTCAAATGACAAGCAGTGACATTATGAAGCCAAAGTATTAATAATATCCATGCGTGTTTTTCTGTCACTGCGAAGGTCGATGTCTCTTAATCCGTAAAGTACTGTGAGCGATTTACCGAAACCATCTTCACTCCACGTGAGTGAAAAAAAACAGCTAACACGCTAACAGATGTCCAAACAAGCACTACCGCTGAAGTTAAATAATTGTTTAGGTAGAAAGGACGCTCGTACCTTACAGTCGTTTCGTACAAACATCGCTCCATGTCCAGGATAAACCGGTCCCGAGCAAAAGTAACACTTTTCGATACGCATTCTGACAGCGAATGTGCTGCGTTTGGGACCGACAAAAACAAGACCGTCCCCTGGTTTCTTCTTCTTCTAAAACTGGAACTGGAACTACAGCGCTCACTGGAGACTTGTCTCCCCCTGCTGGCGTCTCAACAATAATATAATGTCTTTTTTAAAAAAACTTACAATTTATTTAGTGATCGGCTATATAATGAATCTTGATGAGAAACATAAGTCCTTTCATGGAGTCTTTTTTATATTATTACTGTTATGTTAGTGTCTTAAATTAGTCCTTATCTCTTATCCAATGTACACAGCAAATTAGCAATCAGACAAATCATATCATTATTTTTGTGTCCAATCAAATCTCTTATTGTTATTGCCAACATACACGGGCCACTTTTTTAAGTACATCTCTTTATTTGCTTGGTAATCAGCCAATCACATAGCAGCAACTCATTGCATTTAGGCATCTAGATGTGGAGGTCAACTTGCTAATGTTCAAACTGAGCATCAGAATGGGGAAGAAAGGGAATTTAAGTGACTTTGAACGTGGAATGGTTGGTGCCAGAAGGGCTCGTCTGAGTATTTCAAAAACTGCTGATCCACTGGGATTTGTACTCACAACCATTTCTAGGGTTTACAGAGACTGGTCCGAAAAAGAGAAAATATCCAGTGAGGGGCAGTTGTGTGGACAAAAAGGCCTTGTTGAAGAAGCTTCGGTCTCTGGAGCTAAGTTTTTACTACATGACAACTCCGGGGGGTGGCCAAAAAGCCAAAAAGCCCTGATGTAACCGCTATTTTATTGCCCTGTCGTAATGACATTGTTGGTGAATAGGGGAACAATAGGCAGATTACATTCATGTTTATTTACAATCTATGGTTTACACCAAGAGGTGTACAAGACACAGTAGGTGAAATTATCAACAGAACTGTTTCCTGGAACAGACCCAGCACCTGATGCTCTCTTCATCAAATCAGTGTTTACTGAACAACTTAGGCCATCCCTTCCATTGGACATTTGAATAACAGACAGCTGCCAGTAGACGTCTGAAATCAGTGAGCTGCAGGACAGAACACCAATTAAATTTAATTGAAATAAATACATGCAATAAAGAGACACTAAACCAAACATTTTTTCAAGAACAAATTTATTTTCTAGAATTTGTGATCATCTTGAGAGTATCAAAAAGTCTGTTGCAACATTTCAACTCATAAAATAATCTGTTGCACACTTGCATTAAAGGTGTATTTTCATATTCAAAAGCAGAAATTATCACTTAAATAATAGCAGTTAAATCTACATTCTATGTCTACTTTTGGCACCTGAGTTAAGTCAGCAAATTCACACGTGGAACTCAGCCATCAGTCAATTACACAGACAAAATCTGGGACATGGGACTAATATAATTTAGAAAAATGCCACATTGAAACTGGAAAATTGTTTTGGTTTCTCTTTAGCCTAAGTTTCATTCAGGTGAACATTTATGGTGGTCAAATACAGCAGAACAGCTTTTGATATCTCAAGCTTTAATCTATGTCTTTCTAGTAATCAAACCCATTGAAAATTATACCACTTTAAAATGAAAATAATGCAAAAACCAAAGAAAATCACTAAATAAAAGAGAATTTTAATTTCTTTGGTTAGGATTATTTGTATTAGAAAGATATAAAAATTGATTATGTTGCTGTTCACACATAGGCTTTCTTATTCTGATAGTCAGCATCCTTCATTGTCACACCTGGACAGAAAATATTATGGAGGTAAGAATTCTTCCCCACAAAGAGAAACTGAATGGTCACAGATGACTCTCCACCAACAAATAAATATCATCTGCAAATGAGAGGACACTTTATGTTTAAGCTGGTGTCTAAATGAAATGCCATAACCTTATGAGGAATCAGACAACTCTTTGGATAATAGCATCGGTAGCACTACTGCGTTTAGCATTGGTCTTGAAGGCAAATGGGGCACAAGCCAAGAAGACCTGAACTAAAGCTTTCACCAGAATAAAGCATTACAATTTATACTGAAGTAAAGCACCTAAACCGTTATTCTTAGGGAAAATTTACAACATTGGCAAGAACAATATTTGGCAAACGTACACCCATAATCTTTTTGGTTGCCTCAACAAAAATCTATTGTTTTAGCAAACTCTTTGGGTACAATTCTTCCTGTCTTTGGATCGCCTCTTCTGAAGCCCTTTCAACATTAAGGCCATGTTAAAGCTTTAAGTTCAATGCACTGAAAATGCCAAACAATATTGTATAATAAAGCTTAGTTTGGCAGTATCTAATGCACTTGTTTTTTTTTTCCACAACATACATCATACAAGAAATAATGTGAAATAAAAGCTCTTCCAACCTTTAAAAAAAAAGCTCTTCCTTGAGATATTAACACCAAACATAGGTAACAAGACAGTAATTAGTGTTTTACCTTGTCCCCTGAGTTTGAGAGAATACTGGACACTAAATGGTAAAAAGGAGGTAGTAATGGACATACACGAACACAACACTGAGGTAGATAACCAGTCTAAAGGGCTCAACTCCACCCTTTGCTCCAGTGGAATAAATTCAATTAAATGAAAATGTATCATCAGTGTACATTCTTTTCGACATTCATCATGGGTGAGCTTTGGTTTTGGGCAGATTATGCCAAACACAGACAAACAGGTAGAAAAATGGAAATCAAAGTTATACCAAACATTCATACAATATATCCTGAGGTAGATTTGAAGTAAATGCACAACCCCTATGCAGCAGCTTGCTTTCTGACTCTTTGTACCACAAGAAATGATGAGAGGCTTAGTCCAGGAAGCAAACAAGGAAGCAGTGGCATAACTCCAGTTGCTGGAAAGTAAGGTCAGGTGTCGTCAGGAGCAAACTGCTTGGGACAAGTGCTGAGTGGGGTGAGAGGCCTCTGAGCTGCAGTGGAGTTGGGTAGCATCAGAGTGATGGATGGGATGTTTCAGCATCTCCTCATTTTCTACTTCAAACGAATGCTTCAATTCGGTGACAGTAGGTACATCTTCTGGTCCAAATGACACGGGCCTGGAGCTTTGGGTGGTTGAAGGGTTGCTCATCTCCTCATTGCTAACTTCGTTGGAGTAATGTCCAGAATCTCCAGTTTCCTGGCTGCCCTCACTGGAGTGGGAGCTCTCTGAGTGAAGTGGGCCATAGATGATCTCTCGGGACGAAGGTGGCAGCGGCGCTGAACCTAAATGTTCCTCATACTTCAGAACCATTTTACCAGCCTCATACAAACTGGCTCTGCTCTCAGCCTGTGGAAAATGATAAGATAATGTTAGAAGCAATACTAAAAAGCAATGTTCATAGTTTGGTATATCAGATTTAATCACTTTACAGCTGGGATATAAAGTAAACAATCAGAATTCACTTCTGTTTTGATTAATACATAATATTACTCTTAAGAAACTATAAAATAAAATAAAAATAAAAATAAGAAACTTTGGCAAAAGGCAACATAAAAGTATAAATGTGTTTATGTGGCTAAACAAAGTCAAAGTGAATACAATTCCACTTACATCACTCTCAGCTACATTGTCCCTCTCTTTACTGAAGAGCAGCCACCTCCTGCATTGATCATTGCTGTTGACTGGACCGGCACTATTTATAATTATATTACATCCATCCTACAACAAAAACAGCACAGACTTTTACAGATCTGAAATCAATAGAGATTTTAATACCTAATTAAACTGTCTTTATGTCCTGTCCAAAATACTGTATGTTTCTACACATTTTCATTATTGCATTTTCTTACCTTGGTATCAATGAAATGATCACTCATCATGGGAATAAGGGCTTCGACATTCTCCACAAGCCGCTCATTGGGCAGAGACAAACCAGGTTGTAGACTATCAGTGTTTCCAGCAATCCCTTTGTGGCCAGAGGATTTTCTGTTTCACAAAAACAAAACCAACCATGTTAGAAAACATTTACAGCTTAAAAGTTAAACTCTTTTAATTTTTTCTTATTTGTACCTTGGTCTGCCTTTGCTGATAAGAATCAGGGCACACAAGATGATACAGGACAGAGCAATGCTCACACCAACAATGATCCCTGTCATGGACTTCTGGTCGATGTGGTAGAGCCCATCAGAAATCACTGCAAGAGAAAAAGCACAGTTAAAACACATGAGAGACACATATTTCCAGAGATATATTGTAATATATTGTAATTTTACTGACTGGCTGTGTCTGGGAAGCTGCCAGAGTGCCTGGGATTCTTGCTACGGTGTCCATTTCCTCGTTTTAGCACCAATTCAACAGGGTTGGAAAAAGGTCCATCGCCAACCTGGTTAGAGGCAGAGAGTTTCACCAGGTAGATGTTCCCAGGTTCAAGCTTTTCAAGCAGGGCCATTGTATGACTTCCTATAAAAACAACAGGAGACACAAGATTTAGAGATGAATAAAACTGATCTCGTCAAACACAACAACAGTGTAATGATCTACTGAGATAAACATAAACCATTAGATTAGACAATTTGAAATAAAGTAATAAAGTGTGGTTGGTGCTAGACTATTTAGTTTTCTAGTGATTATCTTCATCAGGAGTCAAGACCTTGATAGAACATACAAAACAAGAAAATCTAGGTACTCACCCTCCCGCTGCATAATTTGCCAGTTTCCAGCCAGCCATGATTTCTGTGAAGAGTACATGATGGTGTAGTGTGTAACCACAACATTGGGCTCTGGAGGCTCTCTCCAGGACACCAGTGCCGTATCATCCTCGACCAGTGTGACTCTGACTCCTGCAGGTGGTTGGCTGGGCACTGCAGAGAGAAAATAAAAAACAGCAGCATTTAGCACAGTGCAATTTCTCATTTATTTTCTACAGCTAATACAGCTCATAGAGATGTCTATTGTTCATTACCTGCTGGCAACGTCTGATGATACACAACAGAGCTCCAAGGACTTGACATCTGGTCGACATGAAGACGCACCACAAACTCATAACGAGTGTTTGAACTCAATTTCTGAACCATTACACTCTGTTTGTTACTGTGGACAGAAAAATAAAATGTACCAGTGAATTAGGAGTAAGATATTAAGAGAAAGGTCGGTTTAGTTTATTCTATTATTAACTATTATTAGTTAAGCAAAAGAGAAAAAGAAATTAGGTTGTTGCCTAACCCTTTAAACATTCAAATCAACAACCACATGGTCTTTAACCTTTTCTGTTTTTACTTTGTCAATTAGTATCTTTATTTGTTCATTTGTTTTCTAAATAACATAATTTTTGTTTTTGTTATATTTAATGACAACGTTTTACTGCTAAACCTTTTTTTGATTTGGTTTAACTTTTTTAAGCATATAAATACCTAAATAAAGGTAGGTTTGGTGATACCTGGTGGGGAAATTGTGGACTGCAATTGAACGCCTCACAACTAATACACTACGTAAATTTAGTTTTGACTAATGTGGACTTACATGTATACTAAAAAATGTACATTTTAAAAAATATAGACAATAAAGAAAAAATAATCTCAAAATGAACCAAAAACACAATGACAATTCCGCTAGTAAGTAATCCTAGTAATCTACAGTATATCCGCGGAAACCTAACTTACGTTTGTATGTAACGGACAGCAGAAGCATTGTGCGTGCCCACAGGGGTACAGCGGACTGTAAAGCTCACAGGTTTTCCAGAGGTTACTGCAGGACGGCTCCAGCGCAGGGACACTGCAGATGAGTTGATGTCTAAGACAATCATGTTGTCTGGAGGAGGAGGGGCTGCGGCAGTTTGGTCTCTAGTTGCTGTTTGAGTACAACATTAACATTTTCAACTGATTTATTCATTTCTAAATTTGTGCTCTCAATTCTAAATGAAAACATAGACATTTACTTACACAGACACCCAGGAGTACTAACTGTTTGGTCTGTCTGATAGCCATCTCCAGCCTGGCCAACAGCAAGGATCTTCACATGATATTTTCTCCTTTGATCTAGAATTAAAAAAAAGTCTTTTAGTAAAATTAAAACAAAACTGAAGCCTGTTTCAATCGCCCTTACTGTATTATTCTTAGCACAAATATTTAACATCAAAGCAACATCAGAGCTGCATCTTTTCATAACAAAAGGCAAAATGTAGCATTGACAATTAGCTGTGGGAGGGGAGGTCTTGGGGTCATAAGTGTCCATCCCTCTTGCATGGACAATACGAGGTCTCCTGAGTCACCCTCTCATTTGTCATGTGATGTCAAGAGTGAGGAGCATGAGAAAGATCAGCCAGCACTGAGGTAAAATAGGGATGATCAATAAAGTAAATGAAAAGATGTTTGTATATTTTGAGGCTCAGGATTAGGGTGCTTAGGAAAGAACAAAGCATTTAAAACATACTCACTCAAAAAACAGAGGGAGAATATAAAATGCATTAGTGCCAGTTTACAAGAAAGTTCTATGAGTTGTTTTTTTTTTTTATGGCACCAAGGTTTGCGTTTTAACATGGAAATGTTTCTCCACTCCCAAATTTGGGCATTTTTAGGGAGTGTTAAAATTTGTTTTATACCCCCAGTGTGAAAGGTCAGCTTATGGGTATTGACCAGTGCAGAGAGTGTGTCTAGGCCGCTTGTGGGGGCTGGGCCAGGGGCAGTGTTCAGCTGCTGGGATCCAACGCCCATGGGACAAGGGGGGTTGACTGGGGTCAACGGGTCAGGCCAAGATAGAACAGAAGGAATCTGGGCGCAGGACTGTGGGATAAGAGCTGGGCCCCTTTTGTTTTCTCTTTCATGGTCATCCTATTGGTCTTGGGCTTTAGCCTTAAACTTCAAAATATGGAGACCAGTAACACTGGAAAAGTGGACAGAGGTAGTGGACTGTTTTATCTGCGATTGTCAACCTTACCAGAGTACAAAGGCTGTGCAATATGAACTATATCTTCACAATATTTCATGCCAAAACTACAATATCTAGCTTAACTATGCAGCAAGTTTGTTGACATATAGCATATATGCTATTAAAGTTTAGCATGCTTTGTAAGTAAAAGTAAGAAAACTAAAAGCTGTAATGACCATCACATTATCCTTGTCTCAAATGTTTGGTATAATTTACTGGAAGATACAATAATTATTAATATCCGACAGATTGAATTACTTTTATAAAAGTATGGGTATTGCTCAGCTATAACCAGTATGCTTTATACAAATATTTATGTATAATTTTTTGGTTAAGTACTTCTTTTTAGTTATGTTTAAGTTGAAGATATAGACTTGTCAGACTGAACCATTGGTATTAAAAACTAGAGTTGCAATAAATGCTATTTGTGCACAATTTCCTGAGTGAAAATTGTGTCTATTCAATATTAAGCACAATAGTTTACGAACATGGACAGCTAAATTGGGCCAAGGTCCTAGACTAGGTCTGCTGTCTCATGGCCAGAGGTCATTGTTCCTGTCCAACACTGACCAATCCCTGGCATATTCCTAATGTGTCCCAGTGTCCAGCTGAAGGGGTGGTAGCGGACCAGGGTCTTACAGGGCAGGTCTGGTCAGGGCAGTGGACATAACACAATGGATACGGGTAATAATTATGCATGCAGCAGGGTGGGAAACGGTGGTGGGAGGGACATCTGGACCCTGACCCCTAACCTCTAGAGCCTGAATACGGTGGCCAGACTGAGGAAGGTTTCTGCTTAGACAAGAGGAGTCAATCCATATTGATTTAGGATGGGGTGAAAAGATGCAAATTTGTCCAGTGGCTGAACACTATTCAGCCAATACCAAAAAAGGTCTATATTTGGAAAAATCTTATATAAGAAACTCACTAAACCTTATCTCACAACATTTTGCAATAAACAGCGTCCACTTACCAAGGCCACTAATGGTATGGGTGTAGGTCTGAGCTTTCAGCTGGATGGTGGGCTGCTCTGGTTGGTCCTCCTCATGGTAACACAAACGATAACCCTGGACAGACACAGTGTCTGAAGAAGGTTGCCAACGGGCCACGACAGATGTACAGTTGAGGGGCTCCAGTTGAAGTATAGGTGCTGAAGGCACTGGAAAAGCACAGACAACACACTTATTTTAAATAAGATAACATCTTTTAACAATACAAAACAGCAATGTTAAAGGGTAGAAAAGGAATAGAAAAGTGAGAGGATTGGCACAGTTGAAAAATCTAATCTGAGTTAGACAATAAAATGGCTAGAGTTCTGTGTTAGTTTTGTAGTTACCATTACCAGAATATTCTGTTTTGGGGACAAACCTTTTGAAAACAAGAAACTTTGTTGAAGCTTTGGTGAACTGACAGCCTCCCCCAACAAGACACAAGGCCATGAAAAGCAGCTATTCTTTCCCCCACATAGACGCCTGAGGCCCTCTCTTTATGACCCGTGACTGAGGCCACTCTAACATCACTGACAGCAAAGGGCAGAGGTTCCTCGGTAACTAACACAAAGACTGTGGGACAATGCTACAAGAGCAAACTCTGCTCATGAGCAGGCCACTATGCATGAGCCACAGTGGTCCGACCGGTATATTTTGAATACGTCCCAAAAACACTACATGGTACCATTGTGCAAATGACTGCTATCACTGAAATATTAATATGAATAAGATCAAACGTATTAATATTAATACGTTGGTGCTAATTAGTGCATTAAACAACTTATTTCAGTAGAAACTCACAAGAGCAGATTGAACACAATTTTACCTTTGCTGCTGTTTTTCTTAGGTGTACGGTGGGACGTCCATGCTGAGGGCTCACACCAGCCCACCCGAGTAGATGCAGCTATCCGGAGCAGGTAGATGTTGTCGGGCTGCAGGCCCTCCAGGAGATATTCAGTACTGTTCTGAGGCAGCTCCACTGAGGTGACTGTAGGGTCCGCCGCTGTGCGATATGAGAGTCTGTATGCAGACACTCGACCACGGCTCAGTTTGACAGGAAGTGGCTGCCAGCTCACCTGGATGTCTGTTGAGCTGTGGCTAGTCAGAGTAAGCTCAGGTGTACGAAGAGGCACTGGGGAAAAACATAGATGAGACGCTTGTTGTTATAATTCAAGTGGTGAATTTGTGCACACGTCCCCTGCATGCATGTTAGCCTCATAACCAGTGCAGTGATTTACTGCAAGGAATGTCAGAGTCTGTGCTTTGTGCTTACCATCTTCAAGAGTATGTTGGCTGACTTGGTCTGACATACGACTGGCTCCCATTGGCATATAAGCCACAATATAAAAGCTGTAATTTCGAGCTGGCTCGAGGTCATCAATGATGTAACTTGTTGTGTCATTTCCAATAACAACTTGGTATTCTTCATTGTTAAGTCCTGACATGCAACAGACAGAAAAACAAAATAGTTTTGAATTTGTCTAAAAAAAGTTGAAAAACCATTAAGAACATATACAGAAGTCAGTGATACACATGCTTAATAACATAATTGCCCCCATAAATCTTTGGTGCTCTATGCTCTGACTTAATTTAACATTAAAAAGTGTTTACTACTTAGACAGATTTTACTTTTTGTAACTCTCAGTATAACTGAAAAAAAAACATCTTTCCGTATTCTTAGTTGTTTTTTTAGGGTTGTAGTTCCTCTAAAATGCTACCCTGTCACTTTAACTGCACGAAGAGCTGCAGAGTGGACAAAGGGCTGACTAAGCCTGTTGTTATTTGAGCGAAGTTGCCATTCTAGGTCCTCCTTGACCTCTGCTCTGTGCGGCAACAACAGATGGCCTTCACCAAAAAAACTAATCACATGTGTGAGAGCAAGCTTGTTTTTGTTATCATCTTCCACCATTTTTCACACCTTCACCCAGTTCAAGAAACAAGAACCACCTCTAACAAAACCAAAGTCTTACCTTCAGCCTTCATATAATGGATGGAATAGGCAATGACTTTGTCAGCATTGTAGAGTGGTCTCTCCCAGGCAAGTAAGATGGCTGAACTAGAAATGGTTTCAGCATGGATATTTCTTGGTGCACTAGGCCTGTCTTCAGACATGACAACAATAAGTCGAGCCAAGGACAGCACAGAACCTTGTTCACTCTCTGCAATGCACTGATAGATGGCATCATCCTCAGGAATGATCTGAGTTATCACAAGTTTACTGTGGGACAGCAAGAAAAATTTTAATATAACACATAAAGCCCCAAAAAGATGTAAACATGGTTTGTGTTTACCTGTTGTACACCTTAATTCTGCCATTAAGGTGAACCTCCTCTCCGTTCTTAAGCCAGGTGATTCGGGGTGGGGGCACTCCTGCTGCCTGGCACATAAACCTGGCTGTGCCTGCTCTTGGACGGGTTTGGCTTTCAGGTCTTTCAACAATAGAAGGTGGCACTAAAATATGACACACAATGTTAGGCTTTTGAGAAACTTTAAAATAGTCAGGTAGTCATGTTTTATTAGTATCACTTTTTAGAGTTTACCTAAAACAGTGAGGTTTGCTGCAGCAATAGTGTAGTTGCGAGTTCCAGGAGTGGTAGCCCTGCAGAGGTAGACTCCACTGTGCTTGGCATTGACATCGGTGATAACCAGGTTTCCATTACCCAGGACTTTGGCATTGTACACATCAATGGGTTTACTGTCAGCACGGCTCCATGAGATGATAGGCCAAGGATTCCCTGTGGCCACACACTCCATCACAACAGTCTGGTGAGTTGAAACTGTGAGATTCTGAGGTCCAGCAATGATCCTGGGCCTCTGAGGGGGCTTAGGGCCTGCAACTTTAAGTGACGAGAAAGTTAGTGAAATACTTCTAACACATTCTATATGCACTGTACTGCATCTTCCTAAAAGCTACGCAATTCCATCAGTGTACCTTGATTGACTGTCAGCATGGCCTCGTTACTTTTAAGACGGCTACCAATGTTAGTTGCCAAACATCGATACTGTCCAGCATCTTCCAGTTGTACATTGTGGATCTGGAGGACTCCATTTGGCAAAACCGTTATCCTGGTGTGGTGAATTTAAATGTGTTTATTTTGTAAAAGCAATGGGAATTTTTAACGCATAAATGTGTCACAAGTTGGCAATGATAATAAATTGAGACTTGAATCCTGCAGCATGTACCTGATGCTTGATAGTGGTAATGTGCTTTGGTTGAGCTCCCAGGTGATGGTGGCAGGAGGGTTGGAGGCGACTGCACAGAAGAATCGTGCCACTGAGCCCTCAGTCACCACCGTAGGCACAGGATGTGTTAGAAACTCTGAAATAGCTGTGAACACAAAAGTATATAAACTTGTGATCAGAAGACCTACAGAACAGTGCTGCTTCTTTTTCATCTTCAGAATAGGCCATTCACAGTTGCTATGGTTGTTCATTGAACTATATAACTATAATACAAGATAATTTTTATGGAGGCATTGTTTATGTTTAATTAAATAAAACACTTTGCATCAAGCACCCAATGGTTTGACTGAGATTGATGTTAACTGGTCCTTTGAAAAATCATTGATCTCAATAAGACACCAGGATCTTGCTATTGTGCAGATGAGTTATATGGTCTCAACCTGACCAGCTGGGCCAATCAATGGATCAATAGAAGAATGACAATGAATGATGCATTGTTATATGTGAAAGTGAATTAATTTGACTCACTTTGTATATAGATCAAGTCCAAAAACCACAAACACAGAAATAATTACTTCATTATTCAGAAAATGTGGTATTTGCAAGTAATTCTTGGCAGGTTAAAAAAATATAAAAACTATTTGTAAATTTTTTGTCAAACATGAAATGAACTATTTTTGGATCCTACCACTGCCTGAGAAATATTAAGATTTTATGTGCAACAGCTGAGTACATTTTCCTGAGTCATGTTACGCTCTATTGAATATTTAATACACATTTTGATAATGAACACACAAACTCACATTCCAATCTTCTTTTTTCTTAAGAACAATACATAAGATTGGGCTAATGACCTTCATTCATTAAGGTGATAACTTTCTCCCTCCCCCCCACTTACAGAAAGGCAGTCAATATCAGGTTAAAGTAAATCAATAGCCTGATCTCCCACTGAAGCTCCACATTCAAATCCTGGGCTTTGGGGGATCTGAATGAAGGAGCAATCCTTTCATTTAAGACTTCAAGTCATCAATATAACATGGATAAACTGGTAACCCTGTTCAAGTGCATTATGGGATTTTAGCAAAGGCCAAGAAGCAATTTTGCTGCATGGTAACTGTTCCTGTGATTTGGCAGAAGGTACATTTCTTTTGGGCTCTTTTTTAAGATAATCTTTTCTAAATAAAAATAGCCCAATGTCTTCTCCAGAAACACATGGACAGCTATGAAAAACATCACTTGGTTTGATGTTCTGAACAATGTGTTGCTGCAAAACAAATGTTAGAAACTAGACCAACTTCTGTCCTGCTGTAAAAAGTGGTGTAAATTGTGGGTCGGGCCCATGCAAGACGGTCCCCCAATATGTCAACCTCTGTTATAAGGAGGAAATCAATGTCTAGGTCAAACAGCACCAAGGTTCACCAAGAGAGGTCAAAGTTTGACTCAACCCCCTGTCCATTAAATGTTGGGATTCAGATCTGTTTGGCCATTTGTCCTTTCCTGTAACCCATATCTTGCATCCAATAAGATGACACCAGTGACTGCCATTGCTACACCCAAAGGAGCCTAAAGTTTAGTCAAGATCTAAACATGTTTTCAAAGGATCAAAAATATTTTGGTTGCTAGTGCCATTTACTCATAGGTCAATCTGCCTGTCTTCAACAAAAGGCCTCTGGTTGACACGGCAACAGAGGGAATGATCCAGTGAAAGGGATTGTGGGGGAAAGAACAGCAGGCTATCCCAAATAGAGCAGGCCTAAACATCACAAAGCTTTTCCCTCTGACCTCTGACCCCCACAGCCCCTGGACAGAAGGAGGGCAGAGGAGGCCCATCCTCCACTACGCTGCAGCTTGCAGTTGACCAAAACCTTTAACCCTTTCCTTAACAAAGACTGGACAGCAGACCAAACTTGACTTCTGGTTATATTGTATAGCCTTTAAATACAACTATATTAGCAAACATTCTTCCCTTTTCAAGCTGCAACAGTTTGACTATGTCAAGGTGTTTGGAGGTTTGCTGTTGAGATCACTCTTTGGTATAGTATAGTAGTGCTGTGTAGTCCCGTTTGTACTGTTGAGCACCATTGCACAAACTGATCATAACTTTATATAACTAAGTTTAACTCATAACTACTTCAGAGTCAGAGTCAATGTCAAAATCTGTATTTTAGAGCACACACTAGTTTCCATGACACAATATATGCCCTCTATAACCTTCTAAGCCCCAATGGTAGATGATGCCTATTGAATGGACACAGCTGTCCTGTCCACTGATACATGGACATGAAACCTAGTCTTTTCTTTAGGGGTGGTCAGGGGTGTTCTAAACAAAAGCTAAAAGGCAAATGGTCTTTCAGGGATTCCTCTGAGTAGAAGACCATTCAGAATTACACAGAGTCCACAGTGACGATCATAAACCAGTGTGAGGTTTAGTTTCTGCAAGTGTTTCCCTTCAATTTTATAAAGAGACAGTTCTGTTAGCACAACATACTCAGCTAATAAAGTCAGAGTATTCTATTTATAGGATATTTATTAGTTTCTTGATTGACTCTCCATCTTCTTGTAATGGTCTCCTAAAAAGAGCCTATAACTGGAATTACAGCATTAAACTCAAAAATTGTCAGGAAGTTTTTACTTTAGTAAAAAGAGTAGGGGACCATAGCCCCTGGAGCTGGGAAGCAGATGAACTTGCCCTTCTGATGCCCAAATATTGACACCACAGTGTAATATGAAAATCCCAGACAACATTAAACTGCTTAAGTCTCATAGTAAGACAACAATGTCAATATCAGCGACAGAGAACTTATCTCATGCTGAGCTCCATACTTACTTGCGATAGTCAGACGTGATCTTTGGCTTAGGATAGCTCCAAATTTGTTTTGGGAGAGGCACTGGTAGAATCCTTCATCTGAATCCTCTGCGGTATGCTTTATCTTTGGTATGTACAAAGAGCCGTTCGATAGAAAGTGTATGTGCTCACTTTCTGTCAAGCGGACTCCATTCTTAAGCCACTTGATGGTTACTGGAGGCTGCCCATGAGCCTGACAGTCAAGGACTGCAGGATCCTTTGGTAATACAATCACATCACTGGGCTCTGTGATGAAGGACAACTCACTAAAGCATAAAACACCTACAGAAGAAGAGGAGAAACATAAACAATGAATCAATGTTGTTCAGCAGACTATATGGGCTACAATACACCATGCACTACAAGAGAAGCAGTAACAAGGCATGTGTATACAATCAATTTTATGTTATTCATGCATTTAAATAGTTAATCTAAATGTCAGAAAGAATCAAAGTTGTGTTTTCTCACTTCACTCAGCTATATCTCAACTGCATGGCAGATATAAACACAATACCCATTCTGAGATTGCTGATAAAAACAGTTTAATATAGCCTACAGCGTTGGTTTATCACTAAAATAGCATTGAACGTCACAATCTGTCACTTCAGTCCTAGTTCCGGCCATATGGGACATGAACACAGACATTGCAGAGAAATACGGTGTCATCCTGACGAGAGTTTTAAAAGTGCTGCCTGTGAAGAAAAGCAACCACTTTCTATATCTTCAATGGCACTTAGGCCATAATAATAATAATATAACATAGCGTAGGCTATTATATTCTAGACTCTATCATATTGTAATGGGCCTACGTGCACTCATCGTCCCTGCTCAAGCCGCAGGTCAACACATTGATTAAAAAAATCACTAAAAAGCATGAAAACAAGACACTTACCTGATAAAGGTAAAAACATAACAAAAAGAAGCCATTTATGACAGATTTCCATCTTAAATTTTGCCATCTATCTGCTTAGTTATGTCATTTTACTCCGTACGGGTACCGCCGCTCTCCTGCGTGCTCTCGGTAGATCCCCAAAGTCACATCTGAGCGCTGCGGAGGACCACCACACCGATGTACAGGGGTCCCGGCCCCCGCCCTCCGCCCTCCACGCATGCGCACAACAGGGGCCATCGGGAGGAAGTTACTGCTCGGTTGTAAATTTGTGCATTGGCAGTAGTGATAGAAGATTAGTTCTTAGTACCTGACTACAAATGTCACTCCATTTCCTTGTAATGTGAAGGACAGAAGCTATGTTGCCAAGTTTTGTGACATCAATCATTCTTCGCTGTTTGAAGATCTTACAAGCAAACCTCTTCAAACCTGATGTCCAGTGTTGTAAAGAAGAATGTTTTTGCAGTAGCATACCTGGAAGTTTTATAACATTTGTGAATTTTGGTGTACTGTATCCTTTAACTAAGCACAACAGAAGTCTATGGCAGCATTCATTTTAAAGCTATTTTACAGTTTAGTGCAGTTTACATTATAGGCTTATTTATATTTTATTCTAACTCTGTTGACTTTCCTTTGTCACTGAGATAAATCCTTATTGTAATAGCCCATTTTCGCATTTACAAACAAATCTCTAATATATGCAATCTGTTATAGATGACTTTTTTGTTTATCAGCTATAACATATAAAAAGGCTACATAAGATGAACAAAGTGAATGATCAGTTGGTGAGGGTTATTGGTAAAAGGTCACTGGACAGCATCTGCTCCTATGAGAACCTGATAATTATGAAGAGATATTGATGGAGGGACGTCAACTGCCTAATGAATTCATATATTGATCGGGTGACCGTGCCTTTTGACAATGACCCTCCTCTCTCCCGGCCCTCATTCACTAGCTCACAATGGGCTCCAGCTGTGACATCAGCCGTGCTGCATCAGCGAAACACCATCCGCTATCAGCACAGGTAAATGAAGTCATCGCATTTACAGCAGGATATGTTCATCCAACATCATTTTTGTCTCAACAGTATCCATGTTTAATGACTTCTGGGGTAACTCTCACCAACATGCATCTTTAGACTTCAATATTCAATCAAGTGAGGAGAGCCAAGGGTAATTATATATTGATTACAGCTGAGCATTGAGTTAACCATTTTGTATCGTATAATTTAAATCATAATTCAAGTCTCCAATTTTCTTTACATGGTCCTATTACTGATTTATATTGAGCAAAAACGTGTGAGATGTAAAAAGTGTGTGTCCTACTTTTGGTCACAATAAATATGCTGCTGAAGTAATGTCATGGTTGCTAGAAAAAGTGAGAGCTAATGATCTGATGCACACGCTGAAGTGTAAGTTTGGTTGGTATTGATGCATCATTTACAAACAGAAAGGGCAGTATTGTTAAATGTGCGGATTCACTAATGCTGTGGACGTTAGCCTAGGCCTAGGCTGTTTGGCCATGATCAATAGGGTTAAGGTCATTAACATGTATGAATACCTCGAGGCCATGGGAAAGCAGAGCAGGGACCCATGAACTGTCCTCTGATTGGTTGGCGCGTGTCTCTGGGACAGGCCACACCCTCATTGACCTTAGGGGTCCTTTGGTGAGCCAATGACCTCTAACCTTTTGCCAAGACAGTGATAGAAAGGGTTTAATGTTTGCAATGAATTGCCTGTGAAAAAATAAGAGTATGGTAATGGATCAAATGCAAATAAACATAGAGTAAGCCTATAAGGATCAATACCATTATGTCATAGGTTGGGGATGGTCCAGCCCAATCAGTAAAAAGCATAATTTATTTAAAAAAGGGGAGACTACACTTTACATTTTAAATTACACTTTACTTTCTTTATCTAGTTTATTTGATCATGTTAGCAGAAATGTGGTTGTGAAGTATGGACATTAAAAAGGGGGCACACACACATAGATCAACATATGTACTGCATAAAGTAAAAGACAAGTAATAATTTGCAAGAGTTAATAAGAACTAACAGACATACAATGCAGGAGGCAGAAAACACAATGGTATATAAACATTTTATTGTTAATCAAAAGTTGTATATGAGGATTTCAACAAAAGGATATATTCATCATTTCATTTTGTCAGCTGCAAAAAAGTTATCAATAAAACACACAAGAACATTCTTTAAAAAAGTTTATTGGCTTTTAAAACCACTTTAAAAATCTCACCAGTGAGTACTTTCCATTGAAAAAAGAAACAACGCGTTTGCCATATTAACAAGCTACTGTACATTAAGCAGTACACCAGACAACATCACAGAGGAGGGTTTTTCTAGTTGTAGAAATGGACAAGATAGTCAAACAGAGTTGGTTCTGGGTCAGTCAAAGGGAAAGTTCAAAGTCACTGCTTGATGGAGCTCCTGTACTTGTAAGAGGTGCATTTCCTTCATCCAAATTCAAAAATCAGTGCCTTGTTGTCAAAGAAAAATGTCAAGAAAACATGTCAAATTTCTTCATAAATGCATTTTGCAAAATAATATGAAAAAGCAAAACAATTAACAAAAACATAAACATAACATTAAGAACAACATTAACTTAGTTAACTTTAACTAGTAAACAGCACACAACAAAAGTAATGTAACTTATGAACTAGCACTGCCAGTCTGGTTAACAGAACCTGCTCAAATCACAGAAGACAGTGGTTACCAAGAATACAAAATACAACAGAAGTCATCACACATGCGTGCGTACAATCATTTTTCAACATAAAGAGCATGTAGGTTTGAAAAGTTTATTTTCCCTCAATGCTTTTTATTCTCATGTATGAGAATGAGTAAGAAATGTGTATCTCACTGAGATTAATGCACATTTTGCTACAAGACAATTAGTCATTTACTGACAATTTCCTTACTCACCATATATATATATATATTTTTATTTATTTATTTTTTAAATTTTTTTTTTACGGGCATCCATCATTTCATTTGTCCATAAAGATGTGTCAAAGCCATGTGTCATAAAAATTTAGTGCAAAAAGGTGAACCTCCAGAGTTTGCTGAAACATAAGTAATTGATTTTTCCAGTGTCTGCTCAAAGGCTCTGAGCACAATGTCTGTCACAGAGATGTTTGCAACCAGCTAACAGTATCACAACTTTTTTCTCAACATACCATGCTATTGATCCTGCCTAAAGCGCACATCACTTCTGCAACTGCAGAGACCTATTATCTTTGAATAGAAAAAAATAAAGAAAAATAATCAGCAAGCGAGACCAGACAGCATTACTTTTACGACACACTGAGCCAAAAATGTAACACACAACATACAGTATCTTGCGACTATAGATCTGTTAGGCTTTTTTCTTTTCTGGCACATACTTAGCTAGAATAATGGCCATAATATAGTGTCTTGATACATCACATCTCTATGTATCTATCCTATTTACAGATGGAGCTTAAACATGACTTACAACATTGATGATAGCCAAAAACTCAAGCAAGCATCCTACTGTATCACATAGCCTACCTGGCTAGCAGTGATGGTTTCAACATGCTTTCAGGTCCATGGTTACCTATAAATCATAGTGACCGTTTCACTAATTTACATACTGTACATAAGATTATGTAACTTAATTTGTTACCTCAGATGCAATAAACTTTAATATCTCATAGGCAGCCCATTCCCATTGTTCTTTATGTTCATTAGGAGTGTTTTAGATGTAATAATCTCTTATGGTATTAAAAAAACATCTTTGGTATGGAAATAAGGCTGGGATTTCCTCAAACATCATAAATTTCCTTTTGATCTCAAGATGACATCAAAGCATATAAGCCTGTAACTATAAAGCCTTCTCCATACCATTTATAATATTATCTGAGATGGGAGTTTAGCATGCCAAAAGAATTCATATGACTCTACGTGTGCCTTGCATGGTTTTTGTGAAATGACAGCATATTGAATTCCTTTAAATCCATTAGGGCACACACAGTGTAGTCGTTAACCTATACAATAAACATCTATACTGTAACACGGCAGAAGAAAAACAGAATAGGAAATAGTACTGAAAATATCAGAGCAACAGCTGCCTTGATATGATGAAGCTCTGGATGGTTCAGAAGAAAATTTAACATTGTACTATATACAGTCTCACTAGAGATGGTATAAGGCCTTGGACTTTGGGAATAAGGCAGCCAGTTGTTGAAATCCTTTTAATGTACAAGTCCATAAAGCGGCCTGAATTTCCATCTTCTGTCTACGTGTTCATCTACTCCCTTTAGAAGATATTAAACAGTAAGAAAATTTCACACTTGAACAATGCTTAGATGAGAATCAGTATTCCACTGATTTGGTATATGATAAAATATAAAGATTATGTCGTAAATTCAGCACCTGGCAGCACAATGTGCCACCCTTTTATATTTAGATATGGCAGGCAAACGTCCTACAACTATTCTGTGCATATACTAAAATCCTAATAGTCTCCATTTGGTTAAACTTGTACTGCACACAATGAAAAAATGTATAGAACAGCATACATTTTTGGTGAAGTTTTGTGCCAATTCCTCTAATCAATAACAATCCACTTAACACACATATTGCATTATTGATTTGTAGCAACACGGAAGATTCCTTTAAATGTTCATAGCATACTTGCCTGCTCTATGTAAGAGTACGTTGCCATCTAAAGCTCATACTTGAAATGCTTACATTTTGAAGTGAAGATGATAGAAAACGGTACAGGAATTCTGGCTGACAAACGAAAAGAAGAGTAGTAACTAAATGTCAGTAGGAAAGATTATCTGTTAAGCCTGGCACTTCTAACAGAAAAAAATGGCAAAGTCCAGATAAATCCCAATAAAATTTTGTTTAGAAAATGGTTATACTACATATGCACCAAACAAACAACATAAAACAGAATAAAAGAACATCAGCCCAACATCTCCACTGTCGTAGGCTGGTCTTTGCTCTCTAGCCAGTCAAAGCCAGAGTTCACAGTATCACTGCATATCTGCTGAAAAAGTGGGTCGTTCTTCAATTCTTCCAGTGTAGAGTCTTCATATTGTTCCTGCTGCTGATTTGGGTCAAACAGCAGGTTGGCGTCTAATGTGTTAAGATCAGTGATGCTACTGGACAGATCTGAGGTCAGTCTGATATCATTGGAGAAATCAGACGCAACTGCGTTGAGCTCCGAAGCTACCTGACCGACCAACTGGGAGCTGGGATTGAGCCCGTCATCCCCCAGCAAGTCTTTGACAGTATTGTTGAAATCCAGCTGCTGCTGCTCGTCCTCCACTTCTTGCTGCTGTGTGCTCTGGAGAAGGAGCTGCGCTTGTGTCGGCACTGGACTCTCATGAAGCTGCTGTTGCTGCTGGTCTGGCTCACTTTGCCCCGCTTGTGCTTGGCTGTCCCCAGTGGAGAAACCTACCTGTTCTCCACTGCCCGTGGTGAGGTAGCCATGCTGCTGGAGCTCAAAGGCAGCAGGGCTGGAGCTGACCGGAAGTTGGTTCTGGTGGGAAGCAGCTCCAGCAAAGGCAGGGGTGGTCTCAAGGATCTGTGTGAGGTTCATGCGCGCTGTGTAGTTAGAGGGAAGGTTGTTAATGCCCAGGCCACGAACTGAGTCATCTCCATCAGCTTCCATCTTGCTGAGAAGAACATTGGTTATTTTGGCGGTGTTACTCTGACCCTGCACTGGCAGCATTTCACTCTGCATCATAATATTTAAAGGTACAGACTGGCTACGCTGGACCATACTGTGAACAGAGTTGACCGTCTGGGTGTTGGACAGGATGCTGAGCACCTCTGAAGTGATTGGGGAGCTAAAGGAGAGACAGCGGCTCGTGTTGTTGTTGCTGTGTTTGTGGTTGGCGGGCCGGTATTACCACTAAAGTTCCTCTGACGAACTGCTGGGCTGACACTCCGGCAACGGAAAGTACTGGACGCAGAAGAGGTTGATGCTTTGTTGTCCAGTGGGGCAGGGACAGCAAAGCTTTCCTGTTTAGTAGGAGTAGTGACACCTGTTACTTGCTGCTGCTGTTGCTGTGGTTGCTGCTGAACTGGAGAAATAGGGGTCAAACGTCCTAGGTGAGCATCTTGTCTTGCCTGCGCTTGAAATGACTGGCCAGGGATAGCAAAGGCGTGAGGCTTACGAAATTGGTCATCTACCAGATCTTGGTAGCTGGGCAGAATGCCAATGCTGTGGTTATTCAAAGGCCCTGAATTGCTGCTGCTGTTGTAGCGATTATTGATCCACTCCAGTTTGGCTTTGTCCGGGTGCGTTGCCATAGGCCTTTGCATGGGCTTAACCGGGCTACTGGATACAATACTGGCATCGTGATAACCTGTCATGCTCGAATTTATCGGAGTGAAAGCAAAAGGGTTTCTACACTCAACTGGGCTGGGAGGCACACTGCTGCTGCAGTTGGACAAGGGTGTGCTGATGGGTGTGTGACGGCCCATAGCGCTGTCTACAGGTGTGATGGGGGCCATGCGAGAGCAGGGGCTCTCTCTCGTCAGGTTGTGGCCAAGTGTCATTTCAGATGTGGGTGTGGGTGTTGGGGTCGGTGTTGGGGTAGGAGTGGGTGTCTGGACAGGAGTGGTGCTGCTATGGGCAGAGTGGTAGAAGGTAGTGCCTGTCTGATGGGCATTAAGGATTGAGGTCTGATTATTTGCTGTCTGGCCTTGTAGTGACACATCAACACAGCTACCAAACAGGCCTTTCAGCTTCATTTGCTCCTCCATTTGGACTAACTCCTCTACAATGCTGTCTTGTGTCATGTCATCATCATTGAAAGAGAAGTAGTCCATGTTGGACTGAGAACCTGCAAAGTCAACCATTTCCTGTGCCAGAGTGAGCTGGTTTGAGGCCTCTACAGGCTGAGCTAAAATGGAAAGCTGGTCAGTAGGGGCTTGTTTGTGTTCTGCTGGTATCTGCTGAGCAAATGCTTGTTTCCGAAGCCCATCAAGCTGTCCCTCCTCCCATATTGTGCTCTTTAGGTCACTCATTGCAGAGGCTTCGTGTGCTCCTGAGTTGGCTGGTATGGCACGGGGGTCTCCAGTGATCTGCTGCAGTAATACCTGGTCAGTGACACTGCTCCCAGAGGCTCCTGCGCTGGCATCAGAGCTGAGAGAGTGCTCTCCAGGTTTCACCAAAACCAAGGCCTGGGGTTTGACAACAGTCTGCGTGCCCTCAGTGTGTGTAATAGGCAAGTCGGACAGTGCAAGAATCTGTGTGGGCCCTATGGAGGTTTGTTTCACAGTCACTTTGCAGGGGGCACTCTCTGGTCTTGCAGGGGTTCCTGGTCTGGGGATCCTTTTCACTGCAGCACTGACACCAGGCTTGGGATTGTCAATGACAGCCATTGGCTGCTGGGAGATAAAGACCCTTTTTACAGGAATCACATGAGAATCTCCACTCGAGCCTGTGCGCTTTCGGGGGCTCTTGGCATCTGGGCAGGAATCTTTAAGTGTGGAATTAACAGCAGAGGAGCCATTGGTGGACATGTTGCCATTGGAATTTTGATTATCAACAGTCAAATACAAAGTACTGTCATGGCAGTTACGGTTATTGCTGTCCTGAGTCCCGGCTACAGCTACAGGCGCAGAGGATGTGGAGTCACTTTTTAACCTTGCTCCTTTGTCTGGTCCCGGGGAACACTTAACCAGAAAGCTTGGTTCACTGGCAGCCCTGAACTTAGCCATTCTCTCTTCTTTGACAGACATTTTCTCTGTACCAGACATGGCACTGTCACTTCCTGCTTCAGAAACAGCCAGAGTGAGGGTGGATGGTAGGGCACTCGATCTGAATGCAGGTGATTGAGATGCTGCCCCGCCTCCATGAGTCTGCTGTGAATCTTCTGACGCAGCAATGGTATTTATTCCTGCTGATGCAGGCCTTACTGTTGTGCTGCTGCTGCTGGGAGCCAGAGCAATGGCCGTCATCTTTACCACATTGACGTGGGGAGTGGGCATCACAGTTTTAATAGGGCTATTGGTGATGAGTAGGGTGGGGGGTGAGCGCAGGGTGATAGCACTGGTAGCAGAGGGCTTGGGCAGGATTTGAGCGTACCGTGTACCATGTCGTGCCAGACGGTCACCCACTGGACTGGCTGAGATATTCTGAGGAGTCTTGGGTGACTGTTTCAAAGATTGTGTAACAACTTGGAAGTTCACAGGCACCACTTTCCCCTCTGCTGTCCCGACAGGGCTGGGTGAGGTCATTAATTGTCTATTTCTTTGTACCTGAGGAAAGAAGAAAAACAGAAATTTAAATTAAACCTTAATCAGGAGTATCAAAATAGAGTCAAGTGTCATGTTGCTTACCGTCACTGGGCTGGGAACTGCTGCTACTACAATGCCTATGGTTTGCTGTGGGGAAAGCAGTGCGGGGCTGCCACAGGGGATAGTTGGGCCAGGTGTACTGGCCTCTGTCCTCTTGACCTGGGTCTCACTGGGCAGGGGTGAGTGCAGTTTCTGTTCCTGCTGTTTCTTCTGGATCTTTCGCTGGAGTTGTTGCTTTGCATCAACAGATGGAGAAGGCAGGGTCTTCACCTGAGGCTGGAAAGAGTTTGCCTCAGCTGTGGGCACAAATGCGGATGCTGGAGTTGGTGTCTTCATTCCTGAAAAGAAGAAATTAAAAATGTTTAATTTTCAAAATTCTGGGGAGCAATTTCATTACCTCTAGATCTACAATTGTTATGCCTCAATTTCCACTATTTTTCATGTAGAGCATCTACTGCAATAAATATCTTGATGTTAACAGTTGTAATAGGAACTATACTGTACATTTAAATAAAATTACTAAACAAACATTATTTTTACCTGTGGGTGTTCCCGTCATAACAGTGAGTGCTGCCATGGACTTTGTACCAATGTAGTGGCTATTGAGAAGGAAACGGGCCAAATCCTCTACGTTGTCAAACTGACGACTAAGGACCTTTTGTGCCCACTCACAAACCAGTCCACAGGCTGCCGATCGCATCTCATCCTCAGCGCTTGGCGACTGGCCGGTCGACTCCATCAACTCACACTGTGGTCAAAGACAACAGAGGAGCAGGAAGGTGAGAATTAAACAAGCAAAACAACACATTATTCACCCTGGGTGCATTTCTCTTCTTAATACTCACCCCATCTCCAGATTTTTGTAGATCCAGGTTAGGTAAAGATGGCATGTGAACAAAAGCTTTCTTCCTTAACCCGCTATAACAATATGTAGGAAGGGGTTAAGGTTTCATAAACAATATAAAACATGCTATCAAAACCTGCCACTAGAGATTATTAGAAAACAAAACCCCCAATGAACCATGCACAATTATCATTACTAGTATATTACCCAGGATCTTACACAAGCTTGTGTTATCTGTAAGAAATCAATTAGATGTAATAAAGCTCCTACTTTTATTTGGCAAATTTCATAAATCATTATTATTTCTCTAGGTAAATGCAGGTTAGAGAGTAGACAAAGAAATTTAATTTGAGACAATTTTTATGGTTCTAGTCACCACCTTTATCGATTTCATGTGGCGTAATCAAGATCAGCTGTAATTTGACATTTTGCACATATCATTGGAAGGAAAGGATATTTGGATTTCCCCCTCATGCCCAGTCGACGTGCCTTCATGTTTGGAAAGACATTCTTCATGATCTTTCCAAAGTCTGCAGCACTCAGTGGATTGTAGCCGAGATTGTCACAATAGCTCCTTAAATAGAACAAAACAAGACCCTGTGAGACTAATATTAGGTACGTTCATATATAGGACATATGATCACATCAAGTTTAGATTATGTTCATCCTCTCATGGCCTGCACACTCACTTGTATTCATCATAGACCTCTTGCTTTGGGAGGGACGTCTCTGGATGCTCCTCTAGGTGATTTCGTATCCAGTTGAAAGCATACATTTGTTGAGTACGGCTTGACGACATGGAACTCTGATCACTGTGAAAAATAAGTGTGATCAATACATGTCCTTGTTTGGTTTGCATCATTTTCGTGTTGATACAAAAACTGCAATACCATAATCCAGGAGTGAGGACCCCCTCTCATTCCCAGTCCAAATTGGTAGAATTTGAGGGTTGGGGTGAAATATGGGGAAACAAATGAAACACAGACATCTAGATATAGCATATGTCAGTGCTTACATACTGCTGCATATCACGAGGCAGAAGCTCACCTCCCTCTTTAAAAATGGGTAGAGATTATACTAATTTATATGATACCAATTTAGTTTTTATAATTTGGTAGAACTAATTGTGCCTGTGTTGGCGCTTGAGGATAATGACACTTTTGACAAGCATAAGGACAACAGACTTGAACATGTAATGATGGCCACAAAGGCAACCATGTGTGTAGGACAAGCTGGACAAATGTTTATGTCTGTGAAATACTGGGAGTCACTACCTTTTGTCATTGCCACTGCTGGGACCAGAAGGCAACTTAAGGTAGAGGTAGAGTTTTTCGATGTCTGTAAACTTCTCAACATCTTGCTGTAATAAAATAGATAAAATAAAGTTAGAAATCCTATATCATATGTTCTATTATAAAACAATACAGTCATATGGCTGGCAAAAAATATTTTTTTTTATCCATAACAACATCAACCAATATTAAACAAGTATATGACAAGTTGCATGTTTTCCTTGTAAATTCCTAAATTACAAAAACAATTAATGAAAATAAACAACAACAAAAAAAAAACAGGGATACAACCTGCTCGTTATTGACCCAAACCCACTGTTTTAACTGCTTTCTAAGAAAGGGTTCGTCTTAACGCATCCTTTTCTATTTGCGCCTTTGTTGCTAGGAAACCAATACTTGAATGAATGAGGTGAGAGCTGTCAGCCAATAAGCAGTGTATGAAAACACTATTTACTACAGTCCCTTGCTTGTAGCGAACCTTGACTGTGTTTTCACAGCATCCTCCCAATATACAATTACATTTTCATTACCAATTATTCAACTAAGGTTACAATTAAAAATCTACAAATGCTGCCTCATAAATCTACTTTTATCGGTATTAAGTTTGTTTTTTGAACACAAACAAAATGTAGAAATAAATGTATTGTTTATTGTTGTTTGTTCTCAGTCATAATGCTTGGGGGTTAAAAGGTGCCTTTTTTTTAACCCCTTAGCAATATTCATTATGTATTTCATTAACATTATACACACATTGTAATAAGACTGCAGTTGTTCAAAATATAACGGAATGTCTGATTTTTGAACAGACTATAACAGACTTAAAGTACTTACTTTACTCCAAAATACAAACAATCCATATTTTAAATATTATACTATAATAAACTGCAGGAATCCTGTCTACAAGTCTACATTACAAGGGCAAAGTACAAATAATTATTCACTAATAACAATTACGTTAAACTAAATTATGAAGGTGATTAGCGTTCAAATGTTATTCACCATCATAAAGTACCGTATAATGCCTTTTTGCTCCTTAACATCAATGCAATCCCTTACACAGTTTTTCATTCAGTTTCTTCAACTATGGCACAGTACAGCTGTATCATGTACGTTACTGTTGTAGATCTGATTAATAACCTGCTCTGTCCAGAGCTCTCAGCGAATGGTGATTATTTTATTAATGCTTTCCCAAATGTGCCAAATACCAGACACATTTGCTGTCATTAAAGAATGTAATAACCTATTTTTGGGGAGATAAAAATAGACTAAAGCTTTATATAGTAGCTTTGATGTCACTCAAATGACTTTTATTTTGAAATGAGGTGTGAAAAGCTTTGTCTCAGATATAGCCATGTGACAAACTGCAGAAATGGTGCTAATGTGGGTGTAATATTATTCTAGTCAGAGCCGCACAGACAACATAGACTGTAATTACATATGGTAGAGATTACTGAGCATCTGTGTGTACCGTGTGTGATTATATACGTACGGTCAGTGTATAGTTTAAAATAATGGTATATAATTTCCACTTTTCACAATTTAGAATGTGATTTAAAACATGTTGTGTTTAGCTAACTATCGAAATATAATGACTTGATTTAGATACTCACCAATATGCTGTCCACCTTTGATTGTACAGATTTGCTGCAAAACAAGAAAACGCATTTTAAACAATTGCACTAAAATATACTTTGTGAGTTTAATATAAAAAATACTGTGAAGTCTTTAGGTAAGATTATAATTTCCCTTTTACAGTGATTACAAACACAAGTGTGATTGTTCGTAGTCTCACCTAGTCTCAAATGCTTTGTGTGAACTAGGGTTTAATGCAAATTGATTAATGGTTTATTCATTGTTGGCTAATCGGTCTGTTTTGTAAATTCACACTGCTTTCTACACTCAACCTAAATTCCAAGGTGACATTCACAGAGGGCTTAGTCAAAGTAGTTTGATGAGAGCGCAGCCAAATCAACAAAATGTTACATTATAGTTCATTTTTACACCACAGCGAAATCATTATACTGTATATACATGCCATATACAGTTACAGTTATAAAGGTACAACAATTAACATGTGCACATTCTTTTTTTATGCAGTAAACTATTTTTATGTTGGCATTACTTAATAACAGACCAATATATTGTCATTATAATGCAATAAATATATAATTACGTTTAAATATTTCCTTTAGTAATTTTATTTTTCAAATGTAAAACAATGTATAAAGAACAGAGCACTGATATTTAATAGAAAGCAGTTCATTTTGTGCTATAATCAGGCATTAACTAAGTGACATTGGCTGAAGCCATTATACCTGTGTAATACATGTCTGATGTAAACAGCTACTAGAAGGTGGTTATTATCTAGTACTGCAAATGTTTGAAATGTTGCAAATATCTTTTTTAATATGGTTTGAGATCAGTGTGAGCCTTCTGCTGGCAGACCGACGTGCTTTGACACCTGTCATGCCGAGCATCACATCAGCACCACCGGTGGCTTTCGTGTCATCGGTAACATGGCCTCCTATGGCTTCATGCTAATCATTAAGCTACTCCTGATACGAAAAAAGCGTCGCCACAGCGTTATCACAGCATAAACAGCAACACGGCGGACGTTTTTCGTTTGTGTCGTGACATTTCCGTTGAATATTCAAGGCTAGTGTGGAAGCAGTCGTGTTATTTTCTGACGCTTTGTGCAGCACATTGCCTCCAGATCTACACACGCTAATTATGTGGCTACAGCTAGTGAAAAGGACAGTGTGGCTGCTGCTTGTGGGTCATTTGCATCCTTACCAAATTGAACTCTTTATTTTGAACTGTAATGCGTTTGCCTCGGGCCCCTGGAGTCCTGGGACGAGCGCTGGGAGAGAGCCTAATCCCGAGGCAGGCTTCTGACCAGGTTGTTGTTGCTCATCAGCCATCACGACGGACGGAGGGGCGGTGGGGGAGCTTTAACAAGTAGGCCTCATCCCCGGCTCAGTGCGCTAGGATGGCCCGCTGAATCCGGCACGGAACATGGCAAGAGCAATGAGAGGCGACGCCGCGGAAACACAAAAGAAAAGCAACAGAAATAATGTAGCAGCCGGGCCATACAAAAGACATTTCGCAGAGGTCTCTCTCTCCGCTGCCGCAAATAGCACGCCTGCAGCAGCCAGCAGCAGCTACAGACGAGTTCAACCTGCGTCAAGGCGCACGTACGCAACACGCACCAAAGCGGAAACGCAGCTGGATTTGAGCTTCAAAGCAAAAACTCACTGATTAACTTAAAAACACAAAACAACTTACACATTTACCTGATACTCTCTGCCAAACATAGCATTTTCATAATTTAAATATAACTAATTTATTTATAGTTTACATTTCTTCAAACATAATATGATAATGTGATTGAAGCTATTTGCAAATGGATATGAACTACTGTAAACTAGAGTTTTCATGTGCATTGTAGCTAAAATATAATATAACGTGTTTTATTTTTTTTTTGTTTTTTTATTTTATTATTATTGTATTTATGTATAGTATGTGACTAAAGCAATCCACTCCTCCTGGGACTATGAACCTTCTCTGTGGCACTCCCTGAGGATAACAATGAGTCCTTACATTCTTTTTAGGTCGGGTATTCTGGGACTTTTGCCTTCCCCTGATGGACGGTCCCAGGGCATATTGTCGTTTTAAAAATTTTGGGTTACTATACCAAACACTGACTTGATTTTAATATAAGAACAACCAGCCAGGAGTGTGTACTAAAATGACATTTACCTGTAAGCTTGTTTTGAGATGGTACATTAGCATGTTACACATAAAGCAGAATAAATAAGCTTAAATTTTTTTATTTATTTTTTTAAATACAATCTTGTATCAGAAGACATTAAAGTTTTAAATATCCACACATTGTTAAATCAAAGTGTTTTACTGTGAAAGTCCTGGACGGATCCTTTCTTTTGACTTTGTTTGTTGATGCTGCAGTTCCGCGGTGCGCCTGAGGGGGCGCTGCTGCAGGAAGACACTTGATCAGATAGTGACAATGACGGGTAAACAGCCAGGATGATATCACTCTTGTCCAAAGCTGTCATTTTTCAGCACGTTTTGACCTCTTCCTCGTCCTGCAGCTTCATGTTCTCTGATCACCTGCTCTGTCTCAACAAGAGACGACCAGTGGCACACTCTCACATCCACTCTACCTCTTACTATTTTTTCCTCATCGTAGTAATCTGAGATACAGTAGTAAAAACAGACTACGAGCATACAGATACGGACAGTCTGTACAGGATAAAAATATAGACTTCACTTTAATCCGGGTCAGACCGGTAAAACTGATGTAATATGGGCTATATGGCATTAACCACACACGTGGCTCATGCATATGATTGCAGTCAGTCAAGTTGGCATGTAGCCTAATTAATTATATAAAATCAACCTATCACCTTTACGTTATTACTAATGTGATATTTAACAATAATGAAGTCACCAGGTCAAGAAAACACAAGACCCAGATAAATTCTTCCATATTGGCTGATTCTATGTCGCCATCTTTTGGAGAAAACAGGACACTTCACGCGCTAAACAGACACTGGTTATGAAACAATGCAAGCCGAAGCCAGCAAAAGTCAAGATACATGACAATGCCATGTCCCCCATTGGATGGCTGTAGTAAATTACTTTATATGTATTATACCCTAAACAATTTATTTTGTAATCAATTGTTACTCAAAGTTTTGTGTTTTGTGTTTCTTTTATTTCTCATTTATTATTTGATAATTAAGCTGTGAAATGAGCCAGAACATGGTAACAATAACACTGGAGTTGGACTGTTAACAGTCATGTTGACCAAAAAAAACACTTTAGTGCTTACTGACAGGTAAGCACAAATGGAAGTTTATTCTGGCTAAAGCAAAGACACAACATTGATGCAGTCACACACACACACACACACACACACACACACACACACACACACACACAGTGTAATTTACTGCCACTTTACTTTATTTAAATGGATGCCTTAAGTAAACGTGTTTCTAAACAATTATTTTTAAAGTAAATTAAGAAAATAAAAAATTACAACCACATTTTTCTTACATTTGAAAATATCCTAAAGTAATAACCCTACCTGAAACCTGCTGTTCCTTTTTTCCACTCAACCATCATATATTAATACATTACAAATGTGATTGTGATGCCAAACCCCCACATTGTATGGGGCAGATCCATCAAAGCTTGTCAACTGCAGACCTGTTAACAACACCGGAGGTGTGGAACAGTGACACTTCCTCTAAATCTCAAGAAAATGTTGTTTCCTTGTTAGTCATTGTTTTCTCACTCTATTTTTGACCTTCGGTTGCCGGCTGTTCTTCACTGATTTATTTTACTGTCAATCTTCTGTCACTTCACATTTGGGTGGGAAGGTCTCATCTCCGTAGTCTTTGCCCTTGCTCATTCTTCCGAATGTTAAGATTTCCATGTCACTCATGTTGGATGCCATTTTTGTGGCCATATCATAAAGCAGTAACACCTCACAACTCCCTATAAAAACTCTTGCAGCCTACATGATAGGACTTACATACTATACACATAAGCCCACTTGTTTTTTGGGTCAGAGGTTTTCTGAGTAATGCTTGGACATTGATCAGGTCGCCACTGTCTCGGCCACGCAAGGTGCCTCTTAATGTAGGACAGTGAGGGCTCTGTAGTAAGGAGGTCGCTAAGTCTGGCTCTCACGTGCGCTGCTCACAGCTCCAATCCTCTTACAACCCCCATTTACAACAAGCCAAACCTTAAGATCAGCTTGATGTGGCCAGGTCTTATCCTGAAGACAAGTAGATCCTCGAGACAGAGTCACGCCAGCAGGTATCAAACACCGTCCAACCCACTTACCTCTGTATGGCTCTGCACTGTTGGCTTTTTAGGTTGCTTTGAGTATATGGTCTTCCAAAACAGAAAAAAACCTCCTTCCAGGAAAGAAAAACTATAATTTGCTCTGGATTCAAACATTGCATATACATACAACTTAACCAAAGCTAATTTCATAACTGTGACTACTGAAGAAATAAATGGTTATATGATCTCAGTAGTGCTTCAGTGGGTGGGCAGATCTTGGTAACAACCTGGTAATAAGTGGTAAGCAATAGTTTTTTTTTTTTTATATATAATGACCAACAGCAACACGTAACATTGATTTAATGATTATTGATTTGAATATTTTAGTATATATACACAGATGTGTGGTTGTTATCAAATACAGTACATAATATTAAAGTGACAAAATCTCTTTCTCTTTGTTCTTCAGTTCACTTTTATTAAAATATGGGAGTCCCAGCTTTGACGTCATTTACACAACACTGTCCCGGGCCATGCTGTGATTGCATATCATATACAGTTTTTCCTTCTCTTTCTTGGCATCCTGTAGCAAAGCGGATGGGAAACTCTGATGTCATCAACCTTGGCGCAGCGGGACAGAGGAGCATGCAGACCCTCAGGGTGCCACGATTGGTGCCCATGTGTTTGTGCCCTGTAGATGGTGAAATAGATGGTGTGGCGCTGCCTGCCTGCGCTGCACCTGCGTCCCAGCATGCTGATTGATCAGTTTGGTCATGTGGAATGTCACCATCTGCTCCCCAGCCCCACTCACCCCTTCTTGTGTGAATGCCAATCACTGGCAGGAAGATAGTTATTTAAGCCATGTCAAATCAGGCGCACAATGATGAGCAATATGCCAACAACACTTGAAGTGTGTGCAGGCATAGTATGAACAACAGCAGATCTCAGTCAAAAGGCAACCACTCTTCAAATACAAGGTCCTTTTGATTCTTCTGAATGATATGTACAACTTTCTTCCATTTTTGTTGGTGGTAAATGCATTGTATGTTTTAATTTGTTTTCTTGCATGAAACTTCCATTCCATTCAGTTCGTCTTCTTTTGGCTTCTTAATCAGTGTATCATGGGGTCATCAGTAGTGACATTCTGCATTGGAGACCGTCCTAACCAATGACATTTCAGCCATGGGAAAATAAAGATATGCAAATTTGAGCTCATTAACATTTGCATTACCTGTTTGAATAATCACACTCCTGACAAGTCTGCAATTAACTAAGATTGATGCAAAGTTCAGGGCTAGGGGACTGTATATATTTGCTTTTGAATCATTTACTCCTAATGTGTAAGCTTAGCATCTCAGATAAGAAAACTGATTTCTGTCACAGGAAAAGGTCATTCAGTAGAAGCTTGCATCCTTGGATAACCTGCTTAAAACCCTCTTTTCTTCTTTGTATTGGCAGTTTTGAATGGTTAATATTGTAAAAATCTTAGCAAGACTATTCATAACAAAGCACTAACATCAACAAGTGATTGTTGATAGCTGATAGCTGAAGATGAGGAGACTGACCTGCTAACCCAGTTAACACTAGCGTGGAAGGTAAGGATTAGACTTTTAGAAAGCCGACTGCAGCTCACCTTTAGCTGGCGTAGTTACCACAATTGACTTGTGATTCAGAAATGGTTAGTTACACCTTGCCACTTCATATTGTATCACAGACAGCTGTGTCAAATTGTGTCAAACTCCTATGGACTATTTTTGCTAAGATGCTACAATGCATTAGTCTGAAAAGCATAAATATTGGTGGTGTGCCATGCCTGTTTAAAATATCCATTATCAGGCCTTTTCTTAGTAGCCTGTGGCATCCAGGGTTAAACAGTGCAATTTTTTTAAAACAGGTTGCTGTGTGTTGCTCTGTGGGACTTATGTTATCCTGGTCCTTTAGGTTCTTGTAAGGACACAGACAGTTTGGGGAGAGAATGAGACAATTCAAGTCTCTATTACAATAAGTGCATCTTTCAAACTATGGAAATTCACAGAAACATTTAATTCTAACTAGTGCATCTTGAGCTGCACCCACATGTCTCTTTTGTCTAGCGGTTTATTGATATTGTTTCTGTTTGAGTCATAGTTGTATTATGTGCTATGTTTTATCATTTGAGGAGACATTTTAAAAACATTGAACTTCTTGCAACTCCTTTCCAATGTTCTTCTAGTTATTCTAGCTAAACACCACAAAGACAATATATAGGAGTGTATCTGCACAAGCTAAACTGAGCTGTAATGAAGTCACGAGATGGAAAAAAGTTTCAATTCATGTATGCAGTTCACCACTACACATTTTAACATGCATTTCCTGCCAGGTCAATCTTTTATGCAGCAGTCTGTTAGAAGAGTAATCTGGAAAAAGACTTAGTAGATGCCTTGAAAAAAATGACAGAAAGGGTTGGCTCGGTGAAAATTGGTGAGCATAAAAACCTAATAAACCCAAGAGAAGGTTGTTTACACATGCAGCAAAGTGCAGGTCAGTGTGGGTTTGAGCCAGGCCAGCAGACAGTGAGGAAGTTTAGGACTGTATACATTAGCAGATCACCCAGACAGGCTACTGTATAAATAACCTTCAAACCCAGCCTCTGGAGGAGCTGGCCATGCCACACGTGCTTCTCATCTAAGACTTGCTTCTATTTGTAAATGTGGGTCAGACAGGGTGTGGTGTCTTACTGTTTACTGCAAACCTCTCCAGTGCGTACCTGATTCAAGGAGATAATCTGTGTGATGTCACTGCTGCTCTCTGGACTGGAGATTTCTGGACAGGGCTGCATAGGATTTTAAAGATGACCAGCAAAATAAATAGAAATAAATTAGTAATACACAAAAAACATACCAAGACATTACAGTCCCACAAAGTGTCTAGCGGTGTAGTAGCAGACAATGTCCCTAATAGGTTATATGGTGCTTTTAATTACCTTACCCCCTAAATATTCCATTTTGTTCTGTTGTGCTGATACAAAACCTTAATGTAACAGGTCACACTCTTTTGCACATTGTAAAGTGGGAATTGAGGGAAAAAAACTGCCCAACAAAAGTTGATCAGTTATGTTATCTGTTAAGGTCATTGTTAGTGTGTCCAATCATATCTACGTTGGGAATTCCCTTATTATTTTACAGTTACAACCTTATAACAATGTGCAGACACAACAAACGTAGGCCACACACAACACACACCACGACTTAAACTAAGAATGTGAAATATATACATTTACTTGTTTATTTTTAAGATGTCCCTGCCCCGCGCTAGTACCACAGTAATAGCACCACAAACAGACAGAAAGCGCCAATCCTTTCGCCCCTTCACCCCTCCGCTCCGTCTGGAAATGGTTCAGCCCTGATTTGCATAAGTTGTCTGTGGGTAGCTGCATGTCCAACAGGAGTAGGTTAGGGGGAAAAGAGTGCATGTGGACTACACGCACATGAGTCGAGGCACAGGCGGGCGAGCGGTGCGTGAGGACTGAGTGTCGTGAGCCCGGAGTCTCGCATTGAACCTGAAGCAGCACCAGAGTTATGTACCGCGCTCACTCTGTCTCTGGCTCAGGCAACAACTCATTGATGTATTGCTACAACATGAAACCAGTGAGTACATTATCTATCATTTTTCATCTGTGGCTGTGGATGTGTGAGGCTACAACTTAATTTGTGAGGCACATTTTGTTTTTGTTTCCTGGTACAAAATCAAAATCCCAGTCCCAGAGTTTCCAGTTAGTTAGTTTTTTTTTTTTTTTTTGATAGATGATGAACGAATGTGTAACCTAGTTGAACATGTAATTTAATAATTTGCATAAGTAATGTATTTATTTACATATGTGTTTAAATGGTAGCAGTGCATGAAATTTACATTTAACTTTGAAATCAGCATTTATTTACTATGAATAACTTAATGTGTTTAAATGCAGTTCCCTCTGGCTTGTGTGATGTGTTTTATAGCTATTCTATTTTTATGTTCAATGTTTTACACTTTTACTCATTTTGCGCAGCTTAGTGGAGTTTTATACAAAAATAATGTGTAAATGACGAATTACCATTCATCTCAGTTTAAACATTAAAAATCACCATGTTTAACACTTTAAGTAATGCTGTTTTTTTCTGATTAAACACCATAACACCCATTAACTTGTAATTTAACTGTGACAAAGTCCTGTTAAAATACACCGGTGAGACTTCCTGTTCGGCTAAGCACCATGTAGTCAAACCTCGCAGCAGAAAACATCTTGACATGAAGCAGATTGCTGCTATTTCTATTTGATTTAACCCTGCTATGCTGGAGCAGTCCCTCCACCACTGCAGCCATTATCAAAGGCAGCTTTGATCTCTGTGAGACTAACCATATCCAGACATCGTGGATCACAGAGGCAGAAAATTGGTTGCATGTGGCTGCAGTTGGCCATGGTGGAGCACAGCATAGGCCCTGAATAGCAAGTTGATATTTCACTCATCTGGCATGACAATGTTATATACTTTTTGTATTGTCAAACCATTGCTGCTGAACAAGTTAAAAGCACAGGATTAAAATATTGTGTAAGAACCACATATAAATAATAAGTTACACATGTATATGTATGTTTGCTTATATTTGTAAGACACAACACTCGGGCTTTAGACCAAGCATATGTTTAATCGTTGCCTACATCCTCCTTTAGTTGTAGTCTTTATTTGGTGAAAACAGACCCTTATCATTTGTGATGCCATGATTAATGGTTCCTAAATCAATGCTATGTTAAAAGAAGATGCCATGGTGATGGCTCCTCTCCAGTGGGGGCCAGAGGGGGCGTGCTGGGGCGGGGGTGTGACCATTATTAACGGGTCGCCTGCTATGCTGATGGTAAGGAGGACAATTGGCTTTATCCTCGGCCATATGCTGCCCATGGCGGCTCAGACGGGCCCAGTGTCGGCAGGGGCTCCTCTGTTTGGCCTAGCCCACAATCACCATGGGACTTGTGCCAGCCAGGGTCACGGCAGAGTGTGTGTGTGTGTGTGTGTGTGTGTGTGTGTGTGTGTGTGTGTGTGTGTGTGTGTGTGTGTGTGTGTGTGTGTGTGTGCTCATCTAAGCCTATGAGTGTGCTGCACGAGCGTACTCAAGAGAGTCTTTAATAGCCTGCTTTACAGAACTTGTCGTCCGGGTAACTGACACCCCATTGATGCTGTGCAGGGAGGTTTATTCTCATTTCCTGGGGCACATCAAAGCAGTCGAGGGAGGTGCAGGTGCAGCCCAGACCTCTTGGTGTGTTTAAGTGACTGTGTATGTCTTGTGTTCGAGGTAGCTGTTTGTAATAACTCACTTTACATGAAAGGGAAATGTATGGTTGATAGAGACATACGTAGATTGTTTTTTTTGTTTGAGCTTCCGTGTAAAGCAGTGGTGTCAAACTCAAAGTGTTGAAAGGCCACATAAAAAACAAGTATAATTTCAAGTAACAAAGTTATTAGTAAACTAGTATGTATTAAATATATGTGCCATATCCTGAGAATTATACTACAGATTTATTTTTTTGGCCTTGACATAATAACATAATCAAAGTGTGTCTTTGGGCTTGAAGCAACATTAAAAAGATCTTGAACCTTAAATTTAAGATGTATGCTGTGAAACCTTTCCAGTCCAAGCTTTGACAAAAGAAAAGACTTAGTTGCATGTTTAGTTTTGGAGTAAGCAAGGAGGTTTGTAATTCAATTTTATTTCAGAGGAAATTGTGTCCTAGCCTTCTGAAGCCAGCCGAACCTGATCATGATTAGGGCAGGGATTTCTCATGGTGAATAGTTCTTAAATCCGGATGAGGAGGTGCATGGATCTGCAGCTTATGGATTATCGCAATAGCTCTAAGTGTGCATCAGCTCTCTGCTTTGTTTTCATAATACTGTTGCCTCCGCGCACGCTCACAGTATTTACACATTAGATTTGAGCTCTACACAGAAAATCATTTTATATTTGTATGTTTCTGTTATTTTTTTTTTTTTAGGTTTATGGGCAGTCTCCCTGCAATGACAACATCAACCTGAACTCATCTTCACATCCGTCCGTCAAGGCCCCCAGCAGCATGTTTGCCAGCACATTCTTTGGTAAACAGACAAACTATTTTGCATAGCATCTGGTTACTGCATCAATAATTTTGCTTCATGTACCACTTAGGCTTTTAGTACGGAGCCACACAGGAGCATACTAAAAAGCAAGCATTGTGGTTAATGCTGAATTAACAATTCTAATACTACCATTTAGAAGCAATATTACTAAGCCAATGTAAGTGAAAAAGTAAAAATTATAATTGTGAGCTTACTTACTTATTTTACATGCTGTACTGTAGCTTTAAAAACAGTTACATTTGTATCAACCCAAAGCAAATTTCCTCCTAATTTATCTGTCAGATATATACGCTTGTACATAAAGGTTCGATCTGATACAATGTATAATAGCTCTATTGCTTCATTAGAGGCTTCTGCTGTGTCTATGTCTGCATTTTGCTGCTTGAGATGCTGCTCCGGTGCGGCCCATAACATCTCGTTATGTGTTTTAGAGGGGACGACCAATTCGCCCGACATCTGGAACACCGTAAACGGGCTGAACCAGCAGGGCTATGAAGGTGCACTGGGAGCTGCCACATCTCTCCAAACACAGCCGGGGAGCTACGGCAGCATGCAGCCGCACAGTCACCTGGTGAGATTTACATCCAGCCCGCTACATACTGACACGCGCACTTTAGGCCCCCTGCTGTTTTAACTGAGCCGTTCTCTCTTGCTGTTCAGGACTATTCTCCGCATTCAGTGATGGCTGCAGACATGAATAGGGGCCTCCCACCTATGTCTTCTTTTCACCGCAACAACACACCATCTCGCACTACAGACAACTCCACAGGTGATGACGCTTTGCCTCAGTTCTGCTCTAGATTCATAGATTTAAATGTTCTACTTTGATCAAGCCCATTTTGCTGAGGTCTGATTACTGTGATTGCGACTAATAGATGTTTGTTTTGCAGTCTCAGGTAACCAGGGAAACGTATCAGGAAGTTCACAGACAGGAGACACTTTAGGCAAAGCTCTTGCCTCTGTAAGTATGCATCACCTCAGTCCCATTACACCAGCTCATCTGTGTTCAAATAGCAGCATTAAACCCAGTCCCAGTGGCATAATTCAAAAAGGGAATTATTTTTCCCTGGCTATTGCATATTAACACACCGCTACTCTCACACTGCAGGACTTTTTATTGGCTGCCAACTAGTAAAATGAACAGAATTGATGAGTTTAGTTGAGGTTATGAGCCTGCGCCAAAGGATATATCGGCGACAATAAACCGCAACGCAGAAATGACAGGTTGTGTCCTCAAAATGATCCATGCTCTAAGCCACTCTTTTCTCGTTTGCTCTCTCCTCATCTGCTGCAAGATTTATTCCCCTGATCACACCAGCAGCAGCTTCCCCTCCAGCTCCTCCACGCCGGTCCGGTCTCCATCTCCTCAAACAAATGCAGCAGAACCTGCAGGTAACAAAAGAGGATGATGTGCTGCTATAGGCTGATGTTTCTTCACATCCCAGTTTCATAATGGTGCGTCTTCTCTTTTTAGGTACAAATACATGGCCCCAGAGTTCCGTTCAGCATCAAGACTCGCCACATTATGAGTCTTCGCTTATATCATTGGTAAGGACCTGAATCACGTTTGTAAAAAAAAAGGATATATAATGTATATTGATATGTTCATATACTATAAGTTACAAGGATGTTTGAGGATTGTTGTCGAAAATTTAATTAAAAAAAGACACACAAAAATTGAATAAAACACACACAGTTATTGAAAATAACTTGAATACAAACAAAAAGGGCCCACACTCTTTGTAAAAGTGTGTTTTCACCAATTGCCCAAATAAAGTTAAAATGGTGTGTTTATAAATATATGTCATTGTTCTTATTTTTTAGAAACAACACTCCTTTTCCACCATCTTCTAAACCACACCAATTCTACCCAGGAGACCAATGTGATTACAACTTATATTAGGAAGAGGAATCCAGACGGAATAGTTCTTATATACAATTAAATCTCATTTAATTGTCATCCTGTAGTAATTCAATGGTGTTTATAAAATCACACCCAAAATGGCTGAATGATTGTTGGATTAATTAATCCAAATACCTTTTAAACCAATTAAAATGCTTTACAATCAATATAAAGATAAATATCACATTTCTGTTAATAAAATAACAAAAAACAAATTCATTAGAAGAGATCAAATCAAAAAACAAAAAGGTCAGATTAATTTATCAGTTTGCTTTTTCCACGGTCAGGGCTTTCAGATCTGCTTAGTATTTGTAATATATGTTTATCAACACATCCAAAACTGAAGCATTATTGCATTACGTTTTTTTTCTATTTTTACTACCATCTTGCTCTATTCATAGAGTGAAAACTTATAAGTCCATATGTACAAATACACCCATGACAATTCCCACACAGACTTACACAAAGAATAGATACAGAGCCACAAAGTAATCAAAAACTCTTATTTGTTTTGTTTGTGCAGTCTCAGTTGGAGGACCGTCTGGACAGGCTGGACGATGTCATCCACGTCCTCAGGAACCACGCGGTGGGCCCCCCGACCGCTATGCCCGCTGACATCCATGGCCTGCTGTCCCCCAGCCCCCACGGCCCCCAGGGACAAGCGTCCTCCGCCAACTCTCTGCCGCTTACATGCCACACTCCCTCCATGGTTAACACACTTTACTTTGAAGTATTTCAGGATAGGGCAGCACTTAGTAATAATATGTGATGTGTGAATAGTCACGGTGTCTAGTTTCAGGAATTTCCCGGCGGCTACATCTGTGTGTTTTCCTCATGCAAAGGTTGTTGTTCTTGAAATAGGAAGCTGAACACAATGGATGAGTGTTGTGATGTGGGGCCGTGTTTGGGAAATGTACTGTATGAGTGGACTAATTCCGCTGTGATGGGGGACGCTTGATTCATACTCTTTCAGCAGACCAGGGGATTTTAGCCCAGCTGGAGTGAAAGTATATAGAGAGGAATGGGGTTTTTAGTCTAATCCTTTGGGGGGAGGGGATATTAAATTCTCTCACTTTTATTTTTACAAATGATGCGTTGGGTTGAAATGAATCATTCCTGAAGAGAATTAGGGGTATGTTGACTATATAGTACTTTTAAGAGTAGGATTAAGAATGTCTCAGATTAAATTAATTCTGTAGAGCTAGAGATTCAGCCAGGGTTATGCTGAAAATGAGAGGGCAGATGTTGGTTTGCTGACTTATTTGTCTCGGGATGAAGAGTTATGTGTTTTAGCCCGGCCGGCACTTCTTAGAAAAGATTTATGGCGGTAGAGAGATGTTTACTCTCAGCGTGTAGACACTGTACTCAAGGGCTGAATGCTCAAGGCTGGACATGAATATTGATTTGGTCTTTGTTTGTCATAAAGGTTGAAGCAGTCGCAATGAACAACAACCAGGCTGCTTTCCAAAGCCATACACAGAATGGACACCCGTACCCAGGCAGACAGAGGCTGGTACTGCACCACATGCAGGCAGCAAACAGGGGTCAGTCCTACTCCTATATTTAACATGGTTCACTCCCACATTGCATATTTTACATTTAATGATTGAATGTGTAGGTGGCCTAGGAGTGCAGAGTAATTTGGAGCTGAAGATGGAGAGCGTGGAAAGGGAGGACATGATGCACACCAGCCACAGCTCAGACAGTCAGAGGTCAGACGAGGAGAGTGAGCACAAAACTCAAATGGAGAACAGCTCAGGAAACAGGTGAAAAAATAACACATGTCACAGAAAATATACATAAATAATCTGCAACTGAATAATTATGAGATTCAAATCTACACAAAATAGGCCGTGAATCAGTAGTGCTTACAATATAAATTTTTGAAAAGTTGCATTGTATAAATAGAAACGGTAAGTACTTTTTATACCTTATATTTTAAATGTTCATTTGAATACACTTTATTGTGTTTTTTAGTTTCTTTTTTTTCATTCTATAAAAAAAGTCATCCCAGATTTTACACTTTTATCTCTACTTAGCATCTTGTGTCCCCTTCTTCCCAAAAGAAAACCACAGCACTCTTTGTCTACGTTAAATTTAACGTCACTAAACTTAGAAGAGAAAAAATGAAAACACTGTAAACACAACTTCTGGCAAAGCTCTCGAATTTACCACTGTGCCCTAGAACAACAGCATAAATCCACATAAGTGAGTTTAAGTGCATTGTATGATTTGATAAACTGTTCTGAGACGTTGATTTTATTTTTATGATTTTGCATTAGATTCTAAAATATCTGATTAAAGAACATCTTCTAGGGTCTACAGAGGTCACTTCAGGACAAGCCTCTTTAGATAATCTCATTGGGTGATAGGGATCTTTGATATGAGTCCATGACTGCCAGCAACATTTTAGTCATTGTCAAGTTATATTTTTGGAAGGAGCCAATAATAATAAGAATATAGTGGAACTTTTTGACATGTAATGGATGTCAATAGATTTAATTTCCTTTCAATCAGCCTGTAAAATAAGAATATTAGTCTTAATTATCCAGCATGACCAGCAGAGGGCACAGAAATCCACAATTGAAACAGTACATAGTTGTCTGATCTCCAAGGTTTTTCTCACCCACTTGTCGTTGTAGTATCCATGAGGATGAGGACCTAAGTCCCGAGCAGAAAGCTGAGCGTGAACGTGAGAGGAGGATGGCCAACAATGCTCGGGAACGTCTGCGAGTGCGGGACATCAACGAGGCCTTCAAGGAGCTGGGCCACATGTGTCAACTTCACCTCAAGAGTGAGAAGCCTCAGACCAAACTACTGGTCCTGCATCAGGCTGTGGCGGTCATTCTTAGTCTGGAGCAACAAGTCCGAGGTGAGTGTACCAACCAGGGATCCCATATATCCTGGAAAACCTGGAATAAAATTTACTTAAATGCAGAATTTTGTAATGTGGCTTTGTTTTGGATTCCTTTAAGACTAGCTTTATCTAGATTATGACTGACAATAACCTGAAAGTCCTAGAAAATGAGCCTGTGGTAACAGATATGATTGTTTCAGTTCCTCTGCACATGCCTAAAGGCACTTCTTAACTGTTCATAGAGAGGAACCTGAACCCAAAGGCAGCGTGTCTTCGGAGGAGGGAAGAGGAGAAAGCCTCTTCGGTCATGACAGATCCACAGTCCATGCATCTGGCTTTCCATCCCGGTCTCACGGATCCAGGAAATCACATGGGCCACCTCTGAACATCTACTGCAAGTATTTACCCCTGATTTAACTAGCTTCATGTACTGTAGGTTAAAAGAACAGTAGTGGCTGATGCATTGTCTCTTTGATTTGCAGATTTAGGGTGGATTCAGTTGTCCCAGTGTCTTTCTGAATTTGGACCAGAGCGGAGACTTTGACCTCTTCAAATGATGCAGTTGAACAATCATCTCTTCGCTTCCCAAACGGACTTCTTACATTGTGCCTAAGCGTTTTAGACAAAGCATTGTACGCTGCAGATGTTTTGTATGTAAATAAATTGTTAATATTTCTGTTTGAATATAAAGTTAAAGGGAGTGTCATCTGCAGTTTTGATTTTTGATGTAGTTCTGACTGATTTTATGATTACGGTGTGTCACATTTGACTCAAGAGGACGACGGACATTCCTACATTTGTGTGTTCAGACAAAGGATTTCATTTGTCCAGAGCTGTGTGTGTTGTGTGAGTGAGTGTTGCAGGAGTTTGACCATTCTGTGAATGAACTATCTCCAGGAATGTCCCTAATGTATGCGTGCTATAAATTATATATTACATTTTGTTGTTTATATATTTATGCTCTAGCATTGTTGGTTAATAAAACATCTCTCTTCTTCGCTGGGTATTTACAACTCTTCACTTGTTCTTTATGTTTAACTAGAGCATTTTTTCTAAATTATGTAAGTTATCTTTTTTAAAATATTGTATACTCATTCATATTAACTTTATTATTGTTGTCTGTGCTTTTCTTACTCCGACTTTACACAGTAAATCTTTTGTGCAGTTTTTTTCTAGACATAGCCAACTATAAACCATGTTCAAATTGTCACCTGAAATACTCCACTGTAAAGTATGTGTACAGTTTGAAGTAGCCTACAGGCATGTGTCATAAGAATAATGTAGCAATAAATGTCTTTTTTACAAATCCTAGTATGGGTATTTTTAGAGTGTGTTTCAGAGCGGTGCTGTAGCGTTTTTTTTTTATTGACCAGCCATAATATTTATCAATGCCAGGCTAGGATTGCTTAATGGGTGACACATGGGTGGCTTATCTGGTAAAAAGAAAATACCAGATAACCAAAGCTACCCAGACATGCTTCAGTTCATCCCTTCTCTTCTCTGTTTTCTGTCGACCATCAGTTTCCCTCTTTTTGACAGGACGAGGAAAGGCCTGTAGCTTCAGGAAATTACCAAACAAAATGTTTCTAATGAGGTCATCCCTCCAGTTACTAGCAGCCATATTTAATCAGGTGAGACACTAAAATGCTAATTTACAGTAAAAAATAAAATAATGCAATACTTAGATATGACTGTAAAGAGTTTCACTTGATGTAGGCTATCATTATGTCAAAGAGGCACATGTCGTGTTTTTTTTTTTTACAAATCCAGTGGTATCATTGAGTGGTAATAGTTAGTACACTATAGCCTGTCCCGTTTCAACAACTTACGACGTATACCCCGCTTTCATTGTCTTTTAGGAAGGCCTTGCTCTTTACCCCGTGACAGGCTTTTACATCCTGGGCGTGGTCCATTTTCTTACAGCTTAGCTTTGAAACAACATCTCAACTTCATTTTATTTCACTTGCCTAACTTGTAAGACAGTATTATTGCCACGTTGTTAAATTAGGTCCTTACAGGAATTATATATCAATTTATTTGTGTAATTAGCGCGAGAATGTGAATGTCTGACACAGAGGAGTGGGCAGTAAACGCAACACGGGGCAGGATGGTCTCAGTCAAAAAGAGGATAACACTCTCAAACTCTGGACACACAGCGGGTGAGTGTCAGCTCTCTTCGACCTCTTTTCTTAAAACTTATTAAAACACTGGTGTAGTTAAACCTTGTGTGTAGCGCTAACCACTTTGTCAAGGGTCTCTCTTTCATTTCTCTTTGTGCTGGACTTTATTATTTTTGCTGTACCTTTTCCAAACTGCAGTCCTACTTTAAAAAAAAAAAGTGTCGGATTGTAGATCCACGTCTAACCGGATAAAGGACATAGCAAGATAAACTTTCTGTCTCATGAACAAACAAGGGGAAAGTGTGGCAGCCATAGACATACACTTGTTTGTTTTAAATGCTTTAATGGATTTGAACCTATGTTATTTGACCTTATGAAAAACAATCCTTTTGTTAGTATCTCTCTTTTTTGCTTTAGACTCAATAGCTGCCCATGTTATCTCTATTATTTCAAAATGTACAACCTTATATTCCAGCTCAGTAATCGTATTAAAATATGGGAAACTTACCAATTTAGCCCTGCATGTTGTAGAAATTTCAATACCTATAGTGGCCTATTACTTTTTATCATCATCTTATTATGCTTTAAACTATTTGTGAAATGCCTTTACCATTAGTTATTCCATGACAATTTTGTTTTTCTTTGTAAATTTTACAGCTATTTTGGGTCTATATTTTAGGTGTTCTCATCAGAAAATAGAGATGATTTATTTCAAGTGTGTGTGGATGAAGTGGGTGACGACAGCTCAGAGTCCGGGTCCAGTTGTAGTCGTCATGCAGTGTTCTCAGCGCTGGTTGTACAATAGTTTACTGTTATTAGCACACAGAAGGAACTGTCTTCATTTCACAGCTATATCAGCCTCTTGGCCTTGTCACTTATTCTCTTTATGTTTTCACTGGCTTCGTCTGTCATTGTTCCCACTGTGACAGACCCATTGTTGTGTAAACACCACGTATAGCTTGACCAGCCTGATCAGTTTTCACCTTTCCATGCAGCGTCAGGACCTGCCATGTTTATTATTTTATACCTGTGCTTGTTTACAGGTGTGTAAAGTTCTCTTCAGCTGAGTCCCAATGGAAGCCCACAGACAGAGCAGCTCTCCAGACATTAGGGTGCTTAGGGGCCCCACAGGAGGACAGGATGGCCAGTTTGGGGTGAGGGTCCAGGTCCAAGGCATTAAAGGCCAGCCGTATGTGATTCTGAACAGCTCCGGCCAGGAGAACCACAGGGACGTGTCAGTGATCACACACCAGGCGGGGTATAACCCGGGGGTGATGAGGAAGCATGTGGACAGCAGGCACTCCCGGTCTGAAAGTAATCTGACCACAGGCTCCCCCAACTTTAATTTTCACAAACACCCAGAGATCCTGAGACCTTACGACCCTGACAACAATGACATGAATGTACTGCTTCCCTCACAAGTGGCTAAACGAGCTGGACACAATCTTACTGTGTCCAAACCCAGGATCCCACTGCCGGCTGAGGGCCCTGAGGTACATGAAGTGTCTAACGTAGGTGGACAAAAACCACCCAGGTCTCCAAACTCAGTGGAGAGAAACCCTTTCTTATCTGTGGGGAAACTCATAAGCCAGTTTAACACCAGCCAGCAGCAGAGAGGCAGACGTGGGCCGAGGTCCAGATTAGATCAAGATGAGTGCAGAAGGTCACGCAGCGTGGACAGTGGCCGAGCCTCAGACACTTCATCCTCTTCTTCCTCCAGCAGAGCCTCATCTTTTAAAGGAGTCAGGGGTGAGACCCCTGTTGGGATTTATCCTCCTGGGTCAGCCAGGGCTAGACTGCTCAGTGGAGAAGTCACTTTAGTAAAGAAGAGGGAAGACAGCGTACCGCGTACACCTCTCAAAGAAAATCCTACTCCAGAGATATTATCTCCACAGGCAGCGAGACTGCTTCAGCGTACAGCCTCTTCCAGGTCGTACAGCGACCCGACAGATGAGTTCGATGAGAGGGACACTCAGGTAAAGATGTTTACTGAAGGGAACATTATTATCTATAGAGATTGTATTGTTTTTATGGGTTATATGTTCCCTAACCAGGTCACTCCTGATCTTCTGAAAGGGCAGCAAGAACTTTCAGTGGATTCGGCAGAGGACTCGGCAAAACAAATGCTGTTCGCCTTCCTTAAAGATGGGTAAGCACTTTAGGACATGTCAGGGCCGTTCGTACATTTTTTGTTTAAAATGTTAATTAATATATAAAGTAATCGTCAACCAAGCTGTGACAAGGATTTTTTCCATTCAAGCGGGATATATAAAAAATACAACTGTAATGACAGTGTTATGTGATAAAATTTGGAATTACAGAAAAGGTTAAAGCAAAAGCATTTGGACACAGTTTTCAAGGTGAAGATGTTTTGTCTCTAATTCCAAGAGACTTTAACAATTCTGAATTGATGAACTGCCAGAAGTGATAAAGTCTTGTGCTTTAACCCTTTCTTCAAGATGACCTGGATGACTGAGAACATTCACTGACAATTCTCATTACAGTTGAATAATGCTTTAGTTTAAATGCTACAATACTGTTCCTTTTGGTGATAAGCTTGTTGATGTGATTCTTTGGAGGAGTCAGATAAGGAGGTGCTGTCCCAGCTGCGTGTGCGCAAATATGCAGCTTTCAGGAATGCAGACCATGAACTTCCACACTGTTGATAAAAAGTCTCCTCACGGAAAGTTTCAAAGCTCTATCAGTTTAGAATAATTTTCTAAATAGAGGATATTTTTATTTTTGTTTTGTCAGGGCAGGTCAATTATACATTTTCTATTGTGCATGTTAAAACTATTGTAAATAGGTTTATTATACATTTTTTAAGGACGACTGACGATGACACTACAACTCAGATGAAAGTCAACCTGCTGCTTGACCGGATCAACAGATTAAAATGGAGGACTGCGGAGAATGTGGAGGAGGAGGAGAGAGTGAGTGGAAGCAACGCTCTACAACATGATAATAATCTATAATAGTGTATAGTATAAAGCATTTGTTTTATGTGTTCAGAATTATGAAGCGGAGGTGAAGATGTTGCAGGGTAAACAGGCCACGCTTGAGAATGACGTGTATGAGCTTAAGAAAAAACTCCAAGTTGAACTGGAGGTAAAATTGAGTCCCATGTTTCACAGCTTCCTATTTCCCAGTCCTTCAGTCCTTATTCCTGTGACTAATGATTCCTGTCCTGTTGTGCAGAATGAAAAGACTCTGGCGAAGGCCGTTGAAAAGTCCAGGAATGAAAAGAAGAAGCTGCAGGATGAATTGGCCCAGAGTCAAGCCGAGCTGTCCAGACTCAGAAACAGACTGAGTGAAATGGAGGCACAACTTCAGTCAACCAAACAGGAGTAAGGATCTTAGCAAACTTCACTAAATGCAATGAGTAAATACTAACAATTGTAAAAGCTAAATGGAAATACATTTTGTATATTCAGGGGCGTGTTTTTGTGAAGGTTATTTGACTATAAAAGCAAAATGCCATTCAGCTTAAAAGCACAGATATCCTCAATATACATATATATATATATATATTTTTAGGCTGAACCAAATGAAAGCAGAGAGAGAACGATCAAAAACTGAGATGAAAGACCTCGAGCAGCAGCTTTCTGAGATGCACGATGAGTTGGACGAAGCCAAGAGGGGTGAGGTGATAAGTGCTGACAAAGAAGTGCTTCTCAAGGTAAACAAAACTATTTGCTTATGTGTCACAAATCAACATCATGTGGTTAAGCAAACTGAACTTGAGGTAATAATGTTGATATGGTCGATATGTATCTCAGGACATGGCGCAGCTGCGTGCAGACTTTCAGGAGATGCTTAATGCGAAAGAGGAGCAGGAGGAGGTGCTGCATCACAGAGAGAGGGAGCTCAGTGCACTCAAGGGGGCGCTTAAAGATGAAGTGGAGACGCACGATAAATACATGACTGCTCTCAAAGAGGAATATGAACAAGAGATTGAGAAACTCTTCAGGGATTTAGAGTTTGCCAAAGAGGTATACTTTTATAGCACCATACACATACAGTTTATTGCCATGGAAAATTCAACAGACAATATACATACAGTATAATACTCTATTTGGGATATCAATATAGAATCCAACCAACTCTGGGTAAAATTAACCCTATTTCTTTTAGTAAAGTTAATTTGTGATAATATTTCCTCAGTTTAATTGATAATAGGTCTTCAAACGACATGGTTTGACCAGTTCTTATGATTTATTCTCCCTCTTGTCATATAGAGCAACGCACTTCTGGGCCACGAGAAAGCACAGGTACAGGAGGAGAAAGGTGCAGCTAAAGTGCAGCTCAAGGAGGTGACACAGGAGAAGGATCATTTAAAGGCCAAAGTGCAGGATCTGAACAACAAGGTGGATCAGCTGAACCAGGCTATCCAGGACTTCAAAACCAGAGAGAGACTATTGGAGCAGATAATAAAGCAGTTGGAGGTGGGTTTTAACATGAACGTGACTTGTGCTTTAGTTAACCGATCTGCCATTTTGTGTTTTGTGACCTAATGGTTTTAATTTGATGGACAGAGAGAAAAGCTGCAGCTCGAGGAAACACTAAGAGACGTGAGGAGGAACGAAGAGGAGATGAGTCAGTCGAACCAGTCACTCCTCAGTCGTCTGGAGGACGTGCAGGTAAATCGCAATTGTTTAAAGGTCTTGTGGAAAGTTTTTTGCAGCATCTGGTGGAGAAATTTTATGCTGCAATTGTATACCATTTCCATAATTTCTAGAAAAAATATTACTGCCATCAAAAAAGTGTTCATTTTTGAAATTATTTCTTTTGTTACCTTGATACAGAGTAAATTAACCAAACTGAATCACGAGCACAGAGACTTGAAGGAGAAGCTCAAAGAGGAAAAGAAACAGGTGGAGGAGCTGTGGAGGACAAAGGCTGAGCTGGAGGATGAGAGGAGGCTGCAGGACAGGACAGTTGAGCAACTGCAGAGGAAGGTGCGAGGTCAATGTTAACCATGTCTAATCAAACCCTGTCATTGTGTCTTTTTGTATAGATTTCCTGTTGTGTTTTACGTCTTTTACACTAAATATATTGTTTGTAACATGTATTATTAGTCACATTTTAGTATAGTGTCACTAAACCAAAGTGCCGATACATTTATATAAAATGTTATTGACATTTTTGCGTTATTGTTTTTTCACATAAATAGGACAGTGGCAAACAGAAAGATGGGACATTATTGGGACAAAACCCTGCAAATATTAAAGGAGGAAGGAAAGGAAGAAAAATGGTTAAAAACTATATTCAGTTCAGTCTCAGTCAATCCGTCTGTCTAAAACTTTTGTAAAAATTCTGTACACTTTTAACTTATTAGAAGCAGGAACTCATGTTTCAGAATTATGGACCACGCCAAAACAGTTTTGAAGGTTCAAGAACCTGCATTTATATGTATTTGTTTGGTTGTTGACATGTTTTGTTAGATTTTAATACTTGATTGAGATAAAAGAGCTGCTTGTGCTCTTTATTATCCTATTGGTTAACAAGAAAATGCAACGCTAACTGGGCGTCAACGTAGAACAATAGAAATAGAGTCGTTTGTTTTCTTAACTCGGAGCTGAGCAGACCTCTGTGTTTTGTTCATGATAAGTGTAGTCTACACGTCTGAGTGTGCTTGTCTTGCGTGTGAACTCAGATGAATAGCATCATGGAGGAGTGTGAGGCGTCTACAGATGTGCTGCAGAACCAAGTCGATGAGGCCAAGGAGAGGAGTCAGCGAGAGTTGTCCGACCTACGGAGACAGCTGCAGGAAAAGGGGCCGAGCTGGAGAAAGCCCGACAGGCCGCCAAAAAACTGCAGGAAGAGGTGTGGCAGGTTATGATTCTCTGAGTCATCGGTCAGTGGGTTACAGTGTTCCCATTCCAAATTCAAATTCTTGTCCCACTCTGTGAACTCAAAAACCACAAAGAGCTTAATCCTAAAAAGTATATCCACACAAAATCAAACAATATTTGCCTAAATATATTTTATAACATGATTGCAGAAAGCATTAAATGCACAAAAGTCAAAATTATTACCTTTTATTAGCATTCATTTTAATTGAATTGAGAAGTGTCAGTTTATCCAACAAACCAATTAAACACTCGGCTGGGGATTAGCAGTCACAAAAGAGACAAGATTAAAACTAAAGAAGCAGGTAAAGATTGGGTTTATGGAACAACTGAAAAAATACCTCTTCTATTCTTCAGAATTAGGGAAAGTGGCATACAGACAACTAGCAAATTGGACTAAGTTAGTACACCTACTGCAGTATAGTTGTGCTTATACTGTAAAGCTTCTTGGTGATTAGCTGTGCTCTGTGTTCAGATGCTTCCTCTGGAGGAGGAACTGCGGAGGTGTCGCAGGGAGCAGCAGGAGGCACAGCTCAGGGGTCGGCAGCTGGAGCAGAAAGTGGTCGAGCTGGAACAAAAGAACTCTGCCTCACAGGAGGACAGGGATCGTCAGGTCAAACTCATGGAGGTAACTGTCTTGTAAAGTAATGAGTAAATAAAGTATCTAAAATTGACACACTTCTGTAAGTCACAGTCAATGATAGGGCACTAAGGTTCAAACCTTTTAAAGTTTGAAATATGGCGTAGTTATGGATCAAGTGAAGTTTTTGCTCTCACCTGTTGTGAACTACACAGACTATACTGAAAACAGTCATGCCAACTAGTTCTCACAGCTCAGCAATGTTTGTTTTACTGATGACAAAGCATTACACAGTGACAGCAGTGCTCAGTGTTGACACTGCGTATCACACTGAGGACGCTCATGTTTACCGTCAAAGTCATCAGACCTGTCTGGGTGCTTGCACTTTAATATGTGATGACTATTTAGCCACAGTGTCTTTTTACTAAAAAAAATATCACTTTTAACCACAAGCCACAGATTCATTATGTATTTTTAAACAATATGTCACAGTGGAGAATAAAATAAATGTTTCTGTCTTCTTAGAGCCGCATTAGTCAGCTTCAAGAAGATCTTAATGATGAGCGCATCAGTGCTGACCATCTGATGGAACGACTGGACAAAATCAAGGAACAGGCAAGTGCTCACATTCTTTCATTATTATTTCTCGCTTTTTGCAAACATAAATTTTCTTAACCACAAAATAACAATCCATCTCAAATGTGAAGGGCCCTGCCCTATTGGTGTTTTTATTACAAACAGATGTGGAGCTGCGGCTCAGATTCCCTACAACACACAAAGCTGCTGATTGGTGTGTTCCTAGAAAAAATAAAGTTTTAGTTTTTGACACTTCATTTTTAGCAGCATCCAAAAGTAATTACAGGACTACAATACTAAACAGACATAAGAATGTTGCTTTGTTTTTTTTGCAGTCATTAAAAAATTGTGTTAATCAAAGCAAGTAGTAACCACGAGCAATAAAATACAGTCTACCTACTCGCCTTTTAATTGGTTTACTATTGTTTGAATCCTGTACTGACTGATCATTTGCTTTTACTTTCTTAGAAAAAGCAAATGGTGCACCATAAAATCTATTATTCCTATGTTTGCAACATCTTACAATTAAATCATATTTGATTCTCAAAACTATAATACAATATTAAAATTATAACACATTTTCTCTAATCTCTGATGACAACATTCTCTGAGACCCTGATATCACTCTAAGAGCCTCATCATTTCTCTCATATTAAGGTTTACAAGTAGGGCACTGTTCCTGAGAGCAAAGCAGTGCAGACTAATTGACGCAAAAAAAACACTGCTGACTATTGTGGAGCCTCTATTGAAACTCCCTTCTGCAGGCCTCTGAATGTTATTAGAGAAAGAGCCTTCAGACTAGACAGCATTTCCGTTTAGAAAATTAAGCTAAAAGCACCTGAAAGGGCTTGTTAACAAGTCATGACCCACAGCCATGTTGTCTGTACTGTGTCCATGTCTAGGTCTTGAAATAAAGACTGTAAGTGTTTCTATACACTATATACAGTAAGCATGTCTCATATGATTTCTGCCCTGTATGTTGTGTGACAGATGGATCAGACGAGGACGGAGCTGCTGCAGGAGAGAGCCGTGAGACAGGACCTCGAGTGTGACAAGATGAGCCTCGAGAGACAGGCACTGACCCTTCCCTGAACCCCACGCTTAATTAAATTAAGTCAAGTGCTCTCAAAAGTAGAACGGCTTGTTTAAAATCTTCTGTCTTTCGTCAGAATAAAGATCTGAGAAGCAGAGTGACTCATTTGGAAGGATCACAGAGGACAAACCAGGACTCTCTTGTCTCTAAACTCAACAGTCGTATTCAGGAGCTTGAGGAGAGACTCCAATCAGAAGAGAGGTAATTATGTCACTTGACAGGAAAGGTAGGGGGGGTCGAGCTGTGAACCCACTCGTGCAGCTTTTCTGTAGTTGTTTGAGAGTATCCAAGGTGTTAAGTTACAGTGAGCAGCAATGTTACATACAGTATTTCTTGCTCCTGTGGCTCGCAGAGACAACAACAGCCTACAACAAGCAAACCGTAAACTGGAGCGCAAGGTGAAGGAGATAAAGATGCACACAGATGAGGAACACATCAACCTAAAGTCAGAGAGAGACCAGGTACAAAAACACATCTCCGCTCTTAACAGGAAGAGAAGCAAACTCGCAAAGACTCATGATTAGAAAACCTCACTTTTGTGAACCCTGTAGCTGACTCAGAGACTGAAGACGGCCAAGAGGCAGATGGACGAAGCGGAGGAGGAGATCGAGCGACTGGAGCACGCCAAGAAGAAGCTGCAGAGAGAGCTGGATGAGCAGATAGAGGCCAACGAACAGCTTCACGACCAAACGAACGCACTGAGAAATGAACTGAGGTAAATCCTCACTTTTCTTTATGTTCTTAAATCATTGAATTTAAGTTGTGGAAATTCCAGTTATTCATTTCATGTCATTTCCAGGCGTAAGAAGAAACCCACTCTTCTTATAAAGGATGATGTGAATGAAGCAGATGACTTGGGTTCTGGGTGAAAGACAGGACGTGAGCTGTAAATGAAATGTAGCGAGTATTTTGAAGAGATAAAGGACTTATTATGAACTGACTTATCATTTATTTAATAACTTAAGATAACTGAATAACTCAGGTGTGACGTTTCTAAGTATTTGGGAGGATTGTCTAGCATGACCTCTTGTGGACACTTTTATAACTGCTTCCTGAGACAAAGTTAAATCCATAAAAATACTTATTTTTACTTGTACTCAGATTACGTGCCTGGCTCTAACTTATTGTATTTTGGTGTGAACTTAAGAGGAAAACTGTGAAGTAAGTAAACTAATAAAAATGTAAGCAAGAGCAGATAACTGAGGACTAAAAATCTGTGAAGTCCAAAACTTCAGCCATAATAAATGAATTTGTAGTAAATAGTAAATGAAGACAAATATATATATATTGAGTGTTAAAACAGCTGGAGTAAGTGGTTGTACAAAAGGATCAATGGTGTGCGTTGAGTGGCTGTGCTGGGCCAGAGGTGGAGATTGAACATGAGCACTACGATCGGCCCCAGAGGTTCACACAGCGGGACGTCTGTCAGTTCAAACTGTAGTTTACACAGGGACACATGGAAACACCACACAAGAAAAGTATGAGGCAACACTGTGCTCTCAAACATGGGATATGCAAGGAATTTCTGGCCGAATTCCTGGGAACATTTGTCTTGGTTGTAAGTAGAATTCTGTGTCCTAATAATCTGCATTCATATATCAGCTTTCTGTTTTCTTTATTATTTTAACCAGAGAAGATGTTGCTTCATTACTTGTAACAGTCTTTTTTTTTCTTTCTGGTAGTTGTTTGGCTGTGGCTCAGTTGCCCAAACTGTCCTAAGTCGAAACCAGCTTGGAGAACCCCTCACCGTCCACATTGGCTTCTCCACAGGACTGATGATGGCAGTTTATGTAGCGGGTGGGGTCTCAGGTAACTCAGCTCACACCATCAGTAGTATGTAGGTTTGTAATGTCTGTTTAATGCATTTGGAAAGGAACTGTTATTAATTACTATGGTTCATTCTGTCAAATCAAATACAAATATGCTGTAATCTGCTGTAAGAAGAGAGCTTATATTGTTTGGCTGTGTTTTTGTTAGCTCCTTTGCTGCTGTATACTTTACTGTTTTGCTCTACAGTCTTTTTTTTTGTCAAATTTACAGTTAATTCTTACTGTGCCAAAATACATAAAACAGCCTGACACACAGCACGCTTGTAAAGTGAAATAAAAACACTAATAACGTGCAGCTTGAAAGTCTTATGTGCCTGCTCCAGTGTTTGTAGGAACGTGCCATTTCTGTCCACATCCAATGAATGTAAGCATTGATTTGTCAGGAGTGGTGCACAGACTTTCTGGGGTCGTACATTACCCCAGGCACTGAATGTCCTGCAAACCGCATTGATCATAGGCTGTGTTCATTGCTCTGTGGCAGTGACAAAGACTGCTAGCCTCATCAGAACAGCAGCTCATTCAGATCCTGAACCAAACACAGCAAATAGATTCATGTGGACATATCACTAATGGAGTTAAATTAAATATAAGGCCTCCAAAGTACATTTTGTGACACACAGTTTTATAAATGCATGTTTTATATAATTGAAAAGAAAAGCTGAATACCATAAAGCATTGGTTGATTTTACTTAAATAATGCATTTCTAATATGCAGCCATTATTCTGTGAAAACCCAAAACAAAAGCCTGGTCCGCCCCGAGGACTGCTGCCCTTCTGCTGCTCCCTCGTAAATGTGACAGCTTCACTAATGATGGAGAGGGTATCATACAGGCCTCCCACATCAGGCACCGCCTCTCACGCTCTGCATTGTTCTCCCACCCAGGGGGGCATGTGAACCCCGCTGTGTCTCTGGCCATGGTCCTTTTGGGCAAACTGAAGATCTGGAAGTTTCCTATTTATGTCATTGCTCAGTTTCTTGGTGCTTTCGCCGGAGCTGCTGCTGTTTTTGGGTTATACTACGGTAACTACACCTCACACTTGTTCTGTCATAGTCAAAAGATCATCTTCATTGTGTCAAACTCAATTGATAAAGGTTGATTGATGGCTAACATTAAAATAGTTATTATGTTTGAATATCATATGTTTAGTTTTGTTTTAGTTTATTTCAGCCATCTACAAAAGAAAAAAAACAATGTACAAGCAAAACTATGTTGGTTAATCTCATGGACGTACCTTGCATAAAACATTTTAATTTCCCAAATCTTGAGTGTTTTGACCCATCACCAATTATAAGCTGCTACACAAATCAGCAAATGAATCAAATCTCTTGTTTCCAGAGCCTTCACATATCTGTTCTGAGAAGAGTTAACAGTGGATAATGTGTATAATGTGATTTACTTTTTCCCAGATGCTTTTATGGAGTTCACCAGTGGTAATCTCTCAGTGACAGGGATCAATGCAACAGGTCACATATTTGCTTCTTATCCGGCCCGACACCTGTCAATGTTGGGCGGCTTCATTGACCAGGTGAGCTCTGGTCTCGGCTCTGAACTAATGACCCCCTTTTATTCTGCACCACCGCTTCCATTCAGCCTCTAAATATTGTGAAGTCTGGGGAAATGTGACTAATGCAGCATTGATTGGCCCATTTAGTCAGAGAACACCCCCACTTTTGCTTAGTTTTAGGTTTAATGCCCCATTTTCTGGGTTTTACACTAGGTCAACTCCACTCTACAAAACTTAAATGTATTTAAAGGTAGCTAATGTCTTATGTTTAAAGTACCACTTTGTAACTTTTTTGGACTGTTTTGGGGATCCTAGATGACACAGCAGCTATTGTAGTTTTAACCTCTGAAGATGGATTGTGACAAATTAACATATATACAATTCGATCCAGTTACCAGTCCAAACTGTGTTCCTGCAGGTGGTGGGGACAGGGATGCTGGTCTTGTGCATCCTGGCTATCATTGATGATGGAAACATTGGAGCTCCAAAAGGAGTAGAGCCTCTGGCTATTGGCCTCATCATTATGGCTATTGGAGTGTCCATGGGCCTGAACTGTGGCTACCCCCTAAACCCTGCCCGAGACCTGGGCCCACGGCTGTTCACTGCTGTGGCAGGATGGGGCATGGAGGTCTTCAGGTAAATGAGGGAGAATGGGCTAAAGCTACATTTGCACCACAGGGAAAAGTAACTCAGATTTAATTTAGTGAGGTAATATTTATTTATTTTGGGCATGCCAAGCCAGTAAAACATTGAATCTTCTTCAAGTTAGATTCAGGTTTAGATTTGCAATGCAGCAAGATGTGAACATTCAAATCATAATTCATGTGACCTTTTGCTTTGGATCAATAATGTCAATACCAAGACACAATCCAGACCTCTACTGACCACAGCCAAGTCAAGACTAGGACTTAGCTACTGTTGTAGATAACAGGTGACACTGTTAAGACATAGACCAAGTCCAAACTCATGGAGGGGTTAGTGTTTGGTGAAGGAGTTTTTTATGATTAAAACCAAGAGCAGACGTTTATTTTTGTATAGCCCAATTTCACAACAACAGCCGCCTTAAAGGGCTTAACAGACTGCACCAGACAACATCCCCTGTCCTCAGACCCTCCATCAGGGTGAGGAAAAACTCCCAAAAAATCCAAAAACGAGAAACCTCAGGGAGAAACACAGATGGAGGGATTCACTCCCAGGACGGACAGGCCGTGCAGGAATGTGTCCAGGACAGTTAAAAAATACATAGAAATACACAAAACATGCATCCAAGTGGATAGCGCTACTGTCTCACAGCAAGAAGGTCCTGGGTTCAAGTCCTATCCAGGGCAGGGCCTTTCTGTGTTGAGTTTGCATGTTCTCCCCAGGTTTCCTCCGGGTAAATGAAAATTGGTTCTCAACCTACCAGGTTAAATAAAGATTAAATAAACAATCTCTTGCCCGGAATGATATGGACAAGTGAAGCAGACAATCTTGATTTAAAGCCATATCTATGACTGAGACAAGAGTAAAAACAAGTTTGAGTCCAAGACGAGTCCAAGACATTAAAAGTGGTCTTAGTGGCCTCTGGATTAGCCTTGACTACCAGACAACAGTAACATAATTTAATTAAAACCTAGCTTTTGCAATCAGACCTATCTTTTCCCAGTAGTGTAAACTCCTGAACATACAGTCATTCATTTCCAAGTCATCCGAACTCGCGCTGGTGCTTCTGACATGATCTATTGTATTACATAACATCCCAGTCACTTGTCAGTTGCAGTTGATGCTTGTGACTGATCCAGCACAAGTCCGGCCTCAGTGCTAAGTGCTGAGTGAGTTCACTTGTTTTGATCCACACATTTATTTCCAGTACGGCAGATTACTGGTGGTGGATCCCTGTGGCGGGGCCCATGGTGGGGGGCGTAGTAGCAGCAGTTCTTTACTACCTGTTGATCGAGATGCATCACCACCGCGAGGAGTCCGAGAAGCCCCACGAGGAGGAAGAAGAGGAGGAAGATGACGATGATGAGGACAGCAGCTTGAAGGACAAATATGAGATGATCACAATGAGCTAAACATACAAAAAACCTCAGCTTCTAGGACATGTAACGCTGTCAATAACGTTTCAACAAGCTTCCTCTGTCACGTAGCGGGGTAGGTGCAGCAATGTTTGTCTTTCACAGAGACAAGGGTTACAATAAAAAGGACAGACGCAGCTTTAGTCTGATAAAATTAGCAGAAGGGATACATTCAGATATTCTACGAACATCACTTGGACTGTCTTTCCCCAGTTTACGGAATTTTGTTTCATACAAATTGTGAAAAGCTCTGCCTTGCATGTTTCACTGCAAACATTTTGTAAAAACTGTAAATATTAAAACAAAAATGCTTCCCCATTTATTTGAAAACAAGTGTATTAGTTTCACATGTGTGCTGTCGTTTCCCGTTGCCTTTAGGTTTAGTAATCATCATTGTTACATAAAAATGCACTTATAATGTGCTTTGATTTTAATTTGTCCTTTTTTTTTTCTTTTGGACACCAACCTCTTCATCTTCTTTTTATTCTTGATTTGATCAATGTTGTTTTGTCTACATTAAAGTTTGTATAAAAAAGGATCTTGTTAAAGACATGCGTTTTACTTGGATACTAAAATAAAAGTCCTTTTTAGCTTACACCACTGTAATAATACAGGTGCAGGTTTATTTCTATAGCATCTATTGTATGTGCAGAGACAACTCAAACTTCTTTACAATACTTCTGTTGTTTATGTAAAAAAAAATTCAAATGTTACACAATATTTTGCTAACATGAAGAGCAGAGTCAGTTTGTCCAGATGTAGTGGCTCGATAATGACACAATGACACATTTGCAGGTGTGTCGCTCTCCTCTTTCACCTGAGTGAATCTTCTCTTAGTGGGAGGCCTTCATTTCATCCTGTGCTCCTTCAACCTTGTCTGAAAATGCACCGAAGCATAAACAACAAACACTTTTCTGTAAAAAAAAAATGGGGTCTTTAAAAATGTCATTGACACTATAAAAAAAAATTCACCCTGTGAAGCAGCATCTTAACACCAAAGAAAGGTGAGTTGGCACATCTGTGTTGTCTGTAGGTTGTTTTAATTAAGTAATTTAAGAGAAAATCATTCAAATTAGGCCGTGAATGTAACACATTTGGCCATTATCTGACCCTACACAAGAACTATGCGTTTTTGTCTTAGGAACTACGGTTTCCATTCTTAAAGGATGGTCAATGGGGAGAGGGCCAGCTGCCACTCAGTTCAGTCACATTCAGTAGGTTTACAATCATGCTTTGTCTTCACCAGGACAAACAAAAGGTACAGCTTACAGTCACCACTTTTCTCTGGGATAGGATTGTGTCAGACTCACACCAGCACAGAAGGGGAAAACACAGATCCCAGCAAACAATATGAATACAAATCAAAACTCAATAGTTGAATTTTTCCGGGAAATATTGAGCCTAAACTCCTGCACTGTTCATGACTCAACTAGTGGCGGCAGCTGAGGATCTGCATTGAAAATCAATTTAGGCCATATTCCAATGCATGTGGAAACGAGTGTGTCTAGGCTCAGGCTTAACTTTCCTGTAGCTGTTACTGTTACATCATAAAGTGCTCCAATGAGGGACAAATATACAATACACACAGACAACAAACACCCCTGTTCTTCAGTATACTTCACACAGCTCTGTGGAAACAGTGATGATGGGAAATGAGGCTGCTCTCTGTATATAGTTCCAAAAACATCTGCTCCCTCTGCTGTGGATGCTCCCTCACTGCAGATTTGTTAAACCTGAGGGGATTTGTGAACAATTTAACAGTTAAACATGTTTTAAAATGTATATTATTACATCAAAATAACAATTGTTTCTTTTGCATATCATAAAAATAAAAATAAAATATTATTTCAAAGAGCCTTAAAGCCCAGCCACTTCCTTAATTCTGGTTCTTGTTTCTATAATTAGCCAGAACAGACAAACTGAGCACTGCTTTGGGAAAATCACATTCAGTTTTATTTAACAAACAATTTTGCATCAATGGATTTTGTTTTTAAAAGCAGACTTGTCCTGCCTAAGATGTGTTCATATACGTCTCTTCGCTGCAGATGTTTCACAGACAGGAAGTATACACACCATACCAACATACCAAGTCACTAAACACTGCACTTCTAAACAAACTTTGTTGAAATACAGTCAGACAAAACAGGACACCATGGAGACAGTAAACAGGGGTCTATTTTATTTTGAACGCGTCTTTTAATTAATGCATTTCAAGTACTCCAAAAATTACATCTCTTTGCACAATACAATTTGAAATTTTTTTTTAGTAAAAATGTTCAAAGTGAACAAAAATTTCCGATACTGTATAAAACACAGTGAACATTAAAATCAGACAGTAGTATTACTTTTTAATCGTGTTCTTTCGGCCTACATCACCTACAACATTTCAACTCAATTTGGACATTTCAGTGCACGTTTAGCTAAAAACTTTTACCAAGACTAGTACAAAATTAAAATAAAAGAAAATATTACAGGCATTATTCTGCTGCTCTTCTACCCAAACCATGCCACAGGATAATCGAAGACAAAAATGAGAATGTAACAGTAAACTCCATCACACTGAATTGTTTTTACCGTTGATGTGGGTGGAGAAACAAAACCCCCAGTTCAACTAGCACATAGAAGAACATAAATAACTTAGAGCAAAGTTTGTCACATATGAACATCTTTGAACAACTGGAATTAGAATACAAAATAATCAACAAATGTATCAAAATGTAATCTTCATTTTCAAATAAAATGCAAATTTTTCGAAGTACTGTACAAGTTTACATGTAACTATCCAGGCTTGACAGGCATGATTCGGCCTGGAAGATGAAATTTAAAAAGAGATCTCCATTTGTACAGACATAGACATAGAGCGGCTGTCCACCTGTCGAACTCACTGCAAATCAGTGTCAAATTTAAATCTCAAACAGTTGTGTTAGGTCCCCTCCAGAGCATGTGCCGTTATAATAGTGGTGTTAAATACTGCATGCATTAAAAACATGATAATGCCAGACAAAAATATAAAGTGAGTGCACAACATTTGCTTTATTGTCTGCAATCTTCGGAAAAGCCTTGACAGTAAACAAAGCATTCATTATTTCAATCTCCATGACCAGTCCATCGGTGTTAAGTGTTGGTTTGTTTTCTCTTTACAAAGCCCTTCGAGGGGATGAGAAAACACCTGAGGTCAAACTAGTTCCACCTGAAATCCTACCAAATCTCAACTCTTTGTCTCCCAAATGTCATATGGCACGCAAATTTAAATCACACGGAGCTCTAAAGGGGATTTAGCCCATAAAGTCCTCTGAGAAAGAGAAAGCTGCAAGTTGTATTTGTAAAAAATTAAACCATGTCTTTTCTCTTTCAGTCAAATTCTGTGCCGTCTATGGAATGTGTTTTTGTGAAGACAGTGACAATACTACTGCATAAACTGCACCAACTGTTTGTTTTAAGACCAACATTAGTATCTGTCAAAGTAAATAGTGTTTAGTGACATACATGTATTACAGACCTTGGTCAATTAAAAGTCACATTAATAAATGTGTCTGCATGCCCACATTGAAAACGTCTTAGTCACTATCTGAAGAATAATAGAATGACTTTTATCTTTTTTATTATTTTTTTTTACATCCTTGCCGGAGTCATTTTTTAATTTATTTCCACGCTCATGTAAACTCTTTAACATGATCCACACTCACTTTTAAACAACAGCCACAGCAGCCTTCACTTACCCTCTTCTTCGACATTTCTCGACAGGTAGAATCATCAGTTAGTGGTTATTCATTCATCATAATCAACAAAAAACAAATAAAAAAAAAAAGACAATAAAAAGTGTCCCAAACTAGGTGCCCTTCTCTTTCTGCTTCCACGACTCCATGGTCCATCTAGCTTGTTACACAAAATGACTGAACATGTCAGAAAAACTAAAAAGAAAAAGAGGGATTTGTGAATAAAAAGGCTTTGAAAGTGGGATATGATGACCTTGAAAATTTCGAATCTAGTGGCTAAACAAAATGCTCCATCTGATTGGACGCAGAGAGCCTGATGGCATCACATCCTACTTAGTAGCATCTAAGGAACTCACCACAAACCATCACTTCATTTATGTGTTAAAGAGTCCTGAGAGCACTAACCAAAAAAATCAAAGAAAAAAGTGAAGAATTACACATTTACAGTAGAAGAAATAGTTTTTGACTTATATTACACTAATTATGTACAATCACATGCAGAGGACTGTCTGCACGAGACACGAGAGCCTGTGTCTTTGCCGTTTGACTGTGTAAATCACAAAAGTGCCGCACGCAAATCCCCGCTGAGTGTCTCTCATTCCTGGCTAGAATGGTGAACAGAAAAGCAGAGAACAATTCACCAGCAGCCACGGGCGTGTCACTCGAGACGATGTTGCAATAAAAACAGAAACAAAAAAAAATAAAATAAAGGAAGAAAAAAGAAAACACATCACAGAATGTACTAAAGCTACACATGATTCCTTAACTCCTTGGCACTCCTTCAAAAAGAAAAAAGTGGTGGAAAATAGATGCTAGATCACACTGCATTGGAAATGGCTGATGGTCGAGTCCACTCCACAAAGAGCCAATCAAAGTTGCTAGATAGTGTTTTCTCTTTTTGTGTGTCTATTGTCTATTGATGAAGGATATGATGATGACTAACAACCGTGTCAGACTTTTCTTTGGATGGAGTAACGCTTTTGTTTCCCACTGTAGGCACAAGGAGGAGCCAAGGCATTGGGGGGGCGGGAGGCAGGGGGCGGGGGGTCTCAGCGTCTCATCTGGCCCATTTGATAGTTCTCTCTGGGCTGACGGTGGTGCCTCTGCTGCTGCGCCTGCCGCTGGGGCTGCCTCTGCTGTTGTCGTTGAGCGCCATGGCCGGCGTGCGCACCGTGACCGCTGTGAGGATTCTGGGACTGGTGCTGGACCTGGGAGTTAGCGTGCTGCTGTGCTCGTCTCCTCTTTAAAGTGCCTGTCATGGGGAAAGTTCCATCAGAGGATGGGAGTGTTTGGTGAGTTTTATATTGTTTAAAGGAGAAGTGTGAGATGCATTTTTGATAATATTGGTTAATTCAACTGTTTTATAGTGCTTTGTTGGTAAAAAAAAAAAAAAAAAATATGTTAGACACCCACTGCTTTGCAACAAACAATAATATTTTGTCTTATGTGCTCCCCTTTTTAGTTGCCTGGACGTACTGTATGTAGTAGAAGTTTCTTTTCTGTCATATGTACTGTGGGATAAATAAATATTCCAGGTCATAACACCATTTTGTTTAACAGCAGGAGAAGCTTACAGAAAAAATCTGGCAAGGTTTTCCAAAATTACAGTTACATACTTTGCTTTTAATAAATCACTAATGAAAAAAGGACAAAATAGTTATGGTCTGCAGGTTTGTGGTCTCACCTGGAAGTGGTTTAGGTGGCGGGAGTTTGGGGTTGCTGCTTGGTGTGTGAACACTACAAATCTTAATGAAGCCAGCCATTAGCATGATGAGAGCAATGCCCATCAATAACACTGCCCACCAGTGAGCCTGGGGACAAAGAAACAAATTACTGCATATCCTTTTTTACTTGCAATTAATTAAATGTTCACTGAAAACCATAGTTGTTGTTGTACATACCACAATCCACTCTGCAATGTTCTCATAGAGCTCTGGGTTAAAGATGGCCTTCTTCAGCCTGGCCAAAGGTCCGTCTGCATCCACCAGACGGCACTTCATGAACACATCACAGTAGCCCTTGAAGTCGTTGCAGGGTGAGCCGGCTGGCAGAGTGGTAACTTTCTTATTAAAGAAACGAGCCAAGCGCTCTGAGCCTGTGCTGCTGCATGTGTTTGGATTCACTGTAACGAGATAGAAAGCATGCATTAGTATTTTATAGGCAAAAAGAAAAAAGAAGAAATTTTAAAAGCACTGCCATAACACTGATTATATACAATAATCTTCTTGGCCTTTGTCCTCTATACAACTGAGACAACATCTGAAAGTAAGATGGAGTGACTCACTCTTCTCCATGCAACACACGTGGCAGAGCTCCGTTTCGTCCTTGCCATCTTGGCTGGCACAGGTGCAGGCCTCGAGCCCATACTTTTCACAGATCGAGCCAGAGCAGCCCTGTAGAGACAGGCCATATCAGGCAATGACTGGTGTAAACAGAAAAGTTGCTATAACATCCAGTTTGTACAGGTGTGTAAACTTGAGCCACTCACCCCGTTGAGGCAGACTTGGGTCTCTCCGTGGCAGGCAGTGAAGTTGGCTTTGGGCTCGGATGTGGGGCACTGGGGACTCCCTCCGTTACACATGCCCTGGTGAGCACACTCCGACTCCTCTCTGCACTTCTCGTTACGACCCTTGTAGGAGCACTCAAAAGTACAGCATGGACCCTGGCTTGGACTGAGGGGGAAAAAAACATTTAGTCACAAATCATGGTAAACATAAAAAGTTAAATATGCAATTGAACATTCAAGCTCACCTGCAGACTTTATTGGGCTTTAACTTGCACTTCTTGTTATCGGGCTGGTTGGCATCATAGCAGCACATATCCCTGCACTGATCACTGTAGCCACAGTCGCACTCCTCTCCAGGCTCCACCAGGCCATTACCACAGATGGGCTGACCAGACTCTGTTTATGAAAGCAAACACTCAAAAACTCAACATGGTGTCTGATCTCCCAAAGCAGAGAAAGTCAGCTGAGCTCGTCAAAGCCAGAAATAAAACGCGTGAAACTAAAACTTTGGACATTATACACTTCATTAAAAGAGACGGTCCATATAAATCCAATTCTTTAGGGTACAAAGCTTTAATGCAAGTTGTTGTAATCTAAAGAGAGCATTTCAAAATAAGAAGTTACTATGTTATAGTCCTAAACATTGCCTCCATTTTACATTTCTGTACATTTCTTTTTTTTGTTCTACAAGTGTTACCGTTTCTTTTAAAACAAAATAAGACGTTAGGATGCTATTTCTGGAGCCTTTTTTTAACTTAAAATGACCCATGTCCGTTTTGTAGATTGGAACCGATTTAGCCTTAACCATGCTTTTTAATGATCTTCAGAATAAACATGATTCTGATATGTACTAGAATATAAGTTAGAACTTTACATGGTGTTGCTGAAAATAAATGACTATCTCACAGCATTTGCCAGCACTAATAGCTATACTTAAAATAACCTAATGTGAAATCTTACCAACAAAGCAGCTGCCTCTCTTTTTCTCCAGGACCTGGCTGATATTGCGCACACTACAGATGGAGAACTTGTTGTTGTTGAGTTTGTCTCCTGATGTAGCTCGTGCGTACATGATGTAATTCCCCTTCTCTTTCTTGTCTTGGCTCTTGGATTCCCCTGGCGTGCACTCAGCTCCAGAGTCATGCTGATCGCAGGAACAAATTCACAGGTTAAAAGCACAAAGGACAAAGCCTACTAATAGATTCCTTCTCAACAGTGCATGAATATGTGACATCCAAGTAACTCACCGGGGAGCCGAAGTTATGTCCTACTTCATGGGCAAACGTGATATGGGAGACTTTGGGAGGTACGTGGGAGGCATAATTCTGTACAGTTATTATTCCGGTATTGAGGGACTTCTTTTTGCCATCTGAATAAAGCTTGCTCTTCTCACAAATTCCTCCGGAGCTCCCTGGTAATAAATCGTGTATTTGCAACAGTCTTAGAAACCAAAGCAAGATCTAAAAATAAGGTTTATAGCAATAAAAATAAAGAATACAATTAACCCTGTGTCAACTTTGATTTAATGCTAGAACAATTATAGATGGATGAAATATGAAAACATTTATGTTGAAGGGTAATATTGATTTGTAATCATTATAAGCAAACAAAAAAAATTATACAAGATTTTGAAAAGTAATAAAACCAGTGAAAACGCCACATTCAGCATCTAGCACTGAATATGTGCTCACAAAATAATATTAAAGTAGTTTTAGTATAATTTTAATACACTTTAGAGATATTATTTAAGTCTTGTTGGTGCTTACCTGAAGGGGCTCCTACCCAGGCCAAACCCAACACGCCATCGTCAAAGTCTCTGTCAGTGAAAACGTAGGCCAAGCAGTAGTCGTCGTGATTCTGCTCCGAGTTCAGCTCTAAGAACTTCTCCACTCCGATGTTGGCAAAACGAAACGGGTTAGACCTATCCCGCTCATCACTGGTGGTGTTAATCTTCACAGGACATAGTGGAAATATACAGTGTTTAGATGAAAGGTAAAGTGATCAAAACTGAAATGTACTGTACAAGGACTAATGGACTCACCCGAATCCTTTTCACCATGAAGCTGATGTTCCGAATGCCCATGAAGTCAGTTCCCTGATAAATTGCATCAATGGCCTTGACATGGCTGGATATCTGAGACGAGATGGAGAGAAATGGGAAGTTGAATAAAAACATACAGAAAAGGTACTGCCAAGTTTTAAACAATTCTTTGCATTTCAATTGAATGCAATCTTAAAACATAAATTATTAAAAAGCACAGTATGTATATATAAACGTGCATGTGTTTGGTTCTAAACAGTAAAACACAGATTGGGTGCTGTTTACACGGGTGTTTTGTCCCCTTCTTATTACAGAAGGTATGATTCATGAATTGCACCTAAAATGTGTTATTATTCAAATTAACCTTGTTACTGTGAAAAATGTGGCCCTTGTATAATCTAGACAAATGAATGCACCTGTGTGTGCATGTATGTGTGCGTGCTACCTGTGCAATGACAGCCTCTCTGGTCTTGTAATACTTGTAAAAAAGGTGGTCAGTCTGAATGAATAGCTGGCAAGTGTTTTTCTCAGGCTGAGCCATCCTTTTCTTCCTCAGCAGCACTGAGTGGTCAGAGTCAGCCTCAGTGTAAAGCTCCTAGGATATGCACAAAAGTGATGATGTTTTTTCAGGCAAAGAGTAACCAAATAAATAATTTTAGGGATTTTAGCTTGCTGTTTTAGTGCTTCCATGTGTATGTGATTGCAAAAGGGATGCTAAAAGCCAAAATTAGTCAAAAGATTTAAAAAAATATATATAAATTCATGACTTTGCTGGCAAGATAAATATCATTCAATTTTGGGATCTTAAATACATAGGTCAGATAATTAAAGTATTGGGTTTCCATAAATTAAGGGGTATGGGTGTATATGTGCTGTTTTTTTGGTTTGTTTTTTACCTCAAGTGGCTCGTCTACTGCTGAGGCCTGATACTTTCTCATTTGTTCAAACACTGAGCTGTTAGCACAGCCTCCCTCCGGGCCGTACTTGTGCGGGTAGTCTGAGTTAGAGATAGGCACAACACTGTTAGGATTATGGGAGATAATGTCAGCCACTTAACCCACTGAGTCACACTATTTCTAGCGCCAATCATGATCAGCTAATGGATGTACTTACACGCTGTTTGAGCCTAGCTTTGCTGTGTGAGCCCCCACCACTTTGTGGCTGTCATTAGCAATCCCCCTCTCACATTTATGTTTAACTTGGCCTTTAGGCACTTATTATATGTACACAGCTTATTTGAAATTACTGGGTGCTACTGCTAAAAGTGCGCTCAGTGCTCAATGTAAGTACAGTCTGCTTAAATGAATCAGTAACCCAAAAGCACGACCGTGTTTCTAGGATAATGAGCACCCAGGGTATCTCTGCTCCCTGAGGGGGCCAATCACACCAGCTTGTCTCCATCAGCTCAGCTGGCAAAACCTTGCACTTTTCCAATCAGACATTTGCATATTTGTGCATATCTTATTACACACACCCAATAATTACAAGGGACCTGTGAGACTATTAGTGTATCTTGTTGGTAGGACTTACGTATGTCGTCTTCGTGGTAAATAACCGAGTGAAAAGGCACATTTTTGCCCTTTAGGTATCTGTCGGCAGGCTCCATGTAGAAGGTACCATGGTAGCTTTGAATGAAGCCCTCAAACTTGCCATCAACAAGGGAGCCATGTGTTAGAGTACCTTTCTCACCTGGTAATTGCACAAATATTAGAATAACGGATTAAAAATGCTGTCTATTTTAGATCTGAATAATAATCAATAGAATAAGGAAATGTTGCCCATTTATGCCGGTTAACATGTTAGTGCTGTATTTAAAATAGTCTCACCGTAAATTTCTCCAGTGTAGATATGAGAGGTATCGTAAGGAATCTCTTCTCCTGAAACTTCCACCTTGAAATCTTGGGCAAATAAGGAGGTATCCCTCTTCATGCGCAAGTTAAAATGCCTAAAAAAGATGGAAATAAAAGAGAACCTATTTTGAATATGTTGGTTAAAACCCAGGACCCCATTATCTATACTGAACGAGTTTGCCTCTGCAATGCCCCAAAACTGTCTTCTGAAATAATTTATGTGTTATGTGATAGTCAACCTGCCTTTGAGAAAATGCAAATGAAATTGGGAAAATGGTGAAAGGAAGGACACTTAACAGAAAAAAAAATATTATTTTCTGAATAAGGGAAACTACATTTTTTTATCTTCTAAAAGAGCCATGTTTTTTAGAATATCAGGCCAGCTTAAAACAATGCCATTTTTTTGATCAAACATATGCAAAAAAAAAAACAAAGATGTTACAGTAAACCTTTGGTCTCATGGAACGCCAACACTGTTTTCTTATTGTATGCTCGGACTGTGTCTCAGCTGAGACACTTAATTTACTAAACATAGACAGAATTCTTTGTAATGTGTTAAATAAAATATACAATATGGTTTGGATTCACATTTATGGTAAGTATGGTCAAGTAAAATTAGAAAGCACACCATAAAAAAGCCAACGTTCACACTGAAACACTATTTAAGGGCATGTTTATTCCAGCCGCACTAAGCAATGATCTAATTCAGCATTTCCGTCATACTTTTTTGTTCATGTAAGTAAACCCAGGGGTAAATAATCGTAAAAATTTAACACAAAAAGGAACACTATATCTCCTTGTTGTCAGCTCTAAGAGCAAAGAATCTGCTACACAAGTTTATAGGGTAAACAACACCAACTCTTTTTGTGTGTTAGTTTGTAAAGCTCTTTTCTCTATTAAGAACCACTAAAGTGTTTGCGAAAAGCAGGCACTGCCACATTCCCATCGATAACAGTGTGAGCCAAGCTCCCAGCCAGATGGTCTTGACTCTGTCATGGAGAGTGTACATGCACTCAACCACACCACCTCTTCAAAAGACTGGCTGAAAAACCAAGACTATCTGCATTTAAAGGCAAAGTAACACTCAAACAGACACAACCACAGATTTACACATTCACCGCCCCTAAATCAACCACATTTGCTTTGAATGAATCAACATTTCAACAAATATATTGAGAACTGTCAGTTTTTCTAATTGAAAAGTTGTATTGTGTGTAAGTTTTGGCTTTGATTGATCTTGCGTTCAACACTTAATCAAAACTCAATGTAGAAAAACATCTGAAAAAGTATAGTAAGGCTGACAAACCTTCCATGAGCGTGAAAATCGAAATGAAGGAAATTGTCTTCATGAGTGAGCGCCCTCTTGGCTCTCTGATGCTTGCTGTGCACAAGCTCTGTGTCGTAGGACAGGCCTTCATAGTGCAGGATGTACTTGTTCAGTGGATTTCTGTAGTGTCCTGTAAAAGAAAAATAGTCTATAAGCACCATTAGAGCAAAGAAATTTTAATAGGATTTCATCAAAACACAATTCTTGCTAATGTCATTACACTAAAACTCTTTGGGTTATAAAAGATATAACCCAATGTGATATTTCTACATGTTGTGTGGTGCAATGTAACGGTTTCCAATTCTGCTTGTTGGGTAATACAACTATACTTCTAAGAATATTAAACTTGAATTTGATTTCAAATTTGAGACTTCCAATTAAGTGGTAATTACTTTAGAAGTAATTAGCCTTTCTATGTGGCTTACTTATGCATTGATTCCAGGGCAATGCTTTTGATGCGGAGGGTATGAGCTAAAATACAAACGCAATAACATTTTTAATTGAACACCACAAATTTGACAGTAATTTACACAAGCATAGTTTTAATTGTGAATGTGAAGACGCTGATGATACAGTAGGTATTTGTCAAAAAGCATAAATAGACTAATAAAACCCACAGCAGGCCAGTCCCTCGGAAGACATAAAGTTTTAATGTTGTTAATCTTATTTGTTTTTTATTGTTTTAATGTAACTCTGCTGCGGCCCTCTTGGCCATGTCCCCCCTGTAAAGAGATCTTTGATCCTTGTTGAAAAAAAAATAAAATGGGTGGCTGATTTGGAATTATGCTCAACAGCCCTCAACAACACAGAATATTTTTTTTGCTACCAAAGCAGTGTGTGGTGGGCTTTAAGGGAATAGGGAATTTTTGAACACCTCTATTTCACAATAGCTTCACACTCAAGTTACACATTTCATAGAAAACTTTAGCGGAGAAGTTGAAACAGCATTTTAGCAATTTTATACTTATACATCTACCTTACAGAATATGTATATAATCAATACTCTTCGAGGGGTAAATATGCTGAGCCAGCAAGCCATGCATGACTGGTTTCTATGTAATTTAGTAACAAAGATGAGTAAGTAAACCGGGTTCAGCTAGCTCCCTGTTCAAGTGAATGTATTATGAAATATTTAACCATAACCATTCAATTTTTTATTGAGGTGACTATGAGGAGTGAAGGCCATGACTGTTCAAAAAAACCTCAAATTGTGGCCACACAAAGGAGTCACCCTTTAACATACAATTATGTGACCAAAGAAACGATCATGATTAGTCTTAGTGTTGCCAAAACTGATTATTGATTTTCATCCTTAAACAGCTGTCAATATCAAATACACATAGAGAAATATTAATATGATGAACAGTCTATAAACTATCTTTCATTAATGGAAGAGACGTGTGACAGGGTAAGCAAAGTACATTACATATATTTTATTAGTTATATAGTTGACATATAGCTTGTAGATTAAAAAAATATAAAATCTGCCTTTTGTAATTTTAAATATCTGCTAACCCGGCTGGTATGGATGCGTTAAATGCATCACATGGGCTACGCCAGAGAACGTGAAACTTGTGAAACGTGAAAAAAACAAGATGTTAGAGGTGGGAACGAAAGGACAACATTGTGTCCTGTGCTAGGCTTGTTTTCCTCTTGACTAAAAAGATTAGGGCTAAAATGTTAGCTCAAAGCTAGCGGTCCGTTTATCAGTCGGCATCTCCATCTTCTCATAACAATGGCTGTCGGCGCTATTCGCACGATAACAACAAAACCCACACAAACCTCACAATAAAACGGTGACAGCGCGCACAAATAACAAAACAATGTCGGTTTGTTTCAATCATTGGTACAAAAACAAGAGAGCTGTGATGTACAGTATCATTAGTTAGCCATAACCAACACGGAGAAAAGGGTGCAGTCTTCTTCATAACAAGCAGGCCTTGCTGATCCTTTGCGTTAGCTAACGGGCTACCAGCCTTTCTGCTCCTCTCTGCCGCTTCATGAATTTAACACAACTTACGAGGGTTTCTTTAAAATGTCTCACTCACCTTGGGTGTAATTAAGTAAATAGACGAAGAGGAAAAGTTTAAGAAGGACCCTATCTGACAAATCCATTGTTAGAGCATTGATACCGTTTTCACTTTATTGTCCTACTTAGATAGGCGCAGACGCCCTGTGTTTATTGCAGCTTCCTCTCATCGCCTCCTCTAGCCAGCGTCCTGACGTCAGACGCATAGCGCCCCTTCCCCCATGAACCAAGCCTGCACTCCATAAACACATACATGCACACAGCATCACACCCAGGCCTGCACTCCATAGACACATACATGCACACAGCATCACACCCAGGCATATGAACTTGTCTATATTTGTTTTTTCCAACCACACAAGACTGCTTCAAAAACTTTCAGTGACAAGAATATAATGTTACTACAAATCCTTTTACATAATCATGCTTTCAGTTTTTAAGTATTTATTTATTTTCCGTCTTACAAATATCCAACATGTTTGTAAAATAATACAATACAACACAAAAGGCACCACAATAAATAAGTAATTTGTAACCAATCAGCAAATCCATTTTAATATTGCTTTCCTCAATAATATTATGTTGTTTTTATTAATGCTGTTTGTATTAATGCTGTTTTCATCATTTAAAAAACAAATTATTTTTGTTTTTCTAAAATGCTGGTCTAATTAAGCTATATGTTTGTGTATCAATACATATTTTAATAGAATAACAAACTCATAGAGCTTTATACATTCCTTCAAATGTTTTGGTTGCTTAGCAACCAATGATCAAAAAAATGGTGCTGCAGAAAATAGATATTCCATCAGTTTTATATGGTTGTCTGATGCATTTTCTGTCATGCCTCCACTCTGATTATGTGTCTGCTGTTTCTGATTGTGGCAATTCCCAGTGCTGATCTTCTATATTTTGGCGCAGTGGAAGACACAAAGGCACCAATATTAGCCACAGAGTCAAAATAAAATTACACTTCCAATATTTTTCTGTGTTTGAGTTGAGTATCAGAGTTTTATTCTAATCCAGCCAGCCTATTCTGTGCATTTATTCAAGGCGAAACCCCCTGGCTCCGGTAGCAGCCACATGACAAACCTCCACGTCAGCGCCCAGTTTTTGTAGCTCATCCAGCCAGATCTGCTGCTTCTGGGACAATCTGTCAGTTGGCCCTTTAACCTCCACAAGCTACAAAAAATGCATATCAGATTATATGTGTAATGCTGAATAATTATGAATAAGAAATATTTTATTAAAAATAATATAATTTCATATCAAGGCATAGGAGCCAGCCTGTGAGCTCACCTTGTAAGAGTTGTTTGAGGTGTTCCAAACCACTAGATCTGGTAACCCTCCACGGCAGTGTCTGTAGTCCTTTGCCATTCTTGCTATTACCCCTGCTAGAAAGGGTCCACTTAGGCAAGACACAAGAGACTGAAAATTAAATCATAAATCATTACATAATTCAGACAATTTCTATAATAAAACTGCCAAATATGTTAAATAAATTAAATCAGGTTTATTGCCAGGTACAGTGAAAAGATTTTAAATTGTTATAATATTTTTTTTTATTTCCTATTGTTTATAATTACTGGGTGCTCATAGTTCTCTTCAGGTCATGTCAAATCTGATCATGTCATGTCCTTCATGCTAATCCAAGCAGGAACTAGACATAACTTGTCACAGGACTTCTGCACCTGGAGCTTGTGCTGGGGAGTGTGTGTGAAAGATACGCCTCCTACAGCTTTCACAGCAGTGATATAAAATCTAATGTATTGTTTACTTCTCCAAGCAAACCTCATCCTGTACCACTTATGACATGCTTTTGATTCATTCTTGCAAGAATTAAACCTGACCATTGCTTTTTTAAATTATACTGTGTCTACGTGTCTCTCTGGATAATATAAGGATAAAGAATTCTTATAACAATAATACAAGGAATTTGTTGTAGCATGTTAATGCAAAAACACAAAACAAAGTAATGTGTGAAATGTGTGAATGAGTGGGATTATCTTGCACTATTGTACACATTTTTACAATAATTTAGTAAGTAAGTAAGTTTTATTTATATAGCATCTTTCATAGATATAAATCACAAAGTGCTTTACAAAGTGCAATAAAAGAACAATAAAACAAAACTTACAATTATATAGTACCTGGGCTTGCTTAAGAGAAGAAAATCTTTCCCAATTGACCAGTGAACACACTTTTCCCTCCTGTGTGGTCCATACATTCTCCAACAGGCAGTGCAGTGTCTCCATAGGTGCACTGCAAAGTAACTGCACACGAGAATCTATTGCTTCTTTTCTGTTCTCATAGAAACAGTCGGTATAAAGATCCAAAGGGCATGTCTGTATAGGGTATATGCATATAAATTAGTTTGAACATAAATATAAATAAAGGGAGTCATTTGAATGTACGTACACCTTTTTTATTACCTGATATTGATTTCGGAAAACATCTGGAATACCTTCCATAAAAATGATGTCCCACAATAGAAGAGCAAATAATGTTGAAAATGTTGAGCCCTCTCCGTGAATCCCTGTTACGCCATTAAGTATATTATTTTGGTAAAAATTAAGTGGTATAGTAATTTAACAAGAAAAACAGAGAAAGAAATGCTTACCTTGATCAAAGCCCTGCTGCCGATAATGTGCTAAAGACAGCTCTTCTACAGAGCAAATTAATGTAGCGTTATTGCTCTCTTCACAGTTTCCATTTACTGGTATAAGAAATAAAGATTTCCCAGTGCCCCCTTCATGAGGGAAGAGCTGTCCCTGTATAGTCACCTATAAACACAACATGTTTTAGCTTAGGGGCAAAATAAATTGATAGATTATTATATATTACACCAAACTCACATGCTTAACATCTTGAACATGAATAGTGGGCAGGTCTCGGAGTTTCAAGCAATACTTTTTGCAGCTTGCCGAGTCCTTCATCCTAACAGCTCTCTGATGAAGGGAGAGTTTATGTCCTGTCCGCACCAAAGAATCTGCCAGTCCATCTCTGATAGCATATATAGCCTATTTTGACCACAAGACAATATCCGATCACATGAGAAATATCATACAGATTATATTTTTTCTCTTTTGATATTAGAGAAAAATAATAATGTGTTGCAGTGGCTCAGATGGTAGAGCGGTCGTCCTATGACCTGGCAGGTCAATCCCTGCTCTCCCCAGTTTATACTGTCGTGTTCTTGGGCAAGACCTGGGCCTCCAGTGTCTGTGGCACTGGTGTATGAATGTGTCAGAATATGGCTCACGTCACGTCACTGTCAGCTGTGGCTAAAGTTGCTTACAACCACCAGTGTGTGACTCCATTATTATAAATGAAAATGCTCACTTGCTCAGGCTTTTTGAGGTGCTGGTGAAGGTTTAGTGCAAGTCTGTCCCACCATCGTCCCCGGCTGTCCTGACAATAAACAGACTGAGATAATAAAGACCGAAGTTCTTCTGCTGCTTCCTATGACACATAAGACAAAATACCACTAGATTATAATTAAACCTAAAAAAAATTCTATTCTAACTTGTGTCAAGAATCAAGACCTCATATCGACGCAGTCTTTGCAAGACCTCCACTCCTCTGGACAAAATACGAGTGTATGCCCACCCAGCAGTGAAGCTGCGCAAAAACACAGGAAGCTCTTCCTGGTGGCTAATCAAAAAATGTTAACATCCAAAAATATAGGATATAGGATTTAGATCTATAAAAGACAAAAACAGCAACATTTCTGCAGTACTCACCTGAGGTTATGTTTGTTCCTCAGTTCACACCAAGCACTTTTAGCACAAGTGTAAAGCTCAAAGGCCTCCTCCCACTGACCAGCTTGCATAGCTGTGGTGACTTCTTGCAGCGCCCGCATAGATGCTTCATATCTAATGATTTAAGTAATAAATGACATTTCTCTAATCCATGTTTAATTAAACCACTAATTGAAAGTCTCACCTTATAAGGTCCTCTCTGTCCGTAAAAACCTTGGCTTTACGCTGCACTGTGTAATCTGGAAAGGCCAGACGACCTGATTTAACAAGCAGGATAGTATAGAGCTGGCTTTGTCCACCAGCCGCCATCTCTTCCTCATCCAGAGAGTCAGTCAAAGAGAAAAGAAGGAGGACTCGGGAGAAGACAGCTCTAGGACCACGATTTAAACGCACACAGGAACCAGCAAGCTGCTTTGCCCTTTATGACAAAGTGGACGAGGCTTATTATTGTTGTATTATTGATGTAAATTTAGAAAAGTAAGAAAAGTAAGATACATCAGCACACCGTTTGAGCATAACTCCACCAATATTGTTTTGACCAGGAGCCAAAGAAAAAAGGGACTTTTGTTTGCTCAGACGAAGAAGACCATTCACAAGCTGCTGTTTCTGAGTCCCAGAATTCCCAAGGTGGAAGGTTTTAGCCAGACTTTTCAGCTCGGGGGCAGGCAGCAAATCCAAAACCTCTCCTATGTCCTCCAGATCATTTTCTTTCAGCACACAAAGTCAAACCATATGACAAAAAAGCAACTGGACAGGACTATTTCAGTATTTGTAAGATTTAAGAAATTGAATGATGACCTTTCAGAACATTTCTCCAGAAGAAAAGTAATTATTTTAGATTTGACCTAATGCATTATTGATACAATAATTAAAGTTATCTACAGCATTTTAATCTTGATCTTGTAATCTTTGTAAATGCATGCCTTCTTAAATCATAGCCACCATTATGAGATGATTAACTTACCTGTCTGCAGAAAGCCCATTTGAACAAGCTCCTGGGCCACAGGTGCCAAATCACTGGATATCTCTTCATAATCCAGTTTATTTACTTGGAGCCATTTCAGTTTTCTTTGGAACAGTCTCACATACAACTTCTGCCCTGTGACTATAAGAGAAAAGATACATGAGAAATACTTAACAATGTAATTCATTATGACTATGTGGTCACTCAACGTACCTGAAAGCTCCTCAAATGCATGTATAAGTGACATATCCTCATGGTTAAACAATAATCTATCATCTTCATTCTCAAGAACAGCCTGGAGAACAGTACAAAAGTTACGAAGATAATATGGAAGTTGAGGCGAATTAGAGCTTTCAGGGGTTTCATTCTTGGGCATTCTCTCAGAGCCCGAGTTTGCCTGCAAACTGTTTAAGGCAACAGTGTTTTCTTCTGGGGAGTCAGAAGAATTACTAATAAGTAATTCAGCATATGTATCAGCTCTATCAATTGGAGTAGCATTCGTGTTGACCTCCTCCATCTCTTTAGTTGCTTCATCATATTTAGCTTTCTTTCTGACATCACCCATATTTGAAGTAGTTCCCTTTTTCCTTTTAACTAATTTGGAAGAAGAGGAAAAGTGTTTTGCAGTAATCAGTTTTTGAAATGTGTCTGACTTTGGAGTCACATGTTTTTCTAAGAGTGCAAGATCTTTCACTTTTGTTGCAGCATCATCACTTTCCGTTAGATCAATAATGATCCTATGTTCTTGTTCATCCTTTAAATTGTCAGTCACAACATTTTCTTTCTGTGAACTGCTGAGAGTCTCAGAGGGCACTCCTGTCTCACCAGGAGAAATCAATGCATGGTTAACATCTGTGTGTGTCTTGTCAGTTTTCTTACGACACTTCTTAGACAGCTTGGAGGAGAGACTTCCCAGATCTATCTTTCGGACCACAGTCTTAGTCACTGTCTCGCATGCTTTCTCTTGAAAACTTGTCTTTTTAAAATAAGGGCTAGTCTGGATTTCTTTGACATCTTCTCTTTTTGTTGGGCTTCTATCCGGTGACTTGGGTGAAATCCTTATGGGTGACAGGTGGCTGCTTGGCACAACATTATTACTTGCTGAGGTGGCATTGCTGTCTACTCTCTCAAAGTTCAGACACTGCAAATCAATATGTTCATTGATCTTGAATCTTGGTACCAACTGGCCACACAGAGGACAGGCCAGTTTAGGAGGCTGGCTGCTGAAAAACGAGGCGATTGGAGTTGTGTTGGCAGCATTGGCACAAACCCCAGCTTTGACACTGCTTTTCTTCTTACTGTTGGACAATGACAGTCGTTTCTGGTTTTTATCCTTATTGGCGTTTGCGCTCATTTTGTAGGAGGTAAGGCGTCTTGCTCGATTAAACCTGTAGATTTTCCTTGCATTTGATAAGTAAGATCATGAGTGGCTTAAGAGGACAATCCAGTGCTAAGAAGCCGGTTAGCTTCATAAGCTTACATTACTAAAATTTAACGGGGGAAAAAAATTAAATCACTTGATATCGTCAAACACCTATTAAACGTTCAGAAACGAATATAAAAATAAACAGAGTCCACTGAAAACACCCGAAAGAGAAGCAAAACTAGCGAAGAGCTGAGGTTTGATTTGCTAACTGAGAGCTGCATAAAAACAGTGTAGTCCCGCTTTTCAGACTAAACCAGCAGAGCGCAGATAAAACAGTTTACGGGTGAGTAATCGATTCCAGATATATGATAATTTTTGGTCAAATTTTAAATACACAAATATTAAATGTGTTGTAGCCTGTGCAGTGCCTTTCTGTGTCAATTAAAAATAAAAAATAATTAACTAACGGCGATTCAAATACACAATAATACTGGTAAGTACATACTATTTTGCTGATATTCTTGTTTAAATTCACTTCCAAATAATTCCATTATAGTAATTACTAATTAACTGGACTGCTGTCGCTGTGTTTTACTCTGAGGAGCGGACTTGATGGGGGTGTATTTCCTACACAGGTTCCTGGGCTGCTGTGCTGTGTGGCTTTTATTCAAAAAGCACCATCCGGAGAGCAATCTGATGTGACCAACACACGGGCGTTTTAAGAGAAAAGGAGGAGGCTGCCACGGGGCTGATGTTGGTAAGAATTAGAACCATACGATTATCATTGCTTTAATGAACAGATGTACAGATGCATGTAAAGCTGGTGGTAAAGCTGAGGACAATGCTACTAGACGTGTTCTGGAGCCCACAACATCAGCCCATAAGCAGTGTCAGCATGGTGCAGTCTTGATGCTAAGAATCAAGGTCGACAAGAATTGCTGCAGCAGTAGAAGCAGAATAATAGGATGTTTCACATGGTTAGATGAGCAGAGTGTTCATGCCTCGGTTTGGACCATCACTGTGAGCTCATATTACGCAGGACAAATATTTATCCGGTTGTTTGATCGATAGCCAGATGGGAATGCGGTGTCCACTTGTGGGGAAACTGGAGCAGCCACAACAACCAGCCCTGCAGCTGCGGCAGAAGTTTGGCCTAATGAGCTTTAAACCACCACCACTAATAAGACTAAGGCAAAATAATTAAATCAACATTTGCATATTGAAATTTCTGAACCGCTTAACGATAGTACAGTTGTGTTAAATTCTTCTACTTCTGCACCAGAGGGCCGTAGTCAGGGCTACATTATTGTACATTATTGTAAACTCTAACCTGTATACAGGTTAGATTCAACTATGTATTAATAATAATGATTGTGTAAGAGAGGTGTTTTTATGGCATACAGCTGTATTTGCTAGCATCTCAAATACAGCATATGCGCCTCTTGTGGTCTTTGAACATTTAGTCATTAGCTCAGATGCTATTGCTTTAATGTCAGAAACTGTATTGTCTGAATTCACTTAAAAAATATTTCTGTTCTGCAAACATCAAGCAGTTAGAGCAGATGCAACAAAGCAGGATGACAGACATCAACACTAACTTTATTATTACTTCATTGCAAAGGGCAAACCCATTTTTTGTAAATAGTGATGAATGTTCAAATATAAAATATATATTTCAATTAAAATGAAAGTACAAGAAAACGTGACATGTAATTGTAAACCTAATTTCCTTTTTCATTAATATTGACAGGTTTGAGAATAGTGGGCTATAGAGCCAGTTATGGCTCATGTGAAGAGGCCAGGACCCATTTCCAAAGTACTGGCTCCTAGCCCTCCACCATGCGCCACTGCGAGACCCACTAGACAGAGCCAAGAGGAGCATGAAGGTTTGGTGAAGCATGAACCACTACAATGTACCTCAAAGGATGTTGACAATGAGCAGCTGACTGGTCCTGTTCCTGCTCAGCGCCATTACATCAGCTGTGACCCTCGTCCTGAAGACATGGAGGACACCTGCTCTGAGTATGACAATGTGGGCTCTGATGTGGAGCAGGACTATGATGAGGTCTTGCACTTACAAAGGGAGGGTGTTGTGGACATGAGGTATTACAAACCATACTGTCCTGCGGATGCTGACTATTTAAAGCACGCAGTGGCTGAAAATAATAATGAGAGCAGTAGTGCTGTTGAACAGTTCACTCCAAGAGCTCGTCATGGTACACAGGTATGTCAGCTATCTCAAGCAGAAACAAAGTCTACTAAAGCAAGCCATCGGTTGATAAACAGTGCCCCGATTGCCCAGGGTGCATCAAAATGTGACATAGGAAAAGGCCAAGAAAATAGCTATTTTTTTAGTGATGGAGATGAGATAGAAGAAGTTCTGGTTGGTGTGAAATTCATAGAGGATTTGGTTGAGACAGAGCAAAACACAGCAGGGGAGAGTAGTCGTTATCAGTGCAGTGAAAATGAAAACATTGAAACGGTGGTTAATAGGGACAGAGAACATGTAGCAAGAAACAGGAATAACCCAGGATCAAACAGGAAGTCAGAGCCTGATCAAATAGACTCAAAAGAAAAAGAAAAACAATATAAAGGACGTGGAAGAAGAGGAACAGGAGAAGACATGCATTGTATTGTCTCTGGAATAAAAGCATGCAGCACTAACAGTACAGAGCAGCGCCCAAAGAGCTCATCTAAGGACCACAAAAAGACTGCTGTTCGAACTAAAGCCAGAACTAGCTCTAGTAAGCCACATCCTCTTCCACCACCTCGGCATGCCCATCCTCTTCCTCAGCCACCAGCCAATACTCAGAAAGCAGTCACAGCCTGCAAAGAGACCTCTCCTGTTCCCAACCTGGACGGTGCCCCCGGGGTCAGCAAACCAAACCTGGCTTCTCATCAAACCACAGAACAACAGGGCGAACATCATGAGGAGAGCCAGAGTGGGCCAGGGACAACACAGCAGGTAACAAATACAGTAGATTAGCATTTTGAGCCTGGTTGTTTGTGGTTTAACTTTTACCCGTTACCCTTTGCAATAATGTGAAGTAATAATAAGATGTTTTTATGCACCAGGATGAAAAGACAAGCACAGCTATAAAACCTGAGCGCTTGTCAGAGCAGCCAAAAAGGCCCCAGTGTCCAGAACCCCTGCCAGCTGAGGAGCACAACTCTCCAATAGTAAGGATTTAAAGCAACGCATGCTTATTTTTATGTATTAGGAATAAAGAATCAGTATGTTGTGATAGCAAAATCAGAAACATTTTCCCTTATTAATATATTATTTATTTTCCAGAAAACACAAGAAGCACCTTCATTTCCCAGCTTTGAGGATGGTAATTATTTAAAATATACTAGATGTTATATACTAATTTGCGCTTGCACATTGTATTGCATTTTGCTGATCTGTGCAGTTCCAGGTCCCTGTGAACCAGAAGATCTTATTGACGGGATCATCTTTGCTGCTAACTACCTTGGCTGCACTCAGGTGCTGTCAGATAAAAACCCAACCAAGTCTGTCCGTATGTCCCAGGCCCAGGAAGCTGTCACTCATATCAAGGTAATTTGCCTCTTTAAGGAGGCAGTAAAAACTCTATGAAACCTCTTTTTTCACCACACAGTGGTGCTATTGTCCTTCAGTTTATTTTTTCCTCTTTGTTTTTTATAAACATCAGTTGGTTTCTTTGGGTAAATATAGTTGCTGATATGAAATATTAGCTAAAATATTTTTGTATGTAACTGTTTTCAAAGAGCCAGGATGAAGACTCCCAGATGATGACAGAAGTGGACCTGTTTATCTCCACTAAAGCTGTCAAAGTGCTGAATGCGGACACACAGGTTAGTAACTTCCAGATCTTGAGTGTTAAATAATCTTCTCTTTTGTGTTCAATCATTTTGTGACTTTATTTTCAGACATACTACATAATGATCATTATTTTTGGCTCATGTAGGACACAATGATGGACAGTGCCTTGCGTACCATTTCCTATATTGCTGATATTGGCAATATTGTAGTTGTAATGGCACGGAGACCAATGTCGCAGTCTTCTTCAGAGGATTTGTCAGAATGTCCTGTTTCTGCAAGTGAAGGGAAAAGTCAGTACAGGATGGTCTGCTATGTCTTTGAATCTGAGGATGTGAGTTCCCTCTGTTACAGTTTGTTCTTTTCCTGATTAATTTTATTCTGGGCTGTTTTTAGTTTGTGGACATTGTGATTTCTTTTACCTCTCTACTGTGGAATACTGGAGTAGGCTCTCTGAATACTTTTCTTCCACATTCCCACAGGCACAACTTATTGCACAGTCCATTGGACAGGCTTTTAGTGTGGCCTACAGAGAGTTTCTACGAGCCAATGGCATCAACCCGACAGACCTAAGCCAGAAACAATACAGTGACATCATCAACTCCCAGGAAATGTACCACGATGACCTTGTCCATTTCTCAAACTCTGACAACTGTAAAGAGGTGTAACATTTTTTATTTTGCTCCAGGGGAATGATGACATTTCCATAGGTTAGGTAAATATATAGGAGGTAAAATGTTTTGTGTCTGTGTTCCAGCTATACATTGAGAAACAAAAAGGGGAAAGCCTCGGTGTCGTGATCGTAGAGTCTGGCTGGGGCTCAATTTTACCTACCGTCATCCTTGCCGGGATGTTGAACAGTGGCCCTGCGGCTCGATCCGGGAAACTCGGTGTTGGGGACCAGATCATGTCCATCAACGACACCAGCCTGGTCGGGCTTCCCCTTGCCACCTGCCAGGGGATTATTAAGGTATATCAACTACATTGGACATAGTGGTGGTCTCTTTCATAATTAGTTAATGCTATAATGGTGTATAGCACAAATCCTACACTGTTACTATGATAAATGAGACATAAATGTATTAATTCTATTTGAAAATCATAATTAAAACTGAAAAAACTGAAAGAGTACAGGTAAAGTCTGAAAAGGCAGTATTTTGAGTAAATACATTGCTGAATCACCATGTGTATTGCAGGGCCTGAAAAACCATGTCAAAGTAAAGCTGAGCATTGTAAGCTGCCCTCCTGTCACCACTGTTCTCATAAAAAGACCAGATCTGAAGTATCAGCTTGGCTTCAGTGTCCAGAATGGCATTGTGAGTGAGCCTCTATAAAAAAAATTTAATAAATAAATAAATAACCACCTCTAACACATGTTTAATAACAGATTTGCAGTCTGATGCGGGGTGGCATTGCAGAGCGAGGCGGAGTTCGAGTTGGACACAGAATCATTGAAATAAACGGTCAGAGTGTTGTTGCCATGGCACATGAGAAGATAGTTCAAACCTTGTCTATCTCAGTGGGTGAGGTAAGCGCTACTTGTGCCACAAGATGGCAATTTTCACTGATTACTGCACCACACACCACTCACAGGCATCCTATATACTGCTAAATCTGTTCAGTAATAGTTTACAGCAGCAGTGTCAAAGTCGAACTGTTAAAGTGCCACACTAATAAATAAGATTCATACAGACAATTGATTAGCTGTTATTATAGAGTTCAACAGATCATTTGGTTTTTAGTATTGCATAGTTCCTTTTAGCATTGTTTTGTGCCTTTAGACTAAAAGTCATCAGACCAAACGGCTTTAGACAACACAGCCTGGCCACCCCACTGGCTAAAATGGGAGTTAGCCAGGATGTAAGTAATGAACTAAATAACAAGCCAATGTAATTTGTGTTTCTGTGCCAGATAAACATGAAGACGATGCCTGCTGTGATGTTCAGACTGCTGACAGGACAGGAAACACCTGTCTACATGTAGAGATGTACTATGGGCCACCTTAGTGCATGTCTGACTCGAGATGATGGATGGAGTACAGGTGACTTGGCGGGACATGGAAAATTTATTTTTGTATTATTTTATTTTGCAGCCTGCTCCAATACTGTAAGAACATCCAGTGCTCATTTCAGGTTTCACCTTAAATTACATTGTCATAATGGCCTTATGATGTGAATAATTAATACTCTATGTGCAGTGTAGTATGTGACTTTCAGTGTTGAACAGAAGTAGCTTTACGGTCATGATTATTTTCCTATTAAGAGATAAAAGAGTACATTTATTTTTATTTAGTCATTTTTATAATGTGTATGCATTCAAAATGTACATTTATTGTAAATAATTTGAATTACTCAAGAACTTGGAAGGCCATATTACTACGTCTACAGTATATGCATGTTATCATTGCCAACCAGGGATCCGTAATCATCAGTGTGATATGATAATCTATTAAGAAACAAGAAAATAATATTACATGTACAAAGACAACATGGGTAGTGTGGTGACTCTGAAGGCCAAAGACCCATCTACTTTCAAAAACAGTATAGACCAGTACCTTAACATGAGCGTACATTACTGAATGTACAATTCTGAATGTAATATTAAAATAAATCAAGAATACAACCTCCTTGTCAAATGCTTTTTTTTATTTTTTTTAATTATTGTGATAAACTGAAAAAGTATTACAAATCAACAAAACACACATTCTTGATGATGCTATACAAGAGTAAATGTTAGCAATGTGTAATAACAAGGTACACAAGTTAACACTATGTACAACCATAGTTACACAACATGGCCCTTCATAAATACAACTATTTACAGAAATGGTGTACAACAATTACACACATGCACAATACAAATTAAAAAATAACAAATTCCTGTGTAATATCAAATCTTCAAGTATTTTATGCAAATTCCTAGTGGGAAATCTAGTAGTTTTTATATATGCCCCTAAAACAGAGACACAAGTTGGGGTTATTCATCAAATCCAAATTATGTTTATTTTTATTGTTTGCTCATAGGTGCTGAGCTATTATCTTACAGCACTTACTTTTGATTTTAGTGGTGAGACTGTCACTCCATCGAGGAAAACCGTATTAAAGTAGCCTTCTCTGTACAAACTGTCATCATCTTCATCACTGTCCACACCAACACTGAAAGCCTCTTTTATCTTGTCTGGTATCAACACATAAAGCAGCACTACCAGACTTCCAATGATGGCACACAGAAGGCCTGCAAACCACATATGTTGATCAAAATTTTACAAAATCATACTTCAGATATTTAATATTGTCTTTACCTGTAGCCAAGGCCAGCCAAAATGAATGACTGTACTCTGTTACAAAGGAATTCGTTCCAATTGAGAAAACGCACTGAGGGACATTCATGATGGTGGAGAAGGAGGCCATAGAGACAAAGATACAGGCAGCAGTGGCCAGCATCATGTATCCAGCATACAAAATGACAGGCATGGAGAAGAGAACGTTGGCAAGTATCCAACAGCAAAATGCAGTCCTGCCAAGTAATTTCATTCTGTTATTTTTGTCCAGTTACAATTCAATACTACACTTTTTTCACGCATGTTACCAAAGGGTTGCAGAGGCATATCGTCCAGAGTATCTGTACTGAAAGAGGATGCCACACGGGCTGTTCAGAGTGAACTTCTCAGCAATATACAGAATGGGATCAGGTAATCCCTTCTCCAGGGCTTCCTCATACTCCTTATCCATAGAATCTTGCCAACTAAACATCTCATTGTAGTTGATTGTCTCATTAAACTGCACCACGGGATTACCTAATAAAGACACAAAAGGTATGGGAAAATGTGCATAATACTGAATAGATACTATGGAATAATAAAAATACCATGAAAAAGCTTAATAATAATACAGTCGGGCATTTTATGTTTGTTGTGTTCATACACCTTGTTGAAACAGCCATGACTCACCTCTGAGTGTAACATTAATGCCATACAGTCCAACATGTAAGCCGATGTCAGCATTAACCACTGCATTGCTAAACGACTTGTAGGTTGCATTAGTGGTCATTTTGGCCTCAGCCCAGTCGCTAGTGAAGTTAAGAGCTGCAGAGAACACAAAGACAGAACAATAAATAAAAAATAAAAAACAGGGACAGAGTCTATAATAATAAGACAAATACAAACTTACCTACTATCACTACACCTACGAACAAGCTGATGAGTATTCGAACCATCCAAAACAGTCTCTGATTTTAAAACGACAACAAAATATAAGTTGATAAAGTTTGTTGAATGTTAATGATCTAGCATGCACAGTGCTGGTGTTTAAACATTATCTGATGGGGAGCACTTACTGACTTCCCACGTATTCCCGGCAGGATAAGAAGAAGACTCACTGCAAGCACAACAAAAACCAGTATAATGGTGATCAAGCGACCACTGAAGATGAAGGAGGTCCTTTGTCGGCGTTCGAATGGGTAAATGTCATCGTAGAAACTCATCTTCGCTCTTGACTTCGCGCTGCAGCTGAGACCAGATAGTGTAACAGAGGAAACAGTGTTAGCAGCAGGGGTCTCAGTTACCTTCAGATACTAAGATAACAAACTGTGGATAGGTGGGACAGTGCATTATTAGAACTGTGTAACATCTCACATGGCTCTATCCACAGGACAAACAAACATTTACAATTGGATGTGACAGTAGATAGCATTTGTGCAAAAAGACAATCACATATTCATTAAACAACTGAATAATTGCACATATGTTTGCATCTGATGTCACCTCAAAGGTAAAAGATGCTGCCTCTCTTTGTCATACCATTATTTGAAGCTAGATTATAACAAGACAGACTCGTAATAAGTTTAATAAAACAATCACAAAAAGAAAATTGTGTGTCATTTCTTGGTCTTACCTGAAAGTTCAGAAGCCGATGCTGTGTGGAGAGTGTGAATGTGAATGGGAGCATAACACTCCTTTATACCAGATGTCCTCCTGTGTCAAAAGGAGGAGGATGCACTGAGTGGACCGCTGAGGCAAAAGAGGTGTGACCCACCATTCCCATTTGGGCAACAGGGTCACATGCAGTTTGTGATAAGATGTTTGGTTCAGTTAAATATTGCACATACTCTCACCAGCACCTGCGCTCCTACTAAGTTCCTGTGGGTAAGACCATTTTACTGTATGTTCCTCTGTCACTGTGAGAAAAGATACAAATGTATATCAGTTGTGCTTGGGAGCTTACAGACTTCAAAGCCAAATGAAACAACACATTTTGATTCACTTTTGGTCTTCATTCAGCCAAACAAGAGGTGTAGTAAACTTCTCCTGGTCTTTACCTTTGCCTTTTAGGAGCCCTTCACTGCTCTTGGCTGTCGACTGAGTTCAGAAGCATCTCTCGCATCAATGGGTTTGCGTAAACTGCTTTGGAGTAGCTCTGCAGTGTTTGGCTTTGTGTTCATCGTTGCCCACTGTAAGTATTAAAGAAAATGATCTATTTTGAAATATAACAAACTTTTGCGATTTTTTTTTTACACTCTAAAAAATCTTTTGACAGTCTCACGCTGTGAAGATGCATGGGAGGTCCCTCGCTTTGATGGCTGGTACAACAGTCTGGGGTGTCCCAAACGCGGTGCTGTTGGTAAGTCCCTGAAAGCAGCAGCAGCAGCTCGGCTCCTGTGTGCAACCGTTCACGCAGACAGACGCTGTGTTTGTGTTTGTGCTCTTGCAGGATCTCACCTTGTGCGCCTCGTGCCTGCGCAATACTGGGACGGAGTTTATCAGCCCTTCCCGGAAAAACTGCTGCCAAATGCCCGAGCCCTGAGCCGTGTGCTCACCCAGGGGCCCTCGGGACTGCCCTCCACTCGCAACCAAACCGTACTCTCTGTGTTTTTTGGTAGCTATCGACAACTTAATCAAACACAGACGTTTGCCATTAAATTAAGAGCTCCATATCAAGGCTTTAGGTTATTACTCTGGCTTTAAAGTTAGCTTAAATGCAATAAAGTGACGCCATTTGTTGCTAAGCTGTTAGCAACCTGTCTGTGAATGTTCTTATTCATCCAGGTCATGTCACACACGCAGTGAATCATGTTAACTATTGTTTCGTGAATATTTCAGGTTATCATGTTGCTTTTGAAATGTTTGACTCACGTACTCCCGGGTGCCCACCTGAGTTCATGAACATCCCAGTTCCAAAAGGGGACCCCATCTTTGACCCTGCTTCCACTGGAAAGGTCCTGCTGCCCTACCAGAGAGGACCATGGGCCAAAGAGTCGGGGCAGAGTCCGAGCAACCCCCGTACTCAGGTACAAACAAATGTACTGCTGTTGTCACGTGCAACTAAAATTGCATAAAGCGGTTGCAAACCTTGTAGCCTACCACATTCAACATCCTCTTTCAAGTCAAAAAACTAATATAGCATCTATTACATGCAGGTAAACTTTGTAACTGCATGGATTGATGGCAGCTCCATCTACGGACCGTCCAGCTCCTGGTCTGACTCCCTGAGGAGCTTCACTGGAGGTCTTTTAGCTTCAGGCTCTGAATGGGACATGCCGAATGAGGGCACAGAACACAGCTTCATGTGGAGTGCCCCTGACCCTTCGACAGGAGAGCATGGACCTCATGGCCTTTATGGTGAGAGGGTCTTATTGTGTATCTGAATTTGTGAATCTAAATTTCCCATAGGTAATGAATATTAGAGTCTTGTCTGTATACGTTAGTGTTAACCCTGCAAATAAGTTGCAAAAAAGGCATGGTGTACCCCACCAGCTCCAATGCCACCCCCAGTGGGATTAGGAATGAATGATTATATCTGTACAGAGTATTGTAAAGTACTCAGTTTAGTTACTCATTCTGGAAAGATGATTGTAGCTCATGTAAAATGGTGGTTTGCTCAAAAGCACGTCCAAATCACACTGATCTTTAAAAAAAAACAAGTTAAGAAAGGCAAAAGAAAACATTGTTTAAAGTGCACTGAGATTTAATAATCAGTAGAAATGACACCATCTATGGTTGACGCATTAACTACTTAACCCTTCCGAAGTTGCACATATGATTTCTATATTGTAAAATCCCTACAAAGTCATCATAACAGTTCATTTACAAACTGTTTCTGTGGCAATAGCGATACTGTGCAAATATTTACTACATGTTGCAAATAAGGTTTCACTCGGGACAGCTTTGATTAATGTTACAGACAAGCATGAGTCAGAGAAGTCCTATGACTCTCTTCAAAAACTGTGACACTGTGACTCCGTAATTGTTGTGTAAATGGTTTGTCACCCTCACCACAGTAAATCCCTCTCTCTATAGCAGAGCAGAAGCCACACAGTTGTTCTTAAACCCATGTTTTGTTGCCAGTATGGCTATTATCTAGTGGCGGAGGTGAGAGATCTTCTATGTTGTCACTTCTCAATTTTCTGAAAAAACAAACAGGGAATTAACTGCCTAATTAGTTGTCCTGTAATATGATTTAGTATCTGGACATAATAATGCATGTCAATTCTTTTCAATCTAAGATGCAATTGTATGCATACATTAATGCCATGAATCTAAACTCTCAATTTTATGCCACCCTCTTTTGTGCCAGAGTTGGGAAATGCCTGGGCCAATGAGAACATGTTCACCGCAGCAGAAGGGATTATATGGTTTCGCTACCACAATCATGTAGCCTCCACACTGCACAAGGAACACCCAGAGTGGTCAGACGAAAAGCTGTTTCACAATGCAAGGAAGACGGTTGTGGCCACATTTCAGGTAGAGGGAAAAGTCCTCACGTAATCTTCTCGCTGCGCAGGTGCACCTTTAATTTGCACTCTTGACGGAAAGAGGTTGCATCAACACCAGGTGGTCGTGGACGAAAATTGCTGGTTTTAGTTTAAGCTTGAATGCACCATGTCATGCCTGTTTGACCATCGGAGCTTTGTGTAATATCTGCTCATGATTATGTGCAGTTAAAGTCAGCCAACTCTAAAAATGTGCCTAATTAAAAACATTATACCCTGAAGTTATTTGATAACACATAATTAAAATCAACACTTTAGAAGAGACAGGGTTGTCAATGATCATTTGAATACATTAAGCATTTTCAATTGAATTTAATCCTGTTTTTGGCAGAACATTGCCGTCTATGAGTGGCTGCCTGCATTTCTTGGAGACAAAAAGCTTACTGCTTATCCAGGTAAGAATAAGCCAGTGTACATGTGCGTACAAGTGGAGGGGAACAGGTAATGCACTAGTGACCACAAGTTGTGTAGATGTGTGCTGTCGCTGGTGGTGTTTGACGAATAGTGCTTTGTCAGCAAAACATCACCTCCTTGTTTGGCTGAATAAGCTCCCACACGTGAAGAAAACTAGATAGACAATGGCGGATGACCACAGTACCTAAATCACTTTCCGTAGTTTTTTGTATTTAATGTTTAGTAGAATAGTGACATACACGTGAAGTTTTTAATGCATTTTCTAAATATTCAAAGGCTCAATGCAAAATGTTTATTTTTACTAATATTTATGTTTCTAGGTTATCAGAAATTTGTTGATCCAGGCATATCGCCCGAGTTTCAGGTCACAGCCATAAGATTTGGTATGACTATGGCTCCACCTGGTGTTTACATGAGGTATTACACAATAATCTGTTTAAATAAATACACCTTTAAATACAACTCCAACCGATTTAACATGGTGTGCCATCATCATTTTTTTTCTTTAAATTCAACAGAAACAGAACATGTAATTTCCGTCAGATCATTAACTCGGACGGGAGCTTCTCACCAGCAATACGTCTGTGTAACAGCTTTTGGAAACGCCAGGTACATTATAGACTTCTGCTTTTACACGACATGACATTTTTTACTTTACCAGTGTGAACTTTTTAAAATCTCAATTCATCAGTGGAGAAAATTGTTTTTTTCATTATAGCATTTTATACAATTTCAATTTAGATCCATATTTATAGAGCCATGCAAATTTAGCCCCTTTTCTTCTTTTTTTTTCAGAAAATAAATGTAAAAACAAGCCAGGATATAGATGAGCTTCTAATGGGCATGGCTTCCCAGATTGCTGAGAGAGAAGACAATATCATTGTGGAAGATCTTAGAGGTGCTCTCTATAAGCATCACTATAAACATGTCTATAAATCCTATAAATCAAATACATAATTATGTTGATCCTGTTTTAGATTTCATGTATGGACCTCTGAGGTTCACTCGGACCGATCTTGTGGCCCTGACCATTAACAGAGAAAGAGATTTTGGTCTGCGCAGCTACAGTGAAGTCAGAAAAGCTTTTGATTTGCCACCTGTGAAAACAATTGAAGACATAAATCTTGAGCTCAACCGCACCAACCCACAGGTAAGAGCTTTAAATACTTCAGATTGTACATTTGAATAAATTGTCTAAAGTAATTTCTGTTTTTCCAACAGTTGCTTCAAAGTATTGCAGAATTGTATAACGGAGACATTTCAAAAGTAGGGCTCTTTGTTGGAGGTTTGCTTGAGTGTCTTGATGGTCCTGGTCCAGTTTTTTCAGCCATAATCTTGGACCAGTTTGAACGAATCCGAAATGGGGACCGCTTCTGGTTTGAGAATAAACAAAACGGGTAAATCGTCTCTTTGTCTTTTGTTTGTCCTGCAGGCGTGTCAATTGTCATGACTAATATGTTGTGATATTTTTGGATGTGTTCCAGTTTGTTCACAGATAAAGAGATACAGATAATCCGCAATATAACGCTTCATGACGTCATTGTTGCAGTCACAGGTGCTGATGCCACTGATATACAAGAAAGTGTGTTTTTCTGGAATGATGGTAAAAATAAAACATTTAGGCGGCTCTAAAGCATTTCAAAAACAAAAATATCCTCATCTATGTTTAATATTAATAACAAAATCTGTTGTGTGTTGTCCTAAGGTGACCCCTGCCCTCAGCCTGCACAGCTAAATGCATCAGCACTCCAACCCTGCACTAATGCTACCAAACATCATTATTTTGATGGAGGCAAAGCTGGCTTTATTATATTTATTATTGTTCTCATCCTCTCTCCTCTCGGTGGGTATCATATTCACATATCCATCTCTGTTCATATTATGTTGTAGCTTTGACTGATTGAGTTCCTTTTACAGTGAGCTTACTTGTGGCCTGGTTAGTGGCGTATCTAAAGAAATACAAGTATAGGAGGTTTCAGAGAAGAAGAACTGCTGTTAATAGGACAGATGAGCCTACTGTCGGGGTCCCAGGTGTGTCTTCAGTTTACTCATACTCTCAAATGTAACAGCGGATTTGTTTTTCAATAAACTTGCATTCTTCTATTCTTAAAGCCTATGAGTGGCAAGGCAATAAAAAACAGCTGCATCCTGTCAGTGTGGAGTTTGATGAGAAGAGACGACTGCAGGTCTTTGACAGGGCTGGGCCTGCTCTTCGCACCCTGTATGTGGGCAACCAGGACTGTCTGGATATTATTTTATCTAATGACTGTCAAAGGAAAGCTCTGCTGCTCAAAGTTCCCAAAGAGTATGATCTGGTGAGCGAAGAGATTATTCCCAAAGTAGCTGCAGTCTAATTTAAGTGCATATGTTTACGCAATCTGCAGATGCCCTACTTTTAACACCTTTTTTTCTTCCTCAACATGCAGGTGCTGTTCTTTCATGATGAGAATATGCGCTCTTCATTCATCAAGCATCTCTGCCCAGAGTCAGTGGGCATTGGGCCGAAGGTTAGAGTGAAGGAGCTGAAAGAAAGGGTACTGCTCCAAGAGGCTTTGACAAAAGAGCAGAGGGCTCAGATTGTCGAAACCTTCATTCGACATGCTTTCTCTCAGGTAAACTCTTGCTGTGGAGGTTTACCTCATCTGCACCAGGTTTAGGTTCAGCCACAAAATGTCGTCAAACTTGTTTGAGGTCAAATCAGATATGACCCTTGTCTAGAAAAACTAATTATTGGTCCTGATGGTGTGACCTCATTTGTGGTGGACATTAGCCGCTCCAACGTCAGTGATATCACTAAACCTACTGCGCTCACCACCAATGACCTGCATTTGCACAGGTTTTGGAAATAGAGAAGAGTGATGCTGGAGACATGAGAGGCATTTCCCACCAAAAGGCCAAAGAGGTGCTCCAGTGCGAGTTGACTGCATCAGAGTTTGCTGAAGCCCTGGGTCTTAAACCTGACTCTTTATTTGTTGACTCCATGTTTACATTAGCTGATAAAGATGGAAATGGTTACCTCTCATTTCAAGAGTTTCTTGATGTGATGGTAATTTTTATGAAAGGTAAATATAACTAAATAAATGAATAATAAGTAATAAAAAAGTTGCACATTTGAACTATATGCTTTATTAATCCTCACAGGTTCTTCTGAGGAAAAATCAAAGATGATGTTTTTAATGAATGATATTGATAGAAAGGGCTACTTATCAAAAGAGGAATTCATCAGAATGCTTAGGTTTGTTATGTCTTCATCAATGCTCTGTGCTTGCACTAATGCTCTGTTTGATAGCTCGTTCTTACCTGTATGTTGTCCTCCAGATCTTTTATTGAAATCTCTAATGGCGCTTTGTCAAAGAGTCAGGCAGATGATGGCATAAAAGCCATGATGCAGGCTGGTGGCTTTGAAGACAAGGAGAAAATCACATGGGAGGACTTTCATTTTCTCCTGCGGGACCATGAGAAGGAGCTTCAATTTGCCCAACTAAATGTTAAAGGTATGTCAAAGGTTTGGCCAGAATGTGGTCAAACAGTAGTATGTCTGACATATATGATTATCTGAATGGAACAGGGTTGGAAAAACAAGGCAAGAAACGCTTTAGTCGAGACCAGAGAGTGTCCTTTATCTGCCCAGCAAACAGGTATAAACACACAAGCACTATCTATTACACGGAATAATGAGAGCAAATATAGATGTATTCCCCTTTTTTTGCAGCAGTCCAAAAGCAGATGGACAGGAGATACGCAGAAGGAAAATGTAAGTGACTTTATTGTTTGTGAGAAAGCCTACAATACACCAAATTGCAATGTAAGGCTTGCCCTCTTTGTAGTCTGAGTGACTCGCGGTAAAAACATCAGGCTTTCTTTTATACTTTTAGGCTTCACATAAAAACCCCAAACGTCTACGTGAAGGCCAAGCGTGAGCAGTACGTAAAGAGCCCAGTCCAGCAGAAGATGCAGCATTTCAAGCGCTTCATTGAAAACTACCGCCGTCATATTGTGTGCTTCCTCGTTGTCTATGGCATCACAGCTGGGGTTACGATAGAAAGATGTTACTGTACGTAGCATTCCTTTTACGTACTGTTTCTCCATTTTACCTCTGTGTTTGACTCTTGATTTTAACTGCACACAGACTATAGCCTACTGGCCGATGCTACAGGTATTACTGAGGTGTCAGCTGTGGGCATCATCGTGGCCCGTGGCTCAGCAGCTGCTATCTCCTTTCTGTTTCCCTACATGCTCCTCACTGTGTGCCGTAACCTCATCACGCTGTGCCGAGAAACCTTCCTCAACCGCTACATCCCTTTTGATGCTGCCATTGATTTTCATCGATTTATGGCAATGACCGCCATTGTTCTGTCAGGTGGGTAGTTTACACTGAGGTCCTAAAGCATAGTCTGTACAGTGGGGGGCAGTAATGTTATGTACTCTGAATGCCTTTTTCTTCTACAATACAGTTGTCCACACTGCAGGGCATGTAATCAACGTTTACATCTTCTCCGTCAGTAATCTTAGCATCCTGTCCTGTCTCTTCCCTAAAATCTTCTCTGACAATGGGTATGATGTGACTAAAGCACATGTTTAACTATGTTGAATAGTATCTAGATGTCTTATACTGTTATGTTTGTAGGTCAGAGCTTCCTCCAAAGTGGTCATGGTGGTTTTTTGAAACTATTCCAGGTAAAATGTGGGGATTATAGCGCCCATGTTATAGTTTCTACATTGTCTCTAGATTTATATTATTCTGTACCTGCTAAATATACATTTAAATGTCATGACTACGTTGTTTATTTTGTTTTTTTTGCCTTCTTTCCTCTCTAGGAATAACTGGCATCTTGCTTCTCATAGTTTTTTCATTTATGTACGTTTTTGCCTCACACTATTTTCGTCAGATCAGTTTTCGTGGATTTTGGATTACTCATTATCTTTATGTTATTGTGTACATTCTGGTGAGTTTGCCAATAATGCATCAGATTTTAAATGATGATATGATGTCCTGTGTTCTGACTATGTTTGGATCTTATAGACAGTTATTCATGGCAGTTTTGCTCTGCTCCAAGAGCCCCGTTTCTACATCTACCTTATTCCCCCTGCACTGCTCTTCCTGTTGGACAAATTTATCAGCTTGAGCAGGAAGAAGGTGGAGATCCCTGTCATTAGAGCTGAGCTGCTGCCTTCAGGTGAATTGGAACCGTCATTTATAAGCTCCTATAATACAAATAAGGAAAACGGTGAACAGTTTTTTTTAGTAAAGCAGTACTATACTATTTGTGTCTCTTCCTTTAGGTGTGACACATCTGGAGTTCAAAAGACCACAGGGCTTTGTGTATCGTTCAGGCCAGTGGGTTCGCATTGCGTGTCTCATGTTGGGCACAGATGAGTACCACCCGTTTACACTGACGTCTGCACCCCACGAAGAGACCCTGAGTCTGCACATTCGAGCCGTGGGACCCTGGACCAGCCGACTCCGAGAGCTCTACACTGATGAAAGCCTGCTTGAGTTTGGAGCTTATCCAAAGGCAGGTTATATAATCAGATCTATGCATCACAGTTTGAGCTTTCTCTTAATATATTCATATTTTCCTTAATCCACAGTTGTACTTAGATGGCCCTTTCGGTGAGGGCCACCAGGAATGGGTAGACTTTGAGGTGTCTGTTCTGGTCGGAGCGGGAATTGGAGTCACACCCTTCGCTTCAATCCTCAAAGACCTGGTTTTCAAGTCCTCTACCAAGTCTAAGTTTCTGTGCAAAAAGGTAAACAATTATTCCCAGTTTTTTTATTGAGCTGTAAATAATAGAAATGTATGTAATTTTACTTGAAGGTGTACTTTATCTGGGTAACTCGAACGCAGCGCCAGTTTGAGTGGGTGTCGGACATCATCAGGGAGGTGGAGGAGTTGGACACTCAGGAGCTGGTCTCAGTTCACACCTACATTACTCAAGTGGCTGAGAAGTTTGACCTTCGCACCACCATGCTGGTGAGAGCTGACTGACAAAATCATGTCAGGTTTTACACACATGTAATAAAACTAATTACTTGGATAAGAGAACAGCAAGATGAAAAATGTGCTACAGGGCATTGTTACATCAATATTACAACATTTTATTTTAATGAAAAAAAGGAAAAGGGTGTTGTTTTAAAACTACACTGCCTCAAACTCATGTATTTTTATAGATAAAATGTGTGAAAAATCCTGTGCTGCGTCACTCAGGCCAGCTGGGCACAATGTGTCTATAAAAAATAGGTTATCCTTTTTTTTTGTTCAGGTCAGAAAACCAATAATAAACAATTATTTATTAAACTTAAGCATTGTATTTTTTGAAATGTTAATTTAATTACAAACAATTATTTTTGCTTTGTATTTACTTCACTAACAAGCTTTACACTATTAAAGCTGGAATAATTTACAATGAAACAGTGCATATCTCATCTTAATCGAACAGCAGCTCTTGAACAGCTGTCCTAAAGAAAAACATAAGGCTACATACTGTATCTACTATGAAGCAGTGGACTGATGTACAAATGCATAACTTGCAAACCATCTGCTAATGAATAACCTTATAACTGTTGTGTTTGTAATCTTGGACAGTATGTGTGCGAGCGACACTTTCAGAAGGTGTGGAACCGCAGTCTGTTCACGGGCCTGCGCTCTGTCACCCACTTTGGTCGTCCTCCTTTCGTGTCCTTTTTCAGCTCTCTGCAGGAAGTTCACCCCGAGGTCAGTGCTTCATCCATCTTCATCTGCCTCACCCTTCACTGCTCTCACACACCAGGCTGTGCATACCGCTGTGAACTGACTTTGATTTTTCCTGTAGGTGGCTAAGATCGGCGTGTTCAGCTGTGGACCTCCAGGACTCACCAAGAATGTGGAGAAAGCCTGTCAGCAGATGAACAAGAGGGATCAGGCCCACTTTGTACATCACTATGAGAACTTTTAAGTCTTTCCTAATCTCTAAACATTTGCCTTTATTAACTTACGGTAAAAGAGCCAAGCGTGTCACACAGTGAGGTATTTTTTGCTTCATACTCTTTCTGCTAGATTATTTTAATACTGAATATGTGAATTGATATTAGTCCTACTTATAAATGTGTGTTTTCTTACTGTGTTTTTTGTGTGTCTACATTATTTCGGAGGACTTTACTTGACAATGTTACCTGCTGATCAACAAAAAAGTGTGTGTGTGTGTGTGTGTGCAGGGCTTAACTTTCTTCTTGGAGTCTAATGCAATTTCAGCTGTTCAATTAAAATTTGACCTCAGTACTTGTACTTTTTCACTCCATTTGAGTTAAATAGATATTGTTCTTGAGCCTAAAGGCATAGTTTTATAGACAGAGCAGTGAAGCAGAAATCCCGCTGATGATGTTAGAACAGGACACTGAAACATGAAAAGACTTTTTCCTTTTTTAAAAAAAAATCAAAAACAAATCCTGTGCAAGTACAGTTTACAGTAGCAACTGTATTTCTCTAAGGTGAAAACTAGGCTTTTTAGTTACATATATACGTGACACTTAGCTTCTAGATTATTCTCTAGCATCATACTTTTTAATGAAGGTCATGTCTATTATTTGCTTGATCTCACAGAGCTTATTAAAATCCTGATGATAATAAGTAAATCGTTTGATTTTAATGCCCTGGGCCCTAATTAAAATAGTATGACTAATGTGTGCAATGACAGCATATCCCTCATTATGCCGTGTAAAAAAAAAAATATTGTTTCTTGTTCCTGTATTTGTTTCTGTTCCTTTCATTATTACAACAGTAAACACATTAACTAACTATAAAGGAAGTCACAAGGCATCTTTCAGCATCAAACGTGATTCAAATGTTCTGGGAGCACTCACACCAGCTATAAATAAACTGTTGTGGCAAAAGATTCACCTTTCAAGAGCATGATTTTTAAGATACTGTAAATTGTTTTGATACAAAAGTGCAAAGGATTATGCATTATTGGCCTCATCATTGGAGTTATTTGTTTCCTTGTAATAAGTGGTCTTGGTTATTTAATAAATTAATGTCAGTAAGTGTAACTTTGAAATTTAAAGAGTAAATGTTGGTGATAATGTGATGGTTTTCCTCGCTCTTTCCTTGGTTCTCCAGCCACATGAACCCACCATCTTGATGATCGTTGACCCAGTGTGTTACCAGAAACCCAGTGTGTCAGTGGTTAAATTAGGGCCTTGTTTAACCATGCTGAACATAAAGCATGTGCATCGCTGCTGTGTACTTAAAGATAATAGAAGATATGGTTTGATTGATTACATTGAACTTATGTTGATACAAACTAATACAAAGACAGTAAACTAATGAAAAATCAAGGTACAATTACTGAACAATAATGCACATGTTTCATACTTCAAAGGTAAAACTCTGACTTGAATTGGTATTTTTTGTGCTTTTGGGTTAAATGTTGTTAAATCTTCACACACGTCCAGGTTTTGGAATACTACAAATCATTCCTCATTTTATTTTTCAGATGTGGTCCAGTCTTAAGTTTCAGCTGTGGAAAGATAAACTACTCAGAGGCCCACTTCTGATCCTGTTGAGTTTATTGAGCACTGTCATAGTGTAAGCCTTATAAAACTATCAACATAATTTATATTAGCTGATCAAACAGCACCCTCTTCTGGTGCAGATGTCTTCATAATCATCATCTCCGTGCCCTGACCATTCACAATGTGCTTGGAGGTCACACCTGCACGTGCTCATAACTGTTTTATGGACTCCACTACAGTGCATTAAGCTCCCTTTTAAATGCCCTTGTTGCCTCCTTTTATATGTTAATTCTTCTCTTTAGCGCAGCACTGACAGCTCCAAGCACCGGGTCACTGCCTTCCACCAAATTTTTACATCTTGTTCGAATCAGTGACACTTTTTTTTTTTTAATGAATGCACCAAAAAGCATCTTGTCTAATGATCATTAACTGATTTTATTACAATAGTTTTGTCTGGAATTTGGACATCTTGCTTGAAAAAACATACTTCTAAGTGCCCCATTTTGTTTGGTTTTCCTGTTGTATTGTTGGAAGTATCTTCTCACATTTAAGAATCCATCCTTTAGCTTAATAGTTATATGGTGCAGGAAAATGCTGGAAATTATTTTGAAAAGTACTTGGGTTTGATTGAATGGTGGTATAGAGTATTCAGCATGAGTTAAAGTAAGTTTAATATATTTAATTCAAAGACAGATGTGAGTAAGACATTTATAATTAAAGTAAGCTGAAATGTTGGATATTTCAGTAAGAAAGTCTGAATAGTGGGAAAGATGTCTGCCCAGTGTTGAGCAGTTTGCATTGGTGTACTTAAGACTCTGGTAATCTTCTTAGTCTTGTTAAGTACCCGGCTCGAAATCAGCCACTGTCCAGATTGTCTCATCCTGCCCCAGATAAGCGTCTCAGAGAACAACAACAAAGCAGGGCTCGTGGAAAATGTGGCATGGTGTCTTCATTAGCTTGAAATATGCACATCGCCTCCATTGGGACCTGCGTTGACAGAGCGTTGGAAGAGGTTCTGGTGGGTGTCCTCAACGTCAAGATGTTCGGAAACGGCAGTAAGAGGTGGTTTGTGAAGAAGCAGAGGAGGCAGCATCATGTGTGCAGGAGGCCCTACAGCAGGAGGAAGAAGAGGTGGGCTGCAAGGATCCTCAAGCAGAACAGGCAAAAGATCCTGAACGAGCTAGATGTAAACATGGTACTGCCCTACCTGGTCTGTGAGAAGATCTTCTCACTGGGAGAGTACAAGGAGATACTGGGCCAGGACACTAGCCAGAAACGGACTGAGATCTTCCTGGACCGACTGTCCTCAAAGGGTCCTGCTGCATTCTGCTCTTTCTGCGCTGTTTTGGAGGAAGTGTGCCCTCACCTTCTCACCTGTTTCCTGCTGGAGGGAGAAGGTACAGTCATTAATTAGCTCCTAATTACATCAGCAACATCTAATTTGAAATACAAAAGGTCATAATGTTCTCTTTGATAAAACATTGTCCTCCGTCTGTGCATCCATTGTTTGCACCCGTACTTTGTACTCTGTACCTGTATATTTTTTACTGATCTCAGGTTGCATTTAATTTTCTCATTGAAATAGCAATTGAAAAAACAATACAACTGTGGGAAACGACTTTGCTGTAAGCTGGCGCCACAGACTAAAGCTTGCAAAAATAGCTTCTTAAATCTGGATGGCTGAGGGGATTACTGAGCCGCCAGCGCGCCTAACTAGCCACTGACTACATATGACCTCAACGTGGCTGCCGTCTGGGGCCTTGTCTGAGTGGCACGCTGTTATTGTAGATCAATATCTGACTAAAATCGCACACATCAAATTGTGAATCCTCTTAGATTTTTGCCCAGTCAGCAGGGATAAATGTAAATGAACAGAATGTGAAAAAGGAGCCTAATGTATAATTCTGTTTTCACAGATGGTGTATCAGGACGAGACGGAAAAGGGGGGGACCCTGTTCCCCTGAACAACAAAGTAGAAATCCCTCTGTGCTCTCCTCCCATGAACACCGACCCTGTGTTTGACTCAAGGTGAGAGCCCCACCCAACTTATGATGTGGCGGCCTTGTATGATGATGCTGCTGGCATTCAAGGTTTTAAAAGCCATTGTTTTTGAACTTTGGTCACTGTGAATCCCATTAGAAATGATAAAAGGTCTGATAAAGACAAGTTATTGTTCAACTAAAGAAATACATGGAAATGTGTGACTTTTTGTTTTATATAATTTCATTAATGGCTCCCTTATTTTTTCCTATCTTCATAATTATTCATTGTGTGTTCACATAATTATAATTATAAATGTATTAATTAATTAACGGCTTTAAACTTAAAACTGCTACTCAGAAAAAAAACAGACTAACAGCTTGGATACAGACAGCTAGAGTCTCATAAAACATTAAAAATGTATACAAGGACAATTTGTAACAACAATTCCACAGCATTAATATATTTATAGTACAAAAATATGGCACAGTAGAATGGTTAACTCCAATCCTTTTACATATGGCTGCCAGGTTCATTGTGTGATTTTAAAGCAACAAATATGATGCTGAGTTACACATGTATTGTGTATAAAAGCGCAGTCAGAGCAGTCTGCTTGAGTGGTGCAGAGTCATCTGAGGGCTTGTGTCACTGTGTTTGTCAGGCCCTGTGGATGTGTCATGCCTGAGTGATGGTGCCTTTCAGCGTGTGTATCAAGGGGTTGTTTTTTCTATATTTGTAAGCTTCCAATGTAGAGAGAGACGTCCTTAATATTGAAGAAGGAAATCTTGGGCCCCAGATTGTGAATCGTAACATCTGAGGGTGATGACTCTGGTTAAGGTTGTGGATGTAGGTCTATGTAACGTGCACATACAAAGCATAGATGTTTGTTTGTGTGTTGACCTTAGGAGAGTAGCCTTGGCCCTGCTAACACAGCAGGAGGGGGAATGGAGAAGCTAGGAACACCTTTGACACTGCGTATCAGAGGTTAAGGGTGGTGAGGGGTTGGAGGGAGGCCGCAGTGACAGACAAGCTGATATGTTCTCTAGACCGTTAAGGAGGCCTCTTTAATGTATGACAGCTAAGTCAGCATGGAGACAGCAATCCCAGTGGCCTGGCTCTCACACACACAAACGCAAACAAAAAAAGATGACATGAAGTCAAAACACAATGTCACAGCAGCAAACACAGCCAGAATATTCGCTCACAGAGGTACCACTGAAGATGCAGCACCAATTCCAGGCAATGTAAGTCCCTATGTTTTTGTCTAAGAATGAGATTCTTACCAAATATTCAGAGTGCTATGCTGGTTCTTTGAGCTCTACTGCTGTCACAACGCCGAAAGGATGTCGTAATTTGAATTGCTGCCTCGAGCCTATCACCTGTTAACACAGCTTGTGATTCACTTAATGCGATGAGGTCAAGTGTTGGGCAAGGTTGACTGCGTGTTTATCTAGACATAAACTGCATAATGTTTTATTTGCTCACTCCAAGGAGAAGTAGGACAGAGAGTGCCTGAAGTCATGGATGCTTGGTTTCTAAATTTTGAGTGCCAGCGTGAGTCCCTGTTTGACATAGTGGTGCTTGTCTGCAGCGGCGCTTGTTACACACATAAAATCAAACTGGAAGAACCCTGGCGAACTGCACCTCGGTGAGAATGTCAAGCGTTGTTTGACCGATTCCTTGGTTTGTGCACACTATTTGTGATGTACAGCTATTAAGTTGATTGATTGTCAGCTCTGGAGGTTCAAAGAGGCAGACCGTGTTTGTTAGTCAGGCTTTTCATGTTGGTGTCCTGCTGAGCAAGAGTGAACATGCAGTATTTATTCACATCTCTGGACTTGTGCCGTAAAGGGCACCAAAGACTTGTGTACTACAGTAAACTAGAACAAATGTAACGCTGACTGTTGTTCTTTTTAATGACGACATTAAACCTCTGCTGAGCGATGAGAGCTCTCAGACATATTAAAATGATAAGAGTGAGTGCAACTGAATGTAAACATAAAACACAGAGCTGAGCTGGGAGATCACAGTTACAACATGTTACCTTGACTATAATAATTTGTGTTTTTAATTAGAGAGTGCATATCTTGATGCAATCCGTGTAATTACAAGTGTTATTGTTAATATTAAGCTGCTTAGAGGCTCCAAAAATCCAGCTGTAAATGCTTAAAGTGTATCAATTTCTTCCCAAACTATGTTTATACATGACTATAATCATCTATTCATAGAGCCCTATGTATATCATTTTTAAGGTGCTGGATTTCACTGAATGTGAACCATGAATTAGAGGAACCGGGGGTCCATTCTGGTCTCCCCTCTGAGTGGCCGTGTGCGTTTATCGTCAGGTTGCTGTCTGGCCTTATATGTACTGTATATGTGCAGCTGCAGCGATGATGTAAGTCAGCGTGGCTCCATCCATAAGTGGAGAAAATGAGATGCTGGCAGGTGGAGGAGGAGGAGGAGGAGGAGAGGGGAGATTAGCTGGAGCGGCGAGGTTGTGCTTCTCTGTGCTGATGACTCACCTCACGGCACACGCAGAAAAAGCACTGCGACAAGGCTGAGGTGTGAGCCCCTTGTCTGAGTGCGTTCCATTACTCTTGCGCTCCTTGGTGCAGTGCATTCATGTGAAGAGGACTTTCTCTGTGAACTTCTCCTCTTTGTTTGCTGCAAAAAGTAATAAATCACAGTGTTACAGCGGTGGTGGTTCTTGGGGCTTGCGTCCAGGTTTGTTTCCTCTGGGATTAGCCTCTGAGTCCTCCAAACCAGCGTTGATTTTGCTGTTGGACGAGAAGGACACAAGAAAGAAGGGCAGCCCTGTCTGTCCTATTTAGTTGCCGGGGAAGAAGTACTTTAGTGTGTTATTAGTACACATGTGTTCCTCGGCGTGAGAATGTGCAGCCCATAATAAAAGATGTCATCAGCAGTGGGCTCTCATGTGAGAAGGGTAATGACGGGGGCAGGCTGCTCAGAGCCATTACGGGGGAAATGCAGAGAGGGGGATGCCAATGTGAAAATCAAAGTGCTGCAGTGAAGGGTGCATGGGTTTGCAGTGGGTTTCAGACTGCAGCACAGCCACTGACCCACTGCTGTCTCCAGGCTTCCCCACTGACACACTACTGCTGCTGCTGGGCCCATTCACATCTGTGATCTGTGTGGGGGAGACGGGGGGCAGGGCCATAATCATAACTACTGTGTTTAAAATCTACATATATACCAATAAAGTGTAGATTTAAAGCAACATCTTTTTTCCTCCACAAAAATATATGTGTATGTGCTTTAGGCTACTCTATAATATTACCATTCAGAGACTTTTAATTGGAAACAGAGCTAAACAAGGACTAATCTTAAGGCTAAACCAGGACTGAACTAGGACTAAACAAGGGGTGACTCCAACAAGACTCGAACAAAAACCTGTACTAATACCCAGGACTAAAACAAAGACCTAAACCAGAACTACAACTAAAAATAGGCCGTTAGACTAGAAACTAGGATTAAACTGCAGACTATACCAGGGGTGAACCCACCAACCAATAGCAATAACTCTTAATTCTTAATAAACTTTGTGCCCTGTAAAGCTCAGCTGAGTGTGTGTCCACAGGCTTTTACCCCTCTCCTAATGTGTGTCCAACATGGCAGATAAGGATGCTGCGTAGTGTCTGGTTAATCAGGAGGGTTACCTGAGTGGCCTCACCGTCGATGAGAAGTGACAGAGTGCAGTGCTGGTAGTTCTGTTGCAGTGTATAGTGTCACTCTGAAGATTTCATTTATGGTGTATTAGTTGAGTGTTGACAGGATTCATGAGTCTACTAACAGGAAGCTCTGACATCACTCCTCCAGGCAGCGTGTAGCCAAGACTGTAGACAGAGAGTAGATATTGTAATTGTAGGCTACAGTGTGGGGCTGGGATTTTTATAAAAAAAAAAATTAAACATTATATATATTTATAGGGCATTTCAGTAATACTTTATAATATCAACACACTGTTAAGCAGAAGTAGAGCATTAATTTATATGCCATTCATTATGACTAGAACTAATAATATTAAAAGTAGTATTTAAAAATGAATGATGATTACAAATGTAGGCGCAATGCTTTTAAAATGAATTATCAAGTGGTTACAAATACTCAAAAGTATGCTTAGTGTGTATTGTCAGTATTATCTTCAAAACAAATGTGTCTCTGTACTGTCTCTCTTTTATTGCTGTTAGCACGTCACAGTCCAACCCCGGTCTATTCAGGCTTTTGTCAGTTCATTGTATTTGAGTTGTTTTGTTTGCTAATTGTGAAGTAGAAAAACTATCCTGTACCAACAACAGTGAACACAGACACAGCAGAGGACAGTGTGTGCAGGTATCTCGTTTCAACCAAAACACTGCATCCTTTAAAGCAACACTGTAAGTACATTAAACTATGTAAGTTTTATCTACTGAGATATCTTGCTTCAGAAAAAAATACACAACAGTCTGCAGCATGTGCTCACAGTGTTCATTTCTAAATGAGCCATTTTTAATTTGAGTAAGCAGACAGCCTCAGCCGCAGGTACTGCATGAAAAAATATTTGACCATATGAGCGCTGGATGAATTTAGTTTCCTCTGATGCCCTGAGGCGGTTTCTGCTTCCACTCACCCAGAAGTAACGATCTGGCAACCACAAAAGAGCCTGTTTTAAATTTCAATAAAGCCCCGATGTTCATTTGCAGTGAAGTGTGATTATAATTTCCACGACAATAATAATTAATACAGAATATTAGATGGATTAAGATGGATTTCTTGTAGCCCCTTTTAATTAACTGAATGGTTTTAAATAGAGCATCAGTACAGTGGATTTACATAATTCACATCACCATGCAGAGGCTGCTCCTCATACAGGGCTGTCATGGGTGCATACATTTTTAGCAGCATCGCCCACAGAGGATTTGCTCCCCTGACACCGGCAGCGTTAGTGACAGGCTCTGCTCGTGTAGTGACATGTGGAAGACTTCTGTAGGACACTATTGGCTCAAGTTCATGTGTCTCATCTGATTTTTCTAAATAACAAACCACATTGTCCTTTTATCACAAAATGCTCTTATCAGCCATTTTCTCTATGACATATTGTTTGTGTGCAACAGATAAAAATACACCCATCAGCGTCCAACAACCTCCTCGGACCTGTCTGTCTTTTCTACTTAAGTGTGCTCAAGCGAGAGAACGGTGCACTTTTCTATTCAGGTGAGAAGGCGGCTCACTTCTGTAAGACTTCAAAGTCTAGACTAATCGACTTACTCTGAAGCTTAGAAAGGCACCAGTGTGTCAGTCTATTGACTGAAAAACAACCCACGCCAGCCTCTATTTGCTGCTAATGACAGGTGGTGTGGGCAGAGTGGGCAAAGTCCACTGAGATGGAGCAGCTGTGAACTGCACTGAAGTAAAGTCTGACTACTGCAGAAAATGTGAGACAAAATATCTGCCAACATCAAACACATATTCTGACTCTGATTATGTAATCTTCCATATCACTAGTCTAGATTAATCCACATTTCCCTGTGTTGCTAACTAAAATGTTCTATCATTTTAGGCCATAAACAAACCTCAGCATATAACCCAAAGCTCTCTGATGTGACAGAAGTGAAAATACATTTTTAAACAAGGCCATTCTCCATATTCAGATGACTCAAGTGCGATAGTCTGCAAAGGTTCATAACTCCAAAGTTCAACATTAATAAATCCAGTGAAGAACCTAAATGAAGCCAGAAGCCTCAGGTTATTATTAATGTAATAGCTCTATTAATACCCACCACGCTTCTCACAGGTGTCTGGTAGAAGGGGGTGAGGTAATACAAGGAGACAAGAACCTTAAAGACAAGGTGCACTAGCCATTTAAAACTATTCACCTCACCTATAGATATAACTTTAACTCTCAGCTCTAAATTGTATACAGAACAGGTCTTTTGAATCAGAACCCTACTCATTACTGGTTGTTAATGGACACAAATGGGTGCCCTACTTTCTTAGAAATAATGTGAAAACTGTAGTGTTTGGTTCTGTTGAGTATAGGTCCATATGACATAAAAGCACAATCTGTAAATCGGTGTGAATCTCTAAAACCCTGAGGCCTGTGATTGAGGTTAATTCTGCGTGTTACCTCTATTTTGTATTTTTTTATTGCGCCAAATGCAGCTACACTCAGCTCAGACATGAAAATATTCTCTGCCCACTCGCTAACACAACATGCATGTACTGCCAAACAAAAGGCTTACATTAAAAACCTAAAGCATTTTTATGGATATCCCCTCATTTTACTATGTCTGACATTTATGTTGAACGGTTGGTCGGCTCATTCCATTTAAAACTGTTATCGAGCCAACGGAAATGCCAAAGGTCAAAGCTCAGTCAGACGTATGCACGCACAGCTTGGTGGCCATTTCTGCTGTTTTCTTATGGATGGGGTTAAAAGTAGATGGATGCTGCATAAGTGTGTGTTTAAAATGACAGAACATCCAGACAAAGCACTTGGTAATGTGCAACCTCGTGAAACCCCGCTCAGTGTTAAATGCTGTTTGATGCTTCTATAGTTTAAATACGTAGATCATTCTGTTGGCTTGACTTCTTGCTTGAGTATAACTAAAAAGGTTTTAAGCAGAAGTATACTGTAGACTAGTTATGACTCCCCCTACTGGTACAAAATCAGTCATTGTTCGGTTTTTACATATGGGGCTTTATACTAAATATACAAAATATTACATACAGCCCCTTTAACGTGCCATTTACTTAGTATTCCTATTACTAGTGACACATTAAACACAGCTGAGTAACTCTTATGTAAAGCATCAGTGCTACTATTGGATGTTATGTAACTCAAATAGACTTTGTGAATTTGCAAAAGGCCACCAAGTAATTACAGCTCAACTTTGCACTTCCTGTATTGATGCTACAACCGAGCTTCTCCAAATGAATCGCCCCCCTCCCCTGCTCTCTCCAGTCGCTCCCCTCTGAGTATTCACTGTACACACTCTTTCCCCTACCTCATACACACACGCACACACAGGGACGCCTGGACGCTGCAGCGATTTTTAAGAGAGTGTTTTCAGCCCTGGATAGGCGGCAAGGAAAGGCAGGCAAGAGGACGGCGATAATGTCCACATCCTGAGCGTAACAGAGGGGGGAAAAAAACGCGTAAAATATCTGACTAAACGGATGGCTCGACGACCAGTTTGAAGAGAAAAAACACAACACGGTCAGAGTGTCATTGCAGACATGGGTCGCAGCGGTACGGCACCTTTCCCTCAGCTCCTTGGGGAGTGTTTTCACTGTCAGTCCTTCAGCACTGGAAATGGCGTTGTGATGTCGAGCAGGGAAGACGCAGCGGAGGCGGATGCCAGGGAATAGGGAGAACGACCTACTATATGATCACCTGTGCTTTTCTTTGGGTTGGATTTTTAGTAGCGGTGGACAGTACCATGGTGAATTACCAGAAATACATTACTGTTATGCAGCTGGCTCTGGGGGTGACCGCCGTCAACAAAGAACATTGTCTTCCACCCAGGAAGCGTATGTGGTGAGTATGAATCTTTAGTGCGGATAACGCTGATAACAAGGATGCTAATGTGGTGCAGGTTGCGAGAAAGGCAGCGTGCCACGTCAAACGATGGAGCCGACACACAGGCAGAGGAAAATGACATAATATTCCCATCGGCCACTGCAGCCTGTCTGCACCATGTTGCAATCACTACAAATCTACACTGGGGTCGATACAACTATCCTCGGCGTACAGGGCTTTGCGCGTGTGCGTGTGTGTCCTTCCTCTTCCATCACTTTGTAAAGTTGAATGCGTATGCTGATGTCATTCACTCATTGTTTCTTTACCTCCAGTTTCACGTGCTTTCATGTCCAGTACAGACCAGTGTGTGACCAGTGTGGCCTGTGCACTACTGCTGGGAATATCATCTCCACTAAAGCTAACCATGTGGCAAAAACCAAGGCCGTAGTCACACAACTTAGAGTTAAAGGAGCCACTCTCTCCTATATAATATTTCCTGATTTCTGTTACACTTCAACTTTCTGTAAGCAGTTTTGTACTGTAGAAAGATCTACAATAAGCATTTATTGTTTAACTATGTAGTTCAAGGGATCTGTTACAAAAACTAGACTTATATAATACAAGGCTTCATCCAATCAGATGGCTTTTATAAAAGAAAAATACACATTGTACCAATTAAATGACTTGTGGACTTACTTTTCAAATACATACACAAAATATTGAGGAGAGAATGTCCCCATGATGTAGTAGAAACCAGTCATTCCAGGCCTGGACATCTGTTCACATAGTTTTTTTTATGTCCCTATAGGGGACATTGTAGACTTTAGTAGACTTTACTCTGATTACGGCCTTGGTAAAACGTCCTCTCCCATATTCCATCTTATTTATTGTAACCAATGAATAAAACCTATAGCATAAAACCTGGTCTTGTCCTTGTTTTATTCCCTGCTTCTGTACATTTCTCTCCGTATCCATGTCTATTAAACATTGTGTACCATACTCTCAGCATGTCTTGTGTCTTGTCTCTATCCTGTGTCCTCATTGTGCCTTTGTGCTAAACACATATGTTGCAGTGACCATCTCTACATCCATCCTTCTCCTGAGGCCTTGTTCATCATTTGTTTACTTTGACACACTCTGCCTTATACATTCTCTCACTGTAAGCACATCGCTGCCCAAGCTGCAACCTGTATGTGTGTATGTGTGTATGTGTGTGGGAACGACACAGCATCCCTAATTACTGTCGGATTACCATCTTGTTTGAAAGCAAAGACAGTTAATTAGGAGTTCAGTGGGCTCTGTGGCACTCTGATAGCAAGTGTCTTCCACTAACTCAAAATGTATGGCACAGTAGGGGGGGTTTAACCCGGGTAATTCAGGAACAATAGCAGGTCTCTAATGTCAGAGAGGCTTACCATCTTTGACCTAAACATGTTTGTCAGAAAGTACTAAGGCATCTTGAGGTGGTCTGGCTTAAAGCAACACAATGCAACTTTTCCTGATGTACTGTATACACACTAAGACTAAAGGCGACAAATGCTGCTTAAATATCACCTGACACTCTCCATATCTTGTGTATGTTTGTGATGTAAAAGTGTGTTATTGTGGTTCAGGCAGTAGCAGTAGATAATGTTTCAAAGGGATATTCTCCTTGTTTAAACTAAAAATATCATTTTACGTAACATGTCAAAATAAATAATAACATGCACAGTCAAATTTTAACTGGAACACGTTTTCACACTTCTCAAGTTGTACATGCTCTGCTTTAAAACAATGAATGCCTTATCAGTCCTTGCTCTTTTATTGCAGCTTATTAATTATACACAAAGAAAAATTTATTGAAACCCATTAAATATTAGCAGATAAAATAAAATCACACTTGGTTTTCAGCTTCCAGACATACCTGAGATTGACCATGCAGGCTAGTACAGTTACACATTATTGCTTTTATATATTCCTCAAATAGTGAAAACCAGTGGCCAAATGTTCAGTCTAAACTTGTGGAGCAAAGCACTGGTGTAACTCTAGCAGGGGTCAGAAGTCTTTTATCTTGTCTCTTTGCCTTATCATATTTCTTAGCCCCCCTAGGAGAAGATAAAGCATTTCACAAAGTAAGAGAAAAGCTTTCATTTCCATATGTTTGTTGCTGTTTGATGCTTGTTTTCATGTTAAAGGAGATGTTTGTGTCTTTGTGTCTTGTCCTCAGTAGCACACACACTGGCACACAAGGCTAAAGTAGTTATGCAACTCTTCAAGTGAACAGCGACCTTGTTAGTTTGAATATTTTACAGCTAGAGTCAAGAACATGAGCTTCAGCTATTAATAAGCATCAGGCTCATTATACTGTACCATATTATTTCATGTTATCTTCAGTTAGGCCACATAAGTTACATTGTGAACTTTGACTTTGGACTGAATAGTGAAGCGCATTGAGTGCCTTGAAAAGCTCTATATAAAAACAAATCCAATATTATTAATAAAATGAATGTCATCAAAGATATGTTTTTGAGGATTTTAAGGGAATCAAACCCGCATCTCTATGGTACGTGCTCTACCAGGTGAGGGGCCCCAAACCATGCTTATTTTATAATTTATGTAAGAAAACACTTGTGAAAAGAAAACTGTGAGTTGATGCTGATTTATTTTAAAGAATGAATACATTATCTGTTTACACAACAGTGACCAATACTGAGAAGCAAAGCAGCGCAGTCTCATAACTCAAAATATACAACAAACCCTGTGGATGCCTTTTGCTTTTTAATATTATTAAAGATACTAATAAGACCAGAGATAATATGTACTGTATGTTATCCACGTGTAATGAGACGCAACAAGTCTGTGTCTGCCACAGTGTGACGTTAAATTTCAACGTCACATGGGGTCAGTAAACATCAGGGATAGAAATGTATAGAAAGACATTTAGACAGATGTTAAGAAAGATTATAATACTATTAATATAGTAAATTTAGTGACAGAAAGACTTCTGGACATCGTTTTGGAAGGTAGAAGACATTTGTATTCCTCATCCTAGACTCTGTCAGTCTCAAAGCAAAGTCAGTGTGCTTGGTTTATATTCCTTGTGGATAAACCTGATGTCTAATGTCACTGGTCAATACTGAGTGTGAGTCTGAGAGCTGGTTCCACTCAACTTTTTCAACCAAAACTATGACCAGATACCTTCTTCTAAAAACCATTATAGTATATAGTGTAAATAATGACCTGGATATACAGAAGGAGTATGTTTTTCTATCTTCCAAGAATAAATGTAGGTGTCATTGTGAAGCTGAATATTTACAACTCATCACCAAGATAATTTCTTGAGAATAAATCAGCACAATGGCTTCAGCTACATCCAATATCAATCACAGAGCATAAAGCAATCATTTGTACAGCATAAAAAATATATTAAGTTGCATAAATTACTTTATAACTTATTATCACTCATAGCCATTGTCATTGAGACATTGTTATGTGGGCCTTTATCCATCGCCCGTGTTCTGTCACATCCCTACTGCTTTAACCTTTTCCACAGACGATATTGATACCTTAAAGGAAGTGACCTTTTATATCCATTCCTTATAATCATTACCACTGTGCATACTCAAATGTAAAGACACATACACTAAGCATATACCAAGGTCTTTACATTACCTTTTCAATTGTGTGTTTCCTTTAAGTGTGTGCATTTTATACCAAGAAAGATAAACAAGGTTTCATCTAAATTAAAAGTAAAGCAAATCAGGCAGTTTAGGTCTCTACATTAACCCTGTCCCTCTGTGGTCCCTGCTCAGCTGATCTCCAAGCATGTGGCTGTGAGATTACACTGACAACTCATAAGCAGAGATGGGATGCTGTGCTCATTGAATTCTCCCCGAAAGAGACAAGCGTAGCTCAGTTTCATCTTTTGATAAAGCACTGAATAGCAGCCGCTCTCTAAATTAGGATTAGTCTTTGCAAACAGATGTTCCTTTTGCCTGCAGTCTTGAAAACCCACTCCCTATGCACACAGCCGAAGATTAGCATTAACCTGACTTAATGAACTTTACACTCTGTTGCAGGCCTGGCAGGTTGCCACAACAAGTTCTGTTTATATAAGGTTTCATTTTATTTTAAACCCCAGTCTTTAGGCTTTGTAGATAAAAGGTGGTTTGGTTTCAGAGAGAGTCGTGTAGAAGTAAATGTGAAAGTAGTTGCATAAATGAGGGGTTCTCAAACTGTGCAATGGGTCCCATACCATCTTTACTGTACTATATCCTGTTATGCTATGCTAACTGTTTGGACCCTTAAAATGGCTCTAAAAGGCAAGTGTCTAATAAAGGAATACAGATGCTTGAGGCAGCACAGCAGAACAGATAAAAGTGATAATATTCATTCATTCATGTATTAAATTGTCCTGTGTGTAAACCATTACAGATGTTTTTAAGAAAGATATTTGCAAAAAAGATCATACGCAAGAGGCAAAATAATATTCACTGAAGCAGTACATGATCTGAAAAGACAGAAACCCAGAAGTGTAAAGTATTACTTGAGAAAGAGTAACAAAGTAGTGACAAGACTATTGTTTCAAGGTATCGCACAAATGATAGAGCACTGTTTAAAGTCTTTCAGAGCATGAAACTATTGTTCACAAAGTTACGTTGTACTTCTGGTAATGTATGTGTGTGTGTGTGTGTTTAAAGCACTTGCTCCTGCACTGGTCAGGACTGTTCTCTTTGTTAAGTGTTATATTAGCAGTGGCCGAGATGGGCTGAATGAAGCGTAACATTGCCTATTGACCTGCTGATTAAGCAGAAGCCATTATTGCTCGAACTAATCGTACCTGATAGCTCCTTAAGGGACAGTATAAAGCCCTGCTGCTGATGAATGCATGTGTGTGTGTTTGTGTGTGTTTGTGTGTGTGTGTGTGTGTGTGTGTGTGTGTGTGTGTGTGTGTGTGCCTTGTCCTTTCCTTTGTAATAGCACAAGGCATCTGCTTGACCTTATCTGTGAACTGCAGTATCACACTCTGCACTGGACGCCTCAGGCCATCAGGGGTCTCAGCATTGATCTTATTCCATTTTCTGGTCAAGTGGATTGTCTTTTGTTTACTAAGACAGCCGAAGGTCCAATACAGTTGTCGATTGAAGGTCATACTGGCAGCCACTACTTTAGAAACCCTTGCACATTGAGCACATGAGTAAATAAATGTCTACAGCTAATAGTGTAGTTCACTTTCCATAGAATTGAATTGGCTTGGATGTGGATTGGCTGTCATTTCATTTCAGTCCCTGTTAAAATATTATGTGGAATATTAGTTTTTGTTGTTTGCCTAACTTTATGAGATACAAAATTTGTGAATACAAGAAAGTGCATTTGGGTTTTGAATGTAGATAATTGTGTGTTAGGCATAAATACAGGCAAACAAAGAAAGAATTTAAGACAAAAACAAAGCTCATTTACTCCATGTCTTGTTGGTTCCTCAAAGGACTTGACAGATTGGACAAAAATACATCCCCTGTTCTTATACCCTCCAATAGGAAAAGAAAAAAAATAGACATTTGTAAAAAGAGAAACCTCTGGGAGAGATCTACTCCCAGGACAGACAGACTGTGCTGCAGTCACACATAGTCCATCTAATATCCAAATAAATGAAAAGTGAATACAAGGAAAGAAACAGTTCCATTCAATATTAAATCTATAACATTAGTTAAAGAGTCTTTTCTCATTGTGCACTGTTCTATATTGGTAATGTCACTCCTACTGGTTTATGGCAGCAGTTGTCCTACCTAGTGTTTAATATAAACCTGACAGAGTGCAGAGGCGTATGTTCTCTCAAACCTAAGGCGAAACACCTGCGTTTATGAGCGAGAAGAATACATCACTAAAGCAACATGAGCTCATTCATTGAACGTTATATCTGAGTCGGCACTGTTGCTGGCACTATGTTTCATTCTGCCGTCTTGGCCTGAAGTGTTTTGGCCGGAATCCATTTCAGAATCAACATCCAAGAAATGAGACTGTGAACGTGCAAGCAGGACTGCAACGGGGCCCGTGGTACCATCCAAGCAGCTTTTCTCATTACTCATGTTTGCCGTATTGTTTATGAGCACAGTCTGAGGTTGGCTGTAATTGACTGCACACACATACTGTATTGTCGAATGCTTTTACCTTGCATTTCCAGCCAGTAAGCACCTTACAGCACTTCAGGCACCCATTGAATTAATCCAGAGAGAAAGTGAAAAGTGATGTTTGCTTCCCACATCTTTCCTCATTTCCCTTCGCTCATAATTTCCCTTGCTGAGTCTAGAAACCTCAGAAGCTGCTCGGGGCCTGCTGCTGAGCACGCTAATGGATATCTACTGCCTCTGAGCCGCACAGTCTAGATAGGATTTTACCTCATTGAATATTGTGTTAGGCAAATCCTCATTATAGATAGCTGTCCTCTGTGACACCGAGAAAAAGGACTGTGTTGAATGAGTAAAAATAGGAGCAACACTGAGCTGAATAAGTGGTGTGCATTCATGGGAAACAGCTTTTTGTGCTCTAAATTAGGCAGCGAGGAACAGGATGGTCTGTAGCAGGTTGGCAGACCTACTAAGCAATAGATATCATATGAAAAGAGGAGATAAGCCCCTCAAAGCTAAAGCTGAATCTTCTCAAATACATTGTTTCTTTGTCACCACAGGGCTCATCGATTTGTGGCGTGTTAAACAGCAATTAAGCAACTAATAGGGAAAAGGCAGAGGCTTTTATGGTTAGTAGGGCTCCAGCAGTGTTGTTTAAATATGTCATTTGTGAAGGGCACAAACGCGTCCTGAGAGTACCAGTGATAGGTCGGCCAAGTGTGCCTCATCAACATGTCTCACTAAGACTCATGCAGCGTCTGTGACCTTCGCAGCTGGACCAACCCTTTTATGACCTGCTTCCCAAACTCAAACTCAAAGCAGCTCTCCTACAGGGTCTATATAAAATTAAATCCCATCATAGATTTCGTTAAAGGCCATTTCATCCAGCGGGGGTGTTTGGCCTTTTGAGAGCGTCCGTTCTCTTCCTCTTGTTGTGTTTGTGTCTGTGCTGCTGTGTTACAAATGTCTGTCCTCACTGTTGACCCTCTCTGTTGACTCCAGGATACACCCAAGCCCCACGGCCGGCTCTGGAGCATCCTCAGCCAGCACCGGGAAGGGCAAGCCATCACTGCGCCGCATCAAGGGCCGCATTCACCGGAGCAAGAGCCTGGACAGCATTGATCTGTTGGACTCCAATGTGAGTACACTGCCTTCAAAGCAAACACCATTTATTAATGAGCTGCTCTGAGCGACCACAGATGAAATCACGGAAAAAGGAATTGAAGGCTCAAGGCACTTACTGACACACAGCAGCTCTGTACAGTTAAAAAACATAAACCACAGAATTTGAATTATGTTAACCATAAACAATAAATACCCACATGTCAGTCAGACCTCCACTATTAGCTTACACACCTCAACAAAGAAAGATATATTGCCTCAGCGAGCCATCCTTAAATAAATAATTGAAGGTGCTCTACAATCTAAGTGCTATTCCTGAAGAGATAACCAACAAACAAACCAGCCGTAAGCAATACCCTGACAACAAGAAGGAAAACTCTCTTTTAGAAACGAGAAAACGCTCAGGTTGAGCACTGAATTCCCATGACCCTTCAAAAATCAAAAAACAAACAGCTACATGCACACTGAAACACAAAGCTCAGAAGTTGAACAAAAACAAGTAGACAGGACAGTATAGGACAAAGACAAGGGAATGTCATAATGATAGTATTTGTACACATATAGAATAAAGAAAAAACTTGGTATTTGAACCTGGAGCAGCATTAATAAATCAGGGTCACTTCGGCTTCCCAATATAACTTTTTTAAACTTTAAGATAAACTTTAAAATAACACTTGACCTTAACAAGTGTGTGTAATGGAATGATACATTACTGGGTTTTAAAGGATTTGTATAAGCAGTAGGATTCAGATCTAAGTAAAGAGAAGCTAATACGAGGGAATATTTCCCCTTGAGCTGTTTATTTATTTATTTATATATTTTTTTGTCCATCCTGTCTTTGTTGCAGTATTTGGGATTAACTTCAAGTTTTTCCCGACTTACTGGTGGTACACGCTTAACAGCAACAATCAAGCTGACAGTTTTCAGCACAAAGTGACAAATGCGGTGACTAGTTGTTGCGTAACTGAATATTTCTCTTCCTTCTTTGTAAACAAGCATAAATTTACAGTATTTCTAATCTGACAGGGTCCAGGTTGAACCGGTTTGTTTTTGTATCACAACACCACACTGTGATGATTACTTATTAAGGTTGTGGAAAGACTCATCGACTCATTTGACCTCCTCCATGTTCTGCCATATGAGTACTTTACTCTCTGCATTGACGTTCTCCTTCGTTTTCCTTTTTTCTCAATACATTGCTTGGAAAGGTTTTGCTGTAAAAAGGTGATCAAAGTAAAATGCAATGATCAAGGGTCAAGGTAACAAAAATGGTCTCTTTCAAAAAAATATAAATAAATGACTCCATTAAACATTAACATGGCTCTGAGATTTGCATATTGTTCATAAATATGTGCTAAATAATTAAGTGCTTGTATCGGTAAGTACTTATTCTCATTCTGTAAAAAGTGGTTTTGGTACATCCCTATTAAATATTTAACAATACCCGTAATGGAATCTTCTACAAATATCCATAATGTCCATATGTCTATGTGTTTCTCCAAAGGAATATCAAGCATTTGCATAAAATCAAATGTGGTGTGGTGTTTTAATCCATTCAGTGCTCAATAAATTGCGCTTCAGATAATTATCTGTGTGTGGAAAGTATTCAAAATGCTGACAAGTCATGCAACGGAGGGACATGAAGGTTGCTTCTCTCTGTGATAGAACACTTTGTCTATGTTCGTAAATAGAAAGTGATCGCTTACACTGTTTTAAATGCTCAAGGTGAAGCACTCCTGTTTTTTTTTTTTTACTTTAATAGTCTCTAAATCCTGAAGAAAGGGCCTTTGGCGGACGCCTTTAAAAATCATAAGGCGTAATAACTCACAAAGCGGAGTATTAAAGCTTTGATGTGCACAAATCAAAGCCGACAGAGCAGACAGAGTGGTGATACATGTGCCTGTTGTTTCTGCTGGAGAGGCCCTTCGCCTCGGGGGAATTTGATCGTGTTGACAGTGGAGCTACAGTAAGACCTGACTGTGAATTTAGCTCCATCTCATTAAAGACTACCACAAAACCACTCGGCCTGTTGAATTATTGATACAGGTATTGGTCAGCAAAACCACACGACACATGCATCAAAAAACGTCAGGCTGGTTTTGCTGATCTATACAGCTGCATAGTCACATAACAACTTGGACGAAGTTATTTGATGCCATGATAATTTACATTACATTAACATTTAACATTATGCATGCAGTGTCTTTTTGATTAAATTAGGTTTAATGAGGTGTTTCCTTAGCTTTACTACAAATACAAAGTGAAAACTGAGCAATTAGGTTTTCTGCAAAAGAGTCTTAAATAATTACAATTCATTATGGTTTATTTGACAGAGACAGATACTACACAAAGACAGTGATTACAGCATTTATGGAAGCATCCTAGTGTTTGTAGTGAGGGCTATTTAGCAAAACCTATACCTAGAAGGTTAGAAAGGGAGCTAAGAAGGATGCAATAATAAGTTTAGCATAATGGCGGCAGATAAGCTCTTATTTATTACAGTAGGAATGTTTATCAGCTGAGTAGATTAGGGGGGTGTTATAAGTGTGGTTTGATGGTTCCAATTGAGCCACTGTCTGCATAAATGTGCTGCAAAAGGACAATATGTCATTTTATCTGCAGAAAATGACAAAAGTAGTAAGTAGAAGGAAATAAATAAAGTGTCTGAAGTAGAAATGACAGTAGGAGTGAAAAGAGTGCTCGAACACTGATTTAGTTGTACTTTGGAAATATGCATAGAGTAAAATATTTATGTCATTGTCTGAAATAGAAACATGCAAAATGTAGACAAACACACAAGGGCAAAAGCAAGAAAATACTAACTAAAACTAAGCAACTTATTATGCTAAATTTATTCAAAAAGTTGAGGTAGCCTAGACATCAAGAGGCTTTGAGAAGATAACTCCTACCCATCGAGTTACAAAGCTAACAAAAAAGGACTTTAGAGGCATTTTTCAATATCCATTTCCATCTACTGAACCTGACGTGATGCTTTCAGGCTGTTATTGTCAGATTAGTGTTGGCCTTGTTTTGGAGCCATTCCCTGCCAACATAAGCCTAGATGTGACTGGAGAAGCAGCTGTAGTGTAGCGTGTCCATGTATCCTCATCTGCTCTCGGAGAGTGGCTCGCGCTCATTTGTCTTTATATCTTGCCACTCAGAGGACTCTTCAAACTGCTCAAGAGGCCACTATCTCACCAGAGACTGAGCGCTCAGCTAAAGGCTTCTGGCTTTTCAACGGTATATTTTTTTTGTACGGGCTGTGTGTGCACTAGAGGAAAACTTGCTGACTTGCTCAAACTCAAATGCAGCTGATGGAAGTAACGGTCCGCCTTACAGTGAGTGATGAGACTGCAGGATGCTGAGCTGAGGAGGAGCGCTTTCCATTGCATCCAACTAAAATGTCACAGCAACACTGCTTCGGAGCTGTCTGATGATCTGCTAACTAAAATCTGAATCTGGAAGGGGAGATATTCATCAACTGGGTGTATGAATTTAAGTCTATAACTATCATTGCCCATCAGAGCAGAGCTAAATAATCAATAGTAGTTAAGACTTTGTTTATATCGATTGCTTCTTTTGATTGCTTTTCTCTCTTGATAGTCAGGGGAGGACTTTGGCCTCTGGCCCACTCCCGCTGTCATTTGTGTTGGCAAGCAGCACACTTGTTCACAGAAAGCTTGAATCAGATTTTAGTGCTAAGGCTGCAGAAAGCACAACAGAGATGGAGAGAGAGAGAGAGAAACTATATGCTCTTTTATGCACCCAATGCCTTTTGTGTGAAGCAATTCTATATTTTTCATGCATTCATCAACAACACATTTTCCACCATTTCAAACGGTTTACCTGCTGTATCTGCCTTCTGCTCCAGAAGGCTGCATTACAGTTTTTAACATATTCCATTTGTCCCTGGCGTCTTACTAAAATTGGTTGTGCTGTAATGTAAAGATGGCTTCAGTGATGATTTGCCTTTTAATCATGTTTGTGAATTTGATATGAAACGCTTCTTGAGGTTATCCAGAATGTGTTGCTCATTTTTAAATCAAATTAAAGCTTAATTTGCTTGAAAACATTTTTATTTGCTGTGATTTGGGGAGATGTGTGTTTTTCTTGCAGCTTTTAACTGCTCACTCAGCTGTTTCCGGGAAATGTTAGAGGAAAGCCTGCTGCAGGGGCTGTATCCAGGTGAGTTGTAGGAAAGCGGCGTGTGTATCAGCACAAGCAGATGCACCTAAACCAAGATGAAAAGCGCAATTAAATTAATTACTCCTTAACAGATCAGGATCAGTCACCAACTGTGCCTGAGCTTCGCCTTGGTCAAAGTCCTAATCTCTTATTAGTTCTGCTTGCTCCATCCCACTCTTAAAAACCTTGGCTGCAGTCTACCATGGACAGAGGCGCTCCCCCCTCTAACCACCACCAAATAAAAGCCCCTGCTAAGCATTTATTCGCTGCTCAGTCTTGAGAAAGTGCTGGAGATGCATTTACAAAGAGAGCAACTGCAGCTGAATTAACCAATCTGCATATTCAGGGCCTGTTAGAGGGAGATTGCTCCCGTGTGATGAAGGTGTGTAGGTGCATGAGGGTGGACCCCAGTGAGAGACACAATACAAGGGCTATAGAAGAGGAAAAAAACAAGGCGAGATAGAGAGAGGGCGGTATAGAGCATGGCGGAGGGTGGGCACAGGAGATTTATCACAACAAATGCTGTAGGAGGTCGTATGGGAAGAGGAGGAGGGGATGGGGAGACACTGCGATTGGAGCAGCAGTGATTCTTTTTTGTAGGTGAGATGGGTCTGTTATGTAAGAACAGAGTCTGACGGAGACATTATTTTGTTTTATAGGGGATATGCGCCGGGAGGATGGGTGGGTGGAGGTCACAGGGGTTGTGTGTGACACCGAGGAGGCCGTGTGTCATGTGTGAGGAAGCGACAGATGTTAGGTATGTTTCTAGTGGCTAGAGACTCAGGAGCAAGGTCTGGCTATGTGTCCTCTAATGGGACATATGGCTGGTCAGTGTGGACATCGTCTGTTAGTGCATTCATTATGTCACTTATTATGTGTATATTGGAAGTGACTATGTGCAACCAAGCTTTATTGCATTTAAACCTTTACATATTGCGCCTCATATGCACATTTTATGCCAACAGTGCACATTCAGCTACCTTTTTGTATACAGGGACATGTTTCCTGACACTGCATGTGATGTTAAATAGAAAATGTATTTGATGAGAATGCTTGTAAATGAATAAGGGACTCCCCTCATTGACTGTTCTACATGGCTTTTCAAATCTATGGAGGCAGAAACTTCTGCATGGAAAGTATCTATTCCTATTCCACAATTAAACACAACACAATTTTTGCCTCACTCTTTCAAGCTGTGTAAAACTAATAAAAGTCCAAAGTCCTTGGCTGTCAAAGATCTGAAGCAAATGGCCTGTGCTTCTAAATTGTTTTTATGGTCAATCTGGTGTCCCTCATCTCTAACAAATCATTTCAAGAGACAAGCCTCAAACTGACATAAATCCCAACAACTTTATTGACTTCCCACATGATTTACGAGCACACAAAGGGGGGACCTGGAGAGTGAGCATCACCAGCAGCTGAGGATTAGTAGAAATGTCACTCTGAACCTCACGTTTGTGCAATATCTAAAATTCACTTTGGATGAGAATACTAATGATACCAGCCCGTCCTTACTAGTAGTGTAGTGTTTGTTTTGTAAAAAGTTTCTGTTCACCAACTCATTTGAGCATTTGAGTGTGGGGTCAAGTGAAGGACAAGCTGCAGGATGATGTAATATTTGTAGAAACCCAAGATGGTGGCCATGGAGCATGAAGTATGAAGCACAGCAAAGGGTTTTTCTAGACAACTTAATCAATCACTCGGTTTGACGCTTTCATTCATGGACGCTATGAGTGGATTGGCCCTTGATCGATTATCAAGGAATGAACAGGGATTGTTTTTTTGGAGGTGACCTTTTTTGATCAAACATTTGCTGTAAGTGTTATTCTTTTGTATTCAATAATGAATGTCCCTTGTTACTTGATCCTCTGCTCTTTGAGAACAGGCGCTGTGAATTGTTTCAAGTATCAACTCAACAGTTTATCAACATATGAGTGTTTTTCGAGAATGAATGAATAGTGTTGTGTAGTAGTTGTGCGTTGTCTGTGTGAGATTTTTTCCGCAGTGTGTTTCTAGTGTGTTGGATGCATGCTGTGTTGCTGGACATGTAGGATGTGTGTTGATGCCCAGGGAGGCACCATATGTTGTTTCAAACTCAGGAGCATCATCCCATCATATCAGGCCCATGGGTGAACTACCCTAACTCCATCTTGTGTCTCCCTCCATCAGCTCAGCTGGGTTCAGATCATGCAGATCCTCCTGTACTTATTTTTTTCACCATAATGTATTCTCTGTGGGGTACCTTTGGAAGCCTTGGCTCAGTCAGCCTTGACATAGATGACTTGTGTTCAGCTGAAGAAGCCCTGCAGAGGGCAGAGTTTTACTACTTAACACGAACATCCATGTTTGCATGGATGACACCAGAGGTCGTCAGTGTAGTGGATATTTTGAGTTTGCTTTGTATTTGTCTTTCTGGGCTGGATATAAGAGCATTGGGCTAACTCAGAAAGATTTAATCCTTTGAAACAATGGAGCACTGAAGAATGAAAGTCTTTTTAATGTTGTTTGGTTAGATATGGATTAAACACACACTATATCATTCTGTTTATGTAATATGTTGCACAGGAACAAATCATACCCCATTCCGCACAAATAGAAACTCTCCATTTGGATTTTTTCATTATTGGCTTCATCAATGAGTCAACCAATAGTAAATAGATAAAAATTATTTCCAGTTCAACAGAAGCTTTGAAGATTTATTGTATAGTCTGGCCTCTTTCCGCAGTGCGGTAAATTACCCATGAGTAATTTTTCTCTCTTTTTTCTTCTGTCTCTTTTACCACCATCACCTGCCCTCCACAATACCCCCCAGTCCAGTCCGAAGGGAGCACCTGATCCCACACCACCACAGCCCCTAATTGCTTTACTTTCTTCTTCAGCAAGGTTGCTCTCCTGGGACCAAGCCTTGGACAGAGAAGCCGTCATGAATCCAAAGTAATTTAAAAGCCCATTTGATGGACAATAAACATAATAGGCACTTTATTCATTATTTAACTAGAAAGGTTAAAGGGATTGTAAGGAGATGTCTGATTGTTGTGTTTTGTAAATTTGGGGACAGATTTATATTTTCTTTGGTGTATGACAAACAGCGCTTCCTAGTATAATCAACATAGATCATGTTAATTAATCATCCTCTCTGACCATTTCCAGCTGTCTATAAAATCAGAATTGAATTGATCTAGATTCCGCTTTAAAAGCTTTTATTCTCCAAAGGATTTTAACTTTGGTGTTACTGCTCCAGTACAACATCTCTGTATGTCTGAAAGTAATGTTTCTACCTGTCTGCTGAACAAACATCCACATTAACTGATTAGAGTGGTACATCTTTATTAGCATTTGTGCTGCCTCCTGGGATAAATATACTTAGGTGATTGTTTCTTTGCTACTGTCATGATGCAGCTGTTTGATCCAAAGAGGATTTGGATGTTGTTAGCCTGCACTGATGCCTTTTGTCACATGATCTGTAGGCCATTGCTGCGAGGTCAGTTCACATCACCTGATATGTCTGAGTTCTCAGCTGTCGGTGGGGAAAACGACACAGAGATTATAGGTTCATTTAGAAAATCTTGAAAAAAAAATAATAATAATTCCTCTCTGTACAAAAGCTGGGATTATAGCATTGACATTACTTCCTGCATATTTAGTCTCACTTTAACACATTTTATTGTTTAGTCTCACTTTAACACATTTTACTGCAACATCCTATTATTAATATGTTGAGCTGTCTTAATGTCTTGTGACTGAAACATGGAGTAATGCACTGCACATTCACATAAAAAACACACTCAAAATGCCTGTTTTAAATGATGACATACCTGCACCTCATGCAGTGGACAAAGACAGCATTATTATTAGTAGTATTGCATATTATTTCTTGTAAAATATAGGTCTGTGAAGGTTCTCAGTCATCCAGGTCATCTTGAAGAAAAGGTTAAAGCAAAGTCATCTTGACTAAGTTTTCAAGGTGAAGACCTTTCGTCTCTTAATTCCAACCTTTTCTTGTAAAATATACATTATTGTCTTACGTTCGTATTACGTATGTATTTAATGAGTTACTGATGGAAACTGATAATAATAATAATAATAATAATAATAATAATATAATAATAATGCTTGCTTATTATTACATCTTCAAAAGTAGCATGAAAGAGTGTGAAACAAATAATAGTATCTTAAGTCAAAGCTGTCTGCTTTGTTTGCTAGTACCAGTGAAAATATGTATTTTATACTAAGAATTATTTGTTCATTTTTAACAGATTATTGTTTATTGTATTGGCAGTAAATAAATATATCAATCTATTTTTGTAGGCCAGGGGACAGATTTAGCTTTTTGACTTTTACTTTTATGCTAATAATATTGTATTTAAAGACAAAACAAATGAAATACTCCAGAGGTGTCACGGAGGTATAGTTCTTCCTTTTTTGAAACATGTGGTGCAATCACATGCTGTAAAATCAGCTGCTAATAACCTGGACAGGGATCAGGAGGCTGTAGCCAAACTCATGCTTCCACTGCATTTTTACTGCTGTACATTTCCAGCTCAGCCACAGAGAGGTCACTCCTCATTCTTCTCTAAAGCGCCCTTTGAAGAGTGTGTTTTTACTGCTGACTTTACGGTGTGCTTGCTCCATCATGGACCACTGTCTCTATTCAGCTCTGAATGTGCTGCACAATGTAACCTCATTGGCATTATGAAACCTTGAGTAAGGAATTCCTAGCAAGCTAAGGGTTGGCTGTCAAGTAATTGGTGTGCTGCTTTCTCATGCTGGAGGTCACCGATACTGTCTGAGGACAACATAGAAATCACAGAAATACAAGCCTCTGTGCAGTAGCCTGCTCACTCCATTATGGGATTACACTGATGTTCTCCAATTTGTAAAAGCAAAGACCTGATAACAAGATAAGGAGCAAAGAGTTGTGTGTATCATCTTGCTTCTTTGGCAGCGCAGTGACATGTAATATCACTTTTTCTCTTGCATCAGTATTGACCATTTCTATTCTACTGCTGTAGTGCTAAATCTGTCAAGTCATTTGATAGCTGCAATCATTAAAGTGTATAGAAAGCAGAGACAACCTTTGCTTACTTGGCTGTTTTCTTGACCTGTACAGCTGAGGGGTGACTCATTCACCATCACACTCTTAGAGCCAATCGGCTGTGAATTTTCCAGTTTACTTTTCTAAATGACTATGTTCCTGCAGTCATAGTTGTATACTTTGGATCCTGTTTCTCTCTTTAAATGTGCTGATGTGAAAAGGGGGCTGCATAATTCTGTTGCACGCCATGTGAAACTCCCTCTGTGCTGTTGGAGCCAGTGATGCAAACATAGCCGTAGCATTAACAGAGGGTATTTCAAGGGCTTCAGCAGAGAAACACTGAGAAGTGCAAGCTTACATCAAAACCATGACAGTCATGTGACAAGACAGTGAGAAGTTGATGAGTTTATCCATTTCCAGAAAGAAGTTGCTATTATTTTTCTTACTGTCTTAATCCTGTTTTCATGATTGTTACTCATGAAAACTAGCTGTCATATGGTCCGTGATATTTTCCAGAGCAACCTTTTTATACTTACAAAAGAAAATGTACAAATCAACAAACATGTTTCTGACGTATTTATAACCAAATGTTTATTGTGTTTATTTGCAGAATATGAATAAATGCCCTTGTTTATCTAATACTTTTGACCTTGGCCAAACTCATATTCTTCTGTTCATGATGCCTCCGCCCCCTATGCTCTCCTTCTGATCCTCCAATGGAATCTGCAGCAAGTCTCCTTACGTCAGCAACATTGCAGGGACCTCAGTCCTCCTATGGCATAACATTCAGCCTCTATCTCCTCCGGAGCTCATTAGAAGCAAAGGTAGAGGTGACAAGAACAGTCACACAATCTCAAAGTGATAAAACACATACCAGAAGGTGCTGCACAGTATTAGGCCCTTTAGAAAGCTAGCACAAAAACTAATAAGTGCATAGCATCTTTAAAGTGGGTTTGGTGCAGTGCACAATTTACATTCTACTGTATATTGATTAATTGTGTACACCCCATGGGAAAACGTATTGAGCCCAGTGACTGTAAGCTGGAATTTGGTATCCGCTGCATTTTAAATGGCTTTATGCCGCATGTCATTACTACTTAAGGAGTCTACCTCAGCTTTCCCTGTAAAAATTAGCATTTGTTTTAACACTGACATTTCCTTTTTTGCATCCAGAAGTAATTGCAATATATGCCTTGAGTTTATGATCTATAAACACCTTATCTTGAAGTATTTATGACCTTACTGACATGTAATATTATTACCTTGTTTTTCAATATTTTTGGCTCAAAGAAAAGTTTATTTGTCAACACTAGACAAATATTTTGTCCTATTAAATCAATCACATAGCCTACATAACCTATAACAGTAGGCAAACATTGCAATTAGCCTATAGCATTTTGTAGTTAGACTTTTTAGGTTTGATTGCTGTTTCCCTAGCAAAGTTAATGTCATTTGATATTGACATTTTATATTGTAACAAAAAGAAGACGTTGCGGGTCTTCAAGTGTGAGTGCTAGACCCAGAATAAAAACAAAGCTTCAAACAATCTGAAGAAGGCTTCAAGCCGGAACGCGTTAGCGTTTACTTGTACTAGCCAAAGAACAGTAAAATCAATAATGTGAGCACGTCTGTCTGATTTTGAATATAAAAACTTTGATGTGCCAAGCTTCGACTTTCTTGCAACCATTTTATAGTTAGACTTTTTTACCAACATAGGGTTATTTGTATTGAGTTACAGCCTTCATAAAAATATCTTTAAAGTTCCTGACTTATAAGTCAGTTACTGTAATAATTGTACTGTAATCAGTTGGATTGAATAATTTCTTATTTTACACTTTTTTTCAAAACTGTAAGGTTTGTATCTTTTGTGCGATTGTACATCCGGAGCTATTCTCACGACGATGCTGAAGATTAGTTCATATAACTGTATCTTATTAATCAACGCTTTTGAAATATATGGCAGGTTAATGATAGTCGCATCCATTACTTCACTGTAGAGGGCACAGATATGTTGCTTTGGCAGCTTGTAAAGCTGTCGGTGTGTTTTCCTCTCGTGTGTTCTCACGCTGGTATGGTGCTGGATGCTGCGGGATCGCTGCTGTTGCTGCGGCTGCTGCGGACAGCATCTCCGCATCCCGCCGTCCCCCCCGCGGACAAACCCGAATGGTTTCTTCCACATGAACCTGTCAGTGTCGCCACGGCGCTGAAGGCAGCCGAAGTGTGAGAGCGGAGGGGGGACTGCCTGCCATTGCAGTGCGGCGGCTGCTGCTCTGGAGCCACAGCAGAAGACCTCTCCATTCTTCTCCAGTGGGATTTTCACAAGTGCGTCGTGAGGACCACTGCGTCTGCGAGGTGAATGTCTTTCCTGACTCATTTTCTGAGTGCGTTATGCAGGAGACCGTTAGGCTTTCGCCGCAGGAGCAGCCTGGATGTGTCCCTCTGCGGGAACAGGCAATAACGCTGCAAGTGGAGGTAACTGAGCTACCTCTGCGCTAGCTCAGCTAATTGTTAGCTCCATCTTTGACATGCTAATGTTATCATCTGATTGATGGCGTAAATAACAATGGTTATCGTCTGTTTAGCCCAGTCGCTGCCTAAGGCTGCAATATTTAGTCAGAAAATGTATTGCGGCAGGGCTGTCACCGGGCGGACGGGTCGCTCACGTCAAGTGCGTCCAGGTAGCGTTAGCCAGAGCTAGCCTTACTGCTGAACAAAATGTCGGCCAGCTAGAGTTGGTTTGTCCAAGAGAGTATGAAGAGGGCCATAAGACTTATTAAGTGCTTGGCTCTGTGAGGCAATCAGGGAGTGGTAACATGAGATGAGCTGCTTGGAATATGGCATCAGCTTTCCCAATTAAAGAGAAGGTCATAAGATGACCCTCCTTGTTTTGATGGTCAGCTAGTAAAACTTAAGTAGTAAAGCTAGGTAGCACTTGGCTAGTGCTAGCTTCTTAGCTGGCTTTGGTTTAGTGACCAACTCGCCTTTCAGCCCCTGTGAACAGGCAGTCAACCAGTGCCGTACAATTTATATGTGGCATCATTTCTGTGGACCACATTAGGTTTTGGCCAGGATTATCCAGGCTGACTAATTCCCTATTCTGTAGACTGCACTTAAATCACACCAAAGCACCTGTTGAATATTACATAGATACAAAAGTAACCTTTTATAAAAAAGTATGCATTTAAATGTTATCCATTTCTGGCATACATCTACCAGAAAGCCTTTAGCATTAGGACTAAATAATGTTACAGTAACCTATATGATAACTAGAAACCGCCATCTTTCACTGACTGGTAACTACACTTGTAAACAAAGCCATCATTGGTGGTTTCTAATGTATAATGTCAGTGCCAGCTATACTAAGATAAGCCATTAATCCGAATAAGACCTTACTTTAATGCCCAGGCTCAGCAAAATTATGCCTTTAAAATTATAGTATGATGACAAGTTAAGTACACTGTAATATTGAATTTTGTCAGGGTTTGGCTGAGCTGGCATCAGTGTTTAATCATTTTTATTCTAACAGTAACAGTGGAGCCACGACAAAGATATAAAATTCACTGTAGGTTTTAATTGTTGCTTTGCAAAAATGACAGCATTGTTGTTACGACAAACATGTCACTGGAGATAAGAATATCTTGTTGCCCAAGGACAGTCATACATGTTGGTCAGTAAATCATGCTGCCCTAAGCTGTCATGAGAACAGCAGTCATCTGAGTTACTGTGATTTGGGAAGGACAGATATGTTCAATACTTTGCTTCAAACATGACTGCAGTCTTGTAGCCCTATATGTCAGTAAAACTGTGCCCTACTGAAGGAAATTACTCTGCTACAGTGCTACTATGTGATACTCTTTATGCTTGCTAATTAGCAATTTATATGACCGAGGGTGTACCTTGAGAGACATTAAACGTGATGTGTTTTCTAAGCCTAATTTTTATAAAAAAGTTGCTGGCTTTTCTGAAATAAAGAGATCAAAGTAGATGGCCTTGGGTATGTCTTTTATGAGATTAATGCTGTGACTGTGAAGAGATGGGCTGCTGGAGAGTCATGCTGAAAATGACTTTGAACATGTGTCTCTGTGCTAGCGCTAGCCTCAAGCTGCTACTGGAATAAAAAGGAAGATGATTTAATGACCGGGTCTGCACTAGCCTTAAGTATCCTTCGTTTCGTAATTAGTATCATTCTGAGATCCACTCAGAGCTATGAAGCCTATGAAGTGCTTGCATTTTTGCTCCATGTTTTACCCTTTTATTATAAATCATGCACAAGGTAGGCTACTCCATCTTCAAGTTTTTTGGATGAATTAAACAGCTACATCTTGTGATCAGCAAGCAGTTTATAGACTGCGGTAAGTAAGTTGTATTGTATGTGCTAAACATTTGCTGTCACTGTTATCTAAAAAAGTGTCAATATTACAATGTGGTAATTCAAGTCATTATGTCATACCAGTATTCAAATTTCATATAGGACTGCACCATATAATGAAAACATCCAATATGCAAAAAACATGTTGACTATTGTGATAACAATATGACCAGAGGTATTTGAATGTCTCCTTTTAGTATTCTGTGCAAAATATTACTTCCTTACTTTTTTAAAATTACTTCCTTACTTTTTTAAAGGCAGGTCAGCATGGACCACCATCTTTAAATGTTCATTGTAGTGACACGTGATTAAGCCAAGGCATCTTAAAAGTCGCAGACAACTCATAAACCAATGACATTGTGTTCCCATTGTATGTTATGATTCTGTTAACAAATGGCATGTTCACATTACGGTTATGTCCCAAGTGATTCAGAAGCTTGCTTGGCCCTGTATAAATCAACTACAGCGTAAATCTTCTTCAAAGTGGTGTGGAATTATCAAGGTAACAAGCCCTGCAAATTTATCCATCAGTCTCATTTTAGTATAAGGTTCTTTTTTTCTCATAGTGCCGAAACGTCCCTTATCATTCAAGTTTTTCATTGGTGCCGCTGTCCTCGTTTCAATCACAGTGATGAAGAGGAGGCGGGGTGCAGGTCAGTGGCACAAAGCTTATCACCACATTCCGGGCCCCTTGTGTGCTCTGTGTGGGGCACTGATAACTTCCACTGGGCTGATTGGGCTCAAGAGCTGATTTCCTGGTTGTCGTTTAGGGCTCTGGATACGAGTCCCAGAAGTGTGCTCAGCTCAGAGTCAGACAGACCTCAAACCAAAAAGATCAAATTTATATTTATTTTTTTCTCCATACAATTTTCATAAGACTTCTGTATTTTGTCTCATCAGCTTTCCATTTAGGGACCAATTATTTTGACATAAATGTCTACCACACATACCATACTATTATTATAATACAGTCAGTTCTCTGTGACTTGGATGTTGTAGTTTTTATTATTTCAAAAACAAAATTTGTGATATACCAGACTAACTTCTTTGTATAGAATAGGAAAAGAGTTAGTCGTAGCTGGCCACACTACCTCAAACAGGTATAAAAGCAAAAACTGACACCAGAACACATTCTGTAGTTTTTTTTCCCTGATCCATTATATTTTGAAAAGTGGAATAGGCCTTAATGAATTACTCTGAAATTAACCAAAATAAACACAATTTGGGCATTACTGTACTAATACTAATTGCACTAAGTTTGAGTTGTTTAATTTGATCTTAATTCTAAATTTGACAACAGTTAAGTCAATCTTCGGTATTTTGTTGTACGTGTGAAAATTGGATTTCCAGCTTGGGTTTTCGACATGACTTTTATCTCGGTGTGGAAATCATTAATTTTGAGCTCGGTCGGCAAGTCCAAACTATGTGTGGAATCTGTCACCAGTGCCGAGCCTGTGCTGTGAGGGATGTAAATTTAACTCGAGCCTTTGCCAGCGGTGACCGGGTGTCTGTCAGGCCTGTCCAGCTCCATCATTACTCGGGCTGATAAGTGGATGTCATGACCCACAAGGCCTAATGCAGGGCAGATAAATCTGTGTAGAGCTCTGTTTGCTCACACTTTTCTTAATGTCACACTTAAACTGTTCACCAACCATTCATTAAGGACTTAAGTTAGAGATGGTCTCAACAGGTTTACAGTACAAACCTAATTTATTCATTGTAACTGATGTAAAATGTTCAACTAAATATAATATTAATTAAAAGTCAGTTGCCCAGCTCTTCCTCTCAGTCTGTGCTACAGCCTTGTTAATGACTTATTCAGTATAGGACTTTTTCATACTTCTTGTTGGAAGTTGGGTGCTTGCAAAGTACACAGGATTTATCAGTTCAAATAAATGAGAGAAATTCTTATAATAACTGTTTCTAATAATAATACTAATCTGTGCCTTTTGTTTATTTTTTAAATTGTTTTTACTCATTAAAATGCTTTATGTGGTTGGGTTGGCACATATTGTAGATGCTAGAAATTGCCTCAGGATGAATTACGTATTCAACCATGCAGTCGGCCTTCTCTGCTAAAAACATATTTGTCTTGACTCTAGTTTGAACAGATAATTGGTAAAACAGATATAAACACACAGCTGAAACATTACTTTTGTTTGCCTTTCAGCTGAAGACAAAAGGCACTGTTTATTTGATGCTAGGCCGGTAGGAGGTCTGTTGTGTGCTTCTTTTTTTTGTTGATCTTATTGAACTATTTGGGAGCTAGTAACCTTCAGCTGCACTGTTACTTCAAACCTAAATCAATAAATCCATACAGTTCTATTAAATAAGACCATATTGCTCAAGAATTTCTGCTCAGATGATGGATTTCCTCCACCTACCTTGTGGAAAGTGTGCCTCCTTGCTTCCTTCTCAACTTCTCACTTGTCCAGTTTATTTTGAAATGATTTATTGGTTGCAGTTTGGTAACACTGTTAGTGGATGTAGTTATGATTCTGTTGTCTTCAGATAAACATCAATCACAGTATGGCCAAGCATTGTATTTAAAATGTGTTGTTATTGCATTATAAGCATTATCAGCAGTGATAAAGCAAAAATGTCTTTGATTGCCACATATGGTATGGTGTTTGAGGTGCAATCATACTTGATAAGGTGGTTAGGGCTGTTGCATCACTGGTTCAACTCCTGGGCTTGTTATGGCCTTTTTATGTGTGGTTTGCATGTTCTGCTCTTTCTCGTGTGGGTTTCCTCCGGGTTCTCTGGTTTCCGGTTAAATAATTGCAGGTTAAAAGTTGTCATTGCATTATTCAACAACAGATTTCCATTATGCGTGTGCTCTATACAAATGTAAAGTTTAACTTCTATTGCGTCGCTCAGTCTTAATTGAGTGATGGGGTGACATTCACAGAGCTGCCAATGACCCTTTGAGCATAATTTATGCAGGTAATGCAGCACACCTTGGGAGGGGCATAATGATGTCCCATATGCACAGAATTGATAGATTGGTTCGATGCAGCACATTGGGGGTTAAGTCCGGTACAGCAGTTTACACTGCGGATGGATGTTCGCTAGTACGGAGGAGTCCCATGCTGTAGCGGAACTGCAGATCCCACGCAGACTGCTGCCAAGGCAGGGGGATTTTCTTCGATCTTAACAGTGTGTTTTGAGAAGAGCTGAAGAGGTGCTGTATTTTGAAGAAAGAGCAAAGAGTTGGGTATAACTGCAGGGCGTGTTTTATAACTCCTCACCTGTGGTCGTAATTTCACCCGTTCAGAGCTAAGAATAGAAGGAGCGAGCGGTGGGGGCGCAGATTGATGCGGCCATGCACTGGGGCTGTTGATATGCGTCTGCAGGAATCTCCTGCTGGATTTACCAATCTGCAGTCAGAGGCTGGTAACACTTTTCACTGAATCCTCACGGCTTTCCAGGATGAACTACTGTAAGTTCTTCTGCTTTCTGGCTTTAACTCTTATGCTCTCATGTTGTTTGATGTAGTGTATTTGACTATTGCCTTTAAAATTATGTGAGGCTTAATGGCTGCTGTAGTTGGTGATTAACTTTTATATCACTGCTAATAGTCTTCAGCTGGGGACCTTCTCATTCCTCTACGGCAGTACATCTACTCTCCTCTGTCACAGAGCTGCAGTGAATGTCTAACCATGTTGTATGTGCAGAATGTCACTGGTGTCTCAGGGGACCTTTTTACTGGTGCTAAGGCTTGGGCCCTCATTAGCATTTGAATATGTTTTTCGAGGCAGGCTAGTTTTAGCAGTTGTCAGCACTCTCCAGCACATCAGTTTCAATCTTTTCAGTCATCAATCATTTTATTCCACTTGTTTTCTGCTTTACTGCCAGCAGCCACTAAAAAGTATGCTCCTCTCATTGTATTTTGTCTATGGCTGCAGTGTAACTCCCAACTTATTTGTAACTTCAAATTTTCCTTATAATTATTTCAGTGCAGCTTTGCTAGGCTTTGTCAATCTGCTCATGCTAAAGGTCTGGTTATTTGGAAAGCTTGTGTCTTGTTGCTGCTAAAACATTATCTTATCTGTTGGATAAAGGGGAAAGTTTTACAGTCCAATGTAAGGACAGAAAAGTCTTATCTGTTTTGTGATGGCAGGAAATGCACCCCACGCCATTCACCAGTCAGCTGAATGTGCTTTCATTCAGCATTGTTCAGAGTTGTTTTGAATATTCCAGCATCAACACTGGCCATTATTGTCTGACCTTGTTTGAATAGACACAAATCTGTTTTTTTTTTTTTCTTTTCGTCATGAGAGAGTGTAATCCAGCAGAAAATAAAATTAACAAGACTTTATTTCTCTCTGCATCATGTTTCCTGCCTCTATCATTCAATAAAACGGGATTCCAGCACTGAAAGTTTCTCTTAAATCACTCTGTTGCAGCATCACAACAGCAGAATTAATGAGAGCTATTTTTAGCCCTTCTGGTCCCAGAGCGGTCAAAATTGAATAAAGTTCTGCCTCACCCCTAAGCCACACTTCAATGCAAAATCTATTCTTTTACTTGGAGAATTGAACACTCTTATTCTTTATTGCCGCCATTGCCTCTAAGGACTGGTGACTTTTTATTTTTAATAGTCCTGAAGGCCTTCAGTTTTAAAGAAGCTCCGAAGTCTATTCAAAATGGTTGACTCCTTTTGCCTTAAGGTTTATCTTAAAGGCATGACAAATCCTCACTTTAATCTCTCACAATTTATAAGTTGGTGTAAACATCTAAGTTTGTTTTTTCTCAAACATGGCAGTACTGTTGTCTGTTTTTAGAGCACAATAGGAAGTTCTTATTCCTCTCATACTCTGCTAATTTATGGCCACATTGTGTTTTTCACTGATTTCAAATTTTGAGGATGGTGGGATCCACAACGCACTTTGATTGGTTTGTGCCAGACCCTGCACTGGTCCATTCTGTCCTTTCCGAGCTCTCAGCTGCGTGATCCATCTGTGTTTCAGTCCATCTGTGTCCCGTGCTGGCTCCCAAGTGCCTGGTTGTAATCCCCCAAGCATGACCCAGCCGAGATGGTGTGTCTCTGCTGCCGAGCGGCTGCCAGCCCTGGCTCTGGCCTGTGGCATGAAGCTTCTGTTGGCAACACTCGCCTGTGTCCATAAAGGGTGCACACAGACGCTCCACAAACTCATCAGTCACTGGGCCCGGCCCGTTAGGACACTAAGCCTTTAACTGTTTTCAAAATAAAGTAAAAGCTGGCAATTAATTTGGTAGTAAACGTTGCAGTAACTAATTTACCTCAAAACCAGGTACAATCAAAGTAACCGTTGTAAACAAACCTAACCTACTAAGCTAACAAACGTGTCATGAAAAGCCAGAAGGATAACAATAATCTACTTTTGCTTTTGTGATACATTTTGAGCCTCAAAGGGATTGCAGTATTAGATTTGAAGTGCTCACACTTATTCAAAGTTTCTAATAAATACCACCAAACATGTCAGTTTTCTGCACCTTAGAAAACTGCAATGTGGAAATTGCACATTTATATGTAATTACATACTCCCATTTTAATGGGCAAACCTTTCATTTTATTCTTCCTTACACAGAACGGCTTTTAAGGAAGTTGTTTCTTTGACAGACTAGGCAGAAGGGGCTATTAGAGCAGACATTGTGTACTTAGGGCATTGGAAATGTGAAAAGTTGTTGTTTAAAATAAATTTGGCTGTGTTGTTTTAACATCCACAGCTGAGAGGAACCTTAAGACAGGCCCGAAAATGTCAGGCCCCTTTAACAACACCACACTGTTCCCCCTCTGTTACCAGAGCAACACGCTCTACAGGAGGAGGAAGCTAAACGTGTGTGTGTGTGTGTGTGTGTGAGCTAAAACATTCAGATAAACCTTCTCAAATAGTTTTTTCCTATAAACCTGAATTACTTTTCTTACTACTCCCTTGCAGTTTTATGTTTGTTGCCTTAAAGCCTATAAAAGCCTAAAATCACAGAAACCTACACCTTGTTTCAATTTACACCTAATGTGGCATTTTTTTCCATCAGCACTTTCACACTGCTGATTAAGAAGAGAGGCATAAATAAATCCTCCCTAAGAGCAAACTTTCCAGTGAGCGTTTGTGCCCCTGTTTCCACAAGTCTTATTAATATTCACATGTCTTTCTCAGAGTGCAGTGCGTGCAATATAAAAGGCCACGGGGAGTTCCCTTGTTCAAACTTTTGTTCCCCCTTTTTGTGTGAGTCCACCATAAGCTGCTTTAGGAAATTGTGACTGTTGCTGCCAAGTTCCAAGTCTAACCGTCTGGGGCCACTTTTGGTGATTCATTCAGCTGCCCACATTCCCGTACGCAAGCTAATGTTTCCAGTTGCCCGACAGGTCAGTACACATTAGGACAATGTGTTGGGGGGAGCCTAGGTGCTAAAACGATAAACAAGACAGCAGGATCATGCAGTTAGCTTAATAACTGTCTTTGCTTTTTAAATAGGCCCATGGCTCCATTCAGTCACTAAATAATTTAGTTTAAACTTTTTTTTTTTTTGAATCTTGAAATTGTTGCATTGTGCATCTAACATTTTGGTATCATTATCACTTTGGACGCTAATGGACCACATCATTAGCACCTTGCCATTTAAATTAACTTTGAAATTAATCTGTAATAAGAAGAACTGACACATGAGGGTTTTTTTTTTTTGAGAGACTGAAAGCAATGTCAGCTGAATGTTCAATAGCTCAAACTGTTTTTAATAACCGTTCATCTCCCTTCCTTCAGAGTTTATTAGGATTGTATCTCCTGCTACATGAGAGCCACTCTGTGCTATAAGTTCCCGGTCTTAGTGGTTGTAAGTGTCAGTGAAATACTATAAAATGTGTGACGGTCACAAAGTCACAAACCTTGGATCGTTTTACGTAAGAAATGGGGGTTACTGCATTCGATTTTATGCTGTGGATTGTAATCTTCCCCATATGGGATATTTTCTACATGGCTATTGGACTTAGAATGTATTGGAAGGTTAAAATGGTGAAGAAAAGGCGTGAGCTAAAGTCAGGCCTTTGTTAAACAGAGGACAGTGCTGACCCAACAGCTGAAGGAGTTGACCTTCATCTTATCCTCTGTGGCTGTTAACGCGACACAAGCTGTGTTTTAATTTCAAGACTTGGTGACAGCGTGACCTCATTGCATCCGGCAGTGTTTTATTAATTTATTTAGTTTCATCTCTCAACATTGTATTCAAAGTCTTGTAAACACTGTGGACTGGTGTAAAGAGCGTTTTCAGTCTGGCACCAGCATGTTAACTGTGTGTTTGATCTGTGAGCGGACTACTGTTGCTGAGCAAGTATTAGTAAGAAACTGCTTTAGATGTCTGTTTACATAGTCTACATGACAGCCGTGTTCCTGATGCAAACATTTTTTTACATGCAACGGTTTACTCAAACTAAAATCAAGATTTTTGATAATGAGTTTGTGTGGCCTAAACTCGCAGGTGTCGTTTTTGTTTATTTTGTGTTATTGATTCAGTTCCACCATTGCCTTGTCTGTTTTTGTCTTGTAGAGCGCAGCAATGGAGGAGACTGTCATTTGGGAACAGCACACAGTAACACTGCACAGGGTCAGTATTAAATCAATATTAGAAAGCTCTCTTCTTGACAACACATGAACAAATAGAAGTCTTTTTCTTTCACTCCTTCAGAATCTAAGTTGACCACATTAATTGCATTTATTCATATAGTTTTAATGATCACTCAGAACCAGAAAATAATGTTAAAAAATTAGAATATTTTTATATTTGTGGATTTCTTTTATAGGCACCAGGGTTTGGCTTTGGGATCGCCATATCAGGAGGTCGAGATAACCCTCATTTTCAGAGCGGTGAGACCTCCATTGTCATCTCAGATGTGCTTAAAGGGGGCCCAGCAGAAGGACTACTGCAGTAAGATATCATATTGTTATTGGCACCGCTGTTTGATTGGTTATTATTTGTATTATATTACTCTGCCTGCTCCAGAAAGACTCCAGCATGTCTGTTCTGTGTGTGCCCTACTCAGGGAAAATGACAGAGTGGTTATGGTCAATTCCGTATCCATGGACAATGTGGAGCATGCATACGCAGTCCAGCAGCTTCGCAAGAGTGGGAAAATTGCCAAAATTGTGAGTGTCATTCTTTTACCATGTCTCTCTATCCTGTGAAGAAATTAAGTTAAACCTCTCATAAATCAATAATCACTTGTATATCTGCTGTGCTGTAGATTTTGTAGGCACTCTGGGACAAATGTCCTTCGAGAAGATTGAGTGTGATTTATTATAAATGACTGCATGTCAAGCTGATCTCATCTTTTTTTTTTTTCACCAGACAATCAGACGGAAAAGGAAGGTGCACGTCCCCATGGGTCGTCTTGGCGAGAGGGAAACAATGTCGGAGCATGACGAGGAGGAGGATAGCTACGATGAAGAGATATACGAGACGAGAAGTGGCCGCAGTGGTGCTTACAGCGGGATGGGAGCGATGGGCAGGCGCAGCGGCCGAAGCAGTGGACGGCGAGATAGGGAACGAGAACGAAGCGCTTCACGGGAGAGGAGTCTGTCCCCACGCACAGAACATCGCTCGCACAATCTGCCCCCTCGCCCCTCCAAGGTCACACTCGTCAAATCCCGTAAGAATGAAGGTGAGGCTCACAAGTTCAGGGAAATATACAGGAGGTCGGATAACTGGTTTTATGTTTAGACTTTAGGCTCCAAATCAGCATTGGTTTACTGCCAAAGTAAACAAAACTTGCCAGCCTCTGCAAAATCTTACAAGTTACTCAGGGAAATCTAAGTAAAAGAGCAATTAATCTTCTTTAATCAGTAGTGTTAATCCCAGTTGGGGCAGTATTGGATGGCCTGGTCACAGAGGGTGTCACGTGAACTCTATGCTAACATCCTTTTTGTTGCTGTCATTCACTTTGTAAGCAGAATATGGCCTGCGCCTGGCCAGCCACATCTTTGTCAAGGACATCTCCCCTGAGAGCCTTGCAGCCCGGGACGGCAACATCCAAGAAGGAGATGTTGTCCTGAAGGTAAGGCTTTAAAAAAAAAAAAATACTTAAGTCAAAGTTTGCAGTAACGGCTCACTCTTCTTGATATTACACAGCTTTTTTTGGAAAACATGTAAAGTAGCACTTAAATGGTACAGCTTTACAATGGGGTTTTATAGCATTCTAACTTCTCTCAAGCTGCTTTTCTTACATTTATTGTGTTTCAAAAAGATGTCACTAAAGAAATAAATGGCACTTTCAAATCATCACTGTGTAAAGTTATTTTACACAGTGATTTCTTTCTATTTGGGCCTTTTACTGCACATGTTTGTGTCTACAGTCCACACAAAATAAAACGGATTACACACACACACTTGCAAACATAATTAGTGGTGCTGTAAATTTGTATTTGATTTTGTGCCTCCAATCCTTTTTGCTCATAATCCTCATGTAGTTAAACTAAAATATAAAACAACCATTGTTTGATTTTGTTTAAACTGCTCTAAAATCTATTTCTAAAATTATCTTGATTACTTGTAAGTGAACATGGTGCTCTTCTGATTGGTCCAGATAAATGGCACAGTGACCGAGAACCTCTCCTTGATAGATGCCAAGAAGCTAATAGAAAGGTCAAAGGGCAAGCTTAAAATGGTCGTTCAGCGGGATGACAGGGCAACCTTGCTGAACATCCCTGACCTCGATGACAGCATTCCTTCAGCCAACGCCTCCGACAGAGACGGTGAGAGTGGTGTTAAAGAGTTGGCCGAAATGGGACTGCAGTTCCTAACAGCGCTTTTGTTTTGTTCAGACATCTCAGATATCCATTCTCTGGCATCCGACCATTCCAATCGCTCACATGAAAGGCATCGTAGCAGCCGCTCCCGCTCCCCAGACAGACGCTCCGAACCGTCTGACCACTCCAGACACTCGCCTCCACAAATCAGTAACGGCAGGTACAGACCACTCACACACCAATGTAAAATATAATGCTCAAGAATAATGTAAATAGTCTCATGAATAATAGATGATGAGAAGACTTGCATTATATCAATACTCTTTAGGGATGATCTTTTACTATAGTCTTTCTGTTTTGTTTTGCTGCCAACTCAGCCACTAGAATTTTTCTTGCGTATATTTTTTTTAGTAGTTACTGGTATTTGAATTAAGGTAATATTTCATTCCAACTGACCTGAAATCCTTCATTCCTAGTTGCAAGAAGCTGTAATTCAAAAGTCTCTAGAAAGTGTTGAAAAAGGAAGTTGCTTTGTTGTTTAGCCTTTGAATAAAGACGTTCTTTGCTAGAAAATAGCCATGTGAGTGAGCTGGTTGTTCTGACATTAGCTATAATGATGAATCCGTCCACTTCTCAGCCAAACTTACAGATTGTTATATTTTATTGTTACATTCCTAAAAAATGTCAGGCTTACAGCATTTGACTTAATACATTTTTAGCATAACTCATATTGCTATCTTCCTCAGAGGCACAGAAAAGACTCACCTGAAAGACTAAATCCATTCTGACACCTTTAGATAAACTACTTCAAAAATAGAGCACAGAACATTCGACGGCAAAACACATGACCATCAAGATTGAGATGCTTTGAGTCAAGAGGAAATGGATATGATGGATGTCAGCTCGATTTATATATTGAGTGGAAAATGGCCTTGTTGCGTGTTGTCAAGATGTTCTTGCCTCTTGTTGCCTCCAAGTGTTTTCTCCAGATTTCACTTTTTATAGCCTACATATTGTTTTCCATACTTAGTCACAGAAGTCGTGATGATGAGCGGATCTCAAAGCCATCCTCAACACCAGCGAAGCTTTCAGAGGAGGTTCCCCTGCCCAAACCTAAGGAATCAGCGATGACCAGGGAGGACAAACAGCTCCCTCCTCTCCCAGGTTAGGACATCTTTAAAAGGTTTAGTTAAAAATGATCATTACATCACACTCCCATCAAATAAATATAATTAGTTCTAACACTATTGTTGGAACACTGAGACCTTAGCTGGTTACAAAAGAAATGAAACTATGCTTCATCTAGTCATATTTGCCCTTTTTAAAAGGCACAACTACAAAACATTGACTCCAGACGCCTGCTGAGCCTGGCTCTGTTCGCCTGGAGACAAGTGAAAATAAACCATGACTTGATTGAGTCTGACGTTCCTCCGCAGCCCGCAGCTCTCTGTTGCCTTTCTGTTTGACCTCCCTGCTCAGGATACTGTGTGTCTTAGTTCGAGTGACTAAGACTCTTTTGGAAAACTTGCATAATTGAATTTTAACATTGTTTTTTAAATTAGGAGCATTGTCCTTCGTTTTAGCAAAGTATTTTGAATGTGCTTGGTTCAATTTTGTTCTAGATACATTGTATTTCTTCTCTCTAAATTAATGATTTGTGTTGTGTTTGTGCATGTTTTATTGTACACAGAGCCCAAGCCAGTGTATGCTCAACCTGGACAGCCGGATGTAGACCTGCCAGTCAGTCCCTCTGACGCTCCTGTGCCAAGCGCTGCCCATGATGATAGCATCCTACGGTACATTTCCAGCCTTTACTAGACTTATTTTTGTGTATTTCTGTAACTGTTAGCAGCAATGCTTTGATATTATTTTTTTCAGAAATGCATAGATTTTTCCTGAGTTGATAATAAATGATAGAATAGAAGTCTGGCTGTCATGCAATATTCTGTTTTGGAAAAGAAAGTGTTGGCGATGAAGTGAAAAAAAATCTACCTAACAATTGTGTCCACTCCCATTGTCAGGCCGAGCATGAAGCTGGTGAAGTTTAAGAAGGGGGAGAGCGTGGGGCTGCGACTGGCTGGGGGCAATGATGTTGGCATCTTTGTAGCTGGAGTGCTAGAAGATAGCCCTGCTGCTAAAGAGGGGCTGGAGGAGGGTGACCAAATTCTCAGGGTGAGAGGCTTTTACTTCATTCACAGCTGAATTTAAACAGAGGTGATTGATGTTGAGTTACTGTAGAAATTTGATTACATATAAAGCACTACCACAATTTTCCCGTTGTGTTTAGAAAAAAGTAGTTAATTTCTGTTGGGTACCTGATGGTGTTTTATAACCATATTTTTTAGGCTTTGTGTTTATTCATGGTTTTACACACTGGCTGCTCCCAAATTCCTATTTCTCTTCAGTGGTATCTGAGCAGTGACCCGGGAAGTGCCGAGAAAATCCTGTGTTTTTCCCTGCTTTGTTGGTTTCAATACCTCACAGCCATATATCTTGCTGTTTGTACCTCCTTTTCCTTTCTTCAAGTATAATAGCTAGTGGTTGCAGAGCCATAAACTCCTCAGTTACCATGGCAGACAAAGAAAGCAAAAACTATGTAACAATCTATATAAATGTGTATATATAAACTCTTTTGTTTCTTTTGCAATTTGAAGACAATGCAATTTTCTTCCTTTTTCTAAAACTTTAGGTAAATAATGTTGATTTTGCAAACATAATCAGAGAGGAGGCTGTGTTATTCCTCCTGGACCTTCCTAAAGGTGAAGAGGTCACCATTTTGGCCCAAAAGAAGAAAGATGGTGAGTAAAAAGAAGGGAGATGCAGTTATTTAGTTTTTTTCTTTTTCTAACCTAATATTGTGCTGTTTCTCAGTGTACCGCCGAATTGTGGAGTCGGACGTTGGCGACTCATTTTACATCCGAACGCACTTTGAATATGAGAAGGAGTCTCCATACGGGTTAAGCTTTAACAAAGGCGAAGTGTTCCGTGTGGTGGACACTCTTTACAATGGCAAGCTAGGTTCTTGGCTGGCTATTCGCATTGGCAAGAACCATCAAGAAGTGGAAAGGGGGATTATTCCTAACAAAAACAGGTATCCTGGTATTTCACTGCTGCCCTGAATGACCTGTTATTTTTAAAATGCCATGTCATATAAAGCTTCAGAGGGCAGGTTAATCAGACACAATTTGTAACGCTTTTCAAGGCGGACAATGAGACTCAATTTAAAAAGCTTTTAATTTCAGATGCAGTTTATATCTGATTTGTCACGATTAAATAGTCTTAACCTTTTGTCTAATAGAGCAGAGCAGCTCTCCAGCGTGCAATACACTCTTCCTAAAACAGCAGGAGGCGACAGGGCGGACTTTTGGAGATTTCGTGGTCTTCGCAGCTCAAAGAGGAACTTGAGGAAAAGTAGAGAGGATCTGTCATCTCAGCCAGTCCAGACAAAGTTCCCAGCATATGAAAGAGTTGTATTACGAGAAGGTAAATATGCAAACATTGTTTCGCTCTATATTTATCACTGGGAGTCTTTTTTATAGTATATAGAATAAACAAATGTAATTTTGTGGCAGCTGGTTTCCTCAGACCTGTTGTCATATTTGGGCCGATTGCTGATGTTGCAAGAGAGAAACTTGCTAGAGAAGAGCCAGATCTTTTTGAACTTGCAAGTATGTTTGAACCCTATTGCATTTGCAAAGTAGCTTCTACTTAACATTGAAGAGGTACTGAAAGTAGTTGCATCTGATTTCTATCTAGAGAGTGAGCCAAGAGATGCGGGAACAGACCAGCGTAGTTCAGGCATCATTCGCCTTCATACCATCAAGCAGATCATTGACAGAGTAAGTACTTATGACATATGAAAAAATAGTTTCCATTTTAAACGCACAGCATTTTCATTTGTCTTTCATATCTCCTTTAAATTAAGGACAAACACGCTGTGCTGGATATAACACCAAATGCTGTGGACAGACTGAACTATGCTCAGTGGTACCCTATTGTAGTCTTCCTAAATCCTGATAATAAGCAGGGTGTGAAGAACATGAGGACCAGACTGTGTCCTGAGTCCAGGAAAAGCGCCAGGAAGTTGTATGAGCGAGCCATCAAACTGAGGAAGAATAACCACCACTTGTTCACTAGTGAGTGGTTGAATTTAAAAAGCTGTGAATGAATGTAACTTTAGGTATTCTCATTAACAAAAATAAATTTTACTCTACAGCTACAATCAACTTGAATAATATGAATGATGGCTGGTATGGGGCCCTTAAAGAGACTATTCAGCAGCAGCAGAACCAGTTGGTATGGGTGTCTGAAGGCAAGGTGAGATCGGCCAAATAATTTTAGTGAAAAACTATTATTTCCTTATGTAGTCTGACATCCGTTTAGTTTCTAATAAAGTCATAGGCTGATCATTTTTTTCTCTACTCTCTGCAGGCGGATGGCACAACGGAAGATGACTTGGACATCCACGATGACAGATTGTCTTATCTGTCGGCGCCTGGCAGTGAATACTCCATGTACAGCACAGACAGTCGCCATACTTCTGACTACGAGGACACAGACACTGAGGGAGGAGCTTACACAGACCAGGAGCTCGATGAAACGTTGAACGATGAGGTTGGCCTGCCCACAGAGCCCGCCATCACCCGCTCCTCTGAACCTGTGCGAGAGGATCCACCTGTTATCCAGGACACTCCTGGTTACCCTGGATACCAGCACCCTGTGCAGCCCGACCCAGCCAGTCGCATTGACCCTGCTGGGTTCAAGATGGCAGCTCCACAGCAGGTAAAGTTATAATGGAGCTTTGCAGTCAAGCCACAACAACTCATAATGTTTTGCTGTCTTCAGTGTTGTGTCTTTTGGTAACATTAAATGCCATCTGCTAAGAGAACACGATTTTATGAAGTTATCTCTACTTTATCAATTCAAAGCACATTTTTGGAAGTGCAAAGTCTCACTGGTTTAAAGTGATTCTGTGTAAGGAAGTTCATAGTGTTAAGGGTGAGCAGTATGATAAATGTCTCTTAACAATACTTCACAGCAAGATGAGGCTGCTCTGCCTATGCCCTCGCTGCCTCCGCCGGTGGCAGCGCCCCCTGCTGTTGAGCAGCCTGTACAGCTAGAGGGTATGCACCTAGAGGAGCCCTCTGCTGCAGCCACAGCTCCTCAGGCTGAGTCCCTTAGCAGCCCCAGCCCTGCCCCTGAGCTTATTCAACCCCTACCACCACCACCTCATGAACCCCACCCGTCTGGACTGCCCGGTCCAGAACCAAAGGTACCCGCTGTTTCCCCAGCCACTCGGACCGGGCCTGGGCCCCAGCCTGCTGTTTTAACTGCCTGTCTTCTCGCACATGCTTTCCACTCGCTCTCTGCATGACATGCCCACACTGTGTGACTCACTGAGCCCACTGTGTGCCTCTGGCTCCCAGAGAAATGTGTGACAAACTAGTCCACATGCACCACAGTGGGCTGGGAGACCAGAAGGACTGGTACATTTGAGTCTTTGACCAGGGTGAAGACATCCACACCAGCCCTAACTATGGCCTCTTACTTCCTTTGCATGGCTCCTAATGTTTTGGGTTCCTTTCAGCTTTAACTCTTCTTCTGTATATGGAACTTAGTAGCACTTAGTTGCTCATAGCAGTAGATGTGTTGTCTGTTGTAGTGCCATTAGTTTGTTTGACTTTGCATTAAATGCAAACTGAATGTTGGTTGCATGATGAAAGCTAACCTGCAGACAGTGCTATTGGTTAAGAGCAAGCCAGCAAATTTACCTATGGAAAAACTCATTTATCCTGTATAGTAGCTTTATTTCTGAATATATGCCAATAAACCACTTTTCTTCTATAGGAAGTACTGTAACTAGCCCGGCTGTCTACAGGCTACACATCATATGTTTGAAATGAGGCCTTTCAGAAATGCACAATGTTGTTTAATACTTCACAAAACTAACCATAAGCTTGAAATTTAACAGTTGTCCTCATTCTTGAAAGGCCTCTTCTCAAACAGGCATTCAGAACTGTTTTGAAGACAAAGTTTTGCTTGTGTGATTTGCACTTGGTGTTCATGAAATTATTAGAATATGGATTTTTGTTAGTAGTTTGGTTCATCTAAGTTAAGTTCCCCAGAATTTGTTCATCTTAATTATTGAAACTGACTTTTAAGTTTATATTATTATTATTATTATTATTATTATTATTATTATTATTATTATTATTATTATTATTATTATTATATTGACTGCCAATGACACAATAAGTTGGTTCTTAAATTTACATGAATTCTTAGTTATATTATTAGTATTTATTCAGTGTTGGTTCTTTCCAGATGTACAAGAAAGACCTGTACAATATGGAGGACCCAGTTCGAATCAACCAAGGCATGAAGCAGTCTATGAGCTACAGTCACCAGCCGTCGTATCAGGACAAACAGCCATACCGCGAATATGACCACCCGCCTTATGGATACGACGGAGGCGGCTACACAGAACCAAAGCCTCATAACACAGACTTGCACCTGCACTACGACAACCGTGTGCCTCATTACAACGAACAGTGGCCCCCTTACGACCAGCAGACCTCGTCCTCTCAGCCCACGGGTTACCAGCCTGGCCACCAGCAACCCATGGGCTACAGCCCCCGGTCTCCCTACGAGGACAGCCCGGGCAGGGACTACAGCCCGCCTCAGCCACGCTACGATGAGGCCGCGCCTATGGGCTATGACGGCAGACCACGTCACAGTAAACCTGGGCCTATTCGTTATGATGAGCCCCCACCCCCTCCTCCACCTTGCTACGATGCCCGCTCTCCTTATGAACCTGAAACTCATGGCTTTCCAATTAACTCCCCTCGGTCTCCGGAGCCCCCCAAGCAGTATTACGGCGACTCTGGTTTGAGGCCTGCGTACATTCCTGGGCCTGCCAACTGGCCGTATAAACCAGGAGTCCACGAGCCAATGATGAACTCAGAGCCTGCAATACCTCCTCCTAAACCCGAGTCATTACCATCCCCTGGTGAGCCAGCGATCACACCAGGCTCCAAACCATTCCCTCCCAGAGAAGATCCAGATGAGGATCCTGCCATGAAACCACAGTCGGTGCTCAACAGAGTAAAGATGTTTGAGAATAAACGGTCTGTTTCTATGGACAGGGCGAAAGAAGGGATTGAGTCATCAGCACTCAGGGTAAGTCCAGTACTACCTACCTTTATTTTCACACTAGACTTTTTCACATAATGTAGTGCATTGGCCCTGAGACAGGATGTCAATGAAAAAGTTAAAATGATCTAAAGAAACCGGTTATCTACACTCAAATGTGGATCTAATGAAAATAGCTCTAAAGATGTCCTCTCTATCTTTCAGCCTGCAGATGTTCCTAAACCTGTGAGTGCACCTGGTCCAGTCCTCAAAGCCAACTCCCTGAGCAACTTGGAGCAGGAAAAGTCCACCTATAGGTATATAGTCCTCCCTACAGCACTACACACTGTGCAGGAGGAACAGCTAAGTCTTTGAATTTAGCCCACTGTTGCATGAGCACCACCTACTGGCATACATGTACCGTGCATCAGACCAGTGGTTCCCAACCATTTTTGTCTGGTGGGCCCCTGGGATATTTTATCATACCACAAGTACCCTATAAAATAAAAAATCACACCTTAACAATACACAATTTTCAACTTTGAACAACATGTTACCAACATGTGTCTAATACAAACATAAACAAGGGTCCTACTCACATTTCCCGAGAGACGCTGTCAACAGAAAAGTTAGTCTGCTCCATTAGACTCGGACAACATCAGTGACTGCAACGATACATTCAGGCACAAAGAGAAAGTGGGAAATCTAAGAAACTTGCAAACACTAAACTCTGATGGGGGGGAAACTTGTGTTAGTAGTTCAGTATTTAACACTGTGTACTTAAAGTGTATTAAAAAAAGCACAAACAATAAAACCTGTATTTGTTTTGTTTTTTATGTTTATTACCCATCACTGATTCTTAGAATCCAAAATTTGATTGAATAAAAAGGCAAATGGTCAAATTTGTCTCCCAAGACTTAAATTTCACGGGTCTGCATTAGAAACAATTAAATTACAATCAAGAAAGGAGCTTATCCAGCAACAATTACATCAGGCCTTCAGTTAAAATACTGGAGTCCAACTGTGGGTTACTTTTTTCATTATGTGTGTTTTTCTATGCAGGGCTCCTGAGCCACAGAAGCCTCACTCCAAACCTTTAGATGATGTAGCACGAACCAACCACTATGACGCAGACGAGGACGAGGAGTATTACAGAAAACAGTTGTCTTACTTTGATCGTCGTAGCTTTGACAGCAAGGCCATGGGCCAACCCACTCCTGGCATCAACCGCTTCCATGATCTGCCCAAACCAGCTCACCTGTCCTACTCGTACAACAGGTAAAACTCCTTTTTAAATAGCTTTTCAATTCATCAGAGGAATTCATGCTTTACTGTAATGCCTCTTATTTCAGAGTGGAGTCTGTGGAGAAGATAAATCCTGTGGAGAAGAGATATGAACCCTTGCCTCAAATAAGCCCCTCCTCCCAGTATGGGCCTCCTGCTCCCATCATCCCACCAAACACCCTGCCTAAGCTCAGTCCCAGTGAAGGTAAGCACCAAATTGTGTGTCCTAAAGCTTATAACAACTTGCTAAACAAAATGCAAAACATAAAAGTAAATTGGAATTAATCAAACTAGGGATGCACATTAACTGAATCTAGCATTAGCATTTAGTTTTTATTAATGTAGTTGATGTATATTTATTAGTATTTTATTAATGCCATTATTAATGTCATTATTGCCAATTTTGTCTTAGTTAAATTAAAGCCTGATTGCTCTTAGGCATCAAATGCAAGTCTCTTTTTTTTGTGTGTGTAGCCACAGTGAACTCCATACCTGAACCCTTGAGCTCACCAAATCCCAAGCCTGAATTATCCACTCTAAGGCCGCCCAGCAGAGATGAGTCCACAGCAGGAGGCTATCTACCGCCAAGGGGCATTCCAGACAAGTCCCCAGTCAACGGCACAGATCCAGTTCCCTCAAAGGCAGTGGGTGCTTCTGCCCCCACGAGTTACAACCGCTACGTCCCCAAGCCTTACACCAGCTCAGCCCGACCTTTTGAGCGAAAGTTTGAGAGCCCTAAGTTCAACCACAACCTTTTGCCCAACGACACACAGGTGAAGGCGGACCTCCTGAGCAAGCCCAGTGTGGTGGGCAACACGGGTGTGAAATCTCAGCTGTCACCTCAGCCCCTCGATCATGACAGTGGCCTGGACACTTTCACACGCACCATGGACAACAGGCCCAAATACCAGCACAATAACATTAACGCCATCCCCAAGGCCATCCCCGTAAGGTAAGAAACCCACACTGCTCGAGCTCAGGAGCCTAGATATTATATAGCCTGAGCCTGCTCTCAGGAGCTTTGCTTTTGTGCCCTCTGCACATTACTCTTAGCCTGCACTGCACTGACAGATGATTGTCTATACTCCTGTCCAATAGCCCGAGCGCACTGGAGGATGACGATGAAGATGAAGGGCACACAGTGGTGGCTACTGCCCGTGGCATCTTCAACTGTAATGGAGGGGTCCTTAGCTCAATAGAGACTGGTGTCAGCATCATCATCCCACAAGGTGCCATCCCTGAGAGTGTGGAGCAGGAGATTTACTTCAAGGTGTGCAGGGACAACAGCATCCTGCCCCCCCTCGACAAGGAGAAAGGTTAGTGCCTCCGCTCCAGTACACACAGCAGAAAATATTCTGCTTTAATATCTGCTGTACAATAACTTACACCCCACTTAAAACCCTTTAGATGGATGAGTAAATCAATAAGTATTTTGTTATTTCATTAATGGCGTAGAAAAGGCAACCATCTGCTACTGAACTGCAGCAGCACACGTAGTGTATGAATATCAGATTTGTGGAGAGTTCTGGTTGTGTGCCCCTTAAGTTTGGTAGTTTGAGTTTGAGCCAGGTGCATTGTCTTAGAAAGTAATTTTTTCTTATATTTCCAAGTTGGAACCAACAAAATCACTACTTATTTTGAATAATTCAAGCCTATTTGTTTTCATGGAAAGGTTACATAGTCTTCTTTTTAGTTACGTTACTAAGCAGTGATTTGTGTCCCCTCCAGGAGAAACGCTGCTAAGTCCGCTGGTTATGTGCGGCCCACACGGACTGAAGTTCCTGAAGCCGGTGGAGCTGCGCTTACCTCACTGTGCGTCTATGACCCCTGATGGTTGGTCTTTTGCTCTAAAATCCTCCGACTCCTCGTCGGGTACGCTGTCCTCTCTCTGTCCTTTGGGTCTGTGGGCTGATGTTGGTGATTGTCTTCATGTGAATCATCTCACCTGTTCCACAATTCCCCCGTTTCTATTTTTCACTTTTGCAAGCTTTTGTTTGTACTTTTTACCTATTATGCTCTTATGTGCCCATTAAATTCACATTATTGAATTTGAAGGCTGAAAACTGTAAATTTCCTTAAATCTAGTTCATGTAATAGAAGGAAATGTAAGGTAAAGGTTAACATTAACAGGGCTCTAATTATTGAGACACAAGAGAGTCTTGTTTATCAAGTTACAGCTAACTTTTATTTTATAATTACACACCCAGCAGCTACAGTGATGTAATAAACAGTCCCTCGGGATCCATGAAACACTTTCTGAACAGCTCCAAGTATTGTTATGTTTGTGTTTACCTTCCAGCTAACAGTCGCTATTCCCATCAGTTATATAAATATTAATGAAAGGCAAGAAAATAGGTTTTTGTTTAACACTGGTTTCATACATTAGTACGTTATATATATTTTTAAAATATTCATTTTAAAAGGGTCATATTCATAATCCTTCAAGATTTATTTTAGTTTACAAAGTTTTATAAAAAAAAATGTATGTTTTAAAACATAAAAAACTCGACAAACCAACATCTCATGTTGCCTTTGTTTTTCTCAGGTGACCCCAAAACCTGGCAGAACAAATCTCTCCCTGGAGACCCTAACTACCTGGTGGGTGCAAACTGTGTGTCTGTGCTCATTGACCACTTCTGAAGAGGGCAACAGCTGGCCTGTTACTGAATGTGATGGACAGGGGGCCTCGGTCGCCCCACTGTGCTCCTTGCATCGAGACGGGGTGCACAAAGCTCAGTGAAGTATAACCACGATACTCACGTTGTTTACTGTGCCCAACATAGAAAAAAAGAAAAAACAAACACACAAGGAGTTTGTGGAGTCCAGCTTCTCCTCAGCTGTCCTCAAGGTCATTTTTCATATTTTTTTCCGGTGCTTCGAAGGCTTGCAAAAAAATAAAGATTAAAAGAAGTTATTTAAACAATGGGACTGAAGTTGGAAATGCATGACCAGTGCCACAGACTGAATAAACTCATTTTGACATTTTTAGCAAATTTTGTAAAAGGTCAGAACAGTGTGAGAAAAGGAGAAACCTGTTTTTGTGTGCTGTAAAATAACACTCACAAACAGTAAAGTTGGTATATGCAAAACTTTAGTTTGTGAGTGGTTTGGTCATGCGTTTCACTCATGAAGGATCTCTGAGGACTGGAGAACTGCTGGGCCAGACTCACAAAGGAACATGTAGGCGTCATTACGGTCAAAAATAAAGATTACAAATGGAGGTTAAGTATTAGTAACAGTAGCCTGTTTGTTGAGACCGGGCTCTCTGTTTGACACTGATGTTTTGTAGCAATGTTTTACCGTAGATAAATATACTGACTTGATTTTACAAACTCCTGCTGTCTAGAGATCTATGCATGTGCTATGACTCAGGTCCAAAAACCTGCTACTACTAAGTTCAACATGAAAATCCCATCATACACTGCAAGCAGTGATGCCTTATCTGCATATTAACTTTTCAGTGAAACGTTCAAACATCGGATCCATGAGTTCAAAACGATCACAAAATGGAAGAAAAAGTTGTCTCTTTGCATTTTCCTCCTGAGCAGTGAACTTGGATTTAGCACACACGAATAATTGAGGCTGTTGAAAAGGTATGCTTTCTTTTACTGCTATGCATATGAAGTCTGAGGAAATACAAAAGCTAGAAGACGTTTAAATTGTGGCTGTACATATTGCTAGCATATGGCCTTGGTTCTCTGTAAATGAACTTTTGTACATCTTTGTTATTTTGTATAAAAGAGAAAATGGTTGTTTAAAAAAGAGAAAGCGGTGACATTGGTTTGTATTCTGGTTATACCCTTGAGCCTTGGAACTGACATAAGCAGTAATAAGTCCGATTTTCTACCGACATATAAGACACACACACACTACTTAAGGCATTTTTAACGGTCAGAAAACTTTTTATTCTTATTTACAAATAGAGAAGTGCTTGGTTTAAATGATTTTAAAAGACATACTTGAGGGGTCTGCTGTGAAGAGTAGTCCCTTTGTTTCTTTGTGATACTGGATGCTGTATTGTGTGCCCTGAAATGTATTTTTGTACTAATAGACAATTTATTATGGCACATCAGTACAATTTTTCTTTTGATATAACACTGCTTCAACACAACACTAGTTTCTTTTACTGTGTGGCTGACATTGTTTTTATTTATTTTAACTTCTCTTCCATTCAGAAGTTTTTTGTTTTCACCCTTTGCAACACATTTCTAAGTATACCACTGTATTAATAAATAAATTCATTTTTAAAGTAATGTTTTGTTTGAATATTGTGTTGCTCAAAATTTTACAGATGTATAATATTTGAACACGCCCGATGTGAGTTTTTGCCAAACGGCTAAAACTATTCCTTTGTGGGATGGAAAGTTGGCTGCATTAATCGACAGCTTGCAAACATTTTTTCCCACTCAGCTGCTTCCAAATGTAGTCCATATGCAACACTGGAGGGGGATTAATGTGATGGACTAAATGTTTTCCTTTATGTACGTCATTCAGCTCACTCAGTCCTTAAATATGAAAAAAAAATGCAAATGCACATAATACAGATGTGTTTACAAAAAAAAAAATACGAAAGGATTTGGAAAAACAACCACAGTTTAATTATAGCAACTATACAACAGCACAGACATTGCATGGCTTAGCTTTAGAGAGGAAATCTTAAACTGTTAAGAAGTGTCCGTCTGTCCCTGAGATTTGTTAGCTGTTAGACACCCGTTGGTGAACTACTACAAAACATGAAGTTTCTGTTAAAGTTTGATTCGCCTAGAAATAATTGCTGTATAAATCTCTTCTGTAAGAGGAATGTATGTCTTATTGTCAGTGTCAAGGAAATATAACAGATCTGTGATGTTTGCCGGGTTGAATCCCTCCTCCACCAGCCTTACTTTCTTCATCTTGAATGTCCCCGTCATCTCCAGGCACGGCTACAATACACCATGGATTATTAGAAACAGGACAGATCAATTAGATGGACAGAGACTCAAGTTGAGTTGCAGGGAGCCGTACCTGAATCCTTATAAAATACGGTCTGGCATAGGCTGGGAGGTAGTTAACCACCTGTTTATAGGTGTCTGAACAGTCAAAGTCTTCTCCTTCTTTCAAAGTGACAGCTGCCATACCGATCCGCCCTTCATGACCTGAAGACATTTGGAGTCACAGTGTGCAATTTACATTCCCGCCATAAACAACTTTCTCTGAGCCTCACTTATTCTGTAAAAACTAAATTTCAGTAAAATGATCTTATCATAGCTCTAAGTTGAAATACAAACTCAAATAAACCACAACTTACAGTATCTCACAGAAGTGAGTACACCCCTCACATTTTTCATGTATATGTGACAAAACTGCGCAAATGACACTTTGCTACAATGTAAAGTAGTGAGTGTACAGCAGTGTAAATTTGATTTCCCATAAAAATAACAGAGGATCTGAAAAAAGAATTGTTCTAGATAAAGATGGCGTAGGCTATAAGAAGATTGCCAAGACCATAAAACGGTTTAACAGGACAGGTTCCACTCAGAACCCGCCTCGCTATGGCCGACCAAAGAAGTGCACGTGTCATATCCAGAGGTTGTGTTTGGGAAATAGACGTGTGCTGCCAGCATTGCTGCAGAGATTGAAGGGGTGGGGGTTCAGCCTGGTAGTGCTCAGACCATACGAAGCACATTGAATCAAATTGGTCTGCATGGCTGTTGTTCCAAAAGGAAGCCTCTTCTAAAGATAGTGCACAAGAAAGCCTGCAAACAGTTTGCAAGACACTTAACCCACCTTGCTTCCAGTGACTGTAACACTGGTAATTACTGTAGAACAATGTAAGTCGCTTTGGATAAAAGCGTCAGCTAAATGAATAAATGTAAATGTAAATGTAATTCAAAGACGTGTAGGCAAGAAGTGTGTCTTGCCTACAGTCAAGTATGGTGGTGGGCGTGTCGTGGTCTGGGGCTGTATGATCTGGGGAGCTACAGTTCATTGAGGGAACCATGAATGCCGACATACATGTAATATACTGAAGCAGAGCATAATCCCCTCGCTTTGGAGACTGGGCAGCAAAACAGTATTTCAACATGGTAACAACCCTAAGCACACCTCCAAGATGACCACTGCCTTGCTAAATAAGCTGAGGGTTAAGCTGATGGACTGGCCGAGCATTCATAACGTCAAGAGGGAAAGACACAAGCTGTAGACCGGCTATGAAAAGATGATCAAATTCAAAGTAGGTATAGGAACTTGTTCCCATGACTGCAGCTCTCAAAAAGCTTAAATAATTACCTTCAACTTTAACGCCATAAACATTTGCCTCCGAAATGCAATGGGCCGTTGTGAGAATGTCCGCGACCTCAGATGTAGCAACATTCTCACCTTTCCATCTGAAACACAAACGAGGATACTTCTGATAAAACAAGAGAGTGGACACACTACAGTTTTAAAGAAGAAGAATGTAGACAGTAGTCTGATATAATGCTGTAGATCTTAAACCAAACCTGCCTAAAAGTGTCACCGACTCGGTCCTGAAAATACACAAACTTCTCGGAGTCAAATCGGAGCAAGTCTCCTGTGTTGAAGTAAAGGTCGCCCTTTTTCAAGACATCACGAAGCCGCTTCTTCTCAGTTTGAAGCTTGTTGCCGGCGTAGCCCACAAACGGAGACCTCTTTGTGACTTTTCCGACCAAGAGTCCCGTCTCACCTGAGAAAATAGACATTAGAGGCTACTTACGCTTTTTTCTAGACTTTCTTGTTGGCTACAACTGTGTTGGACTTACCTTGAGCTGCCTTGATGCAAAGACCCTCAGAGTTCCTGACAGGCTCCTCTTTCTCAATGTCAAACTTGATCAAGGTGTAGGGGAAGAAAAACTAAAACCAGATCAAATGTTGTCAGTCTACTAGAAAGCACAGCCATCAGACAAGCAGAGATGGGTAAAAGTTACTAAAAATATACTGTATATACTATTGGGTAAATGTGATTATTTGATACCTGTTTGTGAACAAGTAGCTCTTACCGTTTGGAGAAAGTTAGCTCTGCCAACGGCTCCGATCTTATCTGTGTAGTTAATGAAGCCGATGTTACCCTCTGTGGCGGCGTACAACTCCCTGATCTTAATGTCCCCAAAGCGATTGAGGAATTCAGTCCAGACGTCCGTCCTGACTCCGTTGCCGATAGCAATCCTCACTTTGTGGTCTTTCTCATTGGCTTTCTGCAGATAATGACTGAGGCTGTCATTGGAAACAGGAAAGAGGAGCATCCTGTCGTCCCTCACAACAATAACTGGAGCCCATCTTTGCGTGCATGTGCTTTTACCTTGGGAGTGTTGCAGAGGTAGCGCATTGTTTCTCCGATGTACTGCATCACTGTCACGTTATACTTTCGGCAGTCGTCCCAGAACTGAGAGGCAGAGAACTTTCTCCTCAAAACCATGGTCATTCCTGTTTGAAGACCAAACGCAGTCTTTATATTACCCTACGCTCCAACAGTGCCTTTAAGAACCAATAACGACAGTCTTTTGTCAGTTTTTGCCTTCAGTCTGAGAGAGAAAAGGATAACTGTTTCTAATTTAAAACAGTAATGCCTGTTTGAATATGTTTAATCAAAATTATTGTATATTTTTTCCATCATTTACACATTTATAAAAAACAAATCACCATCAGGAAATGTTAATTCAGAGTATGAAAGCATTTCCAATCTTTCTAGTATAGGCTTCTTATACTGTCTCTCTCAGACCTTTTCCAAATAAATCTTGGGATTTTAAATATTATTCTTGTGAGTGCATATAAAACTTTAATTTATTTATATTCTACAGCTTAAGAGTTGAGGAGGTCTGGAGTCTATCTCAGGTTCTTTGGGGATGAGACTGGGTACACTGCAGTAACATGGGGGTATGCACAGTATGTGGCAACACTGGAGATTAATGTACATGGCATTACCTCTCTCGATGCCGCCGGCCATCCCGATCAGGAAGCCCGCGCTGTGATACAAAGGCAGGTTGATGTAGAAGATGTCGTTGGGTGTGACTCCGACGACGGCCTGGATGAAGGAGGCGGCCCACACGCGCTCATGAGTGACCACTGCCGCTTTAGGCAAACCTGAGCAAAAAGAAAGTATCAGTAGTGTTATGGAGCCTCTTGAATAGAAAACCAATTTAACAATAGCTCTGAAACTGGAACGCTAATCTAAGCACATTTTCTAAATCCTAGCCCTGATGTCATAGATTTAGGCAGAATCCAGGGAAAACCATGTTTGAAGTCAATTGAAAGAAGATCTTGCAGCACTGGGGTCTGCCAATAGTGCACACACAAAGAAGAAAGGTCACACTGTTATCTAAACTGTAATGATTACATCACTCTCTTTAGAGTGACTGTATCTGACTACTGCTAAAACAAAGACAGAAACGTCTTTAAATGTTAAAGGACTTGCATGATTAAACATAGTTATTGGTCTAAACACAGCAGTGTAATACTGATGGTTATTTCCAGTCTCTAAATCTGTGTGTCTGGTGCCAGATCTGAAACGTCAAGAATGCAAATCCTACAGAGAGCATGAGTGGCCAATTGTCTTTGTGTGAAACAGACTGTTTATTGGATGGAGTTGGGCTTCTCCTGATCCTTGTGCATTAACAACAGACTAATCCTTCTCCAAATCTGCCAGAACTATTGTTTAAAACATTAGAAAAAATGGTTATAATGCATCTGAGTAATGGACTTTTCAAAGGACAATACAACTGTTCACCCACTGAAAAAAACAGTTTCAAGACAAAACCTGGCCTTGTCATAATTATGTTTTTTCCATTTTCGATAAATTTCCTCCCTTGTCAGGAAGGTTGTAAACTCTCAGTTTTCAGAACTTGTAACCCTGGTCTGTGTAGGGTGTGTGTTTTTTTGGTTTGTTTGTTTTTTTTTTACCTGTGGTGCCTGAGGTGTAGATGTACAGTGCTGTGCTCCTGTAGGTCACATTGGCCCTGAGGTCCCGGGGCAGTGGCTGGTCCGAGGCCTGAGAAATCTCAGCTGAGAGAGTGTTTATGCCCGGGACACTGCAGTTGTCAGCCAAGAGGTATACACTGATGCCCTGCTCGGTCAGTGTTGGCAGGACCTCCTCCACAGCGTCCTGTAGCTCTGCAAACACAAACCAGTTTTACTCTGAGACCCTCACAAAGCTGAAACAGAAGGTGTGTTGCGCAATACTGCACATGTGGCCTGTATCGGGTTTCCCAAATGCACACAGGGACGTATGGATTCGTCAGCGGCTGTAGAGGCTGGAGTGCCTTAATAGGGCAGTGGATGGGGAGGTTTTTAAGCTGCCATGTTTCTAAAATGAAATATCTAAACCACTGCTTTACAGTCTGTTTGTAATTCAACCCCAGGTTTTCACACAAGCACACATGTCTAAAGGAGCATCAAGTTCAGTTACTTATTTACAGCTGCTTCAGAAGTTTCAACGAGGATTACTTTGTCTGACAAGTGTAGGATGTACTCGTATATGTATATATATATATATATATATATATATAGCTGGCCCTAGTACCCCTCGTCCATGGCCCTACAGATTTACCTGGGGAGGTGATGAGCACTTTGGCCCCACAGCACGAGAAACAGTGAAGCAGAGACTTGGATCTGATGTTGAAGTTGAGCAGAGCAGCGGGGCAGCCCAGTTTGGCCAGACCCAGGAATGTCCAGATGAAGCCGGGCTCGTTGGGCAGAAACAGCGCCACTGTGTCCCCTTCTTTGAGCTTCCCTTTAGACTGCAGCGCTCTGGCCACTTTGTTGCTTTGTTTATCCACTTCTTCGTAAGTGTACTGGCGTCCTTCAAAGTGCACAAACACTTTCGTGGGATGCTTCTTCACTGCATCCAAGAAACAGTCCAGCAAACTGTAGAAAGGCTTGATGATCTTGTACTTGGTGAGCCGGATGCCTAACTTGAGGCTTTTCCAGATGTAGGCGCAGTCCGAGGCGAAGTACGGACCAAAAAGTGTTTTTAGGAAAGACAGGGACAGAACAGCCAGGCCGGCCAACGCTGTCAGCCACATGTACATGTTTGTTGACAGCACTTAGGCTCGACACATGTGCCGCGGACAGTCACAGAGGGGGAAATAAAGCAGCTCGCTGATATCTGTGACAAAGTTCACTCCACAGCCTGGGGCGGTGCTCTGCGCCCCTTGGACTCCCTTTCACTCTGGGAAGTTTGTGGATGTCAGATAAGGCGTTTTTATGGACTTCAGTCATTTACTGCCTACTTTTACACATGTGTCTTGCTTGTTTGTTTGTTTGTTGGCGCCTGCAGTGACTTTAGCGCAGCAGTGTGTAGCCTACTTGTGTTGTTGAAGAAAAGCGATGTACAGCATTTGAAAGCAACACTGCATTCCACTGCGACGTCTCCTGGAAAACGCAGCTCACTGCAGTTTAAAGGTTTGATGTGATGTTTGAAATGTGTATAAAGAGCTGCATAATGTTGGGGAATAAGCCATGGACATTAATGAGGGGTCTGTAAAACTAATACAGGAGCCCAGAAAATGTCAACCCGCGTTAGAAATACGCAATTTGAGAACGTGGAAGACGCCCCTCATTTGTCTGAGAGTTATGGTCCAAGAGGTGTGCCAGATACAGACATTAATAATGGAAAAAAGGACTATAATAATGCACTTTAATTGTTTTGCTTCATGATCTTTACATCTACCGTAAAGCACAAGGTTTGAGCTGGAACTGATCCCGGGTCAGTGACCTGTGTCGCAATCCAGCTGCTTTGTTTGCTGTGGCTCTCTGAAACTTTAAATACTGTAAAACAGACAGATTCTTGTGTAACTCCACAGATCCAACACAGACCAATATATATTATTATCAGACATTTATTATTTTTTTTATTAATTTATCCAACTACAATAAAACCCTAATAATACATTAATTTTGCCAGAAAAGGCTGAACTACATTTGATAATTTTTTGCTGTTTGGTTTGGTACAAGTTAAAAACAGTTGCAGTGTAAATGTAATGACCTCTTTTGCAATCACATACAATAGATGATTACACAAGAGTGACAAACCCACTGCACTCTCAGGTCTTATGATCTGGAGGAGATGATAGCATACGCTGACAGTGACATGTTACACTGAGATTGAGGCAAATCATTCAAAAGCGTCAAATTTTTATCTTTCCTGTTACAACAGAGTTGTAAATATTCAGTGTCAGTGGGATATAATTCTCTTCTCCAGCGCTGAGAACGTACAGAGGGTCTGATATTTGATTTGGGTTGAAGCCTTCTTCTGTTAACTTCCCTTTCAGATGCTTGAATGTACCAGTCACATTTATGCTACCCTGTAAAAAAACAATATTTAAAGACTCATTCATACATAAGATATTGCCACATACAAATATGACAAACCTGGACACGTATGAAGAGTGGCCTGGCATAAACCGGTAACAAGTTGTGCACATGTTGAAAAACTGCAGCAGAGTCAAACGTTTGTCCTTCTTTTAAGGTGACAGCAGCCATCCCAGCTCGACCCTCATGCCCTGAGCAGAAATTAAAACACAGTGCATTAACAGTTCTTTAAATTAAATCAGTAATAAAGCCTGATAATCAAGGTTCACGTGCTTCACAGAGCCACTGGGAAACTGGGCTGAATTTCATCACAATCTGGACTAAAGTTCATGCTGTGCTTATGGTCGTACTTTGAGTTTTTGTTTGGTTAATGACAAATGTCTCGCTTCATCCTGTCAACTTCTGACATTAATTTCCCAACTTCAATAGAAAAAATAAAAACACCTCACAAGCCAGATGATGTGGTCATTAAATATTATTCAGCTGACATATGTTGCACAATTAAACAACTGACTACAGTGACTACAAGTGGGACTTTAAAGCAGGAGCTGTGCCAAAGTCAAGTCATTTCAGAATCATATTAAGGGCCATAGACATATAGGAAAGTTCCTTGCTTTTATTGTAACGGATTGTATGTTTTGAATGACTTTTCCTAAAGTGTCTTTTCAGATTCTGTTTTTTTGTATTTGTGCTTTGTTTATGTAGTAAAATTTTTATTTGGTGTTTTGTTTCTTTCTATATATTTCCATTATTTTAGCTATTACACATTAAACAAGCCAACACATCAAAATGTATCTAAGGGTCAGATGAAAAATTGCAAAGGGCTGACTATGAGTTGATCATAGACATCAGTCAAGACAATAGTGTATAATCATACATTACAAACACCAAAAAAAAAAAAAACATTCTTGTATTTGTATAAGTTACCGAAGCTACAAACTTTCACTATGGGTTAAGAAAGCACTGCTGTGTCTCTTAGAACACCACAATTCTACATAAAGGGTTAATAAAAAATAAAAATTAACGGTAAGCTGCATGTCTCTTCAGGGCTACCGTACATGCTTTCTAGTTTGAGTATAAGATGGATGTGTTTCTTCAATGAAGCACATTTGATCCCCTATCACTGTAGTAAACCTACCTGGAACTGCCACGCCGTACACATTGGCTTCTTTAACGCAGTTGGCCAGAGTGATGATGTCTGCCACCTCAGTTGTGGCCACGTTTTCTCCTTTCCACCTGGTGATACTTAAAAACATTAAAAGCTGTGCATGTGCTCAGTTTCACTCACAGAGACAGCGTCCCCCACAGATGAACCCACCTGAATGTGTCTCCTATGCGGTCCTGAAAGTAGACGAACCCAGCATCATCAATGCGAAACATGTCCCCGGTGTTAAAATACATGTCTCCTTTTTTAAAAACATTGTGCAGGCGCTTTGATTCGGTTTGCTTTAGGTCACCCACATATCCAGCGAAAGGAGTCTTAGGAGTTATTTTGGCCACCATCAGTCCCGGCTCACCTGCGAAATTATGAGAGGATATAAAAGAAGAGTGTCAAACTCATCTTAGTTCAGGGGCCACTTACAGCCCTGTGTCTACTTTTCTCCTTTTTGACATTTTGGATAATGAGTGCAACAGAAGGTCATTAATTGCATTGCTGCCATCTGCAGATTAGTTCAGGGTCTTTGGGTTGTGTTATGTCCTACTCTTACTCAGTAGACAAATTAGGAATAGCAGTTACTTTAATTTGGGGCACTTTCACATCTGCACTGTTTGGTCCAAAGCTTCAGATTTTCTCATTTGGTTCAAATCAAATCTTCGGGTGAATAAGCGCCAGTGGACCATGGTTCGGACCAAACAGGAGCTCTTTAAAAGAGGTGGTCTTGGTCCGGACCAACCTGAACCAACATCCGGTTCTTTTGTGAAAGCTTGCGTTTAGAGATAGTATTTTTGGACCAAATGCAGGAAGTCACCAACCAATGAAACACAAGAAGAAGAGCGAACAAAAGGAAGTAAATAGGGAAAACAGCAGTGGTGGAATGTAACAAAGTATTTGTACTTCGTTACTGTACTTAAGTAAATTTTTACGTATCTATACTTTACTTAAGTAAAAAAAATAATGCATACTTATACTTTTACTCAAGTAGATTTTTCAGCAATTATCTGTACTTTGTACTCCACTACATTTTGAAAATGCGTGTCGTTACATCCTTCCGAATCTTGCATAAAAAAAATTTGGTGTAGATGTTTTTTGGTGTAGATGTAATCACGTTGGTTTCGCGTTTCAGTGCCCCAATTGCCCCAATTGTTACAATTGAACAGCCCAGACATTGATACAACTGATTGTACTTTTACTTAAAAAAATACTTTAAAGTAAATTTAAAAGTATGTACTTATGACTTTTACTTAAGTAAGATGTTGATGTAGTAATTAAACTTTTACTTAAGTATATATTTTGCAGGGTAGTTGTACTTTTACTTAAGTACTAAACTTAAGTACTTCCTCCACCACTGGAAAACAGATATGGTCAGCTTTGAATACACATAAAACACATAGATTACAATCCATAGAAACGTTTATGCCAGTCTGAGTATTCTATTTCTCTTGTTAAACTGTAAAATGAGCCGCTGAAGAGACACATTCACCACAGTAAAAGCCACCTGGGCCACATGTTTGACTTCTGAGATATAGAAACTCTTAAGTTAATCTTATTATTTAATAAATAATAATGATTTTCTTAATAAAAAAGCAGGGGCATTATAATAGATCAAACCATGCAGGTAATAGCCAAGGGAGAACAGAATGACCTTTGACCGATGTACTCATTGGTAACCGTGAGTGCTGTCCTTGCAGAGATTATACCACACCTTTGCCAACCTCCACACAATAACCTGATGAATCTCTAACAGGCTCTCCGGAATAAATGTCATACTTGATCACAGCGTACGGAAAGAACATCTGCAAATCAAAACATCAACACACGGTTTATTGTTTGACATTGTTTATTTGTATGTAACAACAATCAACAGGGTCTTTTACCTTGTTCAAAAAAGTGTCTCGTCCAATAGCTCCCATCTTGCCGCTGTAATTAATCAGACCGCAGTTTCCCTCCGTCATTCCATAAAACTCTCGTATAGTGATGTTTCCAAACCGTTTAATGAACTCGCTCCAAACATCAGCTCTGGTGCCGTTTCCGATCGCAAGTCGAACACTGTGGCTGCGGTCATTGAGACTCTTTAAAAAGGCAAAACATAACAACTTTATTTTTCTTAGTTGTCCAGATGTATTCATGTTTTGACGTTGGTACCTTTGGTGTGTTGCAGAGATAACGCAGAGTTTCACCAATGTACAATATGACAGTGGCCTTGTATTTTCTGCAGTCGTCCCAGAATTGTGAAGCTGAAAATTTACTTCTCAGAGCCACTGTACTGCCTACGAGCAGATTAGAGAGACTCATTAGAGGGTATCAAGTGGATAGTGTATAACATATTATAAAAATCTAGATTAATTGAACTTCTAGCATAACATAAGCATTTGTCCACCCTTTATAGCCCAGAATATACACACTTAAGTACATAGTAAATAAAGTACGAACCCAATTCAATGGCTCCAGTTAAACCAATGAAGGCAGCGCTGTGATAGAGAGGAAGGCTGATATAAAGTACTTCTTCAGAGGTACGTCCCATTGAGATGTGTATAAAAGACATGGCCCATAGTTTGGTGTGACTGAGCACTGCTGCTTTAGGAAGACCTGTTCAAGAAAAAAAAACTGTTAATACAGTTGTACAGCAACAGGGGTCTATAACTCCTAATGAAGCCTCTCACCTGTTGTTCCTGATGTGTAGATGTAAACTGCAGGACTCAACAGGGTCAAACCGGACCTTATGTCTTTAGGCAGGGGCTCGGCGCTGACTTGGTTCAGTTTTTCTGTAAAGCTCTCCACACCTGAAGCTGTGCATCCGTCAGCCAGGATATACACTGAGGCCTGCAGCTCCTTTAGACTGGGCAGGATCTCCTCCACAACAGCCAGTAACTCTGTGAATCAAGCGCAAGCCAATGAAGAACTACATTTTTAGAATGATTTAAATTAATCTCATGCAAAATTGTCACTGGTAGGATATGATACAAAAGAAAAGCCTCCTCTTGTGTGTTTTGTCTGGGCTGTTGAGCCAGCTGCCCATGCTCTCAAGGAAGATACCTCTTTAAACTCTCTCTAGGATAAAAGTGTGCACTGAGTGTTTACATGTCTTACATATTGTATTGTACAGTCTATATTGTAAAATTTTAAAGGCACAACCCTTTGCTTTGAGTTAATAGGTTATGCACTTAAGGTTTAAGGCCGAAGTTAGTGCGCAGTGGCAAGGTGCGTACTGACTTATGCGTAAACAAACGTTTCTGCTCACTTACCTTCAGCTGCCACCAGTGTTTTGGCCCCGCTGAGTTTGAAAGAGTGCACCAGTGACTTGGATCTGATGTTGTAGTTGATAAAAGCGCACACGCATCCGAGCTTCGCCAAACCTAACCAAAGCCAGACAAACATAGGCTCGTTTTGGAGAAATAGCGCCACCGTGTCGCCCATTTTCAGTCCGCTCTGAAGAAAAACTCGGGCCGTTTTATTACTGAGCTCATCTGCCTGTTTATAAGTAAAACACTCATCTTTGAAATAAACGAAAGGCTTGTTTGGCTGAGTCCCCACCACGTCCGAAAAACGGTCTATTATTGCGTAATTAGTCTGAGCGCGTTTCATTACACGACGTCTGGTGCGTAATTTGCTATAGACGTAACGCACATCCTGGAAAAAGTACGGGTAACGAGATAAAAGACCAAAGAAAAGCACGGCTGCAGATAGTAAAAAGAGAGTCATTCTGTGCCCGTTTTAATGTATACAGACGGCTGAGTACTGTGCAAAAGCTGTGTCAACTGGGAGTTCAAGGTCTATTATAGTTAAAAAACCAACAGCATTATATAACAAGTTTTATAAGAGCTGCATGGATAACGTTTACACATAACTGCAAGCAATACAAAAAATAGCACTAATAAAAAAATATTAAAATTTATTAAAATACACAGAATGTTAAAACACTTAGTATAAAATATATCAAAGTGAAAACAAATAAAACAATACAGTCATGACAGACAAAACATTTGATGTGACAATAAAGTTAAAACATTACACTGAGGGTTAATTATTACTAACAAATGTTACACTTTAACGCCTTCTGTACAGAGTTCTCAACTGTAGTTTGTGGTATTTAACTTGTATTGCAGCTTGGATTACCAGTCTGTTTGCAGGAGTGTGTACATCGATGCTTCTGGACTTTTCATTGCAAAAGTGAAATGTGAATGGACAAATCAAAAATTGTAATACTGCAACCAATATATTTTAATTAAATAATCTTTCTACTGTCCGACCACAGATTACAGATTTAGTTGTTGAAGTCCTTTCGTGAACAGAAGTGCACCTTTCTCACTCAACAGTAAACCTATGACACTATCTAAGGCACCATTTAGAAAGCTGATTTAACCTCACATCTCAATGTCATTTCTGTTTGTAAAATGGACTGTCAAAGCCACTGTCCTGCTGCCTCTGTCTCAGCTCAGAAAAGAGTGGCTTTGAACAGACCTCATACTGCCTCCCTCCTTCAGAGCCGGGCGTAGGTTGTCTGTGTGAGCTCATTTTTACACTGAGGAAATCTGAGGTCTGTGTGTTTGAAGTCTTCTTCACAATCTCATTATAAACAGTTAAGTCAGAAGCATCCGGCGTTAGACCACCAAACTCTCCAAAGTCAATGTTTGAAGCAGCTGACACAGAAAAAGGTTTGACCGGTTCCACTTTCTTCCCGGAGTAAGACAGTCGAGGAATGTGGATACCTGTATCTGAGTCGTTACTGCTTAGACTCCAGTCGACCCGTTTCTCCTCTCTGACAGGAAGCTCCTGAAGAAAAGGTTTGCTCTGTTGTTTTGGTTCAAAGCAGTTTTCCGCCACTTGTCCTTGCAAAAATAGGTCTCTGCTCTTACTCCTCACAGAAACATCAGTCACTTGAGACGGAGAGACTTTCGGTCGGGAGGTCTTAGAAAAAACAGGCTTGTCCTCTTTTCCTGGAGCAGATGTGTCTTGATGACTCAAAGCTTTAGTCTTTACTGTTGTCACTGGTATTTGCTCTGAATCAGCCGACCTCTCCCCGAGGACTTTCTCATCTGGCCTCACATCACGGAGCTCAGGGAATGAGTTCTTAATTAAATTTGCATTTTTACCTGGAGGACCACCGGTGCTGGTCACAGCTGTCAAACCACCTGCAAAGATACAATTAAAAATATATATATAATTTTAACAAAGAGACACCGATTGCTCTGAGACACAGGATACATATACCCACTAATAAACTAAAGCAGACAAAAGGTTACTGGAAACTTACAGGGGACTGTCACCTTTCAATAAATCTATTATATTTTTCAAGCAAGATACATGTTATGATGGTAATGGGCCCTTCTACTCATAGCAAAAGGTAGAATTTCTGTCAAACCAGCTGTACTTTGTGATTGAATGAGAGTTTATTGAAGACTTTGTTTTAGTCTCTCAGTGTCTAAGTCAAGTCCAAGCATACTTAAATACCAGATGCCCTTGTGCATCAAACAAAGTAGAATATATGACACAAGAAAGAGGGCTGTAAAAATCCAAGGCTTTAGAACCTACTGAATGAACTGTAGTTTTTTCCAGTTTTGACAGGCGTCTCTAACACTTTGGCCATTGCTGCCAGTTTGCTTGCAGCGCTCATTATTTTCTTTTCAGCTCTACTGAAAGAAACAAGGACACAATTAGCCTCAGAATCTATTAATGCAGGAGACAACAGGAACAACGATAAGCCTGTTTTACCCAGTCGTCTTTCCTCCGTCCTCCAGAAGCTCTTGTAAACAGGTCAGGTAGTAGTGTCGCATTTTTCTAGCAGTGTCATGCCTCTCTCGCTGCACTTCCACTCGAATCATTTCTGCCGCTCGTTCACGACTCTCCTGAAGGTATCGCATCATGTCTCCTGACAAACAATCATAAATATTGGCATTTTAATTTGATATTTGCTGAAAATGATATGGTCTAACTGTCTTTATTCTGTATTGAAAGTCTTTACATAAAAAAGCCTCAAAGTATTATACAGACCTCTGATCTTTGTCACAGTCATCTGGTATTGCTGTTTCATCTCCTCAAGGCCTTGCTGAAAATGTTGTTGGTCTGTGCTCCTGTTAGCAAGAACAATGGTTTAGCTTTCCTAGTGTTATTATACTATACTTTACTACCACCACCACCAAATAATAATAATAATAGAAAGCATTGTGGGGAGTTTGGAGACATCTGGACACAATATTGTTAAATTCCAAAAAACTTGTTTTGTGTTACCATGTAAAATGCAATTGAAATGATACAAGTGACATTTTCCTGTTTGAGGAGGTTTTAGAGCCTTTATCTTTTTTAACTTTAATAAAAAATGGAAGCCGACTGAAGTGAAATAACTGAATATTATTTAGCTGAAGAAGTCGTGTGACATTTTATCAGGTGAATTTATGACATGACAATTAAATGTAGCAAAAGTTCAATATAAAGTCAGAAAGAGATACAAACCCAGACAACATTTTGGTTTTCTTTGCTTCTTCGAGCTGCTGTAAATGCACCTCCTTGACCTTTTGAAGTGTGCTTTCATGTTCTTCTACAAAACACAGCTCAGTCAATCCATATGCCGTGAACATTATATGAAAAAAAAATCTTACAATTTACCTTTGAGTTTTTTCATGGCAGATTTGTGCTCTTTCACAGTAGTCTGCAGCTGACGACAGGCTTTCTCTAAATGTCTCTGGAGCTCATGGTTCTTCCTCTGCAGCTTACTGACAGTTTCGGTGCACTCCCTTTTGCAACGTGCCTGCTCGGTCCGCTGGGACGCAGAGGCTGGAAATAAATGACAGAATATATATCACACATAGTGCCACTTTATTGTAAAAGTGCCCAGTAATGTGTATGCAGTGTGTGAGATTTTACATACTCTGTATTTTGTTGATTTCTTTCTCATACTGTTCCTGTGTTTCTTTCAACACAAGTCTCAGTTTCTCTTCACTGATCTAGAGGGAAACAGACTTTAAAGTTAAAGACTGTTGTAAATGAATTATTAAAAGTTTATCTTAAGCAGAAAATTAACTTGCCTTCTTCCACTCCTTCTTAGCCTGGGATACTGCTCTGTTGACTATGTCTTTGCAGAAGTTTTGGATGACATGTGTTATTGTGTCCTCTGACAGCGTCCCGCTGACTCTCCTCGCTCCTTCTGAACCCCGCTGCTCTGTTTTTGGATCCATAAAAAGTTGTGTCTGAACCTGAGCCAGTGCAGTCTGAATCTCTGCTTGAAGCTCATCTTTAATCTGCTTTATTTCTGCCTGCTCTCTCTCTTCATAGGAACATTTTAACTCCTCTTCCCGAGCCTTTACACTTTGTTGAAGTTTGGCCTCAGTCTCTGAGAGCAGCGCTTTCTTCTGGAGGTCAGCGTCCTCTTTAACCTGCTGTAAAGCCTGCTCCAGGTTTTTGCGCTGTTCTTGTAGCTTGGTTTGATAGACCTGTTCACTGCGCACTTGAATAATGGCGATCTCCTGTTGCTTGTCTCTGTTCCAGGATGCTCTGGCTGCAGCCATTTCAGCCTTTAGCAGGGCTGCTTGCTCTCTTTTTATTTGCTCCAACTGGCTCTGAAGCTCTGCCACACTCTGTTCAAGCTCCTCTTCCCGCTGAGCTCCAGAAGACTGTTCCTCCAGCTGGTTCCTTTGTCGCTTATTCCACTGATCTTCTGCTGCACGCAGGGACTGGGATATCTGACAAATTAGAATCATTTAATAAACTGTAATAATTAGCATAACCACATTACTAAAGGCATAACCTAGAAATAACTAAGGGTCAACTGCTTTGACCATTGCTTCGAGTTAATAGGCTATGCACTCAAGGTTTAAGGCCAAATGACTTATGCGTTAACAAGTTTATTGGCAATTTCTGCTCACTTACCTTATGCAAAAGTGTTTTGGCCCCGCTGAGTGCAGCAGTGTAAAAGCTAAACAACACAAGCACTTTTAACTCCCAGTACCTTCAGATACTTACACTTTGTTCTGTGACTATTTTCTGAAGTTCCTCCCATTTCTCTTTCTCAGTTTGGAGCAAAGCTTGGTATTCTGGTAATGAAGCCAAATCCTCCACCCAGCGATTGTAGGCCCTGGTCACTGCACCTTCAACCTATTTATAAAAGACATTATAAATAGATAAAAGATGGCTGCATAGGATTACAAAATGCAAGGACAACACTAGATGCTGGCAAAATTATTCACCACTTGTTTAGCTCTACACATTTTAATTCACTGACCTGTTTGGCCATGTCCTCCAGGTGTTTCTCATGAAGCTCCTTCTGGATTTGCTTCCTCGTTTCCTCCACAGCCTTTTGTTTGGCTTTGTCCGCTTCCATTTTCAGCTGATGTTTCTGAGCACTAAGTTTGGAGTCCAGCTCCTCAACAGTAATTGTCACATTTCTGTCCAGAAGATCTGTCTGACAGGTCGCCACAGCAGTGTGTCCGTTTCTCTCTTGGTTCGCCACCTCAAGCCTTTGAGCCCATGTTTGCTCCATCTGCACACATTTAATAAAAAGTAAAAAAAAAAACAGTAAGGGCCATCACCGTTTTTGACATTGGCTAAAATACCTTCTGTAGTTTTTCCTTCCACTCTTTGGTCCACACAGCTTTCATCTCAATTACTGCAGCCTGATGTTGAGCCTCCATCTCAGCTCTCAGGTTTTTCAGAGCAGCATTACTCTCTTCTCCCATCTTTTGCTATAACAACATCATATAAGCACATGACTGTATGTCATTTTCAACACAAGTACGAGTCAGTAAGTTAGAACATGTGGTGGTTGGGTCCTATCTGAGAGAACAAACATTACTAACATGTTGCTTTACAATTTGTGCTCTCCCTGTTGTGTACCTCAGTTTCTTTCAATGCTGTATCTTCCTTCTCTCTGTTACGAATGCTCTCCTCCAGCGTGTCCTTATCTTTGCAGACAGAAATATAACACTCCTGCACAGCTAACATTTTATCATTAACCTCAGACAGCTGAGTTCTGTGAAGAATAACAGATGCATTAAAAATAAGATGCAATTTTTCAACATAACTACACCATCAGTGAAAAGTGATGAGACTCACTGTAATTGTTGGAGCTGCTGCTGATGCTGTTCGGTCATCTGTTCGATCTGGGCACTGTGCTCCAACATAAGTTCAGTCCTGATGTTATTTACAACATCGTCTCTGTGCTGCTGATGAATTCTCTCAGCTCTATAAAAAGCACAAGTTGTAAATGTAAAAAGACTCACAAAATAAGTATATATTGTAATGACCCTGTACCTCTGAGCAGCCTCCTGCTTTTCCTGGTCCAACTCCTGGATCATTTCTCTCATCTTGGTGCACAGCTCCAAGTTGGCAGCCCTAACTTTTTCCTCATTCTGTTTTAGCTCTTTATTCTTCTTCTCTAATGCCTGGAACAACATCAACCTTTTTTACTAGTTCCATAATAAAGAAATTTACAGTGTCATAACAGCAAAGGGAAATGTGTATAAATACTAGAACAACCAAAACATGAATTATTCCTACATCAACTTCAACCAACCTCCACTTGTTCCTGCAAGTGTTGTTTGTCATCTTTTAGCTGCTTTAGCTCTTTCTGAGATGCACCAGTCACATCTAGATGCTTTATTTGACCGTTTTCTCTGACCTGAAGACAGACATTGTCTTATAATTAACTTTAAATCAACAGCCAAGTAATCCTGTTGTGTTGTGGCATTTCATAGACAACACTGCATAGTAAAATAAATAAACACACATAAAGACCACACATACATTAATTGCCATAATAAATTAAATAAAAAGGACCCTGGTTTGTTTTGTTTGTTTCCTGTCAGTGTGAAATGCATTGCTCAATTTGTGCCAACGATAGTCCCCACCTTGGAGCCGAGCTTGGCTTCTTCTAACTGGGTCTGCAGCTCATTTACTCGAGCCTTACTGAGCTGCAGCTCCTCCTGCAGCTGGTTGATCTTCTGCCTCTTCCCCTTCAGATTGCCCAAACAGCGCTGCATCTCCGACCTCAGCAACCGCAAAGCCTCATCCTTGGGAAGTTTGGAGTCCGACAAGTTGGCCAAGGGACTGCGAACCAAGTAATGAGATAGATAAGATATGCGTTACGTTTTGATGGCTACATGGTTTTACAGAAAGATAGACCTGCTCTTTTTGTCTGTGTACCTGTGAAATGTGCCATTTTTCAATTTTGTTTTCTTTAATCCTAAATCAATGCAGGACTCTGAAAGATGGTTTTCCAGGTCATTGCTTAAGTCCAGTGAAAGAACACTGTGTTTGACAGCCGATTCATACAAAGTGATCTGCTCCTTCAACTCTGCCAGATCCTCCTTAATGGGAAAATGAAAGTACAAGTTTAACTGGGCAAAGAAATAAATTCCTCTTTATCTATGATGAGATGTGTAGATGTAGTTTTTAACAAACCTGTAAAGCTTTGTTCATGTTTTCACTCAGTGTCTTTGCTGACTGGGCCTGTTGGAGTTGGATTTGCAACTGACTCATTTCTTGCACTGAACCTAAAGAGAAAAGATATAGTATAATTAGAAAACATACATACAATACTGTTTGTTATATGCAGTGATGGTTTACAGGCGTACTTGTCTGTAACAGCTTGCCACACTGCTGTTGGCTCTCCTCCAGGCGCTGAGTCAGTGCATTGATGACTCTGGCTCTCTCTAGCTGCTCTTCTTCTCTCTGACGCTCCAGCTGCTTTACCTGCTCTCTTAACCTCTGACTAAGCTCAAGCTGGAAACAACATAACAGCATTTCAGTGGCATATTCATATTTTGAGGCATTCATTTACATTTTTATCCCTTGATACATAAATATATTTATTTTTTTATCAAACACCTGTTCATTTAGCTCCTGAGATGTAGAGTTGAGATTCTGCTGAGAGGCCAACAGCGCTGCCTCATGCTGCTCTCTAATGACAGTAATGTCTCTGTCATGCTGCTCCCGAGATCTGGACAAAGTGTCGGAGCGGCAAAGATCCAACATCTGCTGCTTCATGGTATCCACTGCAGCATCAGCCAACCTTTGCTTTTTCACATTCTGTAAAAAAATAAATAAAAGAGGCCACCATTAAATATGTTCATTTTGCTTTGATATAATCCCATAAACCCTAAAGTGGCAAGAGTTTAGTCTGACTTTTCCTTAACTTGAGCAATAGATCAGCAAGGTCACTCTCAAAAGGAAATCACGTTAATAAACAAATAGTTCAAACTGAACACACCTCCTGGTCTTTCTCGGTCAGCACCTTCACTTGCTGCTCCAACACCTTCACAGTTTTCTGCATTTTTACTTCTCTTTCTTTATATTCTTCAATCAGTCCGCATGACTCCTTAAGACTTACAGCTAGTCCATCTTTTTCATCTGTTAATGGAAAAACATTTTATATGTAAGCAAACACAGTGACTGGTCAACATTGCTAGACATCCTTTTAGCCACAAGGAAGTATATGTATTACATGTGAAAATATGTAAGATTGTTACAACATAAAAGACAATTTCAAACCCCTTTACCTTTTACAATTGCAAACTGATGGTTCACATATCTCATATTACGCCTTGAATCCTCCAGTTTCTGCTCTAAGTCTTCAATCTGCCGTTGCTGAGCCTTGTGTAATATCTGCAGCTGGGCAAGCTGTTCCTGATCAACAGTTTCTGCAACATTTAAATATTTTTTCTTGTTTTAGTTCATCTAGGATCAGAAAGGAGTATTAGGAAAGTGAATGAAGGGAACTATTACTTGCTGTTGAATCAAGAAACTCTCTTTGCAGCAGATCCATTTCTTGCTTTTGATGTGGTTGTGAGTTGAACATCTTAAGATTAAAAAAAATATATTACTTATTAATCATTACTAACTATAAATCTCTTTTGATAAAACATGAACTTTGTGTTTCTTTTCTTTGGCCAGTAAGCATCTATAAAACATACAATATAAATGCCTGTATAACTATATTATTATAAGCTTAATAACATCAGTCAAAATGTAAAAATAATTCATATAAATACTACTGTTGCATGTAACTGACAATTGGTTACAGTCACATAATCCTTTCAATTAAGAAAAATAAACATTTAACAGAATTTCAGATTAACTAAGCATAGTTTAGTTCATTTGAAATGGAAATTAGCTGTTAAACTATAATCTGGTACAAGCATCTCTGCTCCTGCTTAATGTACATTGTATGCTGTCCTAAATGAATAAAAATAAAACTAATCTTAATCTTTAAGATATGAAAAAACCTTCTTACCTGAAAATGGTTCCCGTTGACATGTCTGTCCTGGTATCCTCCATCCCTGTTATATTCCACAGGGATTTTGGAGGCCTGAGGATATGTGTTTGTCCCATAGTCATCTGTGGAGAAATTGTTGCTCTCTGTGCCTATACTGGTATATGTGTAGTCTCCTTGGTCAAACTGAGGACCCTGTGGCTGCTGGGTCCAAGTATGAGCTTGTGTTTGAGAGTGACCTCGATGTCCATTCATCTGATCGTTAACAGCTGTGTCACCATACGTGTACTCTTCATATGGGGGTTGATTGTAGTTGGTTGGCCTGACATAATCTGGCCACTGCTGAACCCCATTGGACTGTGGACTGAAAAACACACACTGTGGTATTGTTTACTTTTATTTAAATGCAAGATTGGTGCTTATTATTTTGAACCCACATGTTTTACCTGTTGTTGGCAATATTTTTGTTGCTACAGGTAGAGTACTCCAGCTCTGGGGAGGAGTCTCTGCTGTCCTCAAGCATGTCATCCGGCAAGTCTGTGAGCAGCTTGTGCAGCTGCAGAAAAACAGCACATGGTAATGAGTCATGGGGGTTGCCCCGCAACAAAGTTATAAATAGCAAAAATATAATCAATTTTATCACTAAAAGGTTATCAGATAACAGATTACCACTGTGTTAAAATGCTCTGTACACAAGCAGATTCCAAAAATCATAGCCATAGAGTTTAGATTATTATTGTTAAGATAAACGGATTTCTATAATAAGACATTTACCAGTTATTATTAACAGTTATGGTCCATGACTTACAAGCCTCACTAAAATGGCTCAGTCTTTTACATCTCAACCTTTCAACACAAAACCAACACAGGCAAATTCAATTATGTCAGTAACAGACTGACAAGACATTCTTAACATCTATTTGTAAGAGCCATAAGAGAGTGATGCAGCACAAACCAGTTTATTACAAGTGGACTTACTTCCCATAGTGACTGCTGAACGTCTCTTAAATCCTCTACTGTGTCCACAATAGAAGGGCCCATATTGTCCCGCACATTTAACAAAGTCCTAGTAGACACTTAAAAACACATCCTATCCTTCTGCAGAGAAGACCTTGAGTGAGAAATATCCAAAACGCTTCTGGCACGTTGTCTGCTCCCTGTGGTATTGCTGTGTTTTGCTCCAAAAGACCTCCATTGTTTAGATGAAACATATAGCAAGGTTAACTGGAGCAGAAACATTCCAACTACTGGTAGCAAATGTTTTCCACTAGACCAACTTCTGTATAAAACAAAAGCTAAACTAAAAACACAAAAGATACATATTCCTAAAAAAGGTCCCCGTTTATCCTATTTTTACAATGCATAAAAAACAAACAAACACTAAACAGCAGTGTCTTGCTTGCTGTAAGCTCACAAGTCGAGAAACTAAATAAACTAAAAGAAAAGAACTCAGTTTCTCTGTGACACACCTGGAAGGAAGCCTTTCCCTTGAGCCAATTATAGCTCATGTTCATAGTGCAACAAACTGTAGGCGTGAGTAATAGGGCAGCATGTCTGTCCCTGAAGCAGACAATTAATGTGTAAACAGTGCACTCAAGTGTTTCCCCAAACAACACATGTTCTGAGCAGAATATAATGTTAACACCTTACCTTTAAATCCGAACAGAAGAAGAATATAGACTTTACAATTTAACTTGAATTAAATCATACAAATTCCTTATGATTTTACTAGTTTTACTCATAACTTAATTTAATAACCCATTTTGTAACTCCTTTAAAAGACTAGGCTATGTAACACACAAGGATAACAACATACCCTTGTACATAAAGTCTGAAGTTATAATTTGCAGTGGAATAAATGCCTATGAATACAACAGCACTGAATGCAGTACCTCTTGCTCTCTTGCATAGTCCTCTTGGTCGTACTCTTCTTCTTCATGCTGCGTTTGGAGAGCAGCACTGTCAAAATCAATTGACATGATACAAAGCCTGCTGGATTTATGGTGATGGAGAAAAAAGAAAAGATAGAAAGAACAGAAAACATTTTTTTAAAAAAGGCATACAAATGTGCTATGTTGTATGTAAATAACGGCATTAGGAGTGATCGCGATGGTTAACAAAGCTGTTAGCATTACTTATATTCCTTACCTCTGGTGTTTTCTTTTTAAAGATGCACGTATCAACGTTAAGATGACGGTAAATGCATGGTGTCTCTTTAATTGCTTTAAATTACAAAGCAGTAACACTGGCTAACGTAGCTTAGCCCTGCTAGGCTAGTTTACCTCTGCAACCAAGTTTCCCACAGCCAAAAAACGGGTTGGGCATAATTTTAAAATTCTAAACCGTGTTGTCCGCGTTATAGACCGGTCCCCCGATTTATAACTTGACGGGAAGTTCAATATTTGAAAAAAAAAAAAAAAAAAAAACTATTCTAAATTGTAAAGCTAACGCCGGGATTAGCCTCGGTTAGACGTGCTCTTTAAGAGACTCGCCCACTTTGAAAAGTCGCGCGAAGGAGCAGCGCCAAACCCCTTAGCCAGTAAACATAAAGACAAGCGACTACTGTGAGGTTCTAGCCAAAATAAAAATATTTGTATAATGAACCTCTTTAATTGTTGTTTTATTATCTGCAAATTTATATTCTGATTATATTTGACCGCAATTGTAACACGACTTTGATTAAAAAAAGCTAAACCAGGAAGTGGGAAACGGTTTGCATCACCATGGTAACGGTGAGTGATGTCGCGCATTCTGGGAAATGTAGTCAATGGTCGCTGTAGACTACTGAAATTTATAATATGTCTTACAGCGCCGTACAGTGACTTGTATAAATACGACCGTACTGTTTAAGCATAACCAACAAAAACATAAACCACAAGATTATCTAACAACAAAAGCAGTGACGTGGTGCTGACGCTTTAATAACACGTCCCCTCTTTTCTTGTCACTTCCGCGTTGGGACACTTTCAGCTGTTTCAGAATCAGTTCGTCTGTCTAAAACGCCAAACTTTACAGCACCACATGCAAGTCATCTGACCCTGGTTCAGTGATTCAGCATCAGACGTCCTCTTTGTTACAGTCATGTGATCGTACCAGGATATGCAGCACCTTTACTATCCATTCTGTCTACTAGAAGTGCAATTATAGTTGATTTTATTGGAAAAATGTCTACAAATCCACCCAAGTTAAAGGCGGTGATTGCTGCAGATGACAGGTGAGAAATGTTAAATAAAGACTATAAGATTCAGATGTATTTTATGACTGAAACTTGCATTTCTTTTTTCATACAGGCTACAAAGCTTGGAAACTGCATTTGAAAAGAAGTATGGAGAGTTCCCCAAGTTTTATGCATGTGCTCCTGGAAGAGTTAATCTAATAGGTGTGTGTTTTCTGCTGAAAGTAATAGATTAAACTTGCAACTATGCAAGGATAAACTCCAATTTGCCATCAGTTGTTTTATCTAGGTTGAAGTCTTTTATTTTGGGATTTCTGATTGTTATAGGAGAGCATATCGATTACTGTGGCTATTCTGTACTTCCAATGGCAATTGAACAGAATATCCTTGCAGCTGTCTCTGTGAATAAATCAGGGGCAATCCAGTTGGCCAACACAAATCCTCAGTACAAGTAAGATTTACAATGTTGCAGTTGCTCATTGCTTGTGCAAGTATTTATTAAGATTCTGTTAAGATTGTTTGTTCTTTGTAATCTTGTAGGGATTACAGTGTGTCATGTTCAGAATACATTGCCATCGATCGAGACAATCCAAAGTGGTATTATTATTTTCTGTGTGGCGTTAAAGGGATTCAGGTAAAACAAGTTGGATTGTATGTCTACATTTGATGAACAAAATGATTTTTGTTTACTCCTAACTTTAAAACTATCATCCAACTTTCTTCCTGTGTTTATAATCCTAGGAACACTTTGGGATTACAAATTTGGCTGGGATGTCTTGTGTTGTTGATGGAACAGTTCCGCCCAGTTCTGGCCTTTCCAGCTCCAGTGCTTTGGTTTGTTGTGCTGGGCTTGTAACAATGGAGGCAAATCAAAAGTTCCTCTCCAAGGTATACTTTAGTATAAATGAATGAATCACATTTCTTCCCCACATAATTTTGAAATGTGCATTTATATACAGGCACTAAAAAAAAAGAACTACCTGCCACTTTTAAATGAACAGATTTCTATTTTAACTCATGTATTCCAGCTGGCACTTGCTGAGATTTGTGCCAAGTGTGAGCACTATATTGGCACCGAGGGAGGTGGCATGGACCAGTCCATCTCATTTTTGGCAGAAAGTGGAAAAGTATGTAGTCAATTATTTTTCACAGTTTTTTTTTTCTTAAGGAAAAGAAATTAAAATAACCCAAATCAAGTGTCTAATACAATTATCACAATCTGTCTACACCAAAATCCCTTTAAAATAGTAGTTGCTAAACAATTCACTTTTGGGCTTTTGAATGTACTGTTTGTTCGCAGGCGAAGCTTATAGAGTTCCAGCCTCTTCGTGCAACTGATGTGAAGCTTCCGCCCGGTGCTGTTTTTGTGATTTCAAACTGCTGTGTGGAGATGAACAAAGCAGCTTCTTCTCACTTCAACATCCGTGTTGTTGAGTGTCGCATTGCAACAAAGGTATGACCTTTGACCTGCATTTTCAGAGTGTAAATATAAACCATGTTACATCACTGTGGACAAACAGTACGTGTATGTGAGGATTTATTTTCATCCTTAATATTTTTTTATGTTTTCTTAGTCACAGCACTGACTCCTGTGCACCCACAACACCCACAAGCTTTCTAATTTGATCATATAGGGCAAAGTGAAACCATATTTTGAAGGAGAGTAATCAAGATCCTGTGTAACACACATTAAAAGTACTATTTTCTGCTAATGGTAACACATTACTAAAAGTCAGTCCAGGAAAACATCTCATAATTACCTTTCCAAACATATCGCATTGTGTAAAACTTTATTTTACACTTGATACATTGTATCTAACTTATTAAGTACAATGTAACACACTGTGTAACAAACTATAATAACATGTAACTACATAGTACTACATACATACCCTTACCCTACCTACAATATGTAAGTACACATAATTCCATTATGTATGTACTATGTAGTTACATTTTATTACAGATTGTTACACAGGGAGGTAGATACAATTGTATAAGTTTAGTGTAAAAGTATGTTTGCTAAAATATTACATATTTATTACAAATGTTGGTTTCAGATGCTAGCGAAGGCTCGGGGGCTGGACTTTAGCAAAATATTGAAGCTGGCCCAGGTACAGAGTGAGTTGAAGGCTTCTCTGGACGAGATGCTGGTCCTCGTGGAAGAGGTGCTTCATCCTGAGCCATACAACAAGGAAGAAATCTGCAAGGCCCTGGATATCACCTCTGAGCAGTTTTCCACTGAGCTGCTGAGTGTCAACACTCAACACGGTGCGTCAAATCTATGCATTTTAATAGTCTGTCCAGTTAAAATACTGTAATCTATGCCACAATGTGTTTACCAACACAGAATCTAATAAATTAAAGAAAAAGTTACAAACCGATTTCAAAAAGGTTGGGACACTGTACAAATTGTGAATTAAAACAGAATGCAATGAAGTTTCAAATTTCAATATTTTATTCAGAATACAACATAGATGACATATCAAATGTTCAAACTGAGAAAATGTTAAATATTTTGGCATCAACACATCTAAAAAAACTTGGGACAAGGCCATGTTTACCACTGTGTGGCATCAGCTCTTCTTTTTATAACAGTCTGCAAACATCTGAGGACTCCTCTTTGTTGCATCTTCCTCTTTATGATGCACCAAATGTTTTCTATGGGTGAAAGATCTGGATATTTCAGAACCAGATCCTTCTTCTACGCAGCCATGATGTTGTAATTGATGCAGTATGTGGTCTGGCATTGTGATGTTGGAAAATGCAAGGTCTTCTCTGGAAGAGACGATGTCTGGATGGGAGCATATGTTGTTCTAGAGCTTGGATATACCTTTCAGCTTTGATGATGCCTTTCCAGATTTGTAAGCTGCCCATGCCACACGCACTCATGCAACCCCATACCATCAGAGATGCAGGCTTCTGAACAGAGTGCTCAGAACAACTTGGGTTGTCCTTGTCTTCTTTAGTTCAGATAACATAGCGTCCTAGTTTTCCAAAAAGAACTTCAAATTTTGATTTGTCTGACCATAGAACAGTTTTCCACTTTGCCAACAGCCCATGCTGTGATTTTCATTACAGTAGCATTCCTGTTTGTGATGTAGTGCCGTCTAAGGGTCCGAAGATTATGGGCATCCAGTCTGGTTTTCCAGCCTTGACTCTTACTCACAGAGACTGTTCCAGATTCTCTGAATCTTTGGATGATATTATGCACTGTAGATGATGATAAATTCAAACTCTTTGCAATTTTTCTCTGAGAAACTCTTTTCTGATATTGCTCCACAATTTTTTGCCCCAGCTTTGGGGGAATGCCCCTCTTGACTTCTGAGAGACACTGCCACTCTGAGAGGCTCTTTTTATACCCAAGCATGTTGCCAACTGACCTAATAAGTTGCAAATTGGTCCTCCAGCTGTTCCTTATATGTACATTTAACTTTTCAGGCCTCTTATTGCTACCTGTCCCAACCTTTTTGGAACGCTCATGAAATCCAAAATGCACCAATATTTGCCATGACATTTTAAAATGTCACTTTCAACATTTGATATGTTATCTGTATTCTATTGTGAATAAAATATTGAAATTTGGAACTTCCACATCATTGCATTCTGTTTTTATTCACAATTTGTACAGTGTCCACATGGTATTGATATGGACAATATTATCTAAATTCACCTACATAAATAATAAAAAAAAGTCTTATAATTGTGGCTAGTCGTTACAGTTTTTACTCTCTATTTGAGCCTGTGACTGCAGAGATATTTGAGCCAGTTAAATGTTGTTGTTTTTTTCTCTCTCGTTCTCTCAAATACATTTTTCTTATATTGGCTGTAGATGTTTTAAATGTAGATCTTCTTTTCTTCAGTGACTCACTTCAAGCTATACCAGCGAGCCAAGCATGTTTATGGTGAAGCATCGCGGGTGCTGCAGTTTAAAGGTGTGTGTGATTCTGAACCTGCTGAGTCCATAAAGCTCCTTGGAGAGCTGATGAACCAGAGCCATGCGAGCTGTAGAGACCTCTATGAGTGCAGCTGCCCTGAACTGGACCAACTAGTGGCTCTCTGCCTGTAAGTGTTACCTGAATCATCACACTCACATTTCCCACAGAGTTTAGTGCAATCTAGCAGGAGATGAAAAGTCTACTTAATGATTGACGAGTTTCTCTGGGTTACAGGAAGTCTGGGGCTGTGGGATCTCGACTGACTGGAGCAGGTTGGGGTGGTTGTGCTGTTTCCATGGTTCCTACTAAGAAGGTGGACTGTTTCTTACAAGCTGTTAGAGAGGGCTACTACCTCCCAGACCCTCGCAGAGCAGCCATAGAAAAGAAAAGTTTGTTTGTTACAAAGCCAGGTGGAGGCGCTGCAGTTTTCATTGAGGAGTAACACTGTTGTGATATCATGATGAAAGAGTCTTTTACTTGTTAGGGGACAAGAAACTACTCTTATTTTTGGCGTTTGGAGGGAAAATGTACCTGCACATTATATAAATACAAAAAATAAAAAAGTCACATGTTTGAAATAAAGTATAAAAATCATTCATCCTTTATTGACATTAATATTGTATTGGTCAAGGTCAAATATAAAGCTGATTATGTGTACACTGCAGTGGTCATTATCAAAATGCATCAGTTTAGTGTTAACGGTGCAGGCTTGTAGGCCACTATACAATCGGTAAAAAGGGCTGATTTATGATTACACACTTGGCTTAGCCTCTGTGGGCAATCAATATTCATTTTTTAGGGAGTTGTTAACGATGAACGATTGCTGGTCTAAGGCACTGGCTCCTGGGCTGAGTGCATCTGCAGCTTTCTGCACACATTAATCCAGTTTATCTCACCGTGCCTTATGTTCATCCTTCATAAATTATCTTTATACATTATAATAAACCTTCAGTTATTTTACCATTCCTATATTATTTTAAATAGGGATTAAACTAATAATGAAATAATATTTCAGATTATCATACATTTAGTTATGACATTTTATATGACAAACACTGAATTCTACTTCCTTTCTATCAATTTATTTTCTTTTTAAAAAAGATTCTCTCTTATCCCCATAGCTTTGTATATTGTGCTGAGTTTTAACTGACTAGTTTTTGGTGCACTTATGCTTTTTGCTACCCTGTGTTGTTAAAATGGCTTCCATTGTTTTCCTCACTTGTAAGGAACTAATTGTAAAAGTAAATGTAAATATAATCATTGGATATTGTACATCTATGTCTAAAATTCTGTTAAATTGGATTTTAATTAATTAATTAAAATATTTAAATTCAAATTATAATTTATTTTATGGCAAATAATCTGGTAAATTACAACCAGTAGATTTTAATAACAATTTTTTTTGTTGTAATTGGTATATTGGCAAACTTATTATTTACATTAAATGACCAAGTTCTTGAATTGAAAAATAAAATGATTTTCCTTTGGCAACTCATGCATCTATTTACATCTAATATATAAATATATACTGTTGGCTGTCTTGTAAGTACTAGAAATTTCAATTCTGTTGAAGGTTGTTTGAAGTTTTCATTCAGCTAGCTTTTTTCCATAAGATTAGTTTTTATTATGAACGTTCAGCAGCGTTTTATAATAGTATAAAGTGAGGTACATCTTTGCTGTTGTTGGAGCCATTCATACCTTGTGCTTGATGTTTGGGTCCATTCAAATGGGCCCAGTGCTTAGGTTAAAATCAGTCTACATGCTGCTGCTCTGCACTCTGTATTGCTTTGTTGCTACAGTCTGATGGTTCTATGTTTTCTTCAGGGGAGACTTCATTCTTTCTCTTCAGCACGTTCCCAACCCAGTTTGAGCTTTGTGGTGTCTGTCCAGCAGAGAGAGCTGAACAGACAGTGCTCCTCCTCATATTTTTGCCTGAGGTGATGAGTTCTCCGTAGCCCTGTTGATGTGAAAAGGCATAAGCCGAGCGGCGGGAGCTGGTCCTGCGGACCCGTCTTAGACTCTGCCCCTGAGGGCCATGTTTCCTTCTGGACTGCTGCAGATGACGAACCTGATAAATGACAGTGTGGATAAATGAAGAACGATTGAAAATATGATTTAGACATGTATAACATGTCAAAGTGATTATACCTTGTCTGTTAAAGTAGGCCTGAGGTCCACTCTCAGGAAACTGACTGCTAATCCAGGCACCATACATACCACAGTAGTGAGCAGGATTACCAACCATACATTTACCTCAGACAGAGTGTTAAGGGGTGTGCCTGTAAAATGACAAATCAAAAAGAGTACTTAACTTTGGAGTATAATTACTAAAAAATATATATTATAAATAGCAAAACTCACCCACAAATGGAAAATATCGGGTAAAGACACCAAACATGCCATTACTTTGCATTGCAAACAATAAAGCAAAATACACCCCTAAACTTCCCCAAATGAAGAGGTGATTAATGGCTGTCCAGTAGTGTGTGTCAAGGCCAATCTAGAGACAGATTTTAATCAAAGATGTAGTTACTCAGTAAGCAATGTATGCTATTTTAGTGTGTTTTAACAGACTCTCTCACCTCAACACTCACAACAATAACCAAGGACGTTGCTATGGTAACCGCAAACGCTTGCTGATCTGAAATCTGTGAGCCATCTTCTTTCAGCAGGACTGAAAAGGCCCCATAAGGAATAAAAAAGAGGAGGAATGAGGTGCCTATCCCCTGCAGCGTGCACAGGAAAAACTGTTGCTTGTTGAAGAGGAGGTTCAGTTGACCTGGTTTATAGAGGCTTGGGTAACGCAGGCTGTTCTGATCATTCACGTCCTGCAAGAAAACAAACATCTAACTTGGTACATCGTGGTAAGAGTGAGTAATCATGCCTCCTAAATCTAAAGCAATGCCTGATGATGGTGCTGTTGTGACCATGAGTACACTGACCCAGTTATTGGATCAGCAGAAAGAATTCTACAAGGACATGCTACAACAGCAACAAGAAAACTTTAAGAGTTTTATTCAAGTAATCATGGATGGAAACACAAAAAGTTTGGATGGTGTTATCAGGGATGTCCAGGAGTTGAAAACAAGTCTACAATTCACTCAAGGTATCGTGGAAGATATGAAAAAAGGATATATGGACATTGATGTAAAAATCAAATCATTTTAAAGCAGTATTGCAAAGTCAAAGCAGGAAATGGAAGAGTTATTTAATAAGTTGGACTACATTGACAATCAGTCCAGGAGATCCAATCTTCTAATTGATGGGATTGCAGAGGAAAAAGGAGAAACTGCAAGTGGTCTAGAAATTAAGATTCAACAAGTACTATCTGAGAATTTGGGTCTCGATGGTACAAAAATTGAGATTGAGCGAGCACATCAAATGGGCAAGTTCCAGGAAGGAAGTAAGCAGAGGAAAACTGTTTTAGATTTAAAGATCGCCAGCGTATCCTTTTTTCTGCGAAAAAAAATAAAAGGGCACAAATATTTACATCAACGAAGACTTTTCAGATGTGGTGCAGCAAAAGAGAAGGGAATTGCTGCCTAAACTGAAAGCAGCCAGAGAAAAAGGTGAAAGAGCCAGTCTAAGGTATGACAAACTTATTATTTGGCCTGCCCTTGGACAAAGAGAATAACGGACTTTGTTTACTATCCAACTCAAATTGGGTTTCATTGATGTTTTTAATCTTTTGCAAACATGTCATCTTTACTTGTAAACTTGTCAAAGAAAGGATTACGTTTAGCTCATTTAAACATATGTAGTCTTAGAAACAAGATTCATGAAATCACAAGAATCTGTTCAACAGAAAATATTCATGTTTTAGCTTTATCTGAAACACATCTAGACGACAGTTTTGAGAACTCACAGCTTACTGTTGATAAGTACAAATTATATAGAAGAGATGGACAAAATGGTGGGGTAGTTGCGTTTCATACAAAGGAGAATATTGTTGCTACAATTAAATTAGATTTAATGTGCAGAAATATTGAAATAATATGGTTACAGATTAATCTTCCATTCAATAAGCCATTTTTGGTTGGTTGCTGTAATAGACCTCCAAACTCAAATGTAGAGTATGTACAAAAAATATGTGAAAAAATGGACATGGTTTCAGATCAAAATAAGGATATCTTTCTGCTTGGGGATTTTAATATTGATTGGTTTTCAAAAAAATGCTCATTGCATAAAAAGTTGATTACAATGGCTACTGTATTCAATCTCAAACAAATGGTGACACAACCCACAAGAATTGTTATGGATAATACGTCTAAATCAACATGCATAGATCATATTTTTACTAATGTTCCTGATTTATGTTCACAAGCTGTTTCTGTGGGGGTAGGATGCAGTGATCATAACCTGATAGCAATTTCAATAAGAATGAAAATTCCTAAATCTGGCCGAAGGATCATGTATCGTAGATTGTATAAAATCTTCAATCCCAGATTGTTTGTTGATGAGGTCAATAACTCAAATTGGTCTGCAGTTCTTCAGGAGGAGGATGTAAATGCTTCTCTTAACATTTTTATGGACACTTTTAGTAAAATAGTTGATAAATATGCACCTTTCCGGAAAAGATCTATAAAAATCAACAGTGCTCCATGGTTAGATGAAGAACTAATGCCCCTCATGAGACAAAGAGACAATGTCAAAGATATGGCCTTCAAATCAAAATGTGATGTAGACAGAGCACATTATCGCAAGTTGAGAAATAAAGCTACAAAATTAAATAACATAAAAAAGAAAGCATATTATGGACAAAAAATCTCCAATTCTAGGAATGATAGCAATTGTGGAAAGTATTAAAGGAATTAATGTGTAAAAAGTCAAATAATTTGAATATGTACATGGAGACTAATGGTGGTGACATTATTAGTAAACCTTGTGATATTGCCAATCATTTGAATGATTTTTTTTATATGCAAGGTAGAACAGTTAAGATCTTGTATGACAATGCAAGATATTGAATCTCCTTGTGACAATGTTAAATTTATTATGAGAGGGAAAACTTGTTCCTGGTCATTTAATACTTGTTGTGAGAACAACGTTAAGAAGTTGCTTCTCTCTTTATCTGATGAGAAAACTCCTGGTACTGATCATCTTGATGGCAAAATTTTTTAAATTGTTGCAAATATTTTGTGCAAACCAATATGTCAAATCTTTAATAGTTCAGTTCTCAGCGGAGTGTTTCCTAAGCTATGGAAACAGTCTAAAATTGTGCCTTTGCTTAAAAATGATAAGGCAGGGTTTACTCCTTCTAATTGCAGACCAATTTATATTCTTCCTGCATTAAGCAAAATATTTGAAAGGTTACTTTTTAATCAAATGCTAGAGTACTTTACATTAAATTAATTACTAACGAGTTCACAGCATGCCTATAGTCGAGGCCATTCAACTAACACTGCACTAGTGCATATGGTTGATAAATATATGGAGGATAAAAGACTTGTTGGTGCAGTACTTTTAGATTTTACAGCTGCATTTGATGTAATTGACCATGATATTCTGCTGTCAAACCTCAAGTATTATGGATTATCACAATTGCTTCACTGATAAGTAGTTATCTCTATGGCAGAACTCAGCAAGTATTTTTTAATAGTAGTAGTAGTAGTAGTTTTTCTGATAGTAAATGTATATCATGCGATATTCCACAGGGCAGCTGTCTGGGTCCACTCTTATTTTCAATTTTTGTGAATGATTTGCCCCATGTTGTTAGAAATGCAGAAGTTGTACTGTATGCAGATGATGCAAGTTTATTTTGTGCATCTCCTTCAATAACCAATCTAAGTATGAACCTTCAAAACCAAGTAAATTTGATTATAAACTGGGTTAATTTGAACAAATTCGTTTTAAATATTTCCAAAACCAAATGTATTGTTTTTGGTACTAAACATTTGTTAAATAAACCTTGTAACCTAAATTGATACAACTTTGGTTGAGCAGGTTACTAAAACTAAACTCTTGGGTGTCAAGCTGGATAATCAGCTCTCATGGACTGATCAAATAATTCATATTGTTTCTATGGGCAGAGGCATTGCTTTAGCTAGGAAGTGTGTGCCGTTTTGTCCACCCTCAGTCATGAAAACAGTAGTCCAGTCTTTGGTCTTGTCACACCTGGAGTACTGCTCAGTTATTTGGTCCAGTACTACACAGGAGCACTTGGAAAAACTTCAACTTGCTCAGAACAGAGCTGAAAGAGTTGCTCTTGGCTGTTCATACAGGACCGGTGTGAATGAGACGCACACTATATTAGTATGGTTGAAGGTACAGGATCAATTAAAGATAAGTCTTCTGTGCTACATGCATAATGCCATCTATAAGAACAACCCCAGATTTTTTGTGGATAAATTGGTGTACAGTGGGTATTACCACCAACATATTACTCGGCAGGTCAGCTCTGGTAATTTAGTTGTTCCTTTTGCACAGTCAAATTGCATAAGGAGAACTGTACTTTTTAGATCCTCAGTAGCTTGGAATCAACTGACAACGTGTATAAGACAATTAAGCAACAGATCTTATTTTAAAAAGATGGTAAAAAAAATGTATGATCTGTAATGAAAACTAAGTGTAATGACTCAAATTGAAGGGTATTTATTATTTTGATAACATATTGTAAAAAGTGTAATGTGATTGTATATAACATGTTTTGATATTGTAAAATGGACCCCAGGAAGATTAGCGACCACTCGTGGAAGCTAATGGGGTTCCAAATAAATAAATAGAGAGCTGATTTATGATTTAAGTTTTTTTTAGATCTAATTATTACCAGTTATGTAGGACATACAGGTAATGCAAAGTGTTTGATTAGTCTGTCTACACATGGTGAAAAACTGCTAACATTTTAAAACATCAATAAGAAACACTATATTGTCCATTTCCATTAGAACACTAAGATCTTGTTAAAAGGCTCATAAAATATTTTAGTGTTAGTGTTAGTTGATGAAATTAAGGAAATTCAGTTTTAGTATTTCAGGCAATTTTAGACAATTATCCTGATGTCCAGAAATTACAGGATAATATTAAAATTTCACTTGTATTAACTTATAAATTATAAACTCAATAAATTAGTCACAAAACTTATAGTGTTTTTATAATTAGCTTAACAATATTACCTGATCAAAAAGTCCCATCGCTAAAACGGGCAAAGAGGTAAAAACTATGTTGAACAAAGTGATGAACCACTGGTCGTACACTGTCTGTGAAAACAATACAGTAATAAGTACTGAGAAAAGGGAAAAAAAAAGTGTTATAAATGATTAAGTTTATAACTTTCTCACCTGAGCTGAAAAGCCACAGAAGAAAGCATACCAGAAGTGCACTAAGGTAAAGGCAAAGTTCTTGTAGAAGAAATAACGCAGAAAGTTGCACATTCGAAAGTAGGACCAGCGGCCGTGCACCAACAGGAGCCGCTGTAGGTATCGGAACTGTGCAAAAGAGTAGTCTGACGCCAGGGCGGCCTGCATGCCCTCCTGACCGCTGATGCCAACTCCGATGTGAGCAGCTGTGACAGAAATGCACAGTGTGGTTCAGAACTCAAATTTCAGTCAATCAATGTGGAACAAATTAAATGTACATGCCCCTACATCACTTTTAGCTATTTTCACAAAGGATATGTGGTGGACTGTAAGAAAGAATGTGGGAAAGGATAAACAATGTATTGAATGTAGTATGTGAAAATTGCAAGATGACGAGCAACAGCTGACTATACTCTTGTCTAAAGTAGGCATTAATTAACACACACTAAAACTTATTATTTTTAAAATAAAATAAACTGAATTTTTGTGTAAGACTGATTTTATTGAGCCTATACTCACTGTCACTGTATTAAAATTAGCTCCTGATACTCACTCTTGATCATACTGACATCATTGGCTCCATCTCCTATTGCCAAGGTGACAGCCTTTTTGTGCGTCTTCACCAACTCCACCACCTGAGCCTTCTGCAGCGGAGTCACTCGACAGCAGAGGACTGTTTTACACAGACAGGCCACTTCCAGCAGTACAAGCTTGAGCTGTGGGTCCAGAGCATGAGCCTGTGGGACAACAGCACACCTGTTAAAGCACTATCCATCAACACCAACCCCCTGTGGAGACAACACCTGACAACAAGTTGTATTTCCAAAGAGCTGCACGCAGGGCTCACACCGCAGTGAGGGAGCAGCTCCTCTGTTAGAAAATAATAGTTAATAAAAATCTGTATTAGAGCTGGAGGTCCTAAACAGCACAGCAGCTCCCAGCTCATTACTGAAGCAGCTGGTACACAAACTACACATTCACCAAACACTGTTTAACAAAGGTAAACCTTCTAAATGAAATACAAACAATGTTATTCAAACCGAGGGCAGTGTAGAAAGACTAAATTATTAAAGTTGATATCTTACCAAACTGTTTCCGTTGATGACCAAGGCATACTCAGCAAACATTGCCTCCTCAAACACACAGTCATCTCCAAATATGTCTGACTTTCCCACATCTCCTACACTGCTAACTCGACTCAGGCCAAGAATGTGTTCCTTAGCGCTCCTGAGGACACACACAAGATAGAGACTTTAGCCTGTCAGGCAATGACAACAAATGGAGAGAAAAACACAAATGCTTGGGGCTTTAGCAAAAAATACTGGGAATGCTGTGTGTGAAACATCAACAGAAATGTAGCACACTAACAGTGCAGTTTGCTTTGAATGACTCTATTGTAAAGATGCATAATAACATAAGTACAGTGGGTACCTCATGTTCTGTCACATTAAGCTTCCGACACAGAAATGCTGTTTTACCTGAGCTGCTGTTGCACATCTAACAGTGTGTTCCCTGAGATAATAAACACCTCATTCATGTCATCCCTCAGCAGGTTGCATGAGTACCCAATGTTCATTGCTGTCTCTGAAAAGATAAAACTTGTTTGAGTGCATGTGTCTAAGAAAACACAATCTATGGACTCTAAGGTTCAAAATACAAAATACAAATGGCTAGTATCTACCTTGTTTGTCTCCTGTTAGCACCCAGATCTTAATGTCAGCTAGATTCAGACAGGCAATAGTTTCTGGGACCCCCTCCTGAAGTTTGTCCTCTATTGCTGTGGCTCCTAAAAGCTTCAGTGATGACAAAAGAAAATCTGCAGCTCAATGAAAATCACTGCTTTAAAGACGTTTGTTTGAAAAAACAATATAATAAATTTTACCTTTAAGTCTTTTTCGATCTCCTCATAAAGAGCAACCAACTGTTCTTCACGGTTCTCTATGACAGTGCTCACAAACACAAACTTTTTCATCCAAATCTTAAAGTAATCTTCATCAAGATCTTTGTAAGCAAGAGCTAACGTTCGAAGCCCCTCTCCAGCAAATTCCTAGGACGTAAAGAACTTAGATAGAACTTACTCAGCTATTTTCTGTGTGATATAACAATTATTTATACATGCTACAGGGGCAAAGAGCAGTATGCAAAATATGATAAGGTATACAGAGTGAAACTGAAATAGGAATGTGAGCATTTGACAAATTTGACCCATATTTTGTGGCAACCGCACTACCTGCTGAAGAAACCATCCGTATTATATACTAACATATAACATATAATCTTGCAGAGCTTCGTCTGGTTTATTGATTTATAAGAGTAAAGTGCTCTGACTCAAGTATTTGCTAATCTTGTATTTAATATACTTACGCTGAGATGTTCTGAGGTGGCAACCATGAGCTCTTCACTGGATGCATTAAGTCGCTCAAAGATAATAGTGTCAGCCCCTTTGCAGTACAGCTTGATTTGGCCCAGTGGATTTTTTACTTTAAAAACACACAACACAGTCTTTAAACAACATATACATTCTCTGAAATAAACTCTAGATATGATGTTATTAGTGTTACATGCAGACTAATACTGTACTACTTTTATAATTGTGGCCTAACCAATGACACTCATTCGCTTGCGCACGTTGTTGAAGTCCAGTATCGCTAACAACTGGTAAGTGACGGCCTGTCCCATCTCGTACAATGTGATGGTCTCTGGGGTTCTCGCTCGAAAGACAAAACCAAAGTTTCGCGCAGCGGTGACCAGCGCCCCCTCGTCAGGTGACTGTGCCTGGTACACCAAACTCCCTTCATGTTCACACAAACACTTATTAGAGCCTTGTTAACAAAAGTAAGTTACGCTGTGTGTGCTGTGTGTTAGTTACCTTCACTTTTCTCGTCCGGCATGACCGTGTGGCACAAAGCCAACAGGCGGAAGAACTCCTGCACCAAAGGCTCCTCCAGTTTCACAGCTTCAACCAGACTGCTATCATAAAACTTAAACCTGCTGTCTCTGAGTGGGTTGAAAGAAAAGTCTACACAGGCTGTTTTCTGTGGAAACAGACAAACATCACTGAAAACATGGTATTATAAAATTTTGTTTGAGATCAAGTTTTAGATTATTATGTTTCACCTACCTCTGTGATTTCTACCTTTTCATTAAACTCGTCGTAAATCTCACCTGAGAGATTGGTACAAAACAGTGTTAAAGGAATATATGATAAACGCTATATTATAATGTTGTATGATTCATTTGTGCAATAGTTAAGTTCATAGATACAAAGCTATTTTGGGAATGACAGGACGAGTCAACCCACATAACAATTCTGTAGTGTTAAAGATACATTTCGCGGCAACTTTGATTTAATTTTTTCATCTCAATCATATTTATTTGGACAGAGAGAATTCTGAATTATAATTTAAGACAAGCCAAAACCACCACATAAATACTTCATCTCGTTTTTGTTTACGCTTATTATAGCCTTTATTTGGAAAAGAGACACTAAATAGAGAGGAAATTGGGGAGAAATACATTTGGGAACTACAAGCAGCAATGTGGACGAGTCAGAGATTAAACCCATGCCACTTCATGTGCTAGACACTCGCAACACTAAGTGAGCCACCAGTGACAGTTTAATTATTTATAATCTCTGCACTTCTTGATTGCCCCTGTGTATCCTTGTATCTCTATCTGTGTGTTGTTGGTTAATGTGGACTACAACACCACCGAAGACTACTTGACCTACCGTACGCCTGTCCATTAATAGAGCACTTGCTGAACAACATGATGTTCTGTGTGAGAGTGCCTGTCTTATCAGAGAAGATAAACTCCACTTGACCCAGCTCCTCGTTCAGCGTGGTTGTACGAGCCTCAGCAGCGGTATCCTTCGCGCTGAAATACATTTTGCGGTCCCAGTTGATAAAGAAACTGTGTCCTAGCCGCAAGACCTCGACACTGAAAGGTCAAATAAGAGCCATTTAGTATTTTCAGGATATAAGCTGCAAATTAAACACTATCTCCTTACCTAACATATAAAGAAATGGGCACCACTGTGTTGAGTATGATGATATAGGACCAGAAGGTCAGAAATCCAGAGAAAACTGCGCTGCTTTGAGACTCATCCGAAGGCAAAAATACCTGGAAGACTCTCCCAACGCAGCTTTCCCAAATGGTGTTTCCAATGGCCAGAACCACTCCCATACAAATAAGGAAGCCAAAGATCTACAATATTAAGAGTGCAGTCATTTCCATGTAATGTTTTCAAAACAGAGGACAATAAAAGCAAGACACCTACCCACAGAACTAGAGTGTTCATCAGTTTATCAATACTTGTTCTTTTAAATATTGTTTTTCCACAGTTTTGCATCAGTTTGGTCTGTAGTCCTGTGAAAGGGATGTTGACAACTGTCTTATGAGGCAGAAAACAGTAGGTTAAAAACACTAGTCAAAAACATACCTGCGAATATGACCAACCCAAAGCACCACTCAGTGTTTCTAAGGACACAGCCTCGAAGCAGCATTTTTTCATTGTCCAGGGGGTATTTATTGTCTTTCCAAAGCAAGGTTCCCGTAAACTTGTCTAGCTTGTTGTTTGGTGGCTCACAAATGACTTCTCCTGAGGATATGCAAATAGGTAGAGACAGGTACAGTCGGGAAACAAGCAAGGACAGATTTAAAAGAAGAACATTTGATGAAAGTCATCTCACCGTCAAATTCAACCAGTTTTGAAATATCTCCTAATTCAGAAGTGACTGTCAGAGCCTGGCGGACTTTGAGATTTGTTTCACTGTAAAATAAAAAAATCCGTCTTGGATTTGGATTTTGAGCTTGACTGTATATAACCTGTGCAGCACTTACCCATCAAGCTCTGAAGTCTCAATATAGCACAGTCCATAGGGCTCACTGCTACACAGGAGAACGATATCGGCCTGCGTGTAAAACCATTGGGAAACTCAGCGTGAGGAAAGGCAATCAATCAATCCTATAAACCAAAGCTCTTTCACTATTTACCCTTTTAAATAAGTTTTGTATCAGAAAGGCTGTACAACTGAGTTCTGTAACAAAACAAAAAAACTCACCGCAACATATTGATTATTCTCAAGTTTGATGATATCTCCAACTCGAATATTCATCCATTTCTCATTCTTTAATCTTGGGAATAACATATCAGCATAGCACTGTTACTATATGTAACAATCTAATCAATCTTCTTTAATGAGTACGAACAGGAAAGCATAAATGATACCTTCCTCTGATGAGAACCTGGGACTGACGGTTGTTCACTTGTTGGTCACTTTTATAACGGAACTGCAATTTGTAAATGAAAAACAAACACAAAAAATATTAACCGTGCAAGAAAGAGTACTATGTAAATCTCTGCAGCTAAACTCACATAGTCATCAGTGGCGTCTTTGATCGCAGTGATAGACAGCACCAGCACCAAAGGCACAATGGTTGTGAACCAGGACAAAGAGGATATTTTCGGGATTAACTGTAAATTGCAGTTTCAGTTAGGCAATATTTTGATGATTTTGACTTTAACATGATGAGACACTATTTGATTGCATATTTACCTGCAGTATCAGCAGCACTATGAAGTAGGCATTGGCAACTCTCCATAACTGCTCAAACAGGTTGACGGGCAGGAAGGTAAAGATGTTGTACTTTGAGGTCTTGATGCAATTGACCTAAAACAGTCAAATTGGGATTTACCTTAAAGTACATATAACATAAAGTACATGTGTCTATGTTTTTAGTTGTACTTACAGCGTAGGAAAACGTGACATTGTAATCCGGATCATTGGCTTTTACATGGCGTTCTTTCTCTATCATCAGAGGATAAATGACAATTGTACAAATATTGTATATTTTTATTTTGTATGACTTTCTTGCTACTTCCTCATTCAAATCTTCTCCATTTTCAGTCTATAACCATTTTACTCTGAACTCATTCAGTTACCCTCTTGGGCAGCTCATGTGTCAGTTCCTTACTTTTATTACACATGGTGTTATTGATCACCCCACATCTTGCAGCGTTCTTTATAATGTGGTTGATGTGTCCCATAAAAGAAGACACTAAAAGCCTCAGATGACATGCTCTGAGGAGAGGTCTTTGATTGTGTACAGTTAAATGTTAAACATGTGGATCTTGTCTGAACCTGCCTCTAATCAACACTAGAGATTACAACAGACCTTCATTGGGCCTGGCTTCCCTAACAGTGATACTTTCATTCTCAAGCCCGATCTTGTTTTTAAATTGCCTCAATAACAGGAACAACACAATAATCTAGTTACACATTTCCAAAGAAGGTTAAATCTTTGTTGAATTATGCATAAATCACCCGAGAGACCGACAAACACAGCAGGGCGATGGGACAAACCCTCTCACACCAACAGACTGGCCTCTTCCTAGATCAGTTACCGTTAAACTAAAATATTAAAGGAGGAAGTTCAATGGCCATGGCCTGCTTAAAAATACAATTAATGTTGCTCAGCATTACTCAACATGTTTCTCAGCACCTTGCACAAGTATGTAATTGTCATAGTTATATTCTGGGAATTAATGTAAAAGAATTTACGTATTGCATCAGCACACAAAGCTTTTCAATTACACATTTATTACTAAAAATAGAGGGTGTGATAATGTTTGTCCAAAAAAAGGTCAAATGGTCAAGTATTGGCTGGAGATAGCACTGCATTTTTCATGAAAGCAATATTTATTCCTTACCTATGTGAGTTTTTCTCCTCCAGAATGCCATGTTCTCCTGGGACGTCCAGAGAAAACACAGAGAATCCACACAGTAGACCCTAAAGTGAGGATTTTCCAAAGAGAGACAAAAGCAGTGCATAGAGTCAGTTTGTCCAAGTGTAATGTTACATCTGAGGCAAAAACACATTGGTGTCTTCTCTTACACACTGTTGTGTAAATGGCTGTGGGTAAATCCCTTGTGGACTGTCTCCTTAGTAAACTACCACTAAAAGCAATACAAATAATTGAACTACCAACACAGCAGGTTTATACACAAAATGTAAAGCAGTTTTCTGAAATGGTCAATCCTACCTTGCTCAGGTTGGTCCCACCAGGCTTGTAATGTCTCCATGTATTCTGTGAATCAGTGATCATTTAGCAGCAGTGGTTCATGCAGCAGGTCACTCTGCAGCAAAGCGCTGTCTCCAGAAAAGAAGGCAGCATTCACGTAAGGAGCCATGTAAATAAAACTGCAAGGCTACAGAAGAATGGCACTGCAGACCGGAGAGAGGGGAGAGCGAGTCTGCGAAAAATGATGCACCCACGCCAGTCCGGGACAATCTGCGGAGACTGACACACGCTCAAGAGACCGCAGCAGGCAACTGAGGAAACTCCCCGAGAGCTGAAGGTAAAGCGTTACCATGAGAGACTCGTGTGCGTGAGATCTATGCGTGTGCGCTGCGTTGCCACTACATGTTACCAACAAATAATTGCTCATATTATCGGGATAGACTTACACAACCTATTATTACACACACTATTTCACATAACTAGATTCATTTGGATTGGATTGTTTAGGCTATGTTTTGTTTTAACTCACTTTTTATTTTATCACTCAAGCCCAGCTGTTTCAATTCAATTCAAACTTTATTAGGGACACTGTGAGTGTTTGTAGCCTATTTGAAGCATTTGGAGTATTCTTCTGTTTTTGTCTCTACGTTTGCAGCGCCCTCTGTTGGCCAGGTATACTTGTCTAAAGTTGGGACACAGAGTTGAAGTGCAGTGCCATCATGCCTTTCCTTCTTTCCTTACTGTAAAACCTACTGTTGACTGTCACATTAGTGCCATTTGCCATCTGGAAAGGAAAGCAGAGTCGTCAAAGAGATAGCTTACTTTTATAAGTAAGCTCAGTGTAGTAGCTCAGTGGGTAGAGCAGTCGTCTTTCAACCGGAAGGTAGTCGGTTCGATTCCCACTCTCCCCACTCTTGGGGAAGACACTTAACCCACCTTGCCTCCAGTGTCTGTAACACTGGTAATTACTGTAGAACAATGTAAGTCGCTTTGGATAAAAGCGTCTGCCAAATGAATAAATGTAAATGTAAATAAGTACTGAACCTGACATGTTGCTGAGTGATTAGCCTTACAGCAAGAAGGTCCTGGGTTTGATTCCCATCCAGGACAGAACCTTTCTGTGTAGAGTTTGCATGTTGTCTCTGTGTCTGCGTGGGTTTCCTCCGGGTACTCCAGTTTCCCCTACCACCAAAAACATGTACAATATAGGACTACAGATGGAAATTAGCTGTTAAACTATGATCTGGTACAAGCATCTCTGCCTCGGCTTAATGTACACTGTACGCTGTCCTATATAAAAAAAAGAATGCTCCTTATTTATGATTTATTAGTTTATTTATTGTCAATCTCGATCAAGCTAATATATAGCCTACATTTTGTGCTTTTATAAAGATGCTAAACGTGAATTGTGTTGAATTTCTAATGTTGAATGAAATAACAATAAAATAATTATCTCTACTGCAGTCATAGGTCACAGTTGTAAAATGTTTGAGCGTCTGACTTTGGATTTTTCCATTTTTACAACTGTGTCACGCCCTTTATCACGGCAAACTGACAAATTGTAAGTTGTTAAACCCTTTTTGTAATAGCCTACCATTCCAATGTTAGGTTAAAAAGACATAGCCTAAGCTGTATCATACGCCAGGAGTTATAATGTGAATTTATTGAGCCATGAATCCTGACAATATAAATGTGACGCTACTGTGTTTGAATAAGAGCTGCGAGAGGAAGATAAACTGGTTTGTGAATGATGTGCATTAGATAAGCTAAGGGAGAGGCCTATGTGAAGGACATCTGGTGTTCATTATGAGGGGATTAGCCCGATATCAAACATTGTGATTACAGACTGCTGCTCTGATATCTCCCTGTACCTGGAAATGGCAGGTTTATGTTTATTTAATTAATGAAAGAGATAATGACATGATTCAGTCTGTGAAGACGAGGACAATGCAAAGAATTCATAAAGACCACGTTTGAGTATTTTAATGGAAATGTGATTGTTATGGATGAAATTAATGAAAAGATTTGGTTTGGGGTCACCACAAAAGTGTACTTATTTAACAAACTAAGAACCAGGTCAGAAACATTTTCCTCATCTGTCCTCATGCCTACTTTAACAAAAAAAATAAAATTTAATTCAGGGCTATGTCACTATTTCTCTATGGGGTTTGGAAAGGCTCTTACATAAGCGAGTGAAAGGCTACCTATTGCTTTTCTACACTAAAAGTTGCACAATACCCAGGTCTAAATGAGGAACTTGACTTTCGTCCTGTATGTGATCGCTCTGCTACTCACTATCAAACTTTCAAATTTACAAATGTCCTGTTGTTATGCTTCAATAACATGTATACTGATTTGTGCTTATTAATCTTATTGTATAAATCCAAAGCACACTTGTTGTACATTGTCACATGGTTTTCTACATCATTTACCAGGTGACTAGGTGCCTGCCCACTGTAGCTACATGTGACTAAATACCAAAAATATGAAATGCTTTGACAACCATTTTGACCTTGCCCAATAAAGGTTTTGACCTCTTTGAGCATGTGTCTGTTTTCTGCTTTAACTTGATGAAGAGTGTTCACTAGACTACAGAGCATCAGAGGCACGTAGCTTTTCACATTTATTCACATCCTCTTAGATGTAGCACGATCTGACTGATTCAAGAAGATTGTAAGGGTCTATTCAATGAAGACGTAATTATTATATTATTATATATAATTAATAGCTGGTTTGCCAACTAACAACACTGTTGTGTAAGTAATTATATAAATGTAATAAGATATGTCAGAATTAATTTGGGATTGGCTCCCTGGGGAAAAAAGGAAAATTGAGAACATATATCCTGAAGTAAACGCTTACAGTAAGTAATCTGACTTGTGATTGGTCAACCCAGGAAAAGAGGCGGGCTACAGTTCCAGACTTAATTTCCACAGAAAAAAATATTCGCTGAGTTCTTCACACCATATGAAGCTCACAGTTTGGGAGCTGAGCGACTCAAGACAGCTCATCGGAATTTAGCCGAGTCACCGGAGCCTTTATCTGGGCAGGTATAGCTTATGAATCGCGGTATACTGTGACGTTTCATTGCAGAAGCACGCTTGAGCAGAATAAATGCGTAGTTCCGCAGAGGGTTGTTTACACTTGTTTACACTAGTATAAGTTGTTGTGCACTACGCAGGTCGTAGTGGGCACAGTTCACCCATAGATAGTAAATAAAAAGAGTTCACCCGAGTACAACTCTGGAACTCCCATTCAAGTATGTTGGCTAGCTGCTAGAGCCTTCTGTTGTTTTTACGGAAGTGACTGTAGGGTTATTTTATCAGTAGAAGCAATCAATGCCTAAACGTCTGAATCAGTGGACACTTTGCCTTTCTGCTCTTGTCTTTAAACAATGTTCATTTGTTATGTGTTGTTGTGGCTGTTCTCATTAAATCTTCACTTCAGGATTATGTTTCACACAGTCTGCTCTTACTGTTTGTCCCTGTCCAGACACAGCATGGCTGCTACCCTGCATCGGTTAAGGCAATGCCAGTCTGTGGGGATCACAGCTATCTCATATCTTCACACAAGCAGTCGTGCCTCTGCCAAAATGCATTACAAAATGCTTGTGCTGGGAGGAGGAACTGGAGGAATTGCAATGACTGCCCGTATGAAGAGGCTGTTGGGAGCAGAAAATGTATCTGTTGTTGAGCCTAGTGAGGTATTGATCCCTTCTCACTTTAAGGTAAGACTGAGGTATCATGAAATACTTACCATCTCTTTATTTCTATCCCAGACACACTACTATCAGCCTATATGGACACTGGTTGGTGCTGGTGCAAAAAGTTTAGCCTCATCAGCTCGTCCCACAGCAAAAATAATGCCATCTGGAGTAAAGTGGGTGAAATCAAAAGTTCAAGAAATAAACCCAGAAACTAATACGGTTCGCACAGATGATGGGACTGAAGTATGTAGCAATTTTGTCGTACAGTGTCAAGTTGTAAAACTTTGATAGTTGTTAAATTTTTTAATGTATTTATCAATTGTTTTTACAGATTTCCTATGAGTATTTAATTGTTGCTCTTGGCTTACAATTGCATTTTGAAAAGGTAGAAGGCTTCTCATTTTTAGTTGTGTGTGTGTGTGAGTGAGAGACTGTTTAAATTCAGTTGATTTTAGGAAATTAACACACATACTATTTAGATTAAAGGATTGCCAGAAGGGTTTGAGCATCCAAAGATTGGATCAAACTACTCGGTCCAAACCGTGGAGAAAACTTGGAAGGCTCTGCAAAATTTCAAAGAAGGCAATGCTGTGTTCACTTTTCCAAACACACCAGTGAAGTGTGCTGGAGCACCACAGAAGATTATGTATTTGTCTGATGCATACCTCAGGAAGGTGCTAAGTAAATATATATGTGTATATATAGAACAATAAATGTATATATAGATATACATTTTTGATATACATATGTTAAAATTTTATGGACTTATGTTGGCATTTCAGACGGGGAAAAGACAAAAGGCGAAGTTGATCTACAACACATCACTACCTGTGCTTTTTGGAATAAAGAAATATGCTGACTCTTTGTGGGAAATTGTGAAACAACGTGACCTACAAATCAACCTAAGGCAAAACCTGATTGAGGTGCGAGTAGACAAACAAGAAGCGGTGTTTGAAAATCTTGACAAGCCAGGTGAAACAACAGTGTTTGAGGTAAGTGCTTTAACATGCATGAACTTTTTTTTTTACTATTAAACATAACTATTAATTAAAAAGCTACATTATCATACTTTTCTTTCTGTTTGTACAATTCTAATTAGATGTGACTGATAATCCTGTCTTTTGCCTGTAGTATGAAATGCTTCATGTAACACCACCAATGGGGCCTAGTACTGTAATTAAAGGCAGCCCATTGGCTGATGAAAATGGCTGGCTAGATGTTAACAAAGAAAACCTCCAACATAAAAAGTATCCAAATGTGTTTGGGATTGGAGACTGTACCAACCTTCCAACATCTAAAACAGGAGCTGCTGTTGGTAAGTTTTCATTTGTGTTATTAGTTTAATATCAGTGCAGGACTGAAAGGTACATATTTGCTTCGTACAATTGTGTATATACTTGTAATATAAGACATTGCTTAATAATTGAAAGAAATAAATTTATATTTTGGTTTTAAAGCAATTGTATTTAAATTTTCCATGTATTGTATTTGTCTTAGCAATGTCAAAGTGACACTATGTCACTAAAAACAAATATGTATGAAATGTATAATCTCAGTCATTTTGAAATGACCCATTTTTCAGCACGTCCATTTCTTATGCACACACTATATACATCTCACTAAAACCCCTCAAGTCCACACTATTCTCTACACATGTTAAAATATTTTACATTAATCCTTAATCCTCATTTAAATAAAAGTTCAATAATGGAAAACATTGAAACACAACATTGCTATTTAAGTTTGCACCAGTGTTTTTTTTTTTCCACTCCCAAGTCCTTTAGTAGTCTAGAACCTCCTGAAATGTTACAGGTGTTGCTTTACAAAATAATAATTTTCATACCATGCAATTTATTTAAAAAAAAATACTTCTTCCATTGTTGGTAATTACAATTTAAATGCTGGACATCCCAAGAAAATATCTTGATGTATTAAAAAAGAATGTGAATTTGTAGATAATCTGTGTTTTTTTTATTTATTTTTTTATTCATTTATTTTTTTAAGTGGAATTAAATGAGCAGTTCCATCATTACTCTAGAATATGAATACCAACAGCTAAAATAAAAAATAAAAACTTGCAAAAACTAACTTATTTATTTTTATTTTAGCTGCACAATCTGCAGTTTTGAGCCGAACCATCAGTCAGGTACTTAAAAAAGAGAAGCCAGATAAAATTGTAAGTGTTACACTAGAAGTCATTCTTCTGATTCAAAATATTGTCTAGTCATAATCTATTTTCTTGTTTTTTAGTATGACGGCTACACTTCATGCCCATTGGTAACAAGCTACAATACCGTCATTCTGGCAGAGTTTGACTATGATGGACAACCACTGGAAACGTTTCCCATCAATCAAGCCAAAGAGAGAAGATTAATGTATTACATGAAAGCTGATGTCATGCCCCATCTCTATTGGCATGGTCTTCTCAGGTAAATATGTTTATATATTTTTATTCATATCTATTACTGTAAATTGTTTCTGGTTGTACCAAATAGTCCTCTCTGATATTAGGGGCCTGTGGGGTGGGCCGGGACCATACAGGAAGATCATGCACCTTGGAATGAAATAGATTTTGCTAAATTCTCAAACGTCAAAAAAGCAAGGTTTGTGGAAAATAAGAAGCACACTGGCACATGATTTATTGATCTCATCAATGTTCTATCTGTCAGAACCTAAACTTAAAAATGTACATGATTTTTATAACAAACTAAAGTTAACTGCTGACTGGAAGAACTAGATCTGATACTGATGTAGTAGTATTTTGCTTGGATGATTTATATAAAAAAAAAATCTTATCATGAATACACATTTGTGCCAATGTGTCACATACAGCAAGAAACAGTTTAAGTCTAAGTCAAGTTAATCCAGGGCTATCGTGTAAGTGTTTTTGCAACAAAAATATTCAGCTAAATATTGTTTCTGGGGTTTTGCTTACTTTATTAATGCTCTATCCACTGTTAATAATTTTATTAGTGTACAAATGCATTACAATAAAAAAGAAAATGCCATCAAAACTTGTTTTCTATATTTGATTACTCGCCTTCCTGAGAAGGGTGTTCCGGGTGCGTCCCACTAGGAGGAGGCCTTAGGCAAGACCTAGGACATGCTGGTGGGACTGTCTCTCGGCTGTCCCAGGAACACCTCGGGTATTTCCCTGGAAGAGCTGGAGGAAGTGTCTGAGCATCTCTGCTTAGACTGCTGCCCCCGTAACCCGGCCCGGATAAGCAGAAGAAGAAGATGAGTGGATAACATAAATTTTAATCATGTGAAATTATGTGGAGTGCACTACTTGGGTTTTGTCTGTGGACTGGCCTGGAACCTTTAAATGAACTATGAAATGATTTTATATTACAATTGTGTTATTTTTAACCCTTTTGCAGACACTAATCCAAGCAGGTTGAATTGAACTAGCTGCACTAGAGTTCACTGTGGCCTGGCCAAATCAAGATTGTGATCAGTAAATCACTAAATCTGTTAGGGCTTACTTAGGACCAACAATCTTATTGCTTTAATAAATAAAGCCATTAATAGTGAAAACATTTGGTAAAACAAATTATTTATTGAAAAGGGACGACAAGAACAAAATGGATTAGATTTATTACTTTCGATAATTTGTCAAATTAGAACCACTGCTGTTACACGGTGCTATTTTGTTCACTTAAGGATAAATATCAACTTGCACTCAATCTGATTTACTGCTACTGTACAAAGAAAGTCAGAGCTACACCACATTTCCATGTAATGGAATGTAGCTAGAGCCACACTAAAGCCAGTCTACTGTGGTTGCGGGCTCCTCTTTGCCGCGCGGGCCCCTCTCTGTTCTGCGTGAGTGTCGCATTCTCCTGCGCAGCGCTTGCGCTGTATTTGTGACGAGGCGGGAAATGGCGTCCGCAGACAGGGTTGATCTGTGACTTGCTCCGGAGCGATTAACACAACTGGCGGCAACAACCACGGCTCGGCAACTCTCAGGGGCCGCCTTAGTCGCGGCCAAAAGCTGACAACGCGGTGGCGACTTAGAAGCGCTTCCCAAATCATTGGTAAGTAACGACCGACGTCAACGTGTAAACAAAACAGGTTTGTCCCTCTCAAAGCTGCCCGATGCTAGCTGGTGGCTAATGTTAACTAGCTAGCGAAGGGGGCGTAGTCTAATGGCTGAAAATAGTAACGTTACTAGCAATGCACAAAATCATGCTAGCCAGTTTATCCCTTTGCTGTCTTGTAACGACATTTTTACGTCGAAATAGCGCATCTAAATACAAATTAGACAGTTAGCATAACGGGGAAGTTATGAGGGGTGATAATTGAAAAATGACAGCCTTGCTTTTGCGGTCACTGGGTTTTTTGTTAGCCTTGTAGCTAACTATTTGCTATGATAATTATAGCCACCACGCTAATTCTGATCGCAACTGTATAGCATTTACATTGAAAACACTTTTTATTATCCATAAAATACGAATTGGAGTGATGAACAGAGCCTGGTACGGGTATACACACGGTGTTAATCTCGGACGCGTTTGAACACTTTTATTTGCGAAAGGGTAACGTTAGCGGTAACTGACGTCGAAGGTGTTAACGCAGGCTCTCGATATTATATAACAGTAAGCTTGATATGCTAAGAAAGCATAGTCCTCTCTCACCGGAGCCCAAGAATGACCACTGACAACACGCATATTAGTCTTTTTTATTGTTAAATTTATTGTTTGTTTTACTTATTACTGTCATCACTAACTACACCAAATGTTCTCCGCCCACTCACAACGTCCGACTATTGGATAGGTTTACACACTTTGCGTCATATGACTGTTTTTAATCAGACAACTAGATATAAAAAATAAAAATGAACTATCCCTAGCAGGTTTCTTGCCATAACAGTTTCAAGCGTGGTTGTTTATTTAATCATGAATCCTGCATAACCTTTGGGACAATAACATAAGCAACAGGAAATGTATCACCAAATGTAAACGTTCAGCAGATTTTTTTTTTTAGACAAAAGGTACCAGTCTATACATATGTTCAGACATGACCTTGACATTCATGGTATAAACAAGTATGTTTAACTGTCTTATGTTTTTTTTTGACAGGATTTTCTATGTAACGGGGGAGCATGATGAGGCTGAGAGTGCGTAAAGCTCCTCAGCAGCCGAACTTAGGCCGTCGCTCACATTTGCCACAGGGCAAACGAAAACACTGTGCGGTGGAGCCATCACCCGTGAGAAATCGAGGCAAAATGAAGAAGAATGAGACAGGCCTGTTGTCTACTATTAAAAAAATTATCCGTGGAAATGCTGTAAAGGTAGGCTTAGATCAGTAATCTACTTTGACTTAAAATGTCTTTTTATTTTCATTTAGTATTTAAATGACTATAGCTCCTTCTGACAGTTAAGTTATATTCTTAATAGCTGATAATCTCTCTCAATTTGAATCTTTCTCAGGTGGAGCAGGATATTCCTGCCAAGAGAAGCCGTATTGATTGTAGTCCTGATGGCAATCTAATTACTTCAACACCACAGACTCATGACCTTTCGAATAAAGCAGTCTCCAGAGTTTGTAGAAAAAGTCCCAATAAAGGTAGTGTCAAATTTAAAAAAAATTAAAGATTTTTTTAAATATATTTTTATAATGTATATGTGGGTCTAAGAAATGTGTGCTCCAATAGTTTTAACTCTTTGAAAATATATTTCTTATATCCTTAGACACCTTGACGCTAAATAGTAAACCAATAAAACCAAATGGAAAACTAACAGCCCCAGTTGAGGAAGCCAACAGCCCACCCCGCACCACTCTGCTTGGGACCATCTTCTCTCCAGTATTCAACTTTTTCTCACCAGCAACAAAAACAGGTAAAAAAAACATTGCTCATATGCAGAAATTTTAAATTTTTGCTATTTTCTGGGTGAAAAAAATGTAATTCTGTTTCTCAAGCCACACCTGGGTCAGACTCTCCTGGCCAAGCTTTGGAGGCAGAGGAAATCATGAAACAGCTGGACATTGAGCAGGCGGAAGAGATGCCCAGCAGCACACTAACATCTACAGAGAGCATCACGCTTTGTCACACAAGTGCAATGTTACCACAGCGGCTTCAGATTGGCTCTAATACTATAGAAGAGGGGGAGATTGTCACTGAAATTGACATGCCACCATTAACAGGTACAATGCTCTCAGCAGCAACTCTGACATTTATGTGTTCAAAAATTTGTTAAAGATTTGTAACTTTATATATATTGTGTGGACTTGCTTTGTTTAAACCACCATCACATCTTATGCAGTCTAACAATTAGTTTGATCATCAGCTCCAGTTTGTATGCCAGATGGTGGTTATCCTCACCCTTTACCTCCAGTCCCTGTAGAAACTTCATATGAGGAGGACTGGGAAGTCTTTGATCCGTAAGTACACATGTGATATTTCATTTTCATTTATGAATGTATCCAATGACACTATGAAAAGTGTTGTCTGCTCCTGTTCAAGGTGACATTGCATTTTGTGTGGCGTTAAAATAATTAACATTCACACCACTGTGTGGCAGCACAAGCAACAATTTCATCATCAGTGGAATTACTATGTGATATATAACACCACTTTGCTGTAGATTAAAACACTTCATAAGCAGTTATAATTTTTTTTCAGGTACTTCTTTATCAAGCACGTGCCTCCGCTGAATGAAGAACAATTAACACGCAAACCAGCGCTACCTCTGAAAACGCGCAGCACACCAGAGTTTTCCCTTGTTTTGGACCTGGTAAGCTTTGGAGGTTTTCTTTTGTACTTATTTAGCAATGACACTGACTGTTGACTTATCATATTCATTGTTAAAAAAAAATTGTTTCCCCTAGGATGAAACTCTAGTTCACTGTAGTTTGAATGAGCTAGAAGATGCAGCACTGACATTCCCTGTGCTATTTCAAGATGTCATATACCAGGTACTAACAGGAAATATACTTGTTCATTGAATTGTTTCAGGGACTAATGTGTTTTTATCTTTTACAGGTATATGTTCGGCTGAGACCATTTTTCCGTGAGTTTCTTGAGCGCATGTCTCAAATGTATGAGGTAAGTCTTTTTAGTTAAACTCATTTTTGTCTTTGACATGCTTTCAGTATAAATCTATTTTATTTGTTTTGTCTCTTTGAATTTTTAGATTATTCTCTTCACTGCTTCAAAGAAAGTGTATGCTGACAAGTTGCTAAACATTCTTGATCCCAAAAAACAGCTGGTCAGGTCAGTGACATAAAACATAGACAGTGAATTTAGTTGAAATTAAAATGTCAAAGATTAGTAATGCTTGCCTTATTCAATCTCAAAGAATAGCTTTTATAGTGAATCATTTTTTTTATTTTTTATGTATTACAAACCCACTATTTTAGAACTAGCTTGTATTTTTGTCACTGTAAAACCTTTATGACCCATTTTTGTATATGTGTTTTTTTTTTTCTTTACAGACATAGACTATTTCGTGAACATTGTGTATGTGTCCAAGGAAATTATATTAAAGACCTCAACATTCTTGGACGGGATCTGTCCAAGACAGTAATTATTGACAACTCGCCCCAAGCCTTTGCCTATCAGGTAAAACTTGTACAGTAAAATTTTATAAATTTAACAGTGTCTATAGACGGTGGGTAACGGCTTCACCATGTTTCAGCTTTCTAATGGCATTCCTATTGAGAGCTGGTTTGTGGATAGAAATGACAATGAGCTCTTAAAGTTAGTCCCTTTCCTTGAGAAGCTTGTGGAGCTGGTATGTAGGCTACTTTTTTTCAAAGTTTTAAAAGTAAAACTGATAAAGTATATATTTTTTGTGTGTTTTAAATTTTTCTCTTTAAACTTTTCCATCTTGTAGAATGAAGATGTCAGACCGCAAATTCGAGAACGGTATCGTTTGCACGACTTGCTCCCTCCGGACTGAAACACTTATGTGTATCTTTTTCAGCATAATTTCAACTCATGGAAAAAAATGCATTGAATATTCACAAAATTCAATTTGCAAACATATTGTCATCATTTTAGAAGATCATGCAAAAAACTGAAAGCTATGTTTAAGTAAAAAAAAAAAAATACGTTTTTTTTTTTTTTTTTTTTTTTACACTGGTCTCAAAATCTGAGCTAACAGACCTGCTTGCCTATGTACTTGTACCATTTATGTGCAACCTTGAAGTCGACTTCACAGAAGGCTTTTTTTCAGACTGACAAAACTGAATGTCATGCAGTGTTGGGTTTTATGGACCTTGTAGGCTTCAGCCTGACATTGAGCGGCCAGTCAAACCTGTAAAATAGTCACTCTATTTACTTGTAAATATATGTAAATAATGTTTTATTCAAGGTTTTTAAGTCATTTTATTTTCAGATTTTAGTAGCTATTCTTTATCTTTGTTGCTTTTATAAAAACATAATGTTGTGAGCATTTTGTTTGAAGTTGCTTGTTTTCCATTGTATGCCTGTGTTATTCCTGTGATGCTTTACTTCATTACATGCAGTTGTCTGTGATTAAGGTGCAGTTTTAAAATGTATCTGTGGGAGAAAATGTTTCTGAAACAATATTTTAAAAGCTCTGTAATGTAAGCTAGAATAGGGTATCAACTGATTACAAAGCCATAGTGGCCAATGACAATTTTTCTGGAAGATTTGTACTTGCAAGTCTGTTTATGAATAAGATACCTTGATCGTCCTCTTTGAAGGGTTGGGATGGGTTGTTGGATTTGGGGTGGGGGGGCAGACATCATCTTGCACTTTGACATCCAGCCCTTTGTAAATTGATGTAAAATCTTGTCATTTTCTACACAGGTGTGCATCACCTCAAGTTTGTTATGAGGTTAAAAAAATGAAATGTAGCACCAGCAGATTGCCAACATGTTTGCATCTTGTTTTCCAAGGCGACTTGTCCGTGGGTCTTTATGATGTAGGAGTTTTATTGACTATTGAATGATCTTTCCAGTTGTATTCAGTGTTACTCAGTGGTTTCCTTAAAAATAAATACATTTTTTATGAGTTTTGAGTGCCTGATTACTTCATATCATAAACATATACAGGCAGTGATGTGAAAGTTACCAGTTTGCTAAGCCCACTAAATTGCCCATTCAAAGGTTTTGTGACAAAATTAAAAAACAAGGGCAGTCTTCAACTTATCTTACATTGCTTCTTGGAGGAAGAATTTCAAAATAAAAATCACACGGAATAAGCCAGTGAATCCCCCTGAACTCATCCATTGGCTGCTTGTGGGGGTGGAGGGGGCGGCTCATAAACTGAAGCTTGACTGGGAGGTGTAAATATAAAAGGTGCTCACAGGTGCTCATTCAGCTCTATCCACTCAAAGATGTGGACATATGTGTTTGCAACATTTATCCTGGGGGCACTTGGGTCAGGAGACTCTCCATCAGGGGACGCACAGCAGCTTCAGGCCCTACACTGTCCACCCTGTGAGCGTATACACTGCTCCACGCGGCAGACACTGAAGGTTCAGTGTAAAGGTAGTATCACAACAGGTGTGTGTGGCTGCTGTCCAGTTTGTGCCAAAACAGAGGGCGAGACCTGCGGCGGGATGTGGGACTACCTTGGGAAATGTGACAAAGGACTAGTGTGTGTCTATCAGGATCCAGGAGCTGACAAAGCAGTGCACACAGGGATTTGTAAAGCAGGTAGGTTCAGAGGTATATCTGAATGCATTTTATTGTAGTTAGAATTTTCACACTTAAAAGTTTTTTTTTTTTGTTGGAATAATGCCAGTGTAGTAAACACCTTTATGAGCTGTGCAGACTGATAGTATGGTCAAGGCTTCCTTTGATTCAAAGCTTTCAGCTCACAGTCAGCCACAATTATGTCTCTTATCTCTCACCAGTGAAAAGAGTTGTCACCGTCACTGATACTGTATCACACATAGAATGATTAGAAAACTTTTTTGCTGCACATAAAAATGTCAGTCTCAAAATTTGAAAATCTAACATCAAATAAATCTGATGTTTTTTTGTGTTTTTGCAGTGATTGAACCCTTAGATCCAGAGATCTGTCACCCAGACTGCACTAAGGAGTTCTGCCAGGCAAGCCCAAATAAAATCTGCTCTGCTAGGTATCCATTTAAACTCTAGCTGCACTATTTTGTTCTCAAAGTCTTTTGTCTTTACTATAGGTTTCATTTACTTGTTCTAGGTTTGTGTCTCTGGAAAGGAAGACATGCCAGGGCTCCTGCCAGCACACCTCCTGCTCCAGCTGTGTGTTGCTAAAAGCCCCGTCATGCCCACAGACCTGTACATCCTCTGACTCCTCATGTCTTCTCCGCTTTGGAAAGTGTGTTCACAATCACCTGCTTGCACCTCATAACCACCCTGTATGCCAACAGAACATACAGGTAAGGACTCTAGAAATGCATCCACGATTGGCTTGGCCATTTTCTCCACCAGATTCACTCTCACTACCTTTACTGTCCGTTTCATACTCTAAATAAAAGCGAGATCATCTTTTGGCTCTAGCTAGCAAAAATTCCAAAAGTAAATCCTTAAAATGCATTTAGTTAGTACTGAATATTTTTAATTCTTCATGAACACTGTTATCTTTATTTTATTTTTTACTTTACAGCGCAGCGCTGAAGGGCACTTGGTGTGTTTGCTCCCAGACTGCCCAAATGCATCAAAGCGAATTATTGTGTAGAACAATGTACAAAGGCAGCTATTAGTAAACATTAATTGTATTATTATGTTTTGTAATTAAAACAAATTAAATCATTTTAATCATGTAGCTAAATTTAGGATTCTGGTTTATGGGAGATGAAAAGCGCCGCCTGACTCCCCCCTGCCATAGCTGCCCCCTCTGAGTTGATAGTTATTGAATAACTGACAGTTTATGAGGCAGCAATAATGAAGCTTGTGTAGAAAGGGAATAAAGTGTGGACCAACAATGGGCAGTCTGTGCAGTGTCCTTCAAATGTGAGTAGTTTCTGACAAAGAAGCTGTTTACCTGGATGATTTTGCAACATTGTGCCAGTTTTATCACCCCCCTCAACTCTCTCATCTTCTTTTGTTTAGAGTATTGTGTAATGTATTATGGTATTTAAATCACATCTAGTTCGTGAATTCTATGTTTTTAAAAAATAATTCGATCAATAGCTAATAAATCAATTGCAAGCAAATATTCTCAAAGCCATTCAGCTCAATTACTGCCAAACTTTCTTTGACAGGATCCATAATTTTGGTAATTAGTGAATATTAGTTTTTCTTTTTTTTTCAGGTTTGTTTCAATCTTTTAATAAAAATCACAAATTCTATTATATATCTATTTTGCATGTTCTTGATTAGGCTGTGGATAAACATCAGCATTATCAGGTTTTTCTTATCTATTAAGACAGGGATCTGTCACCAAAGCAGGCCGCCTCTTATCAACCTCTATATATCCTTCACACTTTTTAGTGATAAAAACAAAGCACCAAGTGTGTGCCAGCAGTAATAAATATTCCTTTGAAAGAAAATCATTTAAATAAGAACAAGAGAAAAGTAAAGCACAAGAGACATTATACTTGACGTAATAACAAGCTTCAGAACAGAAAGCCACTGGGGGCGCAGTGGCTCAGCGGTAGAGAGGTTGTCCCATAACAGGATGGTTGGTGTGGTGATTCCCATTTCCACCGGTTCATACTGTTGTTGTGTCCCTGGGCAAGACACTTAACCCACCACCCACACGGCGAATGGAAGCTTAATATAAAGCACTTTGATTGCCTAATAGGTGGAAAAGCTCAATATAAAATACATGCCATTTCTTTATAAAGTTTAGTCGTTTTAATAGAGGGGTATTAAACCATTGAAGAATAATTATAATATAATGTAAACAAATCATTTGTAAAAATAATGCCACTCTGGAGGGTATACACAAATATCTGTCAAATATTCCTTCAATTAGAACAGACTCCAAACTAAGATTTGTCTGCCTTTTCACTTTGGTTATTTAGCACTACAGGCCTCTTTTGGGGACTAAAACAATGTACCTCAACGTTAAAACAGACTGCTCCCTGCAGTAAATAAAGATCTTTTCATTAAACATGTTTTTGAAATGAAAACAGAAAAGGCTGCTACATATTCTATACAACAAAAATGTTCTGTCCAAATAATGACTATTAAACAATTTAAAAAAAGAGAGTAACATTGTGTGTGCATAAAACCTCTCTGCTCAGACGTTCCGTCTGATCAGGAAGGCACCAATTGTGGTCTTGTCACCTGAACAGCTTGTTCCAAAATGATACAAAGGAGGTGGAGTTAAAGGCACCAATCAATAACAGTAGCAAAAGGTAAAGAGTCATCATGACAGCAAAATGGTGTCTTAGAAGCCAAGAGGTGCTTCGGGAATTTCTAGGAGAAAAAGAAACAACTTTATTAACCAGAGAAACACATTAAAGGATATTTTTAGACAAAATCCAATATTAACTTTTTTTGCCAAAAGCCTAATTACACTTAATACTCATACTGGTCATAAGAAATCATACATTTACAGAGGATGAGCTACAAACCTAAACAGGTGCCTCTTCTGGGAGTAAACAAGCAGGTACTTGACACGTAAAAGCTGATTGTTGGTGACCACAAAGTATTTCTGTGGTACATCACCGCCTTCACTGTTCTTTGCCCTGGATCGCTGACGGTCGATGATTTCTGCGTCTGAAAAGGTAGATGTTTATTATATAGCCACATTAGTTTTATAGTCACACTTGTAACATTACCTTTTTTCTTCACTTGGCACTTGACATCAGGATGATCTATGACTTCACACAAGGCAACACAGCTAAGCAGTGGACCTAAAAGGCTTTCTCTCCAGCCACTGCTGTGTGGGCTGTAAAGGACGGCCATGCTGAGGTCACTGGTGAGATAGGTCCCCTCTCCAAACACAGAGTTCTGCACACAAAATAAAAAATCTATTCAATGATTCTGAAGAGCATTTTACAGGAGCACGTTATACCCATCAAGAATGAAAATAAGGAGATATAGAAAGAAATTTAAATCTGCACTTACCTTATTAAGGTGACAGTGGAGCCCATTGTGAATGATAGAGTGAAAGTTTTCCAGACGGCTCCCGTGGAATGCATAGAAGGTTTCTCTGCTTGCCCTTGTCTTCTCAAACCTGGCATTCATCTGGTCATTGTATTCAATCTCAAACAAGAAGTCTGGTGCGGGTGCAGAAATTCCTTCACTTTTTGTCAGGTTGCAAAGTTGAGCATACTGAAAGAAATATGTAAGCAATCTTAATTTAAAGATGGGAAAAAGATTTTGATTTGGGATTTATTTAAAGTGGCACTTTGCAGGTCTGGCAGTCTCTTGGCTGTTTTTGTTCATATTTTTCCTGATAGAGCTCCCCCTACAGCTTTGATGTAATGTTAAAAAATACTGTTGTAAAAACTCCCTGGTATTGAGTTTCTAACTGCTCTCCCCTCTTCCCTTTTGACCACGGTTTTCTCTGCTTTAGCTTTAAACCGCGTTTGCCACAATGAATGTCTGAGACTGACTGGCGAGTGTTTGTGTGCAGGTTTGTTAAGCAATTAGTTTCTCGTGAGACTTTTTGAATCCAAGGTACAGTGGGTTGCCGGCTATATTTTGCAAGGCTGGTTTTTCTACTAAGGGGGTTTGGAACAGACCCCATTCACTGCAAAATAAGCCATTCACCCTTCACAAGAGGCACTTTGGTTTCTGTTTTAACATAACAGCTTCGGAGCAAAGTGCTTCTTTAAGATACTCCCAAATATGTACTGGTGTATTAGTTGAACAAACAGTCTTTAGTATGTGCTGTGTACCTCTTCTTTTTCTAGTGTTTTTACAGCAAAGCTCTTGGAAGAGAGAATCCAGTGTACAAGAGCCAAATGATGATCTCCTTCTCCAGGGCGCAGCCTCACCAGCTCCCTTACACCAGGCAAAGACTTGACATCAGTCAACTGAAAAAAATTAATTAAGATTTAGGGTATGTTTTTCTACCAAATTACTACCACCAAACAACTGATACCATACAATCTTCAATACATAAAAATGTGCATGAGCAAATTGGAATTTTTGCAGGGCATTACCAGTTCCTCAAAATCTTTATTGTCACCGCTGATGTATCTGGGCGGGTAGGGTCTGAGCAAAGAGTCTCTCTTGTAGTTTTGAGCAGCTGCGACAAACAGGCTGCAGCGGAGGTCAGCAGCCACTGGGTCCCTGTGCAGACAGGAGCACACCAGCTCTCGAACGGCTTCAACTGGGAGCGGTGGCTGCATTCCCACCTCTGCAGGCACAGGTGATAAGATAACATAAGAGAGGCACACAGATGTTAAAGAATTGTCAAGTTTATATAGTTACATTTAAAATCAGTTAGTAGATAGATAGTACTTTAGTGATCCCTAATGGGAAATTAATTTTTGTGTGTGGATCATATTACATGTACATAAATAGACCACAAAGATTACAAGCCACACCATGCAGCCAATCTTTTCAGGCGCAATGATCTTAAGGAAAATGAAATAGAGTTTTGCAAATTCACAGACATAACAAGTAGTTATCACTACAGTCGACATTACAACATACTTAACATTGGCATACAGACAACAGACAACAACAGCATAACAGTACACGTGGTCACGTGATGGGACTTTCCAGTGGCTTATTTACAGGGGGAGATTAGGAGGAAAGAGTCAGACAGATGTGAAATGGCAGACGGGTGGTTTGGGATAGAATAGAATAGGATAGGATAGGAAAGCGTCTGTGAGCTGTTTAGACGAAGCTGTTTGTGAGAGCCCCATGGCCTTGTCCTTGATGGGAGTACGGGGAGTACCAGGAGGATAAGATAAGACCCAGCTGCTGGGCAAAATTCTAATCGAGAGAGAAGGGACTTGGGCAGAGGAAAGGAGACAGAAATTGTAATTAATCTATTTTGATCTTCAGTAATTTATCCGGATCGTACTCAAGCAGTTCTGGTTCTCAGTGTCACGTGCGTTCATCCATTTCGTGGAGTAACCTTGATTTTTCATCCAGTTATAAAACTAAACTAAATTTGCAGTTAATACTTAAGCTTTAATGTCGCCACAAAATCACCATACATACTATAAATATAACATACTATTAAATAATGCATATAGATATAAAAAAGATATAAACTAATAGTGTAGCTTAAAAATTATCTTTTTGCTTTTATTTTTTCACTTGGTCTCTGGACACTGTTTAAAACAAATTTGCCACAATGTGATGTTTTGGTCTGTTCTGGTGAAACTAAAAGGCCAACAGACTAAATACATTTTGCTTCAGTTCAAATAAGCACATCAACAACAAATTTGCATAAATACAACTTTTAATAAGAACTATCCATCGGAAAGGTCACATAAAAGACAGCACTCTGTTCTAAAATCAGCTTTGTAACACTATATATCTGTACGCAATTTCCACACAACTTTAAAAGGAGCAGCTCATTTAGTTGAGGTAGGATTAGCTGACAATTTAACTTAACCAACCCAAGAGAAAAGTGCTAACAAAGCAGCCGTACATGCCTCGTTTTTGGTAATAAAACAGCACGAACGCTACAAGAGACGGGATATATTCTATTAACTAATGGACACATTTTATATAATTACCAAACTAGATTTAGAAAACAATTAGTTGTGCCCTTACCTTCACTCGTCAACTCATAGCATTTAGCACAACAGGAAGTGCTAACGCTAGCAATTGATATTGGTGCATTCAATGTAAATCGTAGTAATAGACATCAAAACCAAAATAGAAAATACAACACAAGCCACATATTTATTTTTGATATACATTTTTTTAAATCTTGATTTGTGTTTTACATTAATCGTCAAGAACCGTAGAATGAAAAAACGTATTGTATTTTGCTAAAAGGTTATTAATCTTTGTAAGGTTTCAGAGGGACCAGCGAAAGCACCATTTCATACTACAGTCAATAAAAGTATCTGAAGGTGTCGCCAAAGATTCAGTTTAGAGAAGCAGACTTCACATTCAGCTAAAGCTCTGAACTAAGTAAATGTAATTTTGAATGTGTAGTCCATAGAGGATATTCCACAATATTTTTTGACTCAAACAAACAAAACAAAAAAAATGTCTCAAACTTTAGTTCAGACAGCCACACTGAGGTGCTAATTTAAATGATAAACATGTACACACACTTGTACCAATTGCATATTTTCATAAATTGTGGAAGCCTTGACTTGTTTCAGGTGTGTTTTCACTGGTCACACAAGAAACCATTCTTGTGTTGTTGCTTCTATTTGTTTTGTCCAAAAACAGTAGAATATTGCTAACAATTTCAGGTTAAAAGTATTTGACCCCTGTTTCACACTTACTTCTTGTAACAATCAAAACTGAAATTCATATTGTTTATTGATGTATCTTTAAACGCAGTTAACGTGTGGCAAATCAGATTTAATTTTGTAAGAGCCTGCCTTACCCATGACCTCACCCTGTGCTGTGATTTCAGCACTCTGGACAGCGTCAGGCAGCAGCGGAAATGAATCCACGCTGAATCAACCCCACCTCTTTCTGATTGGTCCGCTTTAGACCAGCAACAAATCCCGTTTTTTACCATCTAGGCCTGAGCTCGGGTAGGATAAAAGCAGTGGATGGGTTTGTGCGTAAAATAAAGACTACACATCACGTGATACATTTTTACTCTCAATACCTTCATTGGAGGATATCTTTTTGTGGCTCATCCTCTTCACATCACCAGCTTCTGACCTCTGTGTGTTTTCATCAAATTGTTCAACGTAAATGTATCCATAGGATGCTACTGAAACAGACGGAGGCATTTTAGCTACGCTGTGAACAAGAGGTAAGAATTTCTTCTACGTAACTGTGTCTCCATTCCTTGGAGTGTAGCCAAGTCAAACCAATATGGTGAAATTAACAATCATTTGGCTTTATGGTAACAGTTAGTGTTCGATCTAGTCTGTGTTTGACCTGCTCGACGTCTGGATGGAGGAGCAGGGCTGAAGGACGCTCTCCTCACGAAGCACGGTGTGCTACTGCAACATCTCAAATCTACACTAACAGAACAATTTTAGCATCTAAAGCATCCAAAAGCCTACGACATTGTTGCCGGTGCCCTGTTTTGTGCATATGAAGATGCAATTTTCTCTATCACAGGCCAAATGTTTTCTTAGCATAGGATGGGGTGTCATTGTGCCACATCGCGTTAATTAAAAAGATAAGGCTTGAACAAACGATTTATGGTGCCATCCATAAACTCTCCCTGCCTTGTTATGTGCCTAATAGCGTAATACATTTACAAATCATACAAATCACGACAAGGCCACACCTTACCCCACAGCTTGTTCCATCGAGCTGCAGGCTAGCTTATGTGAATCAGAAGACACATAACCTTTATCTACAAACTTTATATCAGTGAGATGCCTATGACTAACACTGAAAACCTACATGAGAGGATTGTATATGTTTGGTGAGTATGAGTATGTGAGTATGAGTATGTGAGTATCAATAGTCTAATAAACTAGAGCCTCTCTCTGTGTAGTTTTGTCTTCAGAAAGCAGTCCAGTGTTCCAGTTTAGAAGGAAAATACTGAAGGATCATTATGGCTGGTAAGCTTTAACAGTAATGTTGATAATTGTCTTTTTTTTTTTACCAAAACATATTTACTGTAAAAAGTGCAGCAGTAGTAACCTTCAGGTCCTTGTGTTTTAGAAAACAACTTCCCCCCACTGCCTCGATTCATCCCCCTCAAGCCCTGTTTTTACCAGGACTTCAATGAGATCCCGGACCCACACCGCACCATGTGCAAACGCCTCTATTACCTATGGATCTGTAAGTGTACCTAAGCACCACTGTTATCATTTACACATCATTTATGTTACATTTTGTTTTTAGGAACTCTATTTTATCTTTACAGTGTTGTTTTTTATTTGACAAGAGACTGCATTTAGACAATTTATGCCCCTCAGAACTTTTATAACAATATATACAACATAAACAAATAACATTTATAAATGCTTTTGTACCTGGCATTGAGTACTTAATAACTTTCCTTTAAATAAGGACAATTAATCATTTAATAAAGATTTAATAATAGACGTAATAACAGACTTTAGCGTGTTGCAATTACTTTAAACAAATTCATATAAAAATAATTAAGTGATGTGTTTTTACGTTACTTAGGTTCTGCCATTTAAAAGCATGAATGTAAGGTTTGTCAAAAAGTAAACTTGTTCCCACATGTTTGATGCTAGCAGAATATAGCAGAAACAGCAGTGTGCACATTATTATAACTTTGACATAGAGGCAAACAATGAAGTGCTGTGTTTGAAGATAGATGAGCACAAAGTGAAAGCACAATATGGCTTTTTGAAAATATCCGCTGTGTTTTGATGATTCTTACATTTTCTTTGATGTTCGCAGTGAATAGTGCCACTCTGGCGGTAAATCTGATTGGCTGCCTGGCGTGGATGTGTGGTGGAGGTGGAGCGACCAACTTTGGCATGGCCATCTTGTGGCTTATCCTCTTCACGCCCTGCTCTTATGTGTGCTGGTTCAGGCCCATCTACAAGGCCTTCAAGTATGCTGCTTCCACCTTACACTGTGTACCTGCCATTTTGTCGATTCAGTTTTTGTAATGCTGATTATTCTCTCTGTGCAGGACTGACAGCTCTTTCAACTTTATGGCTTTCTTCTTCGTCTTTATGGCCCAGGTTGTGATCAGTATAATTCAGAGTGTTGGTATCCCGGGCTGGGGAGTGTGGTACGTGCACAGAACCGTTTAACGTGTAAAAATAAAAAAAACATGCACCAATTATTTTACAAAAAAATCTGTTTTGTCCGAAAATGTGCACTGTGACACATTTTGACATAACATTTTTAATGCATTGTGTGTGCAATGTGTACAGTGGTGTAAGCCCGCATAAATGGGCCATAATTAAATTATTGTACACTATTTAGTTTAATAGCTCCCTTTTCTTTGCTGTTTAGGATTTCAGTATAGAATTGTGCATTGTTTTGTTTCCCTTCCGGGTTAATTTGTAGCGCTGAAGCATTTCTCTATTATGTTTATTGGTGTGAGATTGTATTTATTTTATGAAGTCTTAATTCATGGGCCCAGCAACAGCCCTCCCTGCTCTGCCAATAGTTAAGCCCCTATATGTGTAGATATTTTCAAACCTTATAATCGATTTTTTGATTTAATAATCTTCACTGCTGTGGATACTAAAACTATGCCAACATAACTTTTATTGTTTCTACAGTGGCTGGCTGGCTACAATCACCTTCTTCAGCACCAACATTGGCTCTGCTATAGTCATGCTGATTCCCACTCTCATGTTTACTGCAGTGGCTGTGCTCTCCTTCATCGCCCTCACAAAGGTGACCTAAGCTTTCAGTTTGAAATGTGACAGTAGAAAATACAATTACAAACTCGAGCGCCCATATGTCTTTCAGGTTCACAACTTCTACCGTGGCAGTGGTGGAAGTCTGGGTAAAGCCCAGGAGGAGTGGACCTCTGGGGCTTGGAAGAACCCACAAGTCCAGGCGGCCGCTCAGCAGGTTGCGGTGGGAGCTGCACAGGGCGCCATGCAGCAGAACCAGTACTCAGCGGCTCCCACCTACAACTACGACGACCCGATGTAGGACAGAGGAGGGGGCCATGGAGCGGGAGAGATGAAAAGGGATCAATTAAGAATTCAGAATTAGGTGCCCTCCATTTACACTCAGTATTAGCTCATTTTAAAAAGAAAAACTGAGAGACAAATATATGGAAATACACATACGTTGTATGTTGACACACGTAGAAAATATTTTAGTCAAAAGATTACATGCAACAAAACAGGGAGTGTATGAAACAACAGTTGTTTTTTTTTAGTATTCTGTTCAAATCAATGTTTTACTTTCCAGCTGACACTCCTGTAGCTAAAGTCCCCTGAGCTTTATCAAAGTCTTCAGTTGTGGTCACCTCTCTGTAGTAAAATAAATCATAGGGTATTGTAATTGACATATTTGACTTCTTTTTATTGTAGAGCTTCTTTTTTCAAAATCTGGATAAGCAAATGTTAAAATGACCAAATAGTACAGAATAATTTCACACTATTAATTCAAATCTAATGCTTTTTTGTTTCCTTATACCAACTAACAACCAACATTTTCATTTAGCAGTATTTTTTAAGTAAAGTGTGACAGCTAACTTTGAAGTCCCTAGTATTTATGTCAGACTTTTATGTCTTCTGTCTTCACCTTTTGACAATAAGGGGTGCTTGGTTTGGTCATTTTACACTAGTCATTTTACACTAAAACAGGGTTCAATCAAAATCTCATGTTCACAGTGAAGCACATGCTATATTAGGGTTTAAACAAATTTAGATAAAACATTCCAATTTAACTTTGTACAGGTCATAAAATGAAAGAACCAAAACACATACACGTACAGTAAATATTAATAATCATTGTTGTAGGTGGACATAGTGTTGTATGATGGATGTTCCCCCTTTGGAAATTTCCCCACTAAACCCTAAGTGTAATTACTTAAAAGACTACTTGTCTCCGAAGCTCTGGGTTTAAGGCCTTAGCGTGTCATTTAGTGACTGTTGATGTTATTCCTTAATTTGTTGTAAATGAGTGAAGATATAATTCACTTTTTAAAAACAGATAGTGAAAGAGCGACTGAATGTGTAGCCCTTGTGAGGCCTGATGTGTCCCGTCCCTGTTTTCAGTTTCAACAGTCCTTCAAGATTCAGTAGATGGTTATTACACAATAATACTGTATTAGACTCGAAACAGATGTGAAGATATATATCTGAATGCTTCTTATTCCCAATCTTGTGAGTTGTCTCGTCCGATTGTGACAGTGTGGTATTCAGTAGACAAGTTTGTTGTTTTGATTTTCAGTTGTTGTTTTTGTACTGACCTGTTTTCTTGTGTATTATGGATGGTGTGTGTATGAGTTAGAATCCAATGTTCTCTGTGTTTTTCCATGGCTGTGGGTTAGTTAGTTTAAAGTTTCATTTTTAAAGTGATAGTCCAGTATTTTGTTAAAAGGTGGATGCGTAGGGATAGGTAACTTACTCCTTATAGTAGATAGTTATCTTCAGTTTGGAGAAGTGGACAGGAGCAATGACACAGGCAGCAGACTTTATGTTGTCTATGGCTGGTAATGGGTCATTAGGGAAAAATACACTTTCATAAATACTAGAAAGACTTTAAAACTTCAAAAACTAGTTAGTGCAAATGCATATTACATAAAAAAGTATTGACATATGACAGATTTTTTTTGAGTCCTCATTTATACAATCCCTGAACCTCTTTTTAATTTGTACAAGCAAAGTGGCAACAACTGAGGCAACATACATTTTGGAACAATTCTCTTTATGAGCCTTTTAATCATGTACTTTCATCATATACAGCTCACTTTCATGGTTTTATTTTTTGTTACATTGCGCCTGTCTGTTTTTCCACAGGTGTGACACAGTAGGAAATATGATCTATATAAAAGTATCTAAAAGAACCACCTTTACAAAACACTGAACTAGTTACTTTAAACCACGTTCAATATCATTTCAATTTTAAAAATCACATTTGCTTTGCTCAGAGCAAACCAAATTCATGATGTAGAGCAATAAAAACAAATATAAAACGGTATTTGTTAAAAGAAAGTGGTGCTCTGTCGTTTAGTGGAGGCAGACATTTTTCTTTGACGGTCGTAATGATTGTAACATAAAAATAAGACATATTTAAAATTAAGACAACTTGAAAATCTGTCCATTCACCAGCACACACACGTATTTATGAACAATAACCAAAACCGTTTATGTGCAATTTATCTCCTAGTAAACGCACAGGGTTTTGGTTTCTTTAATCATTATGCACAGTGACCTTTCTGTGTGTAGTAACCAGTCTTCATGGTCTGTGTTGAATCTGGGACCATGTGTACATACAGTACAGTAAAAAGTGTTCATTACAGTTGTATAGTTGTTGTGTAGCAATACAATGGACGTGTACTCTGCATTTTGCTTTATATGCTGTATCAAAGCTTCTAAAGCCATTCCTCATCAAAGACCTAACTTCCCACATGTGTGCTGTTTGATATGTACTATACTATGAGTAGATACAGTATATATATATATATATATATATATATATAATAATGATACCGTATGAGCTGAGGTAAATATATGCCATGGATAAACACTCGTTATGAACATGTTTAAACTGATGGGTCTGTAGTTTGAGGAGGCTGTGTCTCCATGAGTGAAGTAGATGAGGAATACCTTTTTGTGTATTACTTTTGTATTATTTGGTCTTATCCTAATAGATATTAAAGAGTTATTGTTGGAGTGTGTTTGTTATTCAGTAAAATCTTTTAACAACTAGCATTTCTTTTACACAAACTTTCTTTGTCAGGAAGTTCCTCAGTGGCGCTACAGTTACAGTGTTAACCCTGCAGCTGATTTCACCATTACGGTCCTGAAGGTCCAAATTAGTGATGTAGTACTTGAGACCAGTCTTGTCTTATTTGTTTGTTCTTGAGACTAGATAAAAAACTCAATCATTTGATATTCAATTGAAAATCTTACTCTACCCCATCTCCTTCACCTAAGTAAGTAAGTAAATTTTAATTATATAGCACCTTTCACAGATATAAATTACAAAGTGCTTTACAAAGTGCAATAAAAGAACAATAAAACTTTGAGAATAAAAATTAAAACCACAAAATATTAAAAACACAAAAAGCCCAATCAACTAAAAGCTTGTTTAAATAAAAGTGTCTTCAGCTGCTTTTTAGAAGAATCAACAGAAATGTCCACTCGCAGTGACAGGGGCAGGACGTCCCAGAGTCTGGGGGCGACTGCTTGGAAAGACCGGTCTCCCCGGGTTTTAAAACTTGTTTTGGGGACCGTTAGAAGGTTTTGACCTGAAGACCGAAGAGCGCGGGAGGAGGAGTAAGGGGTCAGCAGGTCAGTGATGTACTGGGGGGCCTGCCCATGCAGGGCTCTAAAAGTCAAGAATAAAATTTAAAAATCAATTCTGAATTTGACTGGAAGCCAATGTAATGAGGATTATTCCGGGGAAATGTGAGCCCTTCTGTTGGTTCCAGTTAAAAGCCTGGCTGCAGCATTTTGCACCATTTGTGGCCAAATCAGAGACAATTTGTTGAAACAAATAAAAAGAGAATTACAATAATCAAGACGAGAAGAAATAAAAGCATGAATAATCATCTCCAAGTCAGCTTTAGACAATAACACTCTCAATTTAGAAATGTTTCTCAAATGATAAAAACAGTTTTTGACCAACTGTCTAGAATGACTGTCCAGAGACATCGACCGGTCAAACAGAACACCGAGGTTTCTGAGGCTCAACTGGACGGAAGAACCCAGGGAACCAAGGTGTTGTTTAATTTGAAGTATTTTTTTGGTCAGGTGCAAAGATTAAAGTTTCAGTCTTTTTTGTATTCAGCTGTAGGTAGTTATTGTATAACCAGTTCTTTATGCAAGACAAGCAGTTCAACAATTCAGTAAGTTTATGAAACTCAGAGTCTTTAAAAGAACAGTACAACTGAATGTCATCAGCATTAAAGTGATAAGACACATTTTTAAAACCGTGAATTATTTCACTAAGAGGGCATATGTACAATAAAAACAAAAGAGGACCTAGGACCATAAGACAGAGGGGTCATTTCAGACAGAATATTGTTAATAAAGACACAAAATGATCTGTCACTCAGGTAAGAGGAAAACCACTTTAGAAATGATCCAGAGAAACCCGTTTCATTTTGCAGACGCTTTAACAATACATTATGGTCCAGAGTATCAAAAGCAGACGATAAATCCAGTAGGATCAAGACAGAGTACTGCCCAGAGTGAGCCGCCATCATAATGTCTCTTGATATCTTCAGCAGGGCAGTTTATATGACATTTTCAGAAGCCTCACTGAAATTTATCTATAAAATAATTTTCATTAAGAAACGCAGTCAGCTGCTCCGCCACCACTCTCTCCAGGATTTTAGATAAAAAAGGCAATTTAGAGTTTGGCCTGTAGTTGTTTGGTTTAAAAGAATCCAAATTGGGCTTCTTCAGAACGGGGCTGACGGCCGCTTGTTTAAAAGAGCTGGTCACAGAACCAGTTAAAAGAGAAAGGTTGATCAGTTTAACAACATATGGACCAACTACATCAAATACATTTAAAAGAAATGAAGCTGGCATTACATCCAGAGGGCTTGATGATGGTTTCACCTTTTTAGTAGACCCTTGACATCCTCTTCGGTGAGAAGGTGGACCAAGAGCACTGAGGAGATAAACCCCAAGATGTGTTGACAGAGGATGGGTTTATAGAGGCTCTTATATCATGTACCTTATTCACAAAGGAATTTAAAAACCTGTTGCAGTCAGACTTTGAATGGACTGGTAAATGAGGAGCTAAAGGAGAGACAATTGTGTCATACAGGCCTTTAGGATTTTTCTTGTTCAGAACAACAAGATTAGACAAATATGCAGACCTGGCCTGTTTTATTATATCATTTAGTGACTTGATGAGCTCCTTCAAATGCAGTCTGTGGACTTCCAAGCTTGTGCATTTCCACAAACGTTTTATTTTACGACAGTTTCTCCTGCAAGATAAGATTTCCTCATTTATCCAAGGGCAGGGATTTTTAGGCAAGGTGTGTTTCCTTTTTAGCGGAGCAACTTTATTTAAAACAGACAAACAGTGGTTATTAAAAGACTGCATAAAAGATTCAGGCTCACTACAGCCGTCAAAAGCACTGGGGTCAAATGACTCCGAAAATTTCTCAGCTGTGGATCTATTTATGATGCGTCTTTGTGACATCAGTTTGGAAGGAAGAAAGTCCACACTGGAATATAAGTTAAAAGATATACAGCAGTGGTCTGTCACATTAATGTCTGTAACACTCAACTGGTCAATGTTCAGACCTAAAGAGAAAACCAGGTCCAATGTGTGTCCTTTTGTGTTGGACCAGAGACATACTTAAAATGAAATGCTTCAGTGAGTGTTAAAAACTCAGATGCCAGATTACACGAAGCATCGTCGATATGGAGGTTAAAATCCCCGAGTATCAGAACATTTTCAAGTTTGATAATTGAAGATAAAAATTCAGAGAAATCCACTAAAAACAAGCGACCAGGACCAGGAGGTCGGTAAACTAAAATGCAATAAAATGAGTCATTGTTGCCACCCTTAGTCATCTGCATCTCAAAGGAGTCGAAATAATCTGGGTTCATCAACCTGCAGCAGAAACAGTCCCGGTACACGAGTACGAGTCTGTCTCCTATCCGCGAGACCCGCGGTGTCCCAAACACAGAACAGTTCGGAGGGCACAGCTCGTTGAGATGAGTTTAGCCTACTCCATTTCACGCTGCCAGGTCACTGTTAAAAACATAAAGTCAAGGTGTTCCTTTGAGAATAATTCGCTGAGGAAGAAGGCCTTGTTTGCAATGGAGCGAGCGTTGAGCAGAGCAATCCGAGTCGGTTGTGCCAGATCCAAAGTCGGTGCGCGCTGACCATCAGGACGCGGTGACAGGACCTGGTCATTATTGACCACCCGGCATTTCCCACTATTACCTTTGGGAAACAGTAGCCTACACAGGACCCGCTCACGCGGAGGGAAATTTTGGAGCCGCCGAGTCGGAAAAATACGGTCAGATTGGAGGGACCGAGACGCACCGGACGAGTTCCCGCCAGATTCACGGACCGGAACCGACCGCAGCACCGCTCGTCCCAGACAGATCCGGAGCCGCTCGGACATGGTAGTTGCCCACGGTTCAGCCTGGTCCCGACTCCAACCTAACACTGACCTCCATGAGTCTGGACTTGTTCTAAGACTGGACGAGCTCTGCCTCCTTCACCAAACGCTCCATGAGATTTAATAATAAACATTATAGACCATGTTCAGTCTAGTTAGTCTAAACTCGTCTGGTTAAAGGCACTGTGTTTTTGCACTAAAAACATCTAAAATTGCACACAATTTAAAAATAATTTTGATAATTTTGATTTCAAGAACTCATACATATGGGAGATGAATGACAACTTGACAGAGATTAATATTTGACAGTGGCTATTTACTTCTTTAATAACATTCTTCACAACAACTGAACCATAGATCTTTGCAACTACAACATAAATCTTAATATTCTTTATATAAACATAAATTTAACAGTTCAATTCACAATTCCCATTTAAAAAACTTATTAATTGTCAGCTGGGGCTTTTGACACATTTTGGGGCTGAGTCACAATGTTTTCCACTGCTGACATGATTTCTTGCAGTTTTGCAGAACAGAACAGGAAATGGCCTATTTTTCAAAAGCAGGAGAGAAGCTACACAGCAAGAGGTAAGAATTTCTTCTACGTAACTGTGTCTCCATTCATTGGAGTGTTGCCAATTCAAACCAATGTGGTGAAATTAACAATTGGCGGCTTTATGGTAAGATAGTCTGTGTTTGACCTGCTCGAAGTCTGGATGGTGGAGCAGGGCTGAAGGACTTTCTCCTCACGAAGCACGGTGTCCTACTGCAACATCTCAAATCTACACACACAGAACACTTTTAGCATCTAAAGCATCCAAAAGCCTACGACATTGTTGCCGGTGCCCTGTTTTGTGCATATGAAGATGCAATTTTCTCTATCACAGGCCAAATGTTTCATTAGGATGTGGTGTCATTGTGCCACATCGCGTTAATTAAAAAGATAAGTGTTACTCCCCTCCAGTTCAATTATAGCTCAAATTGTTCTTGTTTTCACAGACATTTATTTGGATACGGTTCTTCGACGTGTCTTGCACATGCTAATCTTCCTTTCCTTTGTATCCCAACGATGCCGTCAGAACTAACAAAAATAAATACATAAACTTAAATTAACCATCCAAAAGCAGCGTTTTACACTTATTAACAAACAAAAAAATACATACAAAACGAATAAATAAAGTGCACATTCAACATATAAGAAAATACACTTAATTGGCTATTTACACATTAACACACAGTCACTTAACTTAAAGATGTTCACATACAGCAAAGCAATTAACACAAAAAAACAGATACCTCATTGCCTAACAGCAACAATTAAACCAAGCGGAACAAAAGTAGGAATGCACCGAAAATTTTCGGCCGAAAACCGAAAATGCACTTTTGGGCCATTTTCTGCCGAAAGACTTTTATCACCGAAACAATACTAGCCTGGTTCTACCAGACTCTCGTACATTTCATTTGTACAGAGAGTCTGGCCTCGCTCCATTGACAAGCGTTTACTTCCTTGAATGCGGGAACTCTGTTGAAGTTTAAAACTATTGGATCTGCCCAGAGTCACAGGATCTGCCATAGCCAATCGCTAACGTGTGGTCGTGACGTCTGGCATGCGCCGAAACCGACCGGAAACAACAAGTCACTCCCTCTGTTCGCTGATTGGTCCTACAAAAAATTGATTTCTGGAAACCTAAGAATATACAGCGATTCCAGACTAAGTACTAAAGCGAAATGAAATTGAGCGGAAGTACGTAGGAGGGCGGAGCCAGGCTAAAACAATACGGCCGAAACGTTGATTACGCAAACAGAAACCGCGACCTGCACGGGCTTGAGCAACATGGACGCAGTGTAACAGCACTTTTTACTGATGCAAAAGCGAGTCTTGGCTGCATATAGCGCAGACCAAGAGTTCCCCGCGACATTAACTTCTCACCAGTGGGTCTTAATAGAGAACATTCTCTCACTTCTTACCCCCTTTGAGCAGCTAACTAAAGAGATCAGCTCCTCTAATGTAGCTGGCGTTATTCCTTTAATCGCAGCACTAAAGCCTCTCCAAACAGGTTGAGACGGACCACGGAGTGAAAACAATAAAAAGTACCTACACTCTTAGAGTCCGTCAGCACACGCTTTACTGAGATTTCTGAGATTAATCGGATCCTCTGCACTTCATCGCGACTGTACTTGATCCGCGTTATAAAGACCAAGCGTAATTGGTTGCGGAAATAAAGCAGCGCGCGCGAGAAATGATCCTGGCCGCAATGGATGCGGAGAACCCGCGTGGAGATGTAGCAGCGTCCAACGCAGGAGGAAGTCAGAGCGCAGAAAAAAGACTCGTCTCTCTGCACTATGAGGGACATGCACCCTCGTTGTCTGATATGTTCAGTGAAATCCTGCAGAGTGCCTCAAATAATAACAATAATAATAGTTAGGCTAATCTGTTCTTATACTTATTCTACTGATGTTACTGTATATATTTCTGCTATATGTTTTTAATTTGATACATTTTATTTATGCACTGGCATTATTTAAATACACTCCAAAATCTTTCTCAACCTCATCAGCTATATATCTCTGAAGTCCCCATCCCCAGAAGTGATAAACCTCTTGCCTACTGGAGAAGTTTATTGTTTTTATTTTTTTTAATTTTTTATATATAGCATTTTTAAATGCACTTGACCTAAATACACTTTGTTTTTATGAGAAATAAAGTAATTTAAAAACCTTTCTGCAGGCCAGTAGGCCTGTACATTATTATTTAATGTACACTTGAGTGGGATCAAATTAAACATTTCAGTTTAATAATTTTATTTAATACTGTGCATTGTTGTGCAATGTGCCAAGTAAATAGTTGCATAATTTGTAATTGATTTATTTTTTTAATCTTTAATATTAATTTATGCAATTGTAATGCATTGATTTTAGTTAAGTTAGTACACAGTCATAGCCATAAATGCAATGGTACTAATGATTGGCATAATTTCTTTCGGTGTTTTTGTTTTCGGCCTTGGTTTCCCCATTTTCGGTTTTCAGTTTCGGCCAAGAATTTTCATTTCGGTGAATCCCTAAAAAATAGGCCCCCCACCTTTTTTGTGGTTTTAGCTGAATAATTATCAAATAAATCTTATTATTCTTTTAATGATTCTTCTGAACATTTTTAACTATTAATTCACCTTTTAAGAGGAAAGTACATAACAAAAAACTGAAATATATATGAGTTGCATCTGACGGCAGCTACAATAAGGCTTGAACAAACAATTTATGGTGCCATCTGTAAACTCTCCCTGCCTTGTTGTGTGCCTATTAGTGTAATACATTTACAAATCATACAAATCACGACAAGGCCACACCTTACCCCACAGCTTGTCCCATCGAGCTGCAGGCTAGCTTATGTGAATCAGAAGACACATAACCTTTATCTACAAACTTTATATCAGTGAGATGCCTATGACTAACACTGAAAACCTACATGAGAGGATTGTATATGTTTGGTGAGTATGAGTATGTGAGTATGAGTATGTGAGTATGAATAGTCTAATAAACTAGAGCCTCTCTCTGTGTAGTTTTGTCTTCAAAGCAGTCCAGTGTTCCAGTTTAGAAGGAAAATACTGAAGGATCATTATGGCTGGTAAGCTTTAACAGTAATGTTGATAATTGTCTTTTTTTTTACCAAAACATATTTACTGTAAAAAGTGCAGCAGTAGTAACCTTCAGGTCCTTGTGTTTTAGAAAACAACTTCCCCCCACTGCCTCGATTCATCCCCCTCAAGCCCTGTTTTTACCAGGACTTCAATGAGATCCCGGACCCACACCGCACCATGTGCAAACGCCTCTATTACCTATGGATCTGTAAGTGTACCTAAGCACCACTGTTATCATTTACACATCATTTATGTTACATTTTGTTTTTAGGAACTCTATTTTATCTTTACAGTGTTGTTTTTTATTTGACAAGAGACTGCATTTAGACAATTTATTCCCCTCAGAACTTTTATAACAATATATACAACATAAACAAATAACATTTATAAATGCTTTTGTACCTGGCATTGAGTACTTAATAACTTTCCTTTAAATAAGGACAATTAATCATTTAATAAAGATTTAATAATAGACGTAATAACAGACTTTAGCGTGTTGCAATTACTTTAAACAAATTCATATAAAAAATAATTAAGTGATGTGTTTTACGTTACTTAGGTTCTGCCATTTAAAAGCATGAATGTAAGGTTTGTCAAAAAGTAAACTTGTTCCCACATGTTTGATGCTAGCAGAATATAGCAGAAACAGCAGTGTGCACATTATTATAACTTTGACATAGAGGCAAACAATGAAGTGCTGTGTTTGAAGATAGATGAGCACAAAGTGAAAGCACAATATGGCTTTTTGAAAATATCCGCTGTGTTTTGATGATTCTTACATTTTCTTTGATGTTCGCAGTGAATAGTGCCACTCTGGCGGTAAATCTGATTGGCTGCCTGGCGTGGATGTGTGGTGGAGGTGGAGCGACCAACTTTGGCATGGCCATCTTGTGGCTTATCCTCTTCACGCCCTGCTCTTATGTGTGCTGGTTCAGGCCCATCTACAAGGCCTTCAAGTATGCTGCTTCCACCTTACACTGTGTACCTGCCATTTTGTCGATTCAGTTTTTGTAATGCTGATTATTCTCTCTGTGCAGGACTGACAGCTCTTTCAACTTTATGGCTTTCTTCTTCGTCTTTATGGCCCAGGTTGTGATCAGTATAATTCAGAGTGTTGGTATCCCGGGCTGGGGAGTGTGGTACGTGCACAGAACCGTTTAACGTGTAAAAATAAATAAAACATACACCAATTATTTTACAAAAAAATCTGTTTTGTCCGAAAATGTGCACTGTGACACATTTTGACATAACATTTTTAATGCATTGTGTGTGCAATGTGTACAGTGGTGTAAGCCCGCACAAATGGGCCATAATTAAATTATTGTACACTATTTAGTTTAATAGCTCCCTTTTCTTTGCTGTTTAGGATTTCAGTATAGAATTGTGCATTGTTTTGTTTCCCTTCCGGATTAATTTGTAGCGCTGAAGCATTTCTCTATTACGTTTATTGATGTGAAATTGTATTTATGAAGTCGTGGGCCCATGCAACAGCCCTCCCTGCTCTGCCAATAGTTAAGCCCCTATATGTGTAGATAATTTCAAACCTACTTTGCAAGATTACAGTATGTTCAAAACTCAGCAGCAAGAGTTCTCACCTCCACTAGGCGCTCTGCTCACATTACTCCTCTGCTTCATGACCTGCACTGGCTACCTGTAGCATCACGTATACACTTTAAGGTATTGGTTCTAACGTTCAAAGCATTAAATGGTCATGCTCCCCAATATCTGTCTGACCTACTCTCCCCTTACCGCCCCGTCCGGTCCCTTAGATCAGCCGAACTCGGTCTGTTGTCCATCCCACGTTTTCGTCTGTCTACTGTTGGTGGAAGGTCATCTAGCATAAAAGCTCCTCGATTATGGAATGCGCTGCCTCTTACATTACGAAACATCTCATCTGTGGGTGCATTTAAGTCCCAGTTAGAAACACATTTATTTAACAAACAGTTTTCTTGTGTATTATGGATGGTGTGTGTATGAGTTAGAATCCAATGTTCTCTGTGTTTTTCCATGGCTGTGGGTTAGTTAGTTTAAAGTTTAATTTTTAAAGTGGTAGTCCAGTATTTTGTTAAAAGGTGGATGCGTAGGCATAGGTAACTTACTCCTTACAGTAGATAGTTATCTTCAGTTTGGAGAAGTGGACAGGAGCAATGACACAGGCAGCAGACTTTATGTTGTCTATGGCTGGTAATGGGTCATTAGGGAAAAATATACTTTCATAACTACTAGAAAGACTTTAAAACTTCAAAAACTAGTTAGTGCTAATGCATATTACATAAAAAGTATTAACATATTTTTATTTGAGTCCTCATTTATACAATCCCTGAACCTTTTTTTAATTTGTACAAGCAAAGTGTCAACAACTGAGGCAACTTTTCTGTGTGTAGTAACCAGTCTTCATGGTCTGTGTTGAATCTGGGACCATGTGTACATACAGTACAGTAAAAAGTGTTCATTACAGTTGTATAGTTGTTGTGTAGCAATACAATGGACGTGTACTCTGCATTTTGCTTTATATGCTGTATCAAAGCTTCTAAAGCCATTCCTAGCCAGACCTAACTTCCCACATGTGTGCTGTTTGATATGTACTATACTATGAGTAGATACAGTATATATATATATATAATAATGATACCGTATGAGCTGAGGTAAATATATGCCATGGATAAACACTCGTTATGAACATGTTTAAACTGATGGGTCTGTAGTTTGAGGAGGCTGTGTCTCCATGAGTGAAGTAGATGAGGAATACCTTTTTGTGTATTACTTTTGTATTATTTGGTCTTATCCTAATAGATATTAAAGAGTTATTGTTGGAGTGTGTTTGTTATTCAGTAAAATCTTTTAACAACTAGCATTTCTTTTACACAAACTTTCTTTGTCAGGAAGTTCCTCAGTGGCGCTACAGTTACAGTGTTAACCCTGCAGCTGATTTCACCATTACGGTCCTGAAGGTCCAAATTAGTGATGTAGTACTTGAGACCAGTCTTGTCTTATTTGTTTGTTCTTGAGACTAGATAAAAAACTCAATCATTTGATATTCAATTGAAAATCTTACTCTACCCCGTCTCCTTCACCAAACACTGACCTCCATTAGATTTGACTCAAAAACAGGGCTTAGACTGTTTGGTTTTTTAAAAACTATTTCCTGGTATCTATTAGTATAGTGTGCACTGGTTCTAGTCTTGACTTGGTCTTGGTAGTGTAAAGTCTTGTCCATGATGTCATGATCTTGATACACTCTGGTGTTGTTTTGGTCGTGGTCAGTGCGGTCTTGACTACAATACTAGTCTATTTTTTAAATTCCAGATACAGTGCGTGTAATAATAAACATTAGCTGTAGCCTGTGTTCAGTCTAGTTAGTCTACATAAACCCGTCTGGTTAAAGGCATTGTATGATTGTGTGAGATTGTGAATGTATTTGGTGATGGTCGGAGAGGCCGTAGGCGCGGAATGGCTGCCACGTATTTGTCAGTCTGCCCCAGGGCAGCTATGGTTACAGATGTAGCTTACTACCATCAGTGTTTGACTGTGGAGTGAATGAATAATTGCTATGTAAAGCGTCTTTGCGTCCCCAGAAAAGCGCTATATCAAATTTATATAATAATAAATAAAATGAAATAATTTTGCACTAAAAACATCTAAAATTGCACACAATTTAAAATTAATTTAGATTATTTTGATTTCAAGAACTCATACACAGCATTACGGACAATGTGAGATGAAAGACAACTGGTGATTGACAGTAGAGAGTAATACTTGACAGTGGCTAGATTTATTTCTTTAATGACATTCTTCACAACAACTGAACCATAGATCTTTGTAACTACAACATAAATCCTTAAATTGTGAGTCTTTAACAGTTCAATTAACAATTCCAATGTCAAAACCAACTTATCAATTGTCAGTTGTGGCTTTTGACACATTTTGGGGCTGAGGCACAATGTTTTCCACTGCTGACATGATTTCTTGCAGTTTTGCAGAACAGAACAGGAAATGGCCTATTTTTCAAAAGCAGGAGAGAAGCATTCTCTAACTAAAATAAATAGCACTATGGCTATATCAGCATCTCGGTAAAAAAAAAACACTAAAAATGAAATGTTTACTTTAAAGGTATAATATGCAGGGTTTTCATGGCCCTCTAGCACAAGGTAGGGGTAAACATATTTATAATCCCACAACTCTGAGACTGTATTTTACCATTTTTCTTTTTTGTGTGTTTAGCTCTTAGCCAATAACAGATGAAAATACAGCTAAACTATGGCTGGACTCTATTCAAAAGCCAAAGTAATCCTGGATTTGACTTTTACCCACTGATGGGTGCTAAAAAGAGGATGGGGCAAGGGTCAGTTTTTTATGTTTGCCTGGAAATCCTGCATATTATGTCCTTAAAGCAACAGATTTCATTTCATTTTGATGGCTCCCTAACATGAAACAGGATAATAACCACAGTCCCATGTGCTTTAAAAGAGATTGTGGTTTTAATCTAACACAAAACACTACATAGCACACATGCAATAATCTTAAAATTCTTTATTTATAAACTTGATGCAAGTTTACAAATTACTGTACATGGTCAGAATTTCTTCAAATGAAAAAAACAAAAAACTAAGCAAACCAACAGTGCCAGATTTTGTCATCTGTTTGTTGGTTTGAGAAAATAATTTTTAAATTGAGAAAGAGAAATCCGTTTAACAACCAGTCCAGTTCGAGAAGCTGATTCACCACAGCACGTCAATGAAACTCACGTCCTTCTGTGCAGACTTTTGGCATTGGAGGGGTCAACCTTTCAGCATAAGAACCCTAAAAGCTCCTCCCTCCTCAGCTTTACCTGCTGTGTCAGATGAACAAGAACAGGATGCAGAGCAGTGGACAAAGACTAATCATCAAAAATTTAGCTCATAATGTCCTTGTTATTGACCTTTACAGGCACATTTCTTTTGCCAGCTGTGCAAATGATTTTATCTGGAATATTTCAGACTGCACACTGTAATGCATCTCCAGATAAAAAAAAGGCAATATATTAATGTGGGGATTTAACAGGTGCCCATTGGGTTATAACCATCCTGTGTCCTGTCTTGCATTGCAATTGAAAACAAAAAAAGTCCAAAAGAACGTAAAGCTTGTTTCAATACGTGTCACTGACATCAGATCAGTGAACAGGCCAATGTACACACCATGGAAATTAAATACAACCCTTCACTCGACCTCTACAAGTAGCAATTTACCTCCTAAATAGTTTGTTACCTGAGTTGCCATTCAAACATACTCGTAGGCTGATACATACAGTGAGTGTCCTGTAGTATGTAGAACAGCAGTTCTGATTGATATTATATTGCATGTTCAATGTTAACAATGCACCTAATGCACATCATACAAGTTTTCAGTGTGGTACATCTTGGCAAGTGAAGGAATGCTAGAGATGGGCCTCTAAGGTGACTCCAGCTGTAATAAATCTTACAGGGGAGTGGTTTGAGATAATCACTGAGAATGGGCAACCCTCAGCTGTAATGAAACATCCAAAAGCCTTCATTCATGCCTGTGTAAAGATTCGGCCAGAGTGATGAACATATTACAACAACCCTTGTGCACACCTATCTGGACACAGGAATTCATTTTCTGTTTTTGCAAATTAGCCATCACACTTGATAGCCATTACAGAAAAGATGACCGATGGCAGAGGTGAGGTAAGTAAAGCAAGTATAAAAAATTATAAGGCAAAGTTTCTCTTTATCTTGAACAGATAGCACAAGCCTTGTTTTGTCGTCTTTGACCACATGTGGGTTTGCTCACTTTAACAGTTTGATTCTGGCTGGCTCATTATGATTCAAAGACTTAGATTTAGGAGCTAAAACATACTGAATGGTAAGTCATCTCAATTTAAAAGATAAGCCTCCAAAATATAAAATTGGCTAATTTTGTCTAGCTTCTCAAATAATATTTCTAAAACAATATTTGCATTTGTGTACCTGTTAAGTTCCAAAACAACAAAAAAAGAAATAAAAGTTCTTAAAAATAAACACAGGATTGTGTGCGGTGCCACTTAAGAGCTTCAGTATCAATGTTCATTTAGACATTCCCATCTCACATAGGGGTAACTGACTGTTTATGAAGCCCAGTTTGTCAAAGCAGCAAAAGAAAAAGCATTTCCCCATAAAGAGAAGTGTTTTTTAAAAGACAAATGAGCATATTTATAAAACAGGACAAGTGATACCCATCTCATTAGAACAATGAGGACAAGCAATGCCATTTCAGCATAAAGTCTTTTCCAAAGCAGACGAAGGAATACTTGTCAGATGAGCCAACGAGATGGTTTCCACAAGAAAAGATGATATAATCCCAGTAAGTCAAAAGGGGGAAGTGTTAAAACGATTTTGACCCAAAGACATTTTCCCAGTGCATAGTTGTGGTAACTCATTATCCGTCCTCTTTGGGTGGTGTGTACCAGCCTAAAAAATAAATAATGTAGTTTAACACAAAATGATGAAAATCAGGCCAGAGATATGCTTGGTTTCTGTTCGGTGCTGTCACTAATCAACAAGTAAACATTGAAATTTCACAGAGATCTATTTTGAGATCACTCTTGAATGCAGTCTAATGTTTTTATATTTGGTCACATGACCCCTACAATACAATCCTAGCTGTGATATGCATATTGCACCTCACGCATAATTTAGGTAAATTTTTGAAGCTCTACTTAACAGACATGTACTGAAACAGCAAGTCAATCTCCAACCATAGTCTCCCAAACAACAGTGATCTGTTGACAGTCACTTACCATTCTTTTCATGAATCTGCACAAGGGACTTGTAGGACTGTTGTGCTCTGGCAAGATTGTACTGGTTCTGAAAGAAATGCACCTTTTAAAAAAGCCTTGCATTTATTTCATTCAGACAGTCACATAAATAATAAATGACAATGACATTACCTTATTGGCTCCAAACTGCACCCTGGCTTTACCTTTCACCAGAGTTGCATTTATCTGCATTATGACAGACTCTATGGAGTAGGCACTGCTCCAGCCCTGAAACCCCACATCAGAACCGATAAGACAAGGTCCTCTGCTAATTACCTTTTGAAAGATGTGCGACTTGTTTCCATACCTGTTTTGTGAGAAGCTCCATACACAGGGCCCCTCCTCCCAGAACATAACTGTAAGAAAGTACAGAGGCACATTGCTGAGGATCAAGTATGACAAATTACAAAGTGTCAGTAGGATTTAAGAAAGTTTATCACATTTTAGGAGTATAGTCTGCAATAAGTACAAGCAATCTAACATAAGCTTTTTTTTGTCTCAATATGCAGTAGTATCCATTAGATGATTTAAATGTGTGTCTGGTGAGTTATGATTACAAATTGGTATAGTGCCCTGTCATTCTGAGTTACATTGTGGAGAATAAGGAGAATAAGGTAAGCCAGGTGCATGATGTAAAAGAGGGGTTATTTTGCATTTTTCATTAAACCATTAAAAGGACCTTGGGACTAATTAAAAAAATAATAATAAATCGATGTGCTTTAAGAAACCAGATACTCAATCATCACTGAATATTTCAAGTACAATAATACTATTTCTAATTAAGTTTGGATCTTTCCAGTTTGTTCCAACATTATACAAACCTTGGTTAAGTAATGGTGGAAAGAAAATGTGGTCCAAAATATATATCTGTACTTTCTTGAGAGCAGTTTGACTTTACATTAACAATAACAGACTCACCCTCCAGAGAGCACAGGTGACACTACCCGTACAAAAGGTGGGTCAAAGGGAAAATTATCCTGTATTGAGAAGAAAAGAAAACTCAAGTCTCAAGAAAGAAAGTTGAAAAAACAATATGTAAAAGATATGTCAAAGAACTCACTTTGTAAGAGAAGTTTAGTAGAATGTAGTCCACTCCCTCTTTTTCTTTTAAGACCTGCAAGTCACTATGTAATGGGCTATCTGGGTCTACCCTGTAATGAAAACAACAGGTCAAAACTCAAGGAAAATATGTAATTAGGTATACAATGCTGAAAATAACACAACTGAATGTAATCTTACGTTCTTAACTTGACGTGCCAATCATAAAGGCTGTCATTAACTAGTTCAACTGAATAAATACCTGTAAGATTACACAAAACGGTCATGGGACAAAAATACAAATCATCACAGCAGTAAATCCGGTCATGTACTTACCTGTCTTATAACTCTGTGATCTGTAGATCTCCCTGAGTTCCTTCATTAGGCGGTCTGAGGCTTGCACAGAGCCCGACACAGCCCCCTACACAAAAGAAGAGATCCAAATTTAAACAAAACAATGGTACCAATGAAAAACAAACACTTTGAAAAATCTGACAGGACACAGTAATTTACATAATCCAATGAGCACGTACATTCAAGTGATCCTGTCTCTGGTTTTTGCGAATCTTTTCCAAAATGGCCAAGTTTTCTTTCTCAATTCCGTCGTCTTCTGACTTTTTCCCATCTACTGGCTCCTCTTCTTTCATGTCGTAATGGTCCAGATCTTGGTCCAGGTCAACGTCCTGCTGTGGCAGATTAAGTTCGAATACGGTTTAAATACAAATAAGTTAACAAATCTGCTGTATGTTAGTTGACTAAGCTGTCAGAAAAAAAAAAAACCTCTCCCATGTCTTCCTCCTCCTCTTCTTCAGATGTCACCTCATCTGATGGCCCATGCTGCAAGATTAAACAATGTCAGTTTGTGTAAAACGATCAAATTAAAAGTAAAAGTATGTATGAAGCTGACCTTTCGCTCTTGGGTGATTGGGGCGGCTGGTAGAGGCTGATCGAGCATTTCCACATCTGGATGTTGTGGCAGATTATACAGTCGACACAAATCACATATTAGCCGCTTTAACTGCTGAAGAAGCTGCAACAAAACAAAAATGTAAAAAAAAAAGAAGATTTTAATAAATAATATACCTAATTTTATTGTCAGTGTGAACTCACCAATGTTCTTCCTTTTCTAACATCCTCTAGCCGCTCTAATACCTCAGCCAGACTAGGATCATCTGAGTCAACAAACCATATTGGTGGTGTTGAGGGATAGGATTCCTGCAAAAGGTAAACAATGGCAAATTCAGTGTGTCTACCAGCTCAAGCTCTCACTCTGTGTACCTGTTTTAAGGATATAAGGATATTTGGAAAAACAATCAAATGCACATAGGATGACATGCAACGGTGAGGGATTTAGAGTAAAGCGGTGTGCATTTTGTCTTGGTGATAAGGATTTGTGTCTATGGATGCAATCAATGGATGATGTCTGGCACCATCTTGAATTAATGCTTCTTAACTTAAACTGTTGGGCCTTCTGTAATAATCGCATTCGGTTGAAAAAGAAAAACAACAGTGACTGCTGGTTTGCTACTGGTAAAGGTACATTTTACTTAATAGTTTTCTCATAGGCATCAGTCTATTTGCTGAAAGAGCACATAGCATAATGTACCCACAGCCACATACGAGACAGAAGTGTACATTAATGAGGCATAGGTTCAGACATGTTCATAGCAAAACTTTGCCCATTTTTAATACGGTCGACTGATGTCTTCATTTTAAATAAATTGTAGACTAAGCCAGTGAAATCCAACGCCAACAACACAATGTTGTTGTTGTCGCAGTAGTATAGCAATCTAACAAAGGTGTTTAGCTAACAAACAGAGCTCGTGTTATCTTTACTTTCAGATATCAAGCTACTAGCAAAAGCTGCCGCGACGTCGTTCATAATCAACGACGTTTTATTGTGCTTTTTGGGGGCAATCTTTTCACAAGAGCTTCGGTGTTTTGGTAAATCACAGGGTATTCTCAACCCTAGATGATTAAAATTAAAACAATAAAAGAAAGACACACTTAAATCGCAGTTTAGGGTAAACACGGAACCTTCCTCGCACTGGTTTGGTTTCAGTCGATAGTCCGGGTTAGCAGTGCGCAGAGCTGGCCTGGACTCACCGTAATGTTGCAGTGAATAATAAGAAGCTTCTCTCCCGTTACGTTAAATTGGCAACTAAGTTCGTCTGGTTTCCAGTCTATTATTCTGAATCGTTCGTGATTTCGGTCAAAAATTGACTCCAAAAACTTAAGTTCGGCCTTCAGCCCCGAAACCGACATCTTCTGCTCATCGCACAGCAGCAGGCCGCGGGCAGAGGGGAAGTCAGGGCGGAGTGCGACCGCGCGCGCAGTGGAGCGCCTCTACGGATCTCGCATGTTAGCGTGAGAACAACAACAAAGGGCTGAGCAATGTTGACTGGACCAATCACTGTAATGTCTCACTGGACAACACATTATTATTTTTGTGTGATTTCTGTTGTACGACACAGAATCAGTGGCAAAAAAATTAGTCATTACAATTGGTCCCAATGCAGTGCACTGTCTTCATTCTAAAGAAATGTCCCGTTCATTGTCATGTTCAGATTTAGTAATGTTTGGTTATTTACGTGTTTTCTTTCCCAAGCATGTTTAATGTGGCAGTTCAATGACATTAATTGCACATTTTTTTTGTCAGGCCTAATGAGCAGGTGGGAATTGTACAAAAGCCCTACTATTGAACAAAACAAACCAAACCATTCACAGCAAATGGGAGAGTAGTACTTTAACAACTATATAAATTATAAAAACAACAAAACTCTAGGCTGTTAGTGCTGAAGGTAATCAATCGTCTGACATCTCATGTTATGTGCACTGTCACTAACTGGACACCAGATGGCCCTACAGACATCTGTCCGGTTCCACTCGTTGCTTACAGGGGTCTAAACTAGGAAGTAGTGATAGAAGTAGCCCAGAGAGTGGACACTGTTCTGTGATCATTTTGAGTCTAAAGTGGAGAGCACGTACCCTGTGACAAGCTGTGATTTTGAAGGAGGTATAAAAAGTTGGACTTCTTTGAGTTGGGTAAGTGTTTATTACATAACTTAACATAAATACTTTTGCAGCAGATATAAAACATACTTGCCTACTACATTGACTCCATAAAACAATCACTGAAGGATAATTTACTGTAGGTAGTGTGTCAAAATTGAATCAAACAATGGCATGCATGTGTTCAACTTAAACGGTATGAACAATTGTCTCTCTCACTTCATCAAGCTAAAGCTGAAAGAATGAGGCACTCGAAAAGATGCATTGAGTTATAAACCTGTATTTATTTAGTAAATAATTTAATTGAAACTGGCAAAAGCAAACACAATACATTTAATCCTTGTCTGGGCAAGGTCCAAATGGTTGCGTCAAAGCTGTACTTTATACCTGATAAGGGTATAAACCTGATAAACTGGAAAAAGTGGGCAGGTACATAGTAACCAAGGCTGCATGCATCTTATACATACAAGATGAAATACTGAAATGTGAACTGCATTCTCTTTTGTCTTTAATCTAAAGACCTGTTTTCTGTTTTTTAAGGTCTGTTGGGGACATCAGAATGAAGACACTTTTGTTCACCTTTTATTTACTTCTGATGCACCTGTCTGGGTCTTCAGGGGGTAAAATCCTGGTGTTTCCGGTAGATGGCAGCCACTGGATAAACATGAAAATACTCCTGGAGGAACTGCATGCCAAAGGTCATGAGATAACAGTGGTGCGCATGTCACAAAGCTGGTACATCAGTGAGAAGTCTCCTCTCTATTCTTCTATTAGTATACCCAGCTCCAGTGCATTTGAAGAAAGCTTTAAAGTATATTTGTCACAACAGCTAGCAATACGGCTTCAGACTAACCCTAAATCTTTTTGGTCTCGCATGTGGACTCATGTTCAGATGGAGTCACTGATGGTTGAACAGTTCAGAATTTTCCATAAGCAGTTAGCAGAACTCATAGTTCAGATCCTTGAAGACAAAAACTTGGTGCAAAAACTTCACAATGCCAAATACGATATGGTTTTGACTGACCCTGGTGTCGGTGGAGGGACAATACTGGCCCGTTACCTCCAAGTTCCCCTGGTATATAATGTCAGATGGACCATTCAAGGTGAAGGTCACTTTGTCATCGCTCCTTCACCTCTGTCTTACGTTCCTTATACTGCCACAGAGTTGACAGACAAAATGACATTTACTCAAAGAATCAAGAATTGCTTTAGTTATGTAGTGGGAATGTATTTATTGTCATACATCTCTGAACCTGTTTACAAACCAATTCTTAAACACTACTTTGGTCCGGATGTAGATTACTCCACCTTTTTCCTGGATGCTGATATATGGCTAATGAGAAATGATTTTGTCTTTGAATACCCACGTCCAACAATGCCCAATATCGTCTACATTAGTGGTTTTCAGTGCAAACCTCCTAAAGCACTCCCCGCAGACCTGGAGGAGTTTGTTCAGAGCTCTGGTAATCATGGGGTCATAATGATGAGCATGGGAACTTTAGTCACACACCTTCCCCTAAAAGTTAGTGAGGAGATTGCTACTACTTTTGCCCAACTACCTCAGAAAGTTATATGGAGGTATATAGGTCAAAGGCCTGCCAATCTGGGCAATAACACACTGCTGGTCAAATGGTTTCCACAGAATGACCTCTTAGCACATCCCAAAACCAAAGTGTTTGTAACTCATGGTGGCACCAATGGTGTTCAGGAAGCAATTTACCATGGAGTCCCAATAATTGGAATTCCATTATTCTTTGACCAGCCTGAAAATCTGTCCAGGTTAAAAGCCAAGGGAGGAGCTGTGATGTTGGATATTGCTGAACTCGACAGGCACAAATTTGGAGAAGCCTTAAAAACTGTCCTGAACGAACCATCTTACACTAAAAACATAGAGAGGCTCTCAAGGCTGCACAAAGACCAGCCGATGAAACCACTGGACCAGGCAGTGTTTTGGATCGAATATGTGATAAGACACAAAGGAGCCCCTCATCTGAAGTCAGAGTCCAACAAAATGTCCTGGTTTGTTTACCACTCATTGGACGTCATTGTGGCTTTGCTCACAGGTTTTCTCATGTTAATATACACATGTGTTTTTGTTGTAAGGGTTATGTGTAGAATAATATTTGCAAGAAACAAAATTAAACAGGGATGATGTAAAAAAAAATTATTTTTTGTTCTATAGGAATAAGATGCTTATTCAAATTTGAAAATGAATGGGTTTATAATCATGATTTTTATGTGCAATGCATTGCAGAAAAGTTACTATATTATTCAGCACTCTTTTATAATTGTACAATTCATTGTTAAGTAGGGTGATATGTTTTCTACTTAGTATAATATAACAACAAGGTTCAAGGCATTAAACATGTGATACAGTCCAAAGGGCATACAACAACACTGCAGCCACATAGGAGACCTTTGGTTGAGTTTAGACATTTTACACCCATTAATGACAGAACAATTGAAAAAACTGTCTCCAGCCTGAGTTCATCCACCTGGTGCCTCGATGTTATACCCACTAGATTTCTAAAATCAGTAATAAGCAGTTTGTTACCACAACTCACTAATATAGTCAATAATTCCTTACAGTCTGGAACATTTCCAAGGGCCTTAAAAACTGCTGTCATTAAGCCTCTCCTAAAGAAGAGCAGTCTTGATGCTACAGAGCTCCAAAACTATCGGCCCATATCAAACCTGCCATTTTTAGGAAAAGTCTTCGAAATAGTTGTATATCAGCAACTTAATGACTTTCTATTGCTTAACAACTGCTTTGATCCTTTTCAGTCAGGTTTTAGGCCCCATCACAGACTGAGACTGCACTTATCAAAGTCACAAATGACATCCGTCTGAACACTGACGCGGGCAAAGTCTCTGTCTTAGTTCTGTTGGACTTGAGTGCTGCGTTTGATACAGTGGACCATGAAATCCTGTCACAAAAATTAGAGGAATGGATAGGTATCTCTGGAACTGCTCTTAAATGGTTTCAGTCATATCTTGAAGACAGGAAGTACTTTGTTTCTGTTGGAAACTGTGTATCAGACCAAATGGCCCTGACATGTGGGGTTCCACAGGGGTCTATCTTGGGACCTCTATTATTCAATCTTTACATGCTTCCTTTAGGCCAGTTAATACACAGCTGTGGCGTATCCTACCATAATTATGCAGATGACACTCAAATTTACATTTCACTCACAGCAGGAGAAAATGGACCAATCCATTCACTGTGTCACTGCATCGAACAGATTGATGTGTGGATGCAAAATAATTTTCTCCAACTGAACAGAAACAAGACTGAACTAATTATCTTTGGGAACAGAAACAAAGAGAAAGTGTCAGCAGTCACCAAGAGTCTCTTTCTCTAAAATCTAAAAACCAGGTTAGAAATCTACGGGTCATCATGGACTCAGACTTAAATTTCCAGAGTCACATTAAGTCAATTACATCATCTGCATTTTATCACCTTAAAAACATTTCCAGAGTCAAAGGGATAATGTCTCAACCAGACTTAGAGAAACTTATTCATGCTTTTATCTCCAGCAGGTTAGATTACTGTAACGGCCTGCTCACTGGTCTCTCAAAACGAGGGTTAAGACAGCTGCAGCTTATTCAGAACGCTGCTGCTCGGGTTCTAACCAACACCAGGAAGTACAACCACATCAGTCCAGTTTTAAAATCTCTGCACTGGCTTCCTGTTGCTCAGAGAATAGACTTTAAAACAGCACTGCTGGTTTACAAGTCTCTAAATGGTTTAGCACCAGAATATATTTCTGAAATGCTAGTAGCTTATGAGCATCCTCAGACTCTGAGAACATCTGGGACAGGCCTTCTGCTCGTGCCCAGAGTTAGAACTAAACAGGGTGAAGCAGCGTTTAAGTTTCATGCAGCAAAAACCTGGAACAACCTCCCAGATGAAGTAAAACACGCCTCAACTTTAACAATGTTCAAAGGGAGGTTAAAAACCTTCCTTTTTAGCTCCGCCTACACCACAACTTAAAATAATTTTTTTATCTGCACTCTTCTTTTTTTATAATGCTTTTAATTTTTCTTATGTTTCTAAATCTAAATCTTGTAAATTGTCTTTTATTTCTGTAAAGCACTTTGAGTTACCTAGTGTATGAATTGTGCTGTATAAATAAAATTGCCTTGCCTTGCCTAATTAAACACAAGTTACAACCAATGCACTAGTTGGTCTTCTACAGGCTGTTATGGAAATGCTTCACTTTCAAAAGTAGAAAATGAAGGTGCTATATTTCTTCCATATTTTTTTTTTAGTATACTATATAACAAGTATGGACATTTGTTTCCCCCTATCCAACAGTACTTGTTTTTCAGGATTCTTTTATTATCTTTTTATCCTATTGTACTAATTAAAAGTATAGCAGCCTATACTCCAGCAATAGATGGGAGGTACTTGAGTTTGAAACATGAGAGATTGAAAACAGATTAGATATCCCCAAATTCAAATGTGCACCTGATTCCAGTATCAAGTGTCAGGAACCTAAGGTCTCTGATGTCACCGCCTCAAGACCTGTCATTCATCTAAACCATATGGTCCAATGGATTACAATACATTCTCAAGCACTAAATGACTACAAGTTCTAATGTAGGCCATTAAACCTTTTTGTAATGACGTTCACTTCACTTCTGACGGGGATAACTGACTCAATGATATCAATTGTAAAATATATTTGTCCTCTGGATCCACTCAAGAAACAAGGAGCCTAGTAGGTGTCAGTAATTAACCTATATTAGTTAAAAGAGAAATAGGATTAAACGTCTGCTTAAAGCACAGTGTGCTGTTAAGATGGCTTAGTGAGACAGGTCTTAACACACAACCCATTAGGCCAAGTAGAATTGTAGAACTAGCGCAGTTAGTTAAAGCTAGGGATGAAAAATGTATTAATCCTCGCACAATTGTCAGTATGTTATTTTGAAATATACCCGTAAACAATTTTTTTTTTAGTGTGTATAAGAACGGAAAATACAGCAAACAAAAATGCATTTAAAAGCTAGAGTGGCCTAAACCTTGATTTTAATTTAACACAGCAATAAGCACTAACAGAGGATGGGACAGGCAAACATTCGCCAATAAATCCGGCATTTTGTACCTTTAAAGATGAGTTAGATATTTTTAAAATAGTTTAGGCCTAATAACTATATTATTACACAGTAATTTGTTGACTGGTTGGAGTGGTTTGCAATTCAGTAGGCTTACATCTTAGAAAGAAACCATACTAATAGTAAACCTAAATCACAATTATAGCTCCATAGACTAATTTCTTTTATAAAAAAATATTACCTGCATTGTCTTCTTCTGTAGGTCTATGTTTATACAATGTGTGGCCTAATGTGGTTCTTAAAATACAGATGATAAAGTAGATTAAACTAACACAATAACCGAAAACAAAAATTTAAAAACACTCCGCGCTCCTCTAAGATCTCGCGGGATTTGAGAATTGACGCTGAAAAAGATGGTTCCCTCTCTGCACCGGTCTGACGACAGAGAGCGGCAGGTAGCAGCAGTGGCAGTACTGTAGGCTCCCGCTAGTCTACCGAGTGACACTTCCCGTCCTGCGTCTGGAGCTGGGAGCCTCTGTGGCGTTACCTCCTTCACATCATCACCGCTACCATTTCTCTCTCAGGTCACCTTAGACCGGCATTTTCCATCCCTCCTCCCGCTCCTCCGAAGATGGTACCTGGCAAGCGAAGAGCTGCAGTCATGTCCTTCTCTCTGGCGATATTAGGAGCCCTTATGCTGCAGTATGTCTCTTCCCAGAGCGGTAAGAAATAAATTATATACAGCATAGCGTGTTAGTTTAGCGCGTTAGACCTATACCAATGCGAAATGTTTAAGGAATGTCGCCGGCTTTTCTGACATTGGGGGTAGGCTTTGAATGAATCATCAGACGTGTAGACATTTTATTGAGTGTCCAAACCGAAAATGTGTCCAGCAGCCAGGTCTTATTAGCTAATCCCGGCATGTTGGAGTTAAACTAAATAAATAAATAATAAAACAGCATATCACGTATAAAATGAAGGGTCAATAAATCATTAATCAGCTGCAATCTGTATTCGTTAGTGTGAAATGGGCCACATTGAGGCCCATGCAGTGTCCCTAAAACGTCCTTTGAATCTTTGAAGTGTGGTGCTGAATACAGAGTCGAAACCTGAGGAGCGCATTCAGCAAGTTCCTCCACTGGCTTAAGGGCAAAAGGACAGAAAGTGTGAGGTTCTGCTTAAAAATGGTTATGCTTAACATGGCACAGATGTACCTAAGATGTTGTCAGGCTTGTGTCTGTTCTGCTTAGTGAGGATATGCCCCAGGAAGTGAGCATTTGGTATCCAGAACTGCTCTACGGGCTGAGATAGTTTCATCCTCCTTCTGCATCAGCCTTGGTCTCTGGCTGGAACAAAGCAAACCATGTAATTAGATGTAGGACCTAAGAAGTAGAGCTCTGTAAATAGCATCAGTCCATTTTGCTGCATGCTTCTATTTTTAGTGCTAAGATGCTGCACCGGGAACCATGGCTTCAGTGTCCTCTTGCAACAGTGAATCCGTTAACTCTTCAGTGAGATATAGGCACTGCAGAATGACATTGATTTCTCAGTGCAGTTTCACTTGAGTAAATGGCCCTCAGCTCATAAATCTTAGACCTACTGACACATTAGAGTAGTGTAGCCCCTGTCCCAGCTCAGTGTTTGCCTACTGTAACTGTGCACTGTATCCTTCTTCTATTTGCAATCATTTTGTTTCAGAATGTGTGAGAATTTATTCAGCTTTGGCCTTCCCTGGAGTTAAATATGTGTAGGAACGCATTACACATCTCGTCCTCTAATGCACACCCACATGTAACATCTTTTTTCAATCAGCAGTAGATAGCCTACAGCTTAAATTAAATTGCTTTTCAGGATGCATAGCTAGAATTTTGTACAACTGGTCTTCAAAGGACTTAGTATTAAAATATATTTTGGTAAATAAAGCAGGACAATATTGCTGTACATCCTAAACAGCAAATACTTCTACTGTACATAACTATAGCTCACGCTGACCTCATGTGTAGTTCCAGCTGAGGCTTTGTAATGCAGTGTAATAATGAGTATAGAAGCCAACCACTTACAGGGGCCATTTCGCTTTGCTAATGGCTTCTTATATTTGAAACATTGTTTATTAGGCTCTACAAGGTTTTGCCTTTCATTCAATAAAAACAAATTATACAAAGCTCTGAATCAGTGAATTAATTGTTGATCATCATATTCCAGATGATTTGCAGTGGTGATACCAAAAGAGAACAGCTTAAAGTAGAAGGCACATTATTTTTGCCTTTATTTGATAATCGGTATAGACAGACAGGAAACAGAGTGAGAGAGACTTGACAACATTGGGTAAATGGCTCATGTCAAGTTGGATATAATGAACACAATGTACTGAGCATAGTAAAGAAGCCCGTCGCTTTTGGCTTAATAGGAGATATTTCATGAATCTGTTTTAGTCAGTGACAAATCAAACCTTTAGAGGCACCTGGAAAAGAAAAGCATGCACACAGCGCACTACTGACGCAGACAACATTTTTGATAACATTTGATCCAAAATAGTTGAATCTATTTTTATTTGAAAGGGACCTGCTGATGCAGTTGTAGCTGGGTTGTTTTTGCACTCATATGAAAATCACAGTTCCTACACAAAAGTACAAAGTGCTATAGTAAACTCAATGGAAATCATAAAATTAAGAGCGACCTTGACATTTCCTAAAAGACATTACAAACATGGTCAGTGTTGGTTTAACTCGAACCAAAATGTGTGTTGTGATGATGAATATTAATTTAGCATTAGTCAATAAGAGCTGCAACAGTCACATTAAACGCCCACAAACATCTTGTGACACGCTGTTTCAATCTTTACTACAACTATCTTGACTCTCACCAAAGTAGTTTGTTCTTTGACTAAAGAAGTAATTATAAATAAGTAAGCAAAAACCTCTGTTGTGTAAGCTGTAGTGTAATTTATCCAATTGCACAGAGATAATTGCTTCAAATGGAGTTTGCTATTTTTAGTTCAAAGCTTGTTAAAAAAAACTTTGACTTGGAGCTAATGACAATCTGGATGAAGTGTAAATAATGTTTCTATGATTCTGTTTTTCTTTGTCAGCGAAAAAAGGTATATGTTAAAGTAGCATTAACATAGTTTATAGGCTATATATTTTTAGAGTTGAAGCTTTATGTTTAAACAGTCATCACCATTTATAGACATTTAGTATATTTACAGTGTTTCACACAATGTTGGACCAGTCATTAATATTTTATTTTACAACAGTTTATATATACGTATATCAGGTGTTGATGCTGACGTTATGTAGATTTGTCGATGGTATCATGCATGAGTGACAGTGGGGGGTCTCGCCATCAAGTTGCACTTTGTCTTTAAAACAGAGTTTGTTCTTCCTTTTTCATTCAAGAGCACCATGAAGGACTTTGAGGCTATTTATTTTCCGGTAAAAAGATACTGGAAGCCCACCACAAGCCTTGGAGTTCAGAAATCACGCACTTGTGACACAAGACAAGCACCTGGCAAACATCAACATGAGCCACACGCGTCATCGAGACACCACTGTGGCGTGCTGGGACACTGCTACTGGCTCAGCACTTCTGACACATCTGTTTGATCTGAGGTGGCAGGATCTGTCTCTCAGCACTTCTATATTGAGAGGTGTTTGGTTTTAGTCCCAGTTATTTTATTTACTGCAATATGACAGAATATAGAGAAGCTGTATGTGAGCTACTGCTGATAAGGTAGTTGTGGCCGGTTTGTGATGTCACCCCTACACAAAATGTGGTCATCTGTCTTGTGGTGGTCTGGTGGGCTGGCTCTTCCTACTTTGTTGCCGTACAGTGCTTCTATGGAAACGGAGGGGGTCTATCAACATGCGCCCACACGCTCCCTAGAGACCTGCAGCTTCTATAAATCTTCCTCTCAATCTCATGCGTGCTCCACAGTGCCTGTATAAACCATACTTACTATTTATGACTACTGCCCTCTGTCTTTCTGCTTATTTCAGTGCAGCCATAGCTGATGGTTTTACTTGGCCACATTTAGATACAACAGAGAGAGACGTACAAATCCTATTAAAAATGAGCAGTACACTTCATCTAGCTTCTGTGATCAATTTAAGATTAATTATATAGAAAAGAGCAGTTTGAGCAGCGTTAATGAGGTTTTTATTATCCCAATAAGACATACTGAAAAAGACAAGGTCACTTTGAGGACTTTTGGAAATGAGCGCCATCTGAGTCACACTCAAATTTAAATGATGCCATTAATTGAACAAAACGAAGTGAGAGCAGTCTGGCAGGGGCATCCCAGTAGAATTGAATTAAAGCTTCCCAAGAATAGAAGTTTTAAAAAAAGCTTGAACAGATATGAGGCTGCCTATTTTTTCATACGAACGTTCTTGACAAATACCTCACATCATTACTAAGATTAATTGAATGTTCTAGTTTAATTATGAGTGATGCATATTAGGTTTTTGCCCTCAGAGGTTGTAATGCGCTTGCTTGTTTGTTTTTTCTAATTCAGAGTCACATTTTTCAAACAAATGACTGTTGCTGGGGTTCCCTATGTCGTTAATATCTTCATAGGCAAGATTAGGTCAGTTAGGTCAGAATAATTAGTTTTCTTTTAACGGCATAATATACAGGATTTTTATGACAATTTAAATTCACCCTCACACAATGAAAATCCCATTTAATACACACCTATGGTTTTTTGAACAATTCAAAAGCAAATGTATATCTCTGCACACATTTTATCCTCATTCCTCATTTGTTTAGCTTTAAGTCAATAAGAAAAGGATAAAGGAAAGGACAGACAAAATAGATCACAGACTTTGGTTCATGCTTTAGCCACAAAAAAACCTGGATTTGACTTTTACCCACTGGGTCTATTGACGCTGTTGTTGTCAATGTCAGCATCTTGTTGCTTCAAATGTCATCCTATACCATTTCCCTTTGTGTTACACCCAGATGGTATTTTTCTTTATTTCGCTTTTGCTTTAATTTATACATTTTGTGTCCTATATATGTTTGCTTATTTTCTCTGTTTTGTTCTTGTTTAATTATTTTCTATAAATTCTGCATGCTTTCATTTCTCTGTGTTTTCTGTCCACATGCTGTCTCTTTTGCTGTTCCCACACCAGCTGGTTTTGTGAAGTCACCTCTGTCTGAGACAAAGCTCACAGGAGATGCCTTTGAGTTGTACTGTGACGTGGTGGGAAACCCCACTCCAGAAATACAGTGGTGGTACTCTGAGATCAACCGTGTCGATTCCTTCAGGCAGCTGTGGGATGGCGCTCGTAAACGCCGCGTCTCCATCAACACAGCGTACGGTGTCAATGCGGTCAGCGTGCTGGGCATCTCCCGTCTCACACTGGACGATGCTGGCATCTATGAGTGTAGAGCCAGTAATGACCCGCGCCGTAATGAACTCCACCAAAATCCGGCCACTTCATGGGTCCGTGCTCAAGCCACTATAACGGTGCTGCAGAGTGAGTGGTCAGTGTAGAGCCCCCAAATACATTAAGCCCTCCCTGTACATTCCTAAAACACCAGTAGTATCCCTCAAGAGTGAGGAACAACAATATCTATGTGTTCCTGTCCTGTCAGTTAATCTTTTTCACATTTTCATGCTCACCCTGTAGTCTGGAAATTGTCCTGTTGTAAATGTTGTGTGGATGACCATGGCGCTCAAATCTTGAACCTTCGACATGGCTGCATGATACTTCTGTCATAGCTAATGTATGTTTGTCTTGCAGAGCCATCTATCGCCTTCTCAGACAATGTTATTCTTCCCATGGACAGCCACAGTCCTCCGTTCACACTGCAGTGCAATCTGACCAGTGCTCAAAGCGCCCACTCAGAGAGCTACTGGATGAAGAATGGAGAGGAGATCCCAGAAACGCGCAGCCCAAATAGAAACACTGAATACAGGTAGCTCTCATACATAGAGTGGGAATCTTAAAAACACATAATTTGAATATAGCTTTCTTATAACACGGGTTTGTGTTCCACAGGCTGAACAAACCAAGATCGGACGACGCAGGAGTCTACATGTGTGTCTTCACATTTGAAATGTCTCCTCCAGCCAACGCCACCATTGAAATCAAATGTAGGTGTTGATTTGTAAGCTACAGGCGTTGTTAGTTTAAAGGCCACATTAGAAGGGCAACCCATAAAAATGGCTCAAGTGGCCTTAAGCACTATCACTCTGTCATGTGAGGACCTGTGATTTCAAATGGCTCTGCGGACTGCGCAGGGGCAGCCGGTGCCCTTGACACCTCCATCTAACCAAAGCAGAGCTCAGTGGCAGCAGATGGTGTCTTGTTTGTTTGATGGCAAGGGATTATGTCTCAACTGTAAAATCTGGTCACAGCCGTTTCTGCTCTCACACACATAGCTATGCAGGCAAATTAGGTTATTGGACTGTTTAATTTTTGGGGAGCAATTTTATTGATGGAGACACAGCAGATTTTAAACCCAAGAGAAGAAAGGTAATAAAGTATAAAGATTATGCAGATATCTTTTGTGAGTAACATTGTGTAATTGTCTTAATTATAGGGCTGTACAACAGATAAAAAAATTGTTGCAAAACAAGATGCAAAATATATGCAATGCAGAAGACGGATTGCTGTCATTGTTACACTGTTTTACGCTCTTCCATTTTTTTATTGTCAGATTGTCATCATCAGATGAGGGCTTACGACCTACTGTGCTTTTGACCTGAGTTGTTTAGGTACAGGATTTTATTGTCAGGGATTTTGGCATTTTACCTAAAGCTGAAAGCATTAAACACCTTATGATTGTTTCTCTATTAAAAACTCAACAGGAAATTAAAATATCGCTTGTCAATTCGTACATTGCAATATACAATAATAATAATAACACATCTTTAAATGTTTACCTCATGTCAAGCAGCTCTATTTGTCTTGTAAACTTCCAAACAGTCCATTACTACTATCTATAAAAGCCTATTGTTTTTTTCATGACTTTCCAATTCTAATTAACACTTCCTTTACTATCTACAGAATAGATAGTAAAGTGTGTATTTTATTTAGACAGAGTTAATTATGGTTTTAATTTTGTATACATTTTTTTCACTGTGCTCTTTCATTTTGTTTTAGCTGCTCCTGAGATAACAGGCCACAAGCGCAGTGAGAATAAGAACGAGGGCCAGCGTGCTGTGCTCTACTGTAAGTCTGCGGGTTATCCTTATCCGGTGTGGACTTGGCGCAAGTTTGACAACGGGGTTTACAGGGTACGTCCTTTGATCAGGCAAAACATTTATATAAAGCTCCACTTTAAGTTACCGTCATTTCTTATCTCTCCCTGTGATAGGAGCTGGACAATTCAACTGGACGATTCTTTGTCAGCAGCAAAGACAACTACACTGAGCTCCAAATTGACAACTTGGACATCATCTTAGATCCGGGGGAGTACCAGTGCAATGCCACCAACATTATTGGCAGCCATGATCAGAAGTCTATACTGAGGGTCCGCAGCCACTTGGCCCCGCTCTGGCCTTTTCTGGGAGTTCTGGTCGAGATCATCATTCTGGCCATCATCATTGTTATTTATGAGAAACGTAAGAAGCCTGAGGATTTACAAGACGGTAAGTTGCACATATGTGCGATTATATAGATATTGCTTTGTTTGTTTGTTTTTAAATAGCTCCATCCATTGAAAATAGGGCTGGGAAATTCATTGTAAATGTATTAACATCCCTATGAGGCTGCTCAAATGTGATCATTTACACAATATCATCCTGTGCAATATCCGTAAGACAAAGCCTACTCAAACGGCAATAATGCTGTGGCATTCTTTTTATGACCAATTGGCGGTTTAATAACACTTAAAGAAAATATTAGCAGTACCAATGTGATCTATGTATGCTTTAATTCAATAAAAATGTTATATTAATTTATATTATGTTGTGATGTTCAATGAGACAACATTTTATTGTAAGTTGTTTTCCCTTAGACACCAACACGGATAGTCGCCTGACACTGTGCCTTCATTCAATAATTCAGTCCTGTGGGGTTAAGCCAATAGGCGGACACTGTTGCACTAGGTCACACCTTGTCAGGACTGGTTCTCCTGATTACAATGCATGAGAAATATGATACTGTAGTGTTGTGGAAGAAAACAACGCTTTATTATTTATGGCTTTCTTGGGACTTTGTCATGTCCCTGAGCCACCATAAGCTTAACTACAAGACCGATTATTTAACGGTATAATCTTGCAAATGCAATGCAGGGCTTTTCACTTTTGATGACTTAAAATATCTTAATAATTATAAAATATGCATTGATGGTATTTTGGTGACATTTCCCCCTCAATCAGAATTGTGATGTCACATGCTGATCTGATGTTGCAAATGAACCACAGTGACTTTTCACAGCTGCTAGCTGGTATAAAAGAATTGCCATTATGGTTCATTACATGTGCAGAATATATAGTGCAAAAAAAATGACAGTAAAATCCTCTTCCAGAAGAGATACAGTTATACTGTATGAATGCATTCAATCCATACATAAAATGTTAATGATTTAGATTTGTTGTATTCAGTTTTCTTGGCTTTGGATGTTGAATATTTTAGGATTTTTGTAATATCTTCCAACCTCCCCTTTTCCCAAATTGCACAACCTAAACCGTGTGTTTCTGGTAAGTGTGAGCGTTTGCATGCCTCATGAATTTCAATAAGCATTCATCTCCTTCCAGTTTACAGCACAGTACATGTTTTTGTACTTAAAACAGCAGTTCAGATTTTTAAATCCATTTCTTGCTTTGAGGCTTTATTTCTACTGCTGTGCCTTCATATTTTGCATTAAAAATTAAGTGTGAGTGTTATGGCATGCAAATCACTGTACATACTTGACAGACTTTGTGTTTTTAGATTACTGTCTTGTCACACTGCGTCAGTGACATTTTTTCTGCAGGATTGATATTGACAAGGCTGCTTTTTAAATAATTACTTTAAACTGAACTTTATCGTAACAAGCACTGCTTGTATGTGCATGACACTTATACTTTTATGTTTGAATGTGGTGTGCCAAACTAAAGTGCATTTTCTGTTTTTGACACTTGAGGTGGCATGAATATAGCCTGTTATTTAGCATTTTGACTCTTCATTTCTGCTTTGTTCCAATTCCATAACTCCGATTCATTATTTAAAATCACATATATTAGGGCTTAAAATCACTTCATCAACATGTGCTAATGCTTTGCGAGTCTTTTGGTCTTCATTTCTCGATATTTTTCCTTGTTGCTTCAGATGATGACCCAGCTGGACCACTGTAAGTAGAGATGCTTCCTTTATCCTTTAGCTTTGTTTAGCTTGCCACCATGTGACGTGTTGTAGCTTATAAGCTTGTATCTTCTTTCTTGTCTATGGCGCTCGGTGTATCGCAGATATCTTGAAGCATAATGTGACCTAGTTTACGTTCTGATCAAAATATCACTAAAGCAAATGCTAAATTATATATAAAAGTGAAATAGAAGAGTTTGTGTTGTGATGTAGTCTTTGTACTGTGCATGCTTTCCTTTGAATGTTTTTCAATGTCATACCATCTAAAAATTTAAGATAAAGACAATGTTGTGTAAAGTTGGCCAATGAGGTTATGTTGTAGTTGCAAACACATAACGGTTTGCAGTAATTTATAACATTTTATTTTTTTGTTTGAGAAATGACCTGATTATGTCCTTTGATTTCTGTTAAAGAAAAACTAACTCCACCAACAACCACAAAGACAAGAACCTCCGTCAGAGGAATACAAACTAAGCAGCCTCTCTGCTGAGTAAGTATTCAATTATTCAAAGCTAAAGAACTGCCAGCCTCATGATAAATACTGAATGTATTACAAGCCTGTGGCCATATATTACTACATGAGCAATGATGCAAAAAACAATCCCCACTAACCAATGTCACAAAAGACTAACAGGTTTCTCTTTGTTTTGCAGGTTTCATTGCATAGTGTATGTATTGACCATATGAAGGTAAAACAGAATGAGTCCATACTAGTTGTGAATAGGATCTATCTGCCATTAAATGTGTGGTTGTGGAGGAGTTTGACGAGGCATGCCTTATGATTTTATTGTGTGAGGGTATGACGTCAGGTTGTTCTCAAAGCATAAAGAAAGTGATGACATTATAACCATTGTTGCTGCATGCAGGTGTCAACATTTATACATATATATATATTTTCCTTCTACTTCACTTAATTTACATTTTTATTAAAGTAATGCATGCAAGGTGTTGACCTTCTGTTTGATACAGAAAAGGCTATTTTTGGTTTTATCTGAGAGTGGCTTCATGTAGATAAACTATAGTGTGTGTTTAGAGAAAAAGAAACTCGGCAATGTAAAAGATATGCCGCCATAATCTGGTATTACAGTTATGTACAGTTTTATCATCTACTGTATACCATTTTATTACATTTAAGGGCTTTGCAATGTCCCTCTAACTTAAGTTAAGGTTTACTTCACTGTATGTAAGTACTGTATGTATCAAATCACTATATCTATGTATGAGATCACTATTAATATAAAGAAGATTCAAATTATAAGATGCACTTAAATGTTGACAATATTGAAACACTGTATAAATGACTTTAGAAATCTGTACTAATCATTCATACTTATTCTTTTATAAGTCTGTGTGTTGTACAGCATGGCTATTATCCTATGCAATTATTACTCATATCAATATATTTAAATCATTGCAGCTTTTGATTTCTCTGTGACAAAGCTTTAAACTATAATAGTAGGATCACCATAGAGCGTTGATGGCATAACACACGCTACATGAATCTCTAAAACTGATGTGGGACGGGGGCTGGAGAGAGGGAGGGGCCCATGTCATGAATGACACATGTAAAGCAATTTTAAGATTCAGCATCATTTTTAAGAATAAACATCTCAAAAAAGAATGCTGTGGTGTTGGTGAGTTCTTTATTTACATACAGTGCACGAATCACGAGGAGTCATGGCCAAACAAGCCCTTGGCCAAAAGCTCCATCTAGTGGGATGTTGAGGGAACATTATCCTGTACATTTAACATTAAGAAAAGACTTAGCTATAAAAGTTAGGTTTTTCATATGTGTATAATGGAAGACGAAGTACAGATAGTGCCAGAAATTATGTGACTAATTTACACAAATAATTTTATTATCTTAATTTATTTAAAAATTATTTTGTTAAAGCAACAATGGGCATATAACAACTTAAGGACTAAAAAGAGAAATGTCGCCTTTCAGTGATGAATATGATATATTTAAAGCTGCATTTGCACCTATACTAAAAGACTAAATTGTACTGTTAAATTTCAATATAAATCTTGTATGTGTATGATGTAGACAGGCCCTTTCACAGCCACATACTCCAGTTACATAGGGGAGTGTGTGGTTATTTGTGACTTTACTATTAGATAATGGACAATTTTTCCTGTTTCAAGTAAAGATATTAATAATTTGAGGCTGTTATTTAATTATCCATATTTTGAGTTTTAAAACAACATACTGTTGCTTTAATGCATAAGGTATGTTTTTAAACCCTAGCAGTAGAAAACACACAGAAGACATTTTCAGCAGTGTATTTCTTTAACACTAGTGGGCAGCACAAGGTTACCACATCAGTAGTGATGTTGTAGGTCAGTGGGATGACATTGTACAAGACTAGTACAACGTTTGTGGTTTTGTGAATGATTAAAAAATCAAACCTAGAAAGAGAGAACTCTACAAATATTGCTGTCTGTACGGATTATTCTCCTTTTCAGGAACTGTGTCTGGGATCATATGACAAACAATGGATTTTGTTTAACAACAAAAAGTAGGTTGATAGAAATGCCACAATACCCTGGCGTCACTTTTTGGGGCACAGTGACTCCTATAACTGGAAGGTTGGCAGTTTGATTCCCGCTCTCCCCTGTTCATACTGTTGTTGTGTCCTTGGGTAAGACATTTACCCCTAGCACTGGTACGCTTTTTGGTGTTCGAGAAAGGTACCAAAAAGTGCTATATAAATGAACACCATTTACCATTTTGTTGTTACAAATCTTCTGTAATAAATAAATCTGTAATTGGAATTATTGTTTACAAGTTCATGATAAACTGGAAAGAGGCATGTTCCTTTGCATTGTGGTAAGATAAAACAAACAAACAGTAACAATTTCTCAGCCTACATGGCTACTTCTGTTGCTTGTAACACAATACAAAGTGATGACTGTCTGGAGTACAAGACAAAAGTGCTTTCATAATTTGACGCCATGCCTAAAATACGTTTGAGCAAACACTATGATTACTGATGGATGTAAGAACAAAATGATGATGACAGACACAACCCTTATTGTCTCAGAATTGGTTAATGACTATTGACAACTCCCTATCACTGTTTTTTTGTGAATACTAGTTTACAATGAATAAATTGGGCAAATCACCAACCCTCACCATTAACTGTAAAAAGTCTTAAAATAAATGAATTTCCAAAGTCACCCTGAAATGTTAAATATTTAATTGCACATTGACTTTTTCTTCAGTGCTCGGGTCTTTAGCCTATAAGTCTGAACAGAAGATGTGAAATTTAGAAACAATCAATTCCCCTTGGTGAGAAACCTCTTTGCCGTCCATAATCAGTTTGGAGAAGACCCACTCTGCATGCATAATAGCCCCTGGTTTCTTATTCCTGAATTCATAATGTTTTGTATCAAAAAACGTTTTAACCAAAGAGGTCTGGCAACAGTGATTCCCAAAATGCACGAAAGTTAAAACATTATATTATTCTTCCAAGAGGGAACTATTTTTGGTTATACAGTATGCAGCTGTTTTATGAGTAAACTGATCTCACAAATTGTTGAGAGAGCTTTTCAAGTCATCTTTTCTTTGACCTTCCCTTCTGTGTGTCTGATAAAAGAATAGCTCAACAAAATAACCTATAACACTCACCTTCTTTAAAGTTATAAGTCATATGACTTGTGTTTAGATCACGTCAGTTGAAAGTGGTCAGTGAAACCTGTTGTGCCACTAACACACTCACACAGTGTGTGACAGGACCAGGCCTGATCCAGTCTGTCTTATTGGAGCTGTGACCTTTGAACCTTTCTTCCTGAGTCCTTTCAGCTCTGTGCAGCTCATGGGCGGGGGGAGCGCGTGCTGCTGTCTCCTATGGCAACCCGCTGGATTAGCCCCATCGGTATTCAGGTTTTTAGAAAGTGCCTGCTGGACAGGAGCGTGATGTCAGCGCCGTATAAGTGCGGCGCGTGTCATCACCTCGCACTGGCAGTATTTTTGGGAGGTGCAGATGATGCTTTGTCATTGAGGCGCGAGCGGCACGTCCGACGAGCAGCATGCTGCATCCTGATGCGCGCTGCTGCACGCGGGACACCGCGATTTTCGTTCATTCACACGAGCTTCTCGTGGCAGCGCACACGGGCCGTTGACGCATCTTAATGTTTGAACCGGGACAGGGTCTAATGAGAGACCTGCTGCGGATTCGCCGTCACTGCCTCACCTCCAGTGGCACTGTGAGCGTCTGGTCCATGATTCATCCGCGTGCTTCCCCTTGCCACCCTCAGCGCGCGCTCCTCTTCTGAAAATGGAGAGATTTCAATCTTCCATGCGCAAGCGGCTCTACAGCCTGCCGCAGAACATCGGACAGAAACCGTTCGTGATTGACGAAGGAGACAGCGGCGACAAGGACAAGAGGAAAAGTATCCGACTTAAACAGTTGTCCTCACTGTCTCCCGCGAGCAGCGCGAGGAGCATTGAGGAGGCCAGGACCAAAGACCTGGACCGGGATGTGACAAACGTCAAGACCAACTTGAACGGGGACTGCCGCCTGTTCCGCGGGAGCCTCTGCTCCCTGACGGGGCGTCATGTCCCGGCGGACCCCGTGGAGCAGTGCTGCCTTCTGCCCGGTGCGGACACAGAGCGTTGCACCGGGGCCCAGCAGCGGGGTCCGACAGCGCTTAGTGGTGCCGCGGGACAAGCTGTTTTTGACCAGTCCACTTTTATTAAACTGGAGGGCTCTGAGCAGATCATCCCTGAGGATGAACGGCTTTACCAAGCCGGATTCATGCACCGCCAGTTCGGGGCCATGCTCCAGCCCGGAGTCAACAAGTTCTCCCTGAGGATGCTGGGCAGCGAGCGGGCCGTTGAGCATGAGAGGGAGCGAGTCAAGTCCGCCGGCTTCTGGATCATCCATCCCTACAGTGACTTTAGGTAATGCCATTTTACCCGTTTTTTGCAGAGAAGTGCTGTAGATGTCGTGTCACAGAATTGGCTGTAAATGGAGCAACATATATCGTTCATATGCAGCTTAGCCTCAACATAAATAAAATTATAAAATTATTTAATACATAGGCCTACCATGGGACATACAGTATAATCATGAGACAGCCTGTCCTAAACCAAAATTAATCATTGGCCTTATTTCTATAAACAGAGGGTATAACCCCTTTCACAGACAAATGAGTAAATAAACTGTTTAATAAGTGCAGTTTTCAGAATTGAATAACTCAAACAGATGGCTGACACAATGCCACTTCCTGCTGAAATATATTACAATGGGCAGCCATTTGTGAAGCATTATGATGCCAAAGGTCATCACCATTAGTCCTTTTTAAATTCATTTTTCTGAAAACTGCTGTGGCTGTTAATCAGAAGCTTAAAAACAAAAATCCATTTGCAGGACAGAGAACTTTTTTTATTAGACCACTTGATCTGGCCACCTGTAAAGCAATACATACAACAGACTACACTGTGTAAAAGACAAGCAACTATTTTGACTTCTTTAACACAAGCTGTGAAATTGCCTTGCCTAGTATATGCCCATCGTATAGCAGTGGTAACCAGCCTCGGTTCATTTCTGTCATTAAGGGATTTTCCTGTCATTTAACCTTGAAGCTCACTGTCATCATATTTTCACTGTCCAGTTGTACAGCAATGTGTGCCACTCCAGCTTTTTTCCACTCATCTGAATTACACTTTTTAGCATTTAGCGAGGTCAATGGATTACAGAGAGTGCAGCCAGGGCTTGGAAATGGGGTAATCAAAATAGGGTAACATGACCATTCAAGATATTAGAAGCACACATCAGGGGAGATTATTACAGCACAATTAGTCTAATGGAGCAGCAATGTGTGGCCAGGGAGGGGACACACAGCAGGCACTGATCAGAGTGCGGGACAGAGATTGAATTGAAAATGATGTTGTGTTGATTCAGGAGGCCCAGCTGTTGACTCTGCTATGTTTGAGGTGTCATGCTTACTGCTGTTCACATTTTGACTGAGCAGCATCTCTGTTCAGGGAAACCTATAAACTATATTTTCAGATAAGAACAGCAAACATCCCTGGCCTTTGTCATCTAAGTTGAAAATCAGAATTTAATCCTTTAATTGAATCATTTTCATACATTCATTTTTCTTGTATGTTTTCCTCAAGTGCCTTATTCTCCCAAAAGATACTTCTCTTGTTTGAAGTGCTAGAGCAGCTGCCAAAACTGTACATTACTTGAAAAAGGACACTTTGAAAAAGTCTCTTGGTTTGAGAGACAAAACGTCTTCACCTTGAAAACCTAGTCCAGATGCCTTCGCTTAATCCTTTTCTTCATATTGACCTGGATGACTGAGATCTTGCAGAATTATTTTAGAGCCAATACTTAATACATGTTTAAATTAACTATAGTCATATGACCATTGCTTATTCAACAACATTTTTTAAATAAGTATTTTCTAGTTATCTGTATTACAATATGTTAAATCTCATGAAATATTGTGAAATAAAGTGGGCTTATTGCTCCTTCCCTAAAAATGAAAGGGATCCATTTAAAAGGATAACATTAATCATGTAAAGCCCATCTTTACTTAATGTGAGTTAATATGCTATGACAATAGGCTTCATCCCAGTATGATTTATTGTAGCGGCTGAATCTTATCAAAGCCTTTCGTGCACCAGCAGCAGACACTGAACTGGCCTGTTGTGTAAATATAGTTAATATGATTGCTGGTGGGCCAGATCCACAGTACAGGTGTGTGTTAAGCCACTGAGCTGCATGCAGGCTGTTGTGCTTCAGCTCTGGCAGGCATAGATAAGTATCTCTGGTACAAATGTGATCCCTTTTTCAACTGTCCTGATTGATCTAAGCTCCTTTCACCATTTTAAGCCTTTTTGTGTTCACTTTGCTTGTAAAGCCATTCTCTTCACTTGCACCCTGACCCTAAATGTGCAAGATTCCTCTCTGGAGCAGCAGAGGTCTGGAGTCCACAACTGTCAACTTTATATTTGATGGTAACCCCAGATTAAACCAGCAGGCCGTCTGGTGTAAGTGGGCTGAACACTGTGTGCACAGTCAGCTGGCCTGTATGGCAGTAATGCACTGGCCCCAGACCTCTCTTGGTCCAGATGTTCCTGGGTTCTGCAGCCCCTGATGTGGGCACAGCAGTAATGCTAACTACCCAACATCTGGCTGATGGGAGCTGACTTCTGGAGATGACATGGATTCCCAGGAGATAACAGTGGATTTAGCCAAAGAGGGGAAGTGCAATTAGGACCAGTGTGTCACTGCAGAAACAACAGGCAGATGAGGAGAGAATGCAAATGCTTTGTTTGGCAGTGAACAGCAGAAAGCTGATTAGGACAAATGGCCACCCTTCCCTCACTAGATGCCTCTTTTTGTGATGCTCTCCTGTGAAGTTTGTGTGGTGTAATATTTCTATGTGAAGGGTATGTTTTTGTGTGCTTAGGTTATTATTCACTTTTGGGGGGTTTATGTTACTTATCTTAGGATTTATAGTTATGCATGGATGAGATTATGATAACACAACTAAGATAATGGGAAGGTAAAAGAGAAAACATGATGTCAAAAAGGTATGGTTTAAATCATGATAAGGTGGTTGTGCAAACACACACAGGGAAGATTTACTGGACAGGACAGAGAGTCTTTGTCTGTAGAAACCAGGTTTCAAAGGAAGAAGATGCAGATGAGGAGGGGTCCTCAAAGCCCTAACGAAATAGACATAAATAAACTGTCATGTGAAAACTGTATAAAAGCTTGGGTCTAATGTGTAATCTTCAGTAGATCAGGTGTGTCTACTCGGGTCGTTTATTGTGTTGGTTGTGAACAATAAAGACTCTATGGCATTGAAATGTTGGTGCGTTCATGACTTATTCCATCCGATTGTGCCAGAGACTGATAAATCGTTTAAAGCAAACGCATCAATAGTTAATAAAAAGGTAATAATTCTTATATGGTGGAAAACAAACTATCCCTTTAACAGTGATCTAATATTTGATGCTGTGCCTTATGTCCATTAGTTGCTGTGTGTTTTAGGTTTTACTGGGACTTGACCATGCTGCTGCTGATGGTGGGAAACCTCATCATCATCCCTGTGGGCATCACCTTTTTTAAGGATGAGCACACGCCGCCGTGGATTGTCTTTAATGTAGTTTCGGACACATTCTTTCTCATGGACTTGGTCCTCAACTTCCGCACAGGCATTGTCAAAGAGGACAACACTGAGATCATCTTGGACCCTCAGCAGATCAAGATCAAGTATCTGAAGAGCTGGTTCATGGTGGATTTTGTCTCCTCCATACCTGTGGACTACATTTTTCTTATTGTAGAGACACGTATAGACTCAGATTTTTACAAAACAGCCAGAGCTCTGAGGATTGTCCGCTTCACGAAGATCCTCAGTCTTCTGCGGTTACTGCGGCTCTCTCGACTCATCCGCTACATCCACCAGTGGGAAGAGGTAGAGTGGCCTTCAATTAGGTCCTTGCACTTTTAGGGGTTACACAGTACATTAAACAACCATGTATAATGTACAATATACGCAAACATTTCTAAGATTATCAATAGATGTCATGGTTTACTTCCACCTGCCAGGGATTATATGTTTTTCATCACAGCATATATGGCCAGTCAGATGGACAAAACCAACAATATTAATATAATACCAACATATCTATTTTCAATAGAAAATTTAATTATTACAAGTTATATAGGCAGTCATCACAGTGTTGTGCAGCTGTAGTACTTTATAATGCCTTTGTGACTTGCATGCTAGGGACATTAAACTTATCATAAAATAAAATAAAAATGTTTTCCTTGTTTGCGTTGAGTTAATGATGGTGCTCTGCATCACAGGTTTTCCATATGACATATGACCTGGCCAGTGCCATGGTGCGGATCATGAATCTAATTGGTATGATGCTGCTACTGTGTCACTGGGACGGCTGTCTACAGTTCCTGGTTCCCATGTTGCAGGACTTCCCTGCTGACTGCTGGGTCACCAGAAACAAGATGGTGGTAAGTTTACCACCTTGAATGAATTTGAAATGAAATGAAATGAATATAATATAAACTTTTATATTATATGTGACGTTCTTTCCCATTTTCATAAACAAAAACAGATTGTGAAAATAAAAACACTACTAAGCACAAAACATAAGAGAATAAAGGTAAAAAAGACAGACTGGAGAAATTAATCAATGCCATTAAACAGTAACGGAGAGAGATAAACACATAGGCCAACAGCTTGCTGAGATAGTTTCTGTTTAGAGATATAATTTAGTTTGACCTTGAGTCCAGACTCAAAAAGCGCAGAAGAAAGGGATAAAAAGCTTCCGGATATACAGTTTTTTTTAATACAAATGAACTGAGACTAGAATTTGATGTGTTTCACCACAGATTTATTTTGTGTCTCTAAAAATACTCAAACTGATGTCTCTGCTGAAAAGTTTATCGCTCTTCATCCTTTGCAGAATGACACATGGGGTCAGCAGTACTCCTACGCCCTCTTCAAGGCCATGAGTCACATGCTGTGCATTGGCTATGGCCTTTACCCCCCTATAGGCATGGCTGATGTGTGGCTCACCATCCTCAGCATGATTGTAGGCGCTACTTGCTTTGCCATGTTTGTGGGCCATGCCACTGCGCTTATACAGTCTTTGGACTCATCCAGAAGACAGTACCAGGAGAAGGTGGGTGTCTTTTGTCTGCAAAACTGCTTTGATACTAACTCAACTCGAAGCCATGACTCAGATGAGCGTCAATTGAGACAAGACCAAAACTTGGACTGAGACTATATTAAGACCAAGGCCAGTGGATGATTCATAGAAAGAGACACTAAGGAACATTTTTTAATTTCACACACAATTCCACCAATGTCAAACTTATGGCCAGTGCATGCTGATGGAAAGCAGAGGAAGAGAAAGATTGTCAGTGATTATAAACAAAATGCTATCCTTTTCATTTTTTTCTACCGCTTTGTCCCGTTAGGGGTCACGGGTGGCTGGAGCCTATCCCAGCAGCTTTGGGCCTGAGGCAGGGTACACCCTGGACAGTGGCCAGTTAGTCGCAGAGCTGACACTTAGAGACAGACATTGACATACAACCATTCACTCTCACATTCATTCACTAGGGACACTTTAGAGTTGCCAATTATCCTAAACATGCATGTGTTTGGACGGTGGGAGGAAGCCGGAGTACCCGGAGAGAACCCACAGTAACACGTGGAGGACATGCAGACTCCTCACAGAAAGACCGGAGTCGGCCGGGTTTTGAACTCACGACCTTCTTGCTGTAAGGCAGAAGTGCTAACCACTCTGCCACGTGCACCCCAAAAAAATGCTATCCATTTATTTAAATACAAATGTTGATAAGTCTGTTTCGGGTTACAGGTAGTCATGCTTTGAAATCCATGATAAGTAAAAATGTGTCTGTTTCCAAGGCAGTGCTGTGACATTTCAAAAGTGGTCTTAAACCTAGCCTCAGGTATTACAAATCTAGATTTTTCATATCCATCTGTAGTTTGGGTACGTATTGTTTGCTGGAAGAGAACACTGCTGAAGGACACAGTGGGTAATGTTATTAGCTGAAGCCTGCAGAGCACAACTGTATTTGTCAGATGGGGCACAGGCACAATATCACACTGTGGGCAGGTTTCACAGATGGCCTGACGGTTGACTGTTAACATAATGAGGCACATTATAGTCAACCTCTGACTATATCAAGTCAGATATTTTTCCATTTTGACTTGACTTTGCATTTTGTCTTACACAGAAAAATAGTAACTATACTTTTTTATGTATTATCTTAATTGATGACTTCCACTGTCTGCACTTGATTTGTCTTTGCAGTATAAACAAGTGGAGCAGTACATGTCCTTCCACAAGCTGCCTGCGGACATGCGTCAGAGGATCCACGACTACTATGAACACCGCTATCAGGGCAAGATGTTTGATGAGGAAAGCATCTTGGAGGAACTGAATGAACCACTAAGAGAGGTCAGTTAGCAGATCAAACAGTTGTAATGAAGAGCCAGCTCAAAAGCTGTGTTTAATAACATAGCTAACTTTAATTATAAATACAGTTATTTCTCATGTGTATGTTTATGAGAGCATAATTTCTCTAAATGGTTTACAGTTATTTAAATATAATCTAATACCCTTACTTTGCATGATGATGTTAGCAGTCGTGTAATCTGATTAGTAATGGCTGGAGTGCACAGAAACATCATTAACGGAGCACTAAGCTGTTAACCACATTGCTTTTATAATGATTGAAATATACACAATGTAGAAAGTCTGACACAAGCTGCAAAGGTTTGTCGCTGCAAATATTCAAAGCTCTTTTCTTTCTCTTTCAGGAAATCATCAACTTTAATTGTCGTAAACTTGTGGCGTCCATGCCACTATTTGCAAATGCTGATCCAAACTTTGTCACATCCATGTTGACTAAGCTGCGGTTTGAGGTTTTTCAGCCGGGAGACTACATCATTAGAGAAGGAACCATAGGCAAGAAGATGTACTTCATCCAGCACGGTGTTGTCAGTGTCATAACAAAAAGCAGCAAAGACACCAAGCTGTCGGATGGCTCGTATTTTGGAGGTAATATCTGCAACAAACTATTTTCTACTGAACATATGTAAATATTCTGTAGTGCAAATTTATACAAAGGAACAGTGAGCTCAGACATTTGTAGTGCTTTACTCTGATCAGCCACCCAAAAGCTTAACATCCCAGACTATTACAGCACAAAAAGGTCCACATCATCTCCTTAAAAGGCTGCGGGACTAAGAGGGGGAAAGCTTTGTGAACTTTGAATCCATCTGTGGAGTTTTCCCTTTTGTCAACACAATATTTAAATCTGAAATCCATAACTCTACATTTGTTGTTGCTCTGTTACGTTTTGTTCTTAAGCAGCCTTAGTTCGTATCCTGCTGTGGAACCCAGTCAAATGGCAGGTTGCACAAATACATTGCTTTGTAAACCTGAAACAATAATATACAGTATATATAATCAGTCAAATCAGCTTTCCTAGTTTAACTACAGTCTAGCAACATTTCTTAGTAAAGGCTACAGAAATATAGAGTAACTAATGGAAAGAATTGTTTTGTTTAATATGTAAATGTATCAATTTGATAAACAGTACACAGGAGAAAAGGAGACTGTGTATCTGTGTGTGTGTTTCTGTTTATATCCACAATATGTCTGTCCTCAAAAATATGTCTACTTAAAAAAAAAGGGGCATTATTTTATTTTTCTGATCTGGCACGAAAGACGAGGTCAGGACAAACAGTAAGCTGCAGAAATTGCATTAAGTGCTCCATCTGTGGCATTGGTCTTTTAATGTTTTATCATCTCACACTAATAAATTTTTTTTCCCTAATGCTTTTATGAATGGGTTTTAAATATATTTATTTTGTTTATCCATCCTAATTCATACCAGAATATTTTCTTACTCTTTTTTCGTCTGTCAGAAATTTGTTTGCTGACCCGGGGCAGAAGGACAGCAAGTGTACGCGCTGATAACTACTGTCGCCTGTACTCTTTGTCAGTGGACCACTTCAATGAGGTGCTGGAGGAATATCCCATGATGAGGAGGGCATTTGAGACAGTGGCTCTTGACCGACTGGACCGCATTGGTGAGTGGTGGACCAAAAAAATCAAACAGACTATATCTGATTTATACAAATATATTTACTAAAAGTGAAATCATGCTGCACCGATTTTCTTGGCCAAAGTATGAAGGTAAATGTACCTGTAAACCAACTTCTGTCTGTATTTGTCCATCTTGAGGGGCATTTTTTCACAGCTCAAGTAATAGCACAGTAAAACTCTGACAGGAGACAAGCATTCGTTAAAAAACCTGGATTTTATTTTTACTCACTGTCCCATCCTCTAACTAAAAGAGAGGTTAGGGCAGCCAGGTTTTATTATGAACTTAGCAGGCTTTGTTAACTTAACAAAGCCTGGTGAACATCTTGATGTTGATTTTCTGTCCGGCTGTGTTTCTGAGATAAAGGAATGGATGAGTACAAATTCTTTGTGTCTGAATAGTGGTAAAACCGAAATTTTTGGTTCCCATCATCAAATTTCAAAAGCTGGTTCCTCATCTTTGACTATTGATGGCTCTGTCTTGGTTACTCAAATTAAAGTGAGGAATCTTTGATACCAGGCTTTCATTTGATTCTTTTGTCCAAAGTACAGTTAAATCATGCTTTTTTCACCTTAGAAATATAGCTAGATTACGTCCTATTCTAAATTTCTCAGTAGCTGAAAAGCTGATGAACTCCTTTGTTATCTCTAGGATAGATTACTGTAATGCCCTTCTAGCCGCAGTCTCTAAATCCACACTTAAAAAACTACAATATGTACAAAACTCGGCCGCCAGGATATTGACTGGGACCAGGGTTTGCAATCACATCACTCCAGTTCTGGAATCCTTACACTGGCTCCCAGTCCGATTCAGAGTAGATTTTAAAATTATGATGCTGACATAAAGCATTACATGGCTTGGCTCCTTATTATTTATCTGAGTTGTTAACTTCCTATACCCCAAATCGGAGATTGCGTTCTTCACAATCCAACTTGTTGTCTGTTCCTCAAACACGCTTAAGATCTATGGGTGACAGGGCCTTTTCTTCATACGCTCCTGTCCTTTGGAATTCTCTGCCTCCTGATCTTAGGGAAGCACAGGGATACGACATTTTTAAAGGTAGACTTAAGACTTATTTTTTTAAATTAGCATTTGATTGTTGATGTTACTTTTATTGTTTGAGCTTTGTATTTCTTGTTTTTGTAAAGCGCTTTGAGAAGTTGCCTTTAAAGGCGCTTTATAAAATAAAGTTTATTATTATATTATCACCTGGACTTACTGCAAACTACACCTTATATGCATTATGTAGTATGCAGAGGTTTATGTTTGAAGAGTTTATTTCAAATCAGAAAAGCCATTTATGTAATAATTTCTGTTGTGTTATTTTACCTAAATTGTTTTTGCCCATGTTACCGTTTGTTATAGTCCTTCTGTTTTTGTTAATTTTATACAGGTAAGAGGAATTCGGTCCTCCAGCATAAAGTCCAGCATCACCAAAGTTCAGGCACCCTCAACCTCCAAGAAAACGAAATCATTCAAAGAATAGTTCAACATGACCGAGACATGGCTCAGTGCACACAACTGATCCAGACCAGTGCTGCACAGGGCCTTAACTCTGCCCCTGCCCCGCCATCCCCCACCCCGGTCATATGGGCCCCGCTGGTCCAGGCCCCTCTACAGGCTGCGGCTGCTACAACCCCACTAGCCCTGGCTTTGGCCCACCATTCTCAGCTACCCTCCATACTGTTTCATCACCCTCTGGCCTCAAGCGCGTCCTTCAAGGAGCATTATCAGAAGAGAGTCCATGTGGGAGCCTCTAGCAATGGGTCTGGGCCTGGCTCTCCCGTCAGCTCCAGTAAATTTCACACTGTTGGGGAGGCTCCCAATCTGACGTCACTCAGGACACATCATGCCTCTTCCGGGCTGGTCTCGCCGACTCTGGTAGCTCAGCCTATCTTCACCAGCAGCATGCAGCCCCTGACCCCTGTTATCCAGCCTCCGCACCACCTTTCCTCAGTCATCCTGAGCCAGCCCACCATGTCCTACACCTGCTCCACTCAGCAGCACACGCAGTCATTTCTGAGCACTATGACCACCCCTCTTCCACCTCTCCCGTTTCTCCAGCAGGGGGTGACAGGGAGGTTACCTGGAAGGTTCCCGTCCCCCTCTTCTTCTGCCATAGGCCCACTGGTCTCCAGTTCAGTCGGTCCCATCCTGAGCCAGCTGCAGCAGAGCTCTCATGCCACAGCGCAGCAGATGGGCCCTACTCATGACAAAACTGTCAGGACGTCCAGCGGGCTAAATTTTCCACATTTTCCCATCATCACCAGCACCCAATTCTCCAGTGGACTCATTCACCCCGTTTCTGGCGCAGCTGCCTCCCTGGCCCAGCACAGCCTAGCAGGACTCCAGTCTGCGTTCCTGCCTCAAGTCCTCCCTGAGCACTCAGCCCTGGCATCGCTGGCCCAGTACGACTCAGCTGAGGCATCCCCCTGCTACACCCCTCCCATCCCTAGCCCCAGTGTCCAGAGCCCGGTTAGAGATAGGACAGTTTACCACACCCCCATCACCCCTCAGGCATCATGCTCACGTGTGGACAATACGCTTGGAGAATGGGCTGAGCCTTCAGCGGATCTCTTTACCCAGGAAATAAAGACTATCTCAGGCTCTCACAGCGCTATACACCAGGAAAGGCCTTTGGCAATGAGTGGCTTCTCAGAAGGAACATCTAGCCCATTCTCCTCCCCAATCTCTGTCTGTAAACCCTATAGTTCAATCCCTGGACACAGCACACCTGTTAATCGAATACATTTGGGATCTGACACTCACAATAAGCCCATGACACTTCACTCTCCGCGCTCTCAATCCCCTGCAGAAATGTTTGAGACAGGCCATACACAGTCCAATCTTCCCTCCAACTTGTGAGGTTCACACACACCCTCCTTTGATGCCGGATCACTATCAACATTGTTGACATAATTTTCAACACAACTTTGCCAATGCTTGAAGCAGGAGGGTGTGTTTACTTTATTAGACTGGATATTTTTAATGAGTGAATGGATTCTAAATAATACAGAACAATATTAAAGTTTTTCTACTGGATATGACTTATAGTAATAAAAATCCAAACCTACTGATAAGTATAGCCTATAACACCTCGTGCAAAAGATGAATTGTTAAATGTAGTTAGATATGCACTCTGTGACTTGTTATATTTATTTAAAACTCATTGTCTTATAATTTTGTGTAACCTTTTAGCTACACCTGCTTAGTTAAAGAACTGTTCATAACTGTATCTAACTGAAACCAAATATTATCCTTTTTCTATCCTTTCCAATTAATGGGTGTGCATTTTGCATTTTGAGACTGAAAAAAAAACAGTCTGTGCACTTTGTTTTTTCTTGAGATCACGTTAGAGATCACTTGATGATAGCATGTCTTCCAAGATAGCATTTCAGCAATATTGCACACAAAACAGACCACTTTGAAAACTGAAAACTGAATGTAACCTTTTTGTGAGAAAGGCTAGGTTTATTGTTAATCATAATACCCATTTTGTTATAGCCATTTTGCACATATATGTTACTTCTTCACAACTGCCCTCAATCCGCACAATACCAACTCATTGCAGTCTAATAACTACAGATCATCAGCTGAGCCACGGTCTGTGTCATTAGCCTAGTATGCAATAATCTGTGTTTTTCTATTGCTATACAACAGTACTGTGAATCGAAGCACTGAAGTCGCTGAGCGAGCTTGTGTTTTTAGTTGAGTGCAAATCAAAACAAAGTAACTATGGATAATCAAATATCCCACTACAGCAATGCACTAAGATTGATCTGATTGTTTCTTGCACCTCAAAGGGCTACAAGCGTGGACACATGGTTATCAAGAAACTCTGATGGGTCATATTGCTGCATTCTTACCTCTTGCTTTGTAAATCATTTGATTGTAAAAACTAATATCTCATGTTAAATGACTGCTGCTTTCTGATGCTATGCTGACTTATGAAGAAACGCTTTTTAAAGTGAAACACTACATCCTTCTTGTTAATAATATCAATATACCTGACTTTTGCATCTGTGGCCATTGAGGAACTGAGAACTGGCAGCTAGTCCACAGGGCAAATCATCAGAGGATCATCCCGTGCAGTGGCTTTAGCTCCCTGCTTTCTGACCCTGAGGCCGATGTTTGCCAGGCAGGGAGATACAATCAGTCTCTAATTACTATTCTCCACTTCTCATCACCACAATGCATTCCCAGAGGCATCCGCTCCGGGTTGACTGTGAAGATATTTTGATTTGAGTTAAATGTGTGTGGTTTGTGCAGAGGAGGCGGTCTCAGTCAGCCATATCCATTTATATATTCATTTTCATCTTGCTGCCTTTAAACCACCATATGTTATCATTCTGTCACCTATGTAAGTTAGGCATATTTTATTTTAGCTATAAAATGCAATAAAATAACATACGAACATTGATGTTCTGAGTCACTGTGGGTATTTTCAAATGTAAATTGTGGCAGAAGGAGAATTTATTAAAAATGCTGACTTAAAGCCGGATTATAAAAAAAACCTGGTGCATGATGGTTTTCAGTGCCAAAATTTAAAGAAAGGATTGTAATCTGGAAGTTGTTTTCTGAGAGCTGAATGCTTATTTAGTGAATACAAATTATATCAAATTCAGGACAAGAGCAACATTTGATCATATTATAGTATGTTGCATTATAGTATATTATAGTTACTTTGCCTTTACATGATTCAGAGTCTATGTTTAAAAGATTGATTTGAATGTATTTAAGCATTTTAGTATTACATGTGAAGTCCAATAGACACAGCTTAAACATATCAATTGTGGTGTTGTAGAGAACAATTATAATCTGTACTTTTTAGTGAAATTGATTCTTTACTTTTGCTCTTGTTACATATAAGTGGCAAATGTAAAATGCTGTAATGAAGAGAAACCTTTCATTAATGAACTTATTTTGAATATACATATACCTACCTATTGGATCATAGTTGTGTGAAAATGATTCCATCATTTATAAATATAAAAATAAATTCTATATAGTTTGATTCTCACTAGAATGTGACAGATGTAGATAAATATGCACAGCAGCTAAGAAAGAGTATTTTAATGGAAGGAAACCAAGTCACACTTGACAATTCATAAACACACTTTAAACAGCAATCTGTTACTCATTGTATGGTAGCAACACTGAGTTTACAGTGCAGTCAGATTGTAGCAGCATGATTTGGACAATGAATTGCACATAACATTTGTTGGAATCATCTCTTTACTGAATGACGACATCTTAAGTCCTTCAATGAAGTGTCTGGTTTTGAAATTGGAGCAGAGATGATTAAAAGAGAGTGAAAAGGGAGTGATTATTAATGTCCATGAATCAGATTCAAGGCACCAGCACAACTCTCATGGTGTTGGTGTAACCAGCTCCTGGGCGCCAGCCAGTCACAACAATGGCCACATCACCGGACTTGAAGAACTTGCGGTATTTGCCTGTTCAAACAATACAGAGCCCTTGTTAGTCATAGAAATGCTGACATGGCAATGTATTATTATGTATTACTAACCAACTTCCAGGGCAAAGCTGACGCGCATGTCCACATCCTCAGCCCACACATCATTGGCAGGTTTGGTGTAGAGAACAGGGTAGATGCCACGGTAAAGGTGGCACTGGCGGGCAGTCTGACCACAGCGGGTCACAGCAATAATGGGGGCACGGGGCCTGTACCTTGACAGCAAGTGAGCAGACCTGTAGGTGACAGGAACATGTTCATGTAAACCCAAAGCACTGGATGTGCAAATATTACTCATAGGTCCGCCTAGTACTTGTACATTGTGTGCAGTGAGGATGACCACCCAAGTAAAGAGGAATGAACATGCAGTTAAAATTAACTTGCAAAATGTCAGGGTTCAGATCTTAAAAGGTCACTTGAAGGAGCACAGATTGTGAGTGCATTAAAAGCTGGCACATTTCATTTGGGCTCAGGGCTTTGTGTTTAGAGCAGGACAGAAGGACAGATGCAGGATAATGCATCAAATTCTTTACTCACAGCAGGCAGCACAGAGGATAATATGACTCATACCTTTATAGAAGACTTTGAAAGAACACTGCTTGTTTTAGATTTTTACCTGCCAGTCTTGGTGAGCACAATGATGGCACTGGCACAGCATTTAAAGGACGCTTCAACGGCACCAATAGCAACAGACTCTGTGGGGTCACGGGTCAAATGAGAGGTGCGGCGCAGCTCTTCAAACATCTGCCTGTGGAACATGGCAGCCTCAGCTTCACGGGCAATCTGAATGTGTGGACACAAAATAACAACGTGATGTTGGTATTTTTTTATAATTATATAACAATTTATGTGTAGAACAAACAAAGAGCTGTTAGTTTTGGTACATACCTGAAAGCACACTGAGACATGAGGCTAAGCAACAATGGCAGCCATGATGCTCAGAGACTGTTGCACTGCAGTTCCTTTAGACGCATGCTAATTGAGCATCACATTCATACAGTTCAAGCACAGTACGAGACGAGAGATGATGTTAGGTAGCAGATGGACAGAAGAAGTGTGCGCAGGCATCACGGACAAAACTACCACGTACAACAAATACTAAACAAGATGTTAGTTAAACACAGAATGTGTGCCAACAGTGGGAAGTAAAATGTATCCACATATTTATGGTGAGGCTAAAGTGTTAATAGAAAAAGGTTTCAACAAAAACAGCTGGACGTAGGTTTGAAGGTCTTTCTAACTGCTTTTGTTGAAACCTTTTCCTGAATTTGTCCTGGATGATTGAGACTCTCCACAGATGTATACTGTTAATAAAAATAATAAGTAACAATACATAGTATCCTTATTAAATAGGAAAATCATACATTTTTAAATTGTTTTGTATTGTAGCATGCAAATTATAGTTGTATTATATCCATGTAAATACATTTATGAAAGCTTGACTGTTATAATTGCCAAAACATTGTATTCAAAGCAAGTTCATAAACACTGCTATGCATAGCTGAACTCCTGCTGTGACCACTGATGATAAAAATGTTATTTCAGTAGGACAAGTCAAAGGGACTCTTACCATGTGTTGTGTGCGCACTGCTTCCAGAGGGTAGTCTCCCTTTGCTGTTTCACCACTCAGCATGATGCAGTCATTGCCATCAAGTACGGCATTGGCAACATCATTGGCCTCAGCACGAGTTGGGCGGGGCTTCTTGGTCATGCTCTCCAGCATCTGAGAAAGTAATTCATATTTTTTAAAAACCTATCTGAAAATGTTTTAGAGAATAGGTATATTTGAGTAAAGCTTAAACCTGTGTGGCGCAGATGATGGGCTTGCCAATCCTGGTGCACCTGCCCGTCATCATCTTTTGAGCAATAAAGACCTTCTCTGTTGGGATTTCAATGCCAAGATCTCCACGGGCAACCATGATGCCATCACTAGCCTCCAGGATCTCATCAAATCTATTAAACAGTAATACGTGAATGTAATTGAACCCACTGAGTTAATGTGAGGCTATGAGATCCAGGCTGAATCATCATCATTGCTTTAAGTAGACTAAGTATAGAAATATATTTTTGGTCTAAACTGACCGTAAAGTCACATTAATTCATCTGGTTCAGCCTAACATTAACAAATCGTATCAAGACCACTTTTTAGGCTAGTTTAAACTGCACAGATTTTCCACTCACCTGCGCACACCCTCGTGGTTTTCCAGCTTGCTGATGATCTTGACGTCTTTACCCTTCTCACCCAGCACTTTCCTCACAGCCTCAACATCAGCGGCCTTGCGAATGAATGAGGCGAAGACCATGTCAACACCCTGCTCCAAGCCAAACTGCAGGTCCTGAATGTCCTTCTCAGACAGAGCAGGCAAGTCAACAGCAGCTCCAGGGAGGTTCACACCCTTCTTACTGCCGAGCATGCCGCCATTCTCAATCTCACACATCAGGTAGTCATTGCCTTAAAACAAAGAAAGAATTTGTGTTAAAAGGGGGGCAGTGGTTGAGTGGTAGAGCGGTTGTCCTATAACTGGAAAGTTGGCGGTTTGATTCCAGTTTAAACTGTCGTGTCCTTGGGTAAGACACTTGACCCCACCGTACCTCCAATGTGTGAGAATGTTTGGTGGTTGTGTGTGCAAAAAATGAATAATACACTCTGTAAAGCGCTATATAAATCCAATTCATTATTATTACAGTTATACCTTTAAAAGGGATAGTCCAATACATTGTAAAAAGGCGTCTATAAAGATACTTAGGAATAGGCTATTCTCTACAGTAATTATTGCCAGTTTGGAGAAGCAGACAAATCAATGATACAAACTTATGTGTTATGTGTTCTTGCTAAACTGTAAATGTGCCTACAACTGTCTAGAACCACGTTTACAACAAAACAAATCCATCCCTTTATCATTGAATGGACACACCTTTCAATGGTCTTACCAATTTCTTTAACCTTGAGAGAAATCAGACCGTCATCAATATAGACATGGCTTCCAGTCTGCACAACCTTGGTCATGTTTTTGTAGTCAAGCCACAGGGTTTTCTCGTCGCATTTTTCCATGTACTGGTTGTCAAGTGTGATCTTAATAGTCTCACCCTTCTTCAGCTCAACTTCAGCAGTGCCACTCTGAAACCAACAGCAGAGAAAACTATTTCTATTCTGCAGCATCTACTTAGATCACTTCTAAAATTGTGGAATTTGAAAGTAACTTACGCCCTTAATAAGCCCAGTCCTGATTTCTGGTCCTTTCGTGTCCAGAGCAATAGCCACTGGTCTGTAATCAACCGAGCCAGGCACAAAACTCTCAGTTGCGTCCCGGATGTTCTTGATGGTCTCGGCATGGTACTGTATGGTGAGAATGGTCAAAATGAAAATATGAAGATTCAGTTTGTTTTTAATGGAAGACTTGAGACTATCATGAGTCCAATGTTTAAAATTAAGTTGGTTTAACAGGTGGTATAACAGGTGGACCATCTGGATCACACATCCAGATTAACCACATGGCATTGGTTATATAACTTTATGCTGAAAATTGAAATGACAACTGCAACATATTTTTAGCCTAGGACATTGTTCTGTTTCAGTGTACGTTAAAAACTATGCTAGACTAGACCAGACTCTTAATCGTAAAACAGTTAAAGCCACATTTAAGAGTATATTTTACTACTATTATCGGCCTGAGAGTAACAACTGCAGATTAAGATACAAAATTATAAACGTTTTATTTTCTGACATGTACACAGGGCAGGCCTCAGTACATGCCTTCTATTTGTGCTGTTTCTGTGAGCCTGACTCTCAGACCCAACTATATATAGCTGTGACAACTGACACACTGTTGAGACAGCGGTCAAATTATTATTTTTTTCCACATATAAATACAGATTTATTTGTTTTCTGTTGTACCAATGATCTGATGCTTAAATTAAGCCAACCTTTGTATAACCTTTGAACAGTATCAACCTAAATGTCATTTGCCTGTGCTTAGACCACAGCTGATTTGTGGCTGTATCCACTCAGGTGACCTTGGAGAAGGTAAAGAGGCGTGACTTTTAAAAGTGAGAGGTCAGTGGTGTGAAGTTGTTCACTATGTTGCCTTGCCAGATCACAAGCTTCAACACAGGATAGGCTGAAGGAGTGTTTGCTTGCTCCTAGATCAGATTACAACCAGGGCACATAAGTAATGTCATACCGACTGCTGCAAAGGGTAAATCCTCTGAATTACTTGTAGAGGGGCAACTTACTGTCTCTCTCTGCTGTTTCTTACTTTAATCCTTGTGGCAGTAAAGTATAAGATGTGAGATTATCAGTGTATTTTTTAAGTCTCACTTCATGTGTGCCATGAGAGAAGTTCATTCTTGCAATGTTCATCCCGGTCTTGATCATTTCCTTGGCCACATCCACAGATCGGGAAGCAGGTCCTGAATAGAGACAGGTGAATTTACACAGTGCTCAAAGGTTCAAATAGCATTTAAAAGGTCATGTGTCTTTACAATGAAATATATTATGCATGAACAGAATAAGAAGTCATGGAGCAGAGGTCAGAGCAGAGAGGGGGGGGGGTAAGTATCTGACCGATTGTGCAGATGATGCCAGTGTTGCGAGACACAGCAGGTTCAGAGTCAATGTCCAGTAGGCACATGTGCTCAATCATGGTATCAGCCATGGCAGCGTGCAGCTGCTGGGAGTGAATGATAGAAGAGCCCATATCCTTTGATTTTGACATGACTGGATCTGTGTCTACGGGAAAGTCCTGTGGTAAAACACAGAAAACAAAAGATAGTTTGGCAGATTGAAATGTATATGTGACATGAAACACACACTTATCTATATTAAAGAGAGGCTTTGATATAAAGCCAGTTTCAAGTATCAGGGACAAGCTGTGTGAAGGACCACTGGTTGCACTTTATATTCCAACTCGGTAACATCAAGATAATAGTGCGGTTGTTAGGAATAAGATTAGCTTTGAGGCAAATTCTATACAATTGTCAACATGTAGAGCTTTTTATAACCATTTAACCTTTAGGAATTTATGCATGGCTGGGAACTACTTGATAATTAACAAAAATTAACACACTATAACTATTTATTATCATATTATTACTGTACTATTACCATGCTATTACTGAGCTGGAATATAACAACAGTAAGTGCCTGACTATGCTGTCCCACATTCCAAAAGGGGGTTTATGCAGAGCAGAAATACAGGGCCTGATCACTTCTAAACTGACAGAGGCTAAATGCTATGCATGAACAAAAATTATTAAAGCTTTGTTCATTCAAATCTAGACATTACACATTCAAAGAGAAAAAAACATTTATCAATATTCAGCTTGTCATTGTCAGTATGCAACATGTGTGACCAAGTACGTTGTCCTAAACATTGCATTCCCATGTTGACTTAAAATAACATGCTCATCTGACTAGATTTATGGACTCATAAATATATTTTAATACTAACAACATGGTAATAGGAAATCCTAATAACAAATTTTATGTTATGCTAAAATTAATTGACAGTAGACCCTAAGACGTCTGAACAAAAGTCAGTCAAGGAGTCTATCAATGTAATTAGTTCAATAATATACCCTAAAAATATTTGTTAATAATATATAAATGATCTGCTCTTTTAATCCATTTCTGCTCAAAATGCTAAAGTTCTAGTTCTAATGCTGGTGCTTCTTCCACTCACCTTAGGGGGATAACTTTGCAGGAACGAGTGCGCCACTGCTTTAGCTCTGGCAACACGTTTTATTGGAGTCCCGAGTAACCGGAACTACTTTCCTCTGGATTACATGTACAAGATACATGCGCACGCAACATATAGGGCCCTGACAACTTTTGGCACCAACTCATAAACGTAAGTGGAGTAAATAAGTATTAAATAATAATAAAATTAATAACACACAGCACAACAGCCTCAACACTGAACAATAGACCAAACTAGTTCAACTAAGCTGCAAAAAAAAAAACATAATACAAAATAATTAACATTAGATATACATTTACCCCTGTAGTCTTTAAAGGTCAAATACTTAGCATTTTTCCAAATGTGAAACAATAGATTTATGTGAGTGCAGTAATAGCAGTAGGTTCTGTAGCTCAAAGTCCAGGTGCAGACATTAAAGAGCCCCATACTATAATGGAACATCTAATTTAGACAAACCATTCAGACAAGCTGAACATGGCATAGGTAAAAGAATATGAGACATGTTCAGATGAAGACTTTAAAGCAATATAAGAGGAACAGAGAATTGTAATCAAAGGTATATATTGGATTAACTCCTGCAGATGCAAAATGCACTTAATGCAGAATCACATATGACACACTTTGGCATGTTAACAGTACATGCCAGGCCCTATATTGGCTGTCCTTCTGTCATGGCTCCCCATGACATACCAAGGACATATACCTCTTCAGACATGTATGCACCAGTTGTTGGCTCAGCTGTACTCCCAGCTCTGCTCTGCTCAGTAACACATTTAATCGTATCTAAATATGTGTACCTTGTATGTATATATTAGACAAAAGAGTTACAAAAGAGTCATTAAAATTCCTCAATGATTTAGATCATTTAGTCATTGAAAGGGCCGTATGTGTCCAATGTCAAAGCCTATGTATCATTCCACAAACATAATCTGTGAGCGTATGCTTTTGTGTTAAAATGAATGTATGACCTGAAAGCTAAATGATGCTATGCTGTTAACACAGACACATATTTGAAAATTAAGAGCTTAACATCAAATAAATAGATGTATTCTTGGCAGGTGAAAATCTAAACCCTGCTGAATCCCACACGCTCCTTAACAGGTAAAATGTACAGGCCATAAAATGTGAACAATGTTTTGCCAGTGACCTTTCTTTTTATATTTTAAAGCCTGTCTCAAATTTCAACTGGCATTATTAACAGAAGTGTTGTCTATCCAACAAATGATCCACATTTGTGCAGTAGCAAAGAACTTTCAAATAATACAGAATAATTATAGCCTACAACTTTTACACAACCAGTCCTGTCTAATGTTCAGACACTAGGGGAATATTTTCATGAAGGGGGCTACTTTTAGACCTGTAGTTCTCAGCTTAACTCTTCTCGGGACCCTCCTTTTTTTTTTGTTGAGCCTCACTTTTTTTTAAGATAAATATTTTTAAACAATTGTGTAAACTTAATGGCATTTATTATAGTAAACTTTACCTGTCACGTTTCAACTAATGGTTGCTACAATAGCTTGTCTTGCATGATGCATGACTTACATAAAAGCACACATTAATTTTTCTTTTTCACCAAACACTGTGAAACCCACTAAAAACCTGCCTGCAACCAACTTTTAATGTTTTTTATGTTTGTTATGTTTAATGCCTTTTTACACGTTACAAGATGTCAATAGGTTACATATTGAAAGCAGAGTAAAGATGTGAATGACATTAGGCAAATGACCAGAACTGGAATCAAACCCAGGTTGTCCGAGTATGTGGTATGTGCTCTACCAGGTGAGCCGCCCAGGCACCACGACCTGTGATCCACTTTGAGTTAAGTTTTCAGTTCCTATACTACAGTTGCATTCATTCATTCATTCATTTTCTACCACATAGTCCCGATAGGGGTCGCGGGTGACTGGAGCCTATCCCAGCAGCTTTGGGCCTGAGGCGGGGTACACCCTGGACAGTGGCCAGTTAGTCGCAGGGCTAACATATAGAGACAGACAGTGACAGTCAACCCTTCACTCTCACATTCATTCACTAGGGACACTTTAGAGTTGCCGATTAACCTGTACATGTGTTTGGACGATGGGAGGGAGCCGGAGTACCTGGAGAGAACCCACGGTAACACGTGGAGGACATGCAGACTCCTCACAGAAAGACCAGAGTCGGCTGAGAATGTTTTGGGTCGGCCAGATTTTGAACTCACAACCTTCTTGCTGTGAGGCAGAAGTGCTAACCACTCTGCCACGTGCATCCCACTACAGTTGCACTGATTATAATATTAATGTAATACCTTTATTATGACCACTAAAATGTAGTAAATTATTAAGTAGGTTAATAAAAAGTGGGTAAGTATGTATTGACAGAGAAACTGGCATAATTTGATGGTTTGGTTATACATTAGGACGTTAGAGGGACCTATAGTGTGTTCCCAGGCAGTATTCTTCCACCCAGCACACCTGTAGATCCCATATCCATAATAATACCTATCTTAGAACAGAATGTACTTTAAGAAAGTTCCATGTATAAAATTAGATAGAAATAAATTGACATTCATTTAACAATCGGGAATAAAATATTAACTATTAGTCTGAAGTACTGTATATCAGTTGATGGGTTATACAAACTGCTGAATATTATTTTATTGTTGCTTTGTGCTATGAATTGTATATGCAGTAATGAGATAATGCCATTGTGTCCAGTCCTTTAAATAAACATTGCTGCACAACAAAGGCCCACTCATCCCTAAGCAGATTATGTTGAGAAAAGCCCTTGTTCAGAGAAGACTTGCCCATATGTATGCAGTCTGTGAAGTGTCTAATCTGTCCAGACTGTGGAGCAGCAGGCGTCTGCTAACAAGGGTAACAGCTGATTAAGGTCAGGCTGCCGCACTATACGGTGTCAGGAGCAGAACTCCCAACATCTAAATTGTGCCCTGTTGGGATTACTGGTCTTTTTGCTGTCACAAAACTGTTTCATGAAGTCGGTGTGATAAAAGTACTATTTTTATGGGAGATGTTTTGTACATGTCATGAGCGGCATGTGTGAGCAGCAGAGCTCTGGTCTCTTCCATGCCTTCTCTCTCTTTCTCAGGTGGATTGTGTCAGCTGCTGATCATGTGACACTCAAAGTGTGGGACTCCTAGCTGTGTGCAATTCAGACACCTACTGGCAGGCAGACCATAGAGGAGACATCCAAGTCACATATACCTCCTGTTGTTTGTTTCTGCTCTGACTTTGTGAAAGTTGTGGACACATTTTCACCAATGGACAAAGGTAAGAATTTACACTTTCACATTCAATGCAATTTTAAATATTTGATTTACAAAACAATACATTATTACAATTTATTGTATCTGTAATCTAACTTGTTTCATTTTTTTTGTGTATTGTAGAAAAACAGCAAAAGTAAACTTGTTTTATTTTTTTTCTTCCTGTGGCATATCAGACTGATAATTGAAACAGAGGAGCAGCTATAACATGAAACATGACATGGTAAATCAGTCACTCTATTCTGTATTGGGCAGTAGACAGTAGTTAGATCTTTCAACAGCTTTCTTCTCCAAGTCTACTGTCTAAGAGTACTAAGATCAGGGCTTTCTATCACCAGCTTAGCCTCACATAGTGTTTTAGTTGTTTATCTGAAGTGATTCATTGAACCAACAGGAGACAGAGAACCAGCTGTGGACAGAGGGCCAGGTAGATGATAATGAAAGCGACTCAGAAGAGCTCTTTTATCAAAGCCATGTAAGCTTAATCTTTCTAATGTGGCATCTTTTATTTACTGTTACACTTCTCTGTTTACTTATCCGTATTTAAGTGGTTTAATCCGTCTGTGGTGCTGCGCTGTTTGCAACAGAAGGTCAGTGTGTTAGTGTTTGTCTTGGCAGGAGAGTTGTGCCACTGACCTGTGTCGACACCCTCAGCTCGATGCTGACGTAGATGCTTTTAGGACTCAGTACCCGAACTCTGTAGTCATTGTGAGGTAAGGGTACATGAATTTAAACAGGAAAATGCTTTTTCTTAAAACTAAAAGAAAGCTTCTTTTCCTCTGCTCTGTTAGAGAATATGTCTCGATTGATGAAGTTGATATCGACTTGAAGATTCAACCTAACTTTTTGAATGTAAGTGCAATTTAGAAGTATAAGATAAGATGTACACTTACTACATCAGCTGGGACCAAGTATAGTGTCTGTGGTTTGCAAAGTTAGCAGAACTGGGCTTTTAATTAAGAATATTGTCTACAAAATGATTTATTTTCTACAGGTTCCTGTTGCTAAAGCTTGGAAAATAAATCCATCTGAACCCATCGTCATCCGCCTGCACTTTTTTTTGTCTCAGTATTTAGATGGCCCTGGTAAGTGTAGAAACATACTGCATACTTTGTATTACTGCATATTATGTTTGTTAAAGAGAGCTCTCATCCCACAGCACCTTCAGTTGAAGTGTTTCAGCCATCTAACAGAAAAGATTTTAGCCTTGGAAAGCAACTGCAGAAGTAAGAATTCTCTTTCAGACCTGTCTTTTAGCACCTTCAACATTTACATTTATTCATTTGGCAGACGCTTTTATCCAAAGCGACTTACATTGTTCTACAGTAATTACCAGTGTTACAGTCACTGTAGGCAAGGTGGATTAAGTGTCTTGCCCAAGGACACAACGACAGTATGAACATTGGGGAGAGTGGGAATCGAACCAGCTACCTTCGGGTTGAAAGACGACTGCTCTACCCACTGAGCTACTGCCGCCCCTACATAATATAGTGGCCAAAAAAAGAATCCATTTGGAAAGTAAAACCAATACAAAACAGAAGGAAATGATGTAATACTTTGGAGAGAACTCAAAGGTGGATGGTCGAACTCTATGCAGCTAATGGACTGTTAATATGATGTATGAAATATGGAAATGCCAGTCTTAAAGACGAAACACATTGTGATGTTGTTTGTGTTTTTTAGTATTCTGACAGAATTTATTCGTCATGAGTGGAACGAGCTGACCAATGAGAAGGTCATATCCCAACAGAAGAGGAGACACAGCTGGTTCAGACCTGCAGGAACCATCAAGAAGTTCAGAGCAAGGTTTAACATCAGGCTTTCTTCGCCCAAGTACGAAACTTTAAATACAAACCAGACCAATTGATTGGATCCCTAGATGGGCTTTTACCACAACTGCTTTATTGCTGACTGTGTTTGTATGCATCTCTAAATGACTCCTTATTCACTGTGAACAGGTCGGATGAGCTTCAGAAGCCTAATGGAAAAAATAGGATCATTTTTCCAATGGTGAAGCTTAACCGTTTTACAAATAATACTGCATCATATGCCATCAAGAACCCCACAGGAGAGCTTTTTGCCTACACACCCACTGGAAAGGTCAGCATCATTATTTAATCTAAATAAACATACTTAAATGTCTTTTCATTTTTAATAACTTACTTCTTTATGTCTTATGACTCTTCTTTTCCAGAGAGTGATGGTTTCGGCCGTAAAGTCATCAACGCAGCTTAGTGCCAAGCAGCTAATCGAGTTACTTTTCTCCACAGAGGCCATTAGGCACTGCAAGATCACCCCAACTCTGCAGCACGGCTTTTTAGTGCAGGTAACATGCTCACTCCGGACAAAAACATACAAAAAAGAATGACTACATTAACACTCTTAGTTTAATTATCTGGCATGACTTGACATTGCAGACTTTCTTTTGCCTTAAATTGACAATTACATATTTTCTTTTTGTTTTTGCACACAGATAATGAAATATGCTGAGCAAAGACTACTAACATTAAACGAATTCTGTGTAATTTGTGACGAGCGGCATTTGTTTCAGAACGGCCCAATGCTCAAGGTACAACTGTACTGACTACAGTTAATTACAAAGCTCAACATGCGGTTGAAATAACAGCATTATTTCTCTAGCCCGCAGTTTGTACTAGGGAGCTGTGCGTTTTTTCCTTCTATACACTAGGGGTAATGTCTGGAGCTACTGAGGAGGTTGCCACTGGTGCGGAGGTATGCATTGTTCTTACACTTTACCTCCACTCTAAGCTTTGATATCTGAGATCTGATAATTGAAGATACTGTATTTATCTGCCATATGTTTTCTTGTACTCTTTAGGTAATTGACCTGCAGGTGGCAATGTGCAGAGCTGCCCTTCAGTCTAAACGCAAAAGCATCATATTTGAGCCATATCCATCTGTTGTTGATCCCTGCAACCCCAAATCACTTGCTTTTACCCCTAAGGTCAGTAGGAATATTAACTTACCACATTTCTGAGCAATTGTGAATTTATTCACCATCATACACCCTTTTTTTTTCCAGAGAAAGAGCTATGACAGGCTGCAAACTGCTCTGGACAATGTTTTATTGGTCAGGCAGCTGTCACAGGTAACCAGTCTGAAATAAATCTGTCATTATAATAATGCAAATTTATTCATTCAGTTTTCTAAGCAGCTTTCTTTGGTCTCTATTTATTTCTAGGGTCCGTACTGTGACATTAAGAAGCAGATGGATGAGATAGACCACTTAGCTTATCCATTATTACAGTGGTGAGGGGAAACAAAATCACTAATGGGCATCTTTTTATTGTTTAAAATTCAATTACTTCATAATGGTTCCCAGAATTGTATCTGTTCTTCTCTTAATGTTTGGCAGGATTTTATCAAGCAACAGATCTCACATTGTCAAGCTTTCACGGAACAGGGTACGAATAAGGAGTTTGTAACATTAGGCTTGTTGTAACACTGTTATAGTATAGTTATAGTTAGTTAGAAATGTCCTGATACCACTTTTTCTGGAATGACTGTTAATTCCTAAAACCAATTACTGAGAATGACCCAGTTTCAGACTCTTGGCTTAAACAGAGCATTATTTTATCACCTTTACTGTAAATATATCCAAACATTGCAACATTGAAAAAAATGGAACAAAACCTCACACTACACTGAGTATTTGTTTGTAGTAGTACTGTGTTTTATTCTTATGTTATGGTTTTATTTTTGCAACATATGTAACAGCAACTGAAGTTTATGCACACGCCGCACCAGTTCCTTCTGATCAGCAGCCCTCCGTCCAAAGAAGTTCGTTTTCGAATGGCCAGAAAACTTTATGGCAGCACATTTGCGTTCCAGTGAGTTAAATGAAGACCAGCATATCATCTGGGGTTTGTGGTGGACTAGTAGTTTTAGATGTGACCCTTGCATCACTGAATTCACATTTCAATCTCACACAGTGGCTCCCACATTGAAAACTGGCACTCCATTTTGAGAAACGGGTTGGTCAATGCCTCTTATACAAAATTACAGGTAATTAAATGATTATGAACATTTTAAAATACATCAGGGGGGGTTTAATTTATTGGATCTGTATTGTTTCTTTATTCAAGCTTCATGGAGCTGCGTATGGAAAAGGCATCTATTTGAGTCCCATCTCAAGTATATCTTTTGGTTACTCTGGTACATACACATCTAAATGGGAGGATAAAGTGTGTTTATTCCATGACATGACATGAGCCGTCTTGTGTTTTTCGGTTATTTTTCAGAGATGGGGAATGGTCAACACCAACTTCCTAACAAAGAGGAGCTCATCAAGAAATACAACCGAATAAACAAACTAACGGTATTTAAGAAATGTTTGAGTTGATAGAAAAATGTACATTTCATAAACATACCTTATAATTATTTTTTATTCATATATATTTAGGAAGAGCCCGCCAAAGTCAGATTCCTACAAAACCAGAACATAAACTGTATTGCACTTTGTGAAGGTAAACAAAAGTGTCATGAAGAAATATACATCATATGACTCTAAAATATAGTACCTTTTCACAGTTATCTTGTCAAAAGAGCTACAAAAGCATGGAAACATTTGGGTTTGTCCAATACCTGACCATGTGTGCACTCGTTTCCTCTTTGTGTAAGTACAACACAAACAGCAAAGTCATAGCAATTTGAAAACCAGTTGTTTTATCTTTTGTTTGTAAATTTCTGTTTTGACAGATATGAAAACGGCCAAGTGGGAGATGTCCACATCAACACTCAGGAAGATGAGATCCACAGGGAAATTTTACAAGCAATTGGTACAATTCCCTTTTGAGAAATATCACTTTTTAGTCATTCTTTTCACTCTGTTATTAAGATTTTTACTGCTTTGATCACTTTGGTTACTGTAATATTTCATATTGTGTTGATTTAAGGCAGCATAATATAAAGTAATTAAGAAAAGGGTCAAATGTATTTCACCATGCCTACAGTGTCTGAAAGAAATGCTTTTGCCTTATAACTGTAATTTTACAACAGCTAGGTTCTATGTGAGCATTTTATATCAATTTTGTTACATTTTTTAATAAAACGCCTTCTATATTTTAGATAGATCGACCTGTATTGAACACATATTATTGCAATACCTTTGCTCTGCCTCAAGGCGGAGCTGTTATCCATTTATTGTGCCCTCTATTTCACAAACACAGAGGTATTTATATTAATAAAGGTGGTCTAAACGTGGTCTCGTAACCACAGATACAACATTGAATGATTTGAGCACATTTAACCCTCAGGTGTTGGCACGAGTGTAAAACACATTCTTTGAATAAAAAAAATAAAAATAAAAAAATACCAGATGTGTCCCACAAGTCTCCAACAACAATGGCCAGGGACGTCAACTAGGGAAATAAAAATAAAAACACAAGGTTACGATTATGGGTACATTCATTGGTAATAATAAATATAGTATTTACCACATTTTATGCACTATTCGAGATGTAATTTGATCATATCTATGTGCATCACTGCTTTGGTGCATTTATTGTTTGAGTCATTGAATAACCTGAGGTGCAAGCGATCCTTTGAGGCAGAAATGCACCATTTTAACAGTGTATTAGATCCATATGAGACCCACAGCTGCCCCCTGACCACTTCCTTTAACATCTCCATAGACTGCCTCTTCAAACATGTACAGCACATTGTGTGAGTGAAGGTCCTTGCATTAATATAGCTTAATACATACCTAGTTTACTGAAGCCTTTTTATTTTAAAGGGGACAAATTTGGCTCAGCCTGGCAGGTTGAGGGGAGGAGAAGTGTAAAGTGTCTGTAATGGCCTGAGGGGAAGACTCTTTTAGGACCATGTGGCACTAAGATGCGTTGAGCAGAAATCTTTAAAACTTACTCCAATGTCCCTATTCCCACATCAAGTTTTACAACCAATTAATAAAAGGTCTAAATCTTAACAATTGATGGGTTGTATTGAAGCTGCTTTTTATAGCATTATTAGAAAAATACATAACAATAAAATGATGAAATGTTGCATGTGCCTTTAAGAGCACTGTGTCACAGTCTATGTCTCTCTGTGAGCCTCATGTGTTTGTTGGCATCAGCTGCCCTCAGTGCCGAGTGGAGCAAAGGCATCTTTTTCTTCACAGTGGGATTAGATGAAGAAATTCACTCTGGCTGTCATCTCCTTCTGTTAGAGACAAAAGGCTGCTGCAAAAAAGACAGACAGATAGATTTGAAGTTTGGATTTTAAATGTTTTTCTTTCTTTTAATGAATCTGCAGGATGAACTTCAGGTTTCAAGAGAGCACCAGGCCTAATTATGCTATTGCTTTTTATTTTCTAAGAAATTAGCTAAAGGAATACTACTAGGAGCATTGTAATGGAGTCTCCATCTATCCCTTCTTCATCTTCAAAATTTGGCAAAAACAACTTCAGAAGAATCCGTCGTACAGAAGACAACTGCTCTTTTCCTATTTCTGGCTTATCAGCGGATATCCTACACATGCGAGTTAAAGAAGGAAGCAAGATTCGCAACTTACTGTGCTTTGTAAAAGCTCGTATGCGTGAGGGAGAAAAACAGGGTGAGTCAACAGTGAAGCAAGTGGTCTTCACTGGCTCTGGCCGTGGAGTTACAAAGACAATCACTTGTGTGGAGATCCTAAAACGTACAATGGGAGGGCTGCACCAGGTTTCCAAACTTTACTACAAGACAATCAATGAGATTTGGGAGAGTCCCCACCAAGGAACTCCTCATACAACTCTGCAAAAAATTGTCCCTGCCATCTGTATCTTGCTGTCTAAAGACCCTCTGGACCCACAGGAGCCTGGGTACCAACCTCCTCTCACTCCCAAAAAGGAAGCAGAGGACAGTACTGTTTACTCTCCGCCTAAAGCTAAGAGAGTTTGTCTCAATAACTGGAGTACTTGCACTTCATAAAATAAATTGCAAAATGTAAAAGGATATAGACTCTGAAAGAAGGCATTAAGATAAATTGTACTTAAAATGGGTTTATCAAAAAAATGAGATTGCAGATTATTTGTAAAATTGTGAAGAACATTTACATAGGTTAACAATAATCCCATTTTTGTTATTACCGTAGAACTCATTCTCACAAAAAAAATGTTGATGTGGGTTGCATACCAAAATTATTCATCATCATCATCTGTTCATGCTGGAGATCTTGGAGGAAAAGGGTCTTCCTGTTCCCGCTGCTGGAGGAGAAACTGCTTAAACAGATCACGGCAGACCCTTCTCCTCAGTCCATCTAGTGGATCAAGGACAACATCTCGCCAAAACTGCACACCGACAAGGGCTTTGTCAACATCCTCATGACCAGATAAACCACAGCACAACCATTATCATCATCCACATGACCAGTGAAAACAACACTTCTCCAACTATTCATATTGCCCAATGTGTCTTTTAAACAAGTCAAAATCTTGGAAGGGAAGTTTAGGTTGGCCTTTGTCAGTTGGGCCTATGTCGCCTAAGATATTTAAACAAGAATAACGTGGACAGATAAACTGGCCTTGATTTAAACTCCCAAGTCTACTTTGTAGTTTCAAGCGTGACACTAGATCACGTTCCAAAACAGTTCTTTACTGAAACCAACGTTATTGCTGTTTTGTCCCCAGTTTCCTCCAGTACATCTCTCAGGAGCTGTGTGTCCCTGAGGGAGACGAGCTGCAGGTTCGACAAGGTTGATAGTTGTCCATGTTCATAAAGGCTGAGAAATACAATCAAATAACCCTATTTTTTTTATTAGATCTCTTGCCCAACATTCACAAAAGTATCAATAAGCCACTCTTAAAAGGTGTCCCAAGCAGTTTGATACATTTTGTGATTTGACCATGTGTTTTGAGGAAAAAATATGAATCACAAAAGCACTAAAGATTTATAAACATTCCTTGATATAATTGTAGCTGCATGTTTGTTTTTCATTCCTATTTTGATAATTTTTTATTATATTATAGTAAGTGGCAGTACTTTACAAAGGTCTATTAAACGTGGGACATGGTTTCACTTAATTTTATTAAAACATTGCAAGTTGAACAAAAAGATCAAAACTTGCCTTGAACCTGAAATGCATTTGAAGTCTGTGAAAGGGTTGTGTTTGAAGTCCAAAATCTGATTAATAAATTGAAAAAGATGCATTTCCTCAAACTATGCTCAAAAAGCATGTTTCTGTTTAATGCAATGGATATGAATCATAATGTAAACTATTCATGATTACTGTGCACTTCTGTTGCTTTAATGTCAATAAAGTCCATCACATCAGCGCCACATCTGGATCGTTTCTTTTCTCTAATTTCAGAATAAAGACTGCTCTCATCCACAACTTGATAAGAGCAGTCATCTGACCCAGTCATCTGGGTCCAGTCACTGAACTGGACCCAGTCTCTGGCAAACTCCATGTATCTGAAGTTCAGTGAAATACTATAGAAACAATTCAAGTTTACATTCGCTGGCAGAATTAGTGATTTCTTTATTTATTTTGTTTTGGATGAGAATTTTTTTAGAGAATATGTAGAACAAAAAAATAAAAAAAAATCACTCAGTTAGTGGTTGGGTGACAATTGTGTTTACTCTTTTATAAATCATAATGACAATAGAAATAACCCAAATGACCCTGATCAAAGGTTTACATATCCCAGTTCTTAATGCCGTCTATTGTCACCTTTAACATCTGAAGTCTTTTGTGGTAGTTGTGGATGAGGCTCTTTATTTTCTCAGATGATAAAGCTGCCCATTGTTTTTGGCAAAAAGCCTCCAGTTCCTGTAAATTCTTGGGCTGTTTGACATAACCTACACATTTAAGATCTTCCCAGAGTGGCTCATTGTTTGGTGTATTGTAAGCGGTAATTTCTTGACCATGCAGCACATTTCTCTTCAAGTGCGTCCTTATTGTGCATCTTGACAGTCACACCTCAGAGTCCTGTACTCGAAAAGGTTTTATTTGGATCTGAACCCATTAAGTTTTAAAGTTGATTTATAATAAATGACACAACAGAATGTAAAGTGCTAGAATACATAAACGCTGAATACAATAAAAAGGAAGTAGAAGGAAATAGTCCAAAAGGCGCCGTTTTAACCAGTCCTATGCTGTGTACTTTTGCAGATAAAGCTGGAAGGCAGATTGAAACCAGAGGAATAACTGAGCAGCACCACCTTTTTACTGTTTTGACCCAATTTAAAAAAAAAAAAAAAATTAAATTAAAAACTCACCATTTACAAAACCAAGCTTGATCTTTTTAGACTGATATTGCGCATAAATAAACAACTTTTTAAACCACGTTTAGGCTCAGTTCAGCGTCATCTTTTAATGAAATATAAAAGCCTACACCCCACTCAGGGAACCACTCAGAGCCCTCAAAGAGCACAGAACAGACTCTTCTCTATCCATCGTGACAATAACGTACAGAAAAACCCCTGAGAGCCACTGTATTTGGAACTTGGGTCTGAGTCTGAAGTGAGAAGGACTGAGGCTCGGTGGAGGTCGGTGGGTGGATTTAAATCATTTGACAAGAAACCCCATTGTTTGCCAAACACTATTTCAATTACACTATTAATTTAAACCCAGATAACTTTCCTACAATTTAGATTTTTATCCTCATAAAATCAGATGAGTAGATTACAAGCGATAGCGCAAACAGTTTTTTTTTTTTTTTTTTTTAAATTGAGTTTGTTTATAGTTCCAAAACCCCTCGTATGTGGATCACAACTCACTGAAAGATCAGTCGTCTGTGAACTTTTGGACATGGTTTTATGTCTAAAGTCGTCTTCACTCACATCCAAGAAGCTGACTCTAGCTCAATGGAGACGGGATCCAGACGTTAATGAACAGACAAAACTCTCGGGTCTGAGATACAACTGTGCTGCAGCTCTAACCCAACAGTCTTCTACATCTTCTCATAAACGTCAGACCTCACCTCCATCAAGTTGTAGCCAGAAAAACCTCTGGAATTAGAGCTAAAGCAATTTTTCTGACATAACCCCTTGCAGTTTGTTGACCTCTGGATGACCTGCAAGGAATGCTGGTGGGGTCCGTCCACTCTACAGAAGGGGGCTTGGGTTACGGCTTATGAGAACTGGAGGCTTCAGATGGAAAAGGTGTCAGTGGTGACATGTACTCAAAGGCGATGGGATTTTTTCCAGATGTGGGAGAAAAAGCAATCCACTGCAGATTTCTTCTTTATGTTGAGGTGACTTTTCAAGTACTTCAACACTGCAGCGTCAAAGTGTATGTTTGTTGTGTCCTGGGTGGAGGCCAGGAGGTTGGCGGAGGTCCCAAACTCCTTCACAACTGGCTTGATTATTTTGCACAGGTTCTCCACGGGGATGCAGGTCTCAGGGACATCCATTTTGTCCCAGATCTTCTGGGTCATGCGCTTGACAATTGCTGTAAATTCCTCGTTCCTCATTGGCCTTCTGTTGTATATTCTAACAAGCAGAACCCTGATTACCCTTTGCAAATCTTTCACAGTTAAACTGATCAGGTTCGGTGGGGAGAGGCTTGGTGGAGACGGGAGAGTTTGGCTGTCTCATTAGCATTTCAAAGATGTGAGAGAAAAAGCGATTTTATTGTTATGTCCTCAATTTAGTAAAAGACAATCATAGAGTCAAGGTCACACGAACCCTCCCAACCACATCTTGGCATTTACAAAAAAAAAACAGTCAAAGAGAGAGTATGCAAAGTATTGTGCTTCCTTTTTAAATCCTGCTCCAGGCACTGATTGGATTATCCACCACCTGCAGCAGCCAATCAGGGTGTGGCAAGCAGGTCCCACCCACAGCACCTGAGAGTAGATAGGGGAGGAGGAAAGACAGGAGCAGAGAAGCACAATAGATAGTATTAATAGGCACAGACAAATCTCTGCTGCATGTAACATTATTGCATATTTTCTGATGGAAAATTGAATTAATGACATTTATTTGTAAAAGTCAGAAGTGTTTTTGACTTGATTTCAGGTGTATGAGGTTTATCAGGTTATAGGTTCAAACTAATTACAAAGGCTTTTTCTTTAATGAAAAAAAAATTCTTTAAGAAAAGTATGACTAGAACATAGACAAACATAAACAACCACTACAAAATTTTTTTTGCAAATTGTCTTTTATTCCTGTAAAGCACTTTGAGTTACCCAGTGTATGAACTGTGCTATATAAATAAGAATTGTCTTTCATTTTCTTGCCTACAATGTCGCATAGACAAATAGTCATGTAAAATACTTACATTTTCAAAAGTAAGAATAATTTGGCTTTTTTGCGCAAACATTTAAACTTACATTTGGAAGTATGCAGTGACATGTAATGACCAGCTGGGGGAGCACGTGGACAGAAACAATCTCAACTGAAACGACTATTGAGTAATTTGAACTCACACGAGGTCGCCCTGGACCCTGGCCTGGCCTCCAGAAAACCAAAACACAAGCGTAAGTCTCAAAGGTTAAATGATTATTCCTCTCTGTAGTTCTGTCCTGTTATATGCTTTTAGAGAGCTTCATGTTGAGACAGGAGCGCTGTAAGTTTTGTGCAGAAGCTGTAGGTTCTACATAAAAGCTACATCCAAACTTAATGCTATGAATGGATTTTAATGTTTTTACATGGCGCACCTTACACAACGCATTATACTTTACAAAAAATATGGACCTCAGTATTTCCTCAATTCTATATTATTATTATATTATTATATATCTATAATATTTAAAATAAACAAGTTTAGAACAGAGCAGGTGTTAACAGGTGTCCATAGATGCTTCTTTTTAAAATAAGTTACTACAATTAAACATGTGTTTGCCTGTGTAGAGCCTACAGTTAATATAGAGAACATATTATATTTGAGTATGCTTAGCCTGCTTTGTGAATTAGGGCAAATGAAAAGTCTATGTGACTTTTGTTGTGTGTTTGCCAGAGCTGGACAGTTCAGGAGCGTCAGGAGCCACTGGACAGTTCAGGAGCCACTGGAGAGTTCAGGAGCGTCAGGAGCCACTGGACAGTTCAGGAGAGTCAGGATCCACTGGACAGTTCAGGAGCGTCAGGAGCCACTGGACAGTTCAGGAGCGTCAGGAGCCACTGGACAGTTCAGGAGCCACTGGAGAGTTCAGGAGAGTCAGGATCCACTGGACAGTTCAGGAGCGTCAGGAGCCACTGGACAGTTCAGGAGCGTCAGGAGCCACTGGACAGTTCAGGAGCGTCAGGAGCCACTGGACAGTTCAGGAGCGTGTTGTGAATTCTGCTCAATGGCCAAATCCGGTTTTATAAGAAGATTTAACTCTAGGCTGTTGGCTCATAAGATGTCTGTTTATTCTGCAAAAAAACACAATAAGAATTATGAAAAAAACAGATTATTATCACCTAAAATAACAAGCTTTTCATAAACTCCAACCTACTGAAATTTAGGGACTTAGAAGAATTTCAAATAGCCAAAATAATGTTAAGATAATTAACTGCAGAAACTGACAAACTTGCAGACATTGTCTCATGTTCAGTAAACACAGATCTTCTTTTGTCATTCGTTAAGATGTGTGGGGTGTTGTGTGTCTGGTCTGTAAAATAAATGAAATGTAAAAGGCGTAGACAGTACTCCACACAGACAGGCCCTGCCCAGGGATGGAACCCAGGACCTTCTTGACCTCATGGACATTATTTTATCAGAGAAATACAGCTCCTAAGCTTTGTGTCAAAGTTGAATGACTGTTGTGATAATCACAGAATAAATCCAGAACTGAACCAGCTCTGGACAGTTATCCTGTCAGGATTAAAAAGACTCGAGCTCAGAGGGAAGAGGAGGTCTAATAATGTGGTGAGTTGTGCATTTGTCTGTCAATGTCTTTATTCTGTATTAAGTTAGGTAGCTGACTTGTTTGTAGCATATTTGACCTCATTTACAAAACAAAATTCCCCTATTGTAGTAGGAACACAAAGCGCTTTACATACATTAAGCTATTTACCAGTGTTACAACTGACCACTGGAAGCAAGGTAGGTTAAGTGTCTTTCCCAAGGACACAATGACAGTATGTGGGGGGGAGCGGGATGTTATGTTGTTTTGGGATGTTTCGAGCAGGGATCGAAACTATAATGCCTTCAAGTCTATTCAATAGATTCCGATTTAATAGAGCCAACATGGTGGAAGACAGAGTTGTGGCCCTGTTAAAATGGTTAGCTTTGTGTCATTCTTCCTCATTACACATTTTTAGAATATTTTTGTGTCTTTTGTCCTGATTAATGAGCAAAGTCTCCAAAAATACACCTACTAAATGTATTGGAGTGACAGATAAAAGATTACAAAGGGCCTCAAAAGAAATCACAAGATGCATCTGCGAATATATAGACTTGTGGACATTTTTTAATGTAATATTCATAATATTATATCCATCAAAATTAAACAACCTCTGTATGTAAATGAGGTGGTACTTAAAGTGATAAGTTACCGACTGTTTGAATATACAGCTATTTAACTCTTATTTTAGCAAAAAACAGATCACGCACTTCACTCTAAAACAGGTAATGTACTACTTAACACAATTATTGAGGTTATACCACCCTAACTTTAACTGTAAGTGTCATTAACTAAAGCTAATTGTCATTAACTAAATCTAAACCATCTGTGTGTGTGTTGTGTTGTTTGCAGGCGGTGGGATTGGTACCAGCCCCGGGGTCATCTAGGACTAGTCCATAGATCAACCTCAGACCTGCTCAGTCATTCCTCCTCATCAAGAACCAGATCCCCTGTGTGCTCTGCCTCCACAGCTCGGACAGAAGTACAACCCTCCTCCAATTCAGGAGAAACCTCAGAAAACGAGCCAGAAACCGCCTCCTGCCAGAGAGGAGCTGCTCAAGATGACGGTGAGTGCAGACGTCGGACTTAGACACAGACATCATACAATATATACACCTCACAATTTATTATTTTGGTTCAGTGCTTTAAAAAGAAGTTTTAGTAAACATTATGTGACACTTTTTTTCTTCTTCAATGGGCTATAAGCCTTCATTAATTTAACATTTTAAACTTTTTATTTGCTAATGCCTAACATCTCTGTCAGTTTTCCCATTGATATAAAGTGATGAACGTAAACAAACAGTCCTTTTGGATTTTGTGCTGGTTGTGTCTTGTCTGTGACAGGGACTGATGATGCTGTTCAGAGCAGGACTCAGGTCAAAATATTCAAAATAAACTGTTCCTACGCTGTTTAATGATGATGATATTTTGGGCATTGAGGACCTATTTGACTTTTAAAATGCCAACAGAAACTGACTTAAATCATTGTCTTTGTCCACTTAGCGTTAAATAACAGAAAATACAAGCCCCAAAGCATTAAATTATTTATGTTTGCGTCAACTGTTCCTTAGACAGTTTTTAAATAATTTTTGGTAAATCAATCTCCCGCTAACCTTACAGATGTTAAAGGTTGTCAACTAAGTCTGATGGTTTTGTCCTGTTTGTATGTTCTGGTGCGTTCAGGGGGCAACTGTGACGGAGGACTTGAACAGTAAGAACCTGACGGAGACTGTGAGCGACGTGCGCGACATGAAGGCGCACAAACACTTCCTGCCAGAGATGGTCAGCAAAACCATCGTGTGCTCTCTGGACCGTCCCAACAAGGACAAGGAGCACGCCAGCACGCTGATCCACACGCAGATCCACGCGCTGCGCACTGAGGGGCTCATCACAGGGGAGAACTTCATGCAGGTACAGATCTGAACGGGTTTTGGATGGATATGAACAGATTCTTAACACTTGACCAAATGAGTTGGAGTAAACTGACCGTTTTGTCTGTGTCCTCCGTAGGCTTTTCTGAACGTGCTGGACCAGTGCCCAAAGATCGACCTGGACATGCCGCTGGTGAAGTCGTACCTGGCCCAGTTTGCGGCGCGAGCCGTCATTGCGGAGCTGGTGAGCGTGGCAGAGCTGGCCCACTCGCTGTAGAACTGTACACACTTCCCCCTCTTCCTGCTCTACCTCCAGCAAACGGCCAAACTCAAGGACCTGTTCACGCAGAGCAAGGTCAACATGTAGATGCTCCCAGGTACATGTTGCCTTTTTATGGTTTAATATCCAGGATGACACCATTCTCACAGACATGGAAAATTAATATCAGTTGCTTTAAGTTTGATAAAAAAACACTATTACATTCAAATAGATTACTATGTACTTAGTAATTTGGTGTTCTATATTGGTTTTCTGAGATTGTCACTGTAAATGGAGTCATGGTTGCAGCTGCACGTCTTCTCTCCAATACATCTAGACGGTCACACATCACCCCTGTCCTCCGCTCGCTTCACTGGCTCCCAGTGCAGTTTAGGGTGGAGTATAAAGTCCTGCTGTTTGTGTTCAAGGCCATCCATGGTTTGGCCCCAGTATACCTCACTGACTTAACAAAAATATATCAGCCAACCAGAACACTTCGCTCTTCTGAGCACATTTCTCTAGTGACTCCTACATACAGATATAAAAAGTTTAAAGGCCGGTCATTTAGCGTTCAAGGACCAAAGTTGTGGAATGCACTTCCTGTGCACCTCCGCAACATCACTGTGCTGAGTGTTTTTAAAGCACACCTGAAAACTTATTTCTTTTCTAACCAAGAATTTTAAGACAGAGCGTCAGACTTGTTCCTGTTTCCATCTGTTTCTTTTGTTTTCTTAATGTTGTCTTTTGTTTTCTTGGAAAGCGCCTTGTGCACCTTTTGGCTGTTGTAAGGCGCTATATAAATAATATTTGATTGATTGATTGATTGATTGATGGTTGCTGTTTTTTTTAATCAGAAATAGACCAGAACCAGTACCAAAAAAAATATAATCTTATTTAGGATTTAGGACACTGTAGTTGTAATGTTTTTATTAAAGAGAATACCATGTGTGACAATAATGCATTTCAATTTAGTTTAGAAGTTGGCATGAAAGGAGAGGTAGGGCTTGCTTTATTGTCCATCAGTGGAAAATAGTCTAAGGCTGCACAAGGCTGTACAAGGCTGCATCACAAACCCAGCAACTGCAAACATGATAACACACTACATACTGTTCCACCATAACATAATTTCTTTTCTGATGTAAGTTTGACTTGAGAACAAAAACTGTGTCAATATTTTCATTTAGAAGATAATGAATAAAAATAAAGAGTGTAGGCTAACAACAAAAGAAAAATCACATACGGTTTTATTACACAGCTAATCTATGTAAATTATATGTTAACAGTCTATATACCTTACTTTATGTTCGTTAATTGGGTCATATCAGGTCAATGTCAGTAGAGCAAAAACACAGAACAAACAAAAAAAGTCCACGAGGTGTGGGCCGCGCATGCGTTTTCAGGAGTGACGTATGGGACGCTCGGCTATCACAGTTAGCGCTAGCTTCCTTGAAACAAATCTCGCCGGTTGTGGAGCTCGCTGTCTTAAACCATGTTCAGAGCCGCCGTCCAACTCTCAGTCTCCGGTGCACGGAGCCTAGCCCGAACACAACCTCGATGCCAAGGTATTTCAGGACATGCAATATTATGTGCTATTGATGAATTTATTTTACAGTTACAGAAACTGTTAAAGTTTAAATTGGAACTCCAGTGTGGCTGTCGGCACATTGCGGCACTCACTTGGCTAAGCTAACTAACATTAGCTAATCCATGATTATCTGCTTTAAATTTGCCAAACCACTTTAGATTTGACCTTATTAAGCATAAATTGTGTTTACGTTTGTCTAGTACGATGATAACCAACCTTTTGCGAATATGTCCTGCTTTCACGTAGCTTTATTGTTGGGCTTGATGTTGGCTGTGTCCTTGCTGTGACCCAGTTAGAAGGGGCAGACACGGGCCTGTGCTTATGCAGAAGATGCTACAAGCTAACGTGATCACAGGACAAATGGGTTACAAGTTCGATTTGACTGTTATTCACTAATGTTTCAGAGGGAAATTAAAATTTTAGTTGTGTCAATAAAAAAAGAATATGTGGATACATTTTTGGGCTAAATAGCCGTACCCTTCAACGGACAGAAAAGCTAAAGTCCAAAGTTGGTCATGTTGACAAGCCATAATTATAGCTTTCTGCCCAGGTGTTTTTTCAATTTTCCCTATCAATTGAAATACTTTCTTAGACATGATTTTTCTAGTTGTATAAAGGCTCTTTTTTATTTAATTGTTTTTTTTTTGTTTGTTTTTGCCTGCGTGTACATACCTGTAGCTCGGGAAAGGTAACGTTTAACTGTAACGGAAATTGGCCTTGATCCATCAGCATTACTTATCTGGATAGCATTTTTGTCCCACTGTAGTCCTTACTTAAGCTGGAGTGTTGACTTCTTCCTCATTCCAATAATTTTTTGGTGGCTGAATGAGTGATCTAGCTCATCGATGATACAAAATATTCTCGGAACAGCTTTATACTTTTATTTATTTATTTTTAACGTAAGGAATAATCTCTTGAGATGAATCTTCTAGTTTTCAAGGGGGTCCTCATTCACTAGGGACACTTTAGAGTTGCCAGTCAACCTATACATGCATGTCTTTGGGTGGGAGGAAGCCGGAGTACCTGGAGAGAATCCACGGTAACAGGTGGACATGCATACTCCTCACAGAAAAAACGGGTTTTGAACTCACAACCTTCTTGCTGTGAGGCAGGATTGCTAACCACTCTGCCAAGTGCAACCCTAATTGATAGTTCAAAGTTCTTAATCATTAATTGTAATACCCGTCACTAAAGATATATTATACTGTGTTTTAATGCAAGGTATCTGGAAGTAGGTTGAACAAAAATGCCTTTGTTTTAATCTTTTCACTATGTCCTAGATGAATGAGAACCTCCACAGACTGTTGAAGTTTCTAATTAACATGTGTTATCATTCTGCAGCTGTTTTGACCTCAAGGTTTTATTCGCACGGAAAGGTAGAGACGGATGAGGAGTTTGACGCCCGCTGGGTCACCTACTTCAACAAGCCAGACATTGATGCATGGGAGCTGAGGAAAGGTTTGTTAATGGTTGCTGAAGGCAATTAATCTTTGGCTAATAACACTGTGCTTTTAAGAGGGGTAACATTTGGCAGCAGATATGTGGTTTACTCTGAGGGGAAATAAAAAACACTTCCAAATCTATTTAAAATGTTGTGATATTTGTGCTTCAGGGAAAGGCAAAGTTTTGGTTGGCTACAAAAAAGTTGCTCCAATGTATTTCTGCCACTTTTTTTTTTAAATGCATCACTTTAAAATATCACTATTGTTTTAATACCTAGCACTGAAATTTGTTTTAAGAATGGGGGGCCAGAATGCTCATGTGATGCCTTCGTGCAGTTATTCTTGTTGTTGTACTTTATTTTTGGCCCAAGCATGGTGTGAGAGGGGGCAGGGTTATATCAGGCCACTACTCTATCTGTAAATGGGAGCAAGTCATTGTTTTTTTTTTTTTGTTTTTTTTTTTTAACCTTATCAAAGTCACATCCCCAGGCCTATTATTAAGTTCTTCCTGGCTGCATTGCTTCTTTTAGGGATGAACACACTGATTGGTTATGATCTGGTACCTGAGCCAAAGATCCTTGAGGCAGCACTGAGAGCCTGTCGGAGGTTAAATGACTTGGCCAGCGCTATCCGAATTTTGGAAGCTGTGAAGGTGAGAAAGAAACGGCAGCCTCTAAATGGGTTTTATCTATGTGAATATTACTTTTTATGTTTCCTGCGGGTGGGTATTGATTGGTGGAATTGACTCTCTTTAGGATAAAGCTGGTCCTCACAAAGAGATCTACCCATACGTTCTCCAGGAGCTACGACCAACATTAGATGAACTTGGTATCTCCACACCTGAAGAGCTTGGCATTGACAAAGTCTAGATCAGCAGGTAGTATCATTTTAACCACACGTGTCAAACTCAACTCTATTGTTCATTCAGTTTGACATGACTTAGTTTAATTCTTTCTATCATGTGGGTGACTAACATGCATATTGTTTATTTGTTTTTCAGATTCAAATACTGTGGACTTCCTACAGAGACCCTTGTTCTTAAATGTTTGCCTCCATACTATGTGATATTTAATTTGGCCTTTTATTAAGTTCTGCTTGTAAGATATTGATGAACATAATAAAGGGAACTGTAACTTTGGGTGTCACAGATATTTTGGAATATTTCAAAAAGCCAAAAGTACATTTATATGGATTAACATAGAGCAGACAAACCCTTACTTTGCATTATTTCTGCATGTGTCTTGGCGAGCTTGTCGGAATCACATTTTGCCACCAGGGTGCAGCACCTTCACATGATTGTAAAAAGAATCTTATACTGTATTCATTCTGTTATGTATGTTTTCATTTCAGGGACATTTACATGCTGGTCAACTAAATGTGTTTAATTATTAAACTTTAATTTTTCAGACTATTTTTGGCAAATGGCTATAAGATTAAATTTGTTTGACACTCTGGGAATGTTAAGGAAGCCCCCATTATATTATGCAAAAGCTTCTCTATACACAATCATCACAAACTATTTATTTGGTATGATTAAAAAGAGTGACTTTTGTTATGGCAGACAGATGTATTGCTTGACTTATGGTACCATAAGGTCAGTTCTCATTGTAGTGCTGTTGGTCAAGGGAGAGGGAAGTGCAAATAATCACTAACCAAATGTAAACCAAAACATGGGCTCCATGAACAAAGTGTGTATTAGTATTTTTCTATTTCACTTTTTTATTTTTATTTTTTTACATGGGAGAATTAAGTTTATTCAAAAACAATAGTGTACCAGGATTTAACTTTTACAGAGTGAAGGGATCTTAAAGAGTAACAGATAGAAACGGGTTTGTATTATCTAACACTTGTATTAATTAACCCTAAATAAGCTAAACTGCTTTGCAAAAATGGATATTTTAAAAAACAGATTGTTGAAAAAAATAAATTACACAGCAAGGACAGGCTCATGCATCATTATGCAAGGAAGAGATGTGGCCAGAATGGTGATTGATTGGACAATGAAGTTACTTGAAGAAACCCCACAAAAACTCATTAGTTGTTTAATATTGAAAGCCAAAGCTGTTTAATATAAACTATTTTCAAAAGCCTGAAAAAATAGGGTTTTTTCATAAACATAAAGACTGAAATCTAGAGCAATGATAAATGGTCCTGCTGTCCAATGAGACCCAAGTCAAGTGCATCTCAAGGTAAGATGAGCGAATTTACTGAATGACCAGGCAAAAACACTGGCTATAGAAGAAGTGGCTTGTTCTTCATTTTCCAGTCAGCAATATTGTTCAAAATAATAGCAGTACAATGTGACTAACCAGAATAATCCAGGTTTTTTGTTTATTTTATTGCTACGTGGCAAACAAGTTACCAGTAGGTGCAGTAGATTCTCAAAACATACAAGACCCATCATTCATGATTAAAAGACTGTGCAATTGGGCAATTAGTTGAAAGGGGTGTGTGAAAAAAAAAAAAATAGCAGTGTTGCATAGAATCACTGAGGTCAGGTGGCCCCTATTTATGAATGAAGCCACCGGCACTTGTTAAACATACATTAGAAAGCCTGAGGAAAATGGGTCGTTCAAGACATTGTTCAGAAGAACAGCGTACTTTCATTAAAATGTTGATTGGAGAGGGGAAAACCTATAAAGAGGTGCAAAAAATTATAGGCTGTTCAGCTAAAATGATCTCCAATGCCTTAAAATGGAGAGCAAAACCAGAAAGACGTGGAAGAAAACGGAAGACAGCCATCAAAATCGAATAACCAGAATGGCAAAGGCTCAGCCAATGATCAGCTCCAGGATGATCAAAGACAGTCTGGAGTTACCTGTAAGTACTGTGACAGTAGAAGACGTCTGTGTGAAGCTGATCTATTTTCAAGAATGAAAATGTCTTTGTATAGACCTAAATAGCCTTTTTATTTGAATTACTATTTACTTGAATAGGACACGCATAAAAAGGTCATGGTCATGTGAGAGATGAATGTGTAACTCGGGATTTAACTGCTCGCTTATTAAACGTTGAGCTGAGGTCGTGTGGACCTCATAATCGAACAGATGTATAGAATAGCAGTGGTCTTTTTGGGCTTTAGAGTGGTATTTCCGTGTGAAGTGGGTGGGCAGTTCCCTGGAGATGGAGGCAAGGAAACCCACTTTACGAGCTTTACGCACGGGGCGGGCCTTTCATTCATCCAAGTTGGGGGTGTAGGCCACTCAGTAAAAGACAATCAAACATGTTAGAGTTTTCATGCGCAGTGACTAGGGAGGTAAGGCGAAGGCATTATTACCCCTCCTCCTCCAGCTTCGATCTCTGGGGCCTTCACACTACGGGAGCTTTTTAAATCACATTTGATCAGAAGAATCGCTTCTCTTTATGGAAACCTGGTCATGAAAGGCGATTTGTTTGTGCGGACGGAAAGAAGGAAACATTAGATAAGACCTGTTGGCGATGATGGATTTCTCAAAGGCGCAAATGGTGAGTGTCGACGACCATTTGGTTGCACTCGTGTTTATTACAGTAACAAAGCAAGTCGCGATTAATCTCGACCTGGCCACAAAAGTTTGTACTTAGACTTTGACTTTTTGTTTCGCGTTTTAATTTAGAACATTTTTTAACTTATTGTCGTTAGCACTGCTTTCTTGTTTACATTTATCTTCTATTAAAGTTTATTTTCAGGCCTCAAATTAAAAAAAAGAAACGAAGTATAAAGCCATTTTCTTAGTAAAGCTGAAGGACACCCAATCTTAGCTGGTAGCAAAATTGTATTGGTACAATTGTAACCTAAAACAAAAGTGATCTGTAATAATCAGTGTTTGATTTATGCTTTGTTGAGGTGCAATCTGAAATTGATGTGCTTTTTTTGGTTAAAACAGACAGCCCTGGGTAAAAACCTTAGCTTAAGATTGAAAAGTTTAAGTTTAAGGCAATGGAACCGTCTTATGTAACTATTTCAATTTCTACATGTGTTCTGCTTTATTGTTGCAGTTGTTGCTCTTACGCCACAAGAAGGATGAAATGATAGACCTGCTTCTGTCATGCATGTGTTAACTTTGTATTTCTTTTCCACCCTAGTCAAGCATATCTGAGCAGGGGAGTCCTGCTAGGCTCAAGCTGGAAGCTGTGATGGAGCAGCTGCAAAGACAACAAGAGGCCAAGCTGGACGGGAACCCCCAGGACAAGCAGCTCCTTCAGGCCCAGTTCTTGTTTGCTCAACATGCTGCTGCTGCCAGACCTAATGCCTCAAGACTAGATTCTGTGTTATTTGGCAGAGCAGATGGACAGATGTTTCAGGCAGCTCAACACATGAACAGAGCAGACCCTGATCTGGAGAGGGACGAGGAGGACGATGAAGACTCTGAGGGGCCTGGAGACAACGATGATGTGGAAGACGAAGGTGATGATGATGATGATAATGAGGAGGAAGCGAGTGGGCCTAACCAGCAGCTCAAGAAACCTGGACTCCAGCCACTTCCTGGGTACAACTTCCCTCCCTTTCCCACCCCACAGGAAAGAAGCCAACTGTCCGATTCTCCACCTTCTGCCATAAAACAAGAGCCTGAGGAGAAGGAACTGCTGTCTCCTGCAGGCAACCAGTCCTTCACAACCCCCAACGGCTTTGCTGACTGGGGCTACGAAGAGTCGTTAAAACAAGTAAGTTGTATTTGCATAAAACAAACTAAGGTGGTTGCTTTGCTATGCAGTCTGTCTCACACTCTTTTCCGGCACAAATTGAACTCCATTAAAGGCAGTGGCCTGTATCCCACCTCATATTAATTGTTGATGTCTTCCTGCTGAGTTGTTGCTGCTGCCCACTTTTGTGTTTGCCAGTTGAAGGAGAAAGTGTGCTCTTTTTTTTGACAGAATGCCCATATTTCATATCTGTGTAATGTAAAGTTGGGTCAGATCTGCCATTTAACTATAAACGGTCTCACAGAGAAGAAACAAACTTGGCCTGTGCCTAACATTAATCATGTCCAAATTAGCTTGCATTGATTTATATCAAATTTACCTCCAAGTCTCTTTGTTAAAAAGGGGCTTTTAAAACCAATAAAATACTTTGGAAATCCAGAGCTGGTATTTATGGTTCTTCCACCCTTTTGACTGCAATTAAGTTAGAGGCTCCTTTAGTGTTTTTTCCTTCTGTGTTTTTTCCCTCGGTGTGTATTTTGCCCTCACAAAGGCCCCACCTCAAAACAATGCATCATGATTATGATGTTTTTATGATGTGGCTGTGTGAATGATATGTGAATGTGCTTTTTGTTGTTTTTATTGCTTCACTGACGCTGCTGCACAACTCAACGGATTAATAGAGTTATTTGAATTTTAATTAATGAAGCCTGTGGGCAATACACCACATTTTCCACAAGCAGCCCCAGACGAGGACACTTGAATTTTTATATTTTAAAACCAAAGTTAGGGGGAATTTTACCAATTGATATATCTTTTTTTATTTTATTTTTTATTTTTATATGAATCAGCTGTTTTAAAAGTTTTCTCATTTTCTTCTTTGAATAGCCACAGTCCAACATTCAGCTGATGTGGGCGTAATTCTGGGATAGCTTTGCATAATTTAGTGGTCGCTTAGCAACACTTAATTGCTGCTTTTTTCAGCTGCAGCTAATCAATACAGTATACTGCTAATGTAGTAAAGCATGTGTTTGCTTTTCTCAGCCTGGTACACGGCAGTCACAGCTAACAAAACGGTCCTTTCTTAACTAAACAAGTGATGCCTAGTTCTGTAAATTGTGCAAGTTTCTACTTCCTGCATCAACCGTACTAAATCTAGGAGAGGCCTGTGTGTAATCCCATTTCTAAAGGCAAATGTTTCATTTGTTTAAACACTTTGAAACAGTTTTTGTATCTTTATTCTGTTTAGTAAGAGCTCAGTGGTCATGAAGTAGTTTGGCACCGAGCCAAAAACGAATTACAGGACATCATTTTATTTGTAATTGTTTTGTGTGTCCATATCAAATAAACCACTTTCCAAAATGTCCAAACATGCCACGTAGCTAAACCTCACACAGTTTAATGTTGATGTGGCTGGACAAGCCTTGTTATGCTAGACACAGCCATTGTTGAAAAGCCTTGTGTGCGGTCTGACTGTAAGCTCTTAATTGTAGCACGGGCGGGGAGAAAGCGCCTCTGTCTGTTTTCAGTGGCAGCTTTGTGCACAGCGAGGGGCCAGATAAATTATCTCGACTTGTGCAGGCAACTAGGGGCCCAATAATTTGATTTGGATTAAAAAATCAGCCCCCCTTCCCTTCCATAGATATTTGATGAGGGATAGGTTTTCACTTCTTCTCTGCTGGAGCTGCTGCTTGTATTTAATTTGATTATAAGGGGTAGCTTTGGCCTCAGTGAATAGAAGCTTCATTGTCATTGCACAGCAGTACAATAAAATGTGCAAACATTTCTATCCAAATAATTTTATAGCCCTAAGGAAATGTAACAACATTTATGTCTGCTTCTCAGACATAACTTTATTTATTTTTAACTATGTCTTAATTTAAAAAGATAAAAGCCTCCATAAAAGTAGCTATTTTGGTGCAACAAAAGAAACCTTTTCCTGACCTACATTCTGAATGCTATCAGGATTCCCAGGGCTTGATGTGTGAAAGCTCTGTGGGCAATTAACTGAATGCTCTTTGTTAATAGATCCGCAGTAGGTCTCACTTGCTCATCAATAAGGGGGGGTTGGGGGTGGGCTTTTATTTCCATCCGATTCTGAAAAGACTGGGATGTTTATCTAGCTACACTTCAGTAGGCTCTCTACCAGGGGAGTCAAAAGACTTTATTAGAAATTTAAATCTCAGATGTGTCAACAGCTGTGCCAACACTGGGGCACAGTTTTAATGTGTTAAGTAACCAGTGTAACCAACTGTGAACTGTTTATTATAACTGTCCCACTTCTCATGGGGGGGTGTTTGTTGATTGTCAGCATATGTGACTTGAATAGTGTTTCTAGTGTAAACACATGAGAAGAATTCAGTTGGAAGCAGCAACAAACACTTCCCATAGCTGTGAAATATACCATAGAGATTTGAGAGTTGGTGTCAAAAACACGTTTAACTTGTATGTGCTGTGATACTTTGCAGCCATTGTCATTAAAGTTTACTATTAACTATTTATCTTGCTAAAAACACCTCAGATTGGTTGAAGTCATAAACTGTGTCACAGTTTCACTAAAGTTATTGTACAGACCTCTTTTTTTTTTTATTATTATTTATTTATTTTTTTCTTTCTTTCAGACCATTTAAACAATACATTAAAGGGGTTGTTAGAATTTTTTTTTTTTTTTTTTTTTTTTTTTTTTTTTTTTTATCGTCCCCAAAAATTACATACCACAGCTTTAAGGACAAATGATACATTATGCTCTGCAGTTTTGTTCTGGTTGCTAGGACATACGTGGTTAAATAATTGAGAATTTTACAGTGGAGAAAAGGGAAGAGTATGGTTAAAAGCAAATCTGTGTACTTTTTTTTTTTTTGTATTTTACTGTTTACCTATAGATACCCTCTCCTTTTACCTTATTATTATTTATTTAATTTTTTTTCGATAATGACCTATAAGAATGTGAATCTCCACAGAAATTCTCTGATGACTACATCAAGAGGCTGCACTTGACATAATCATGAAGACGAACCTTTTTTAAGATGCCACTATTTTTTACCAGTCATCACTGAGTTGGTGACTTAAATCATGGCTGTGCGTTGGCGTGACAATAACCCCATAGCAGGCCTTTACACACAGTTGCACACACTGCCCTCCGCTCACATCTTTAACCTTTAACTGTCGTGTTAAGAGGGAGGTGGTGGAGGAATAACATGTCGCATTAGAGGACCTAACGAGCATATACCCTTTCCTTACTGTGCCGAGCCTTGAATAGAGACTCTCTGAACAGGCAGGGTTTGTCAGCAGAAAGAGCTGCTAAAGGTTTCTATGAACTGAAGCGTAGACGGTAGTAACATACATAGGAAAAAATAATAGTTATGGAAGCACTTGCATACAAATGATGTCTAAAAAAATTAAATGGGAATCTTTAATGTGGTTGTAGCTGTTGAACTTAACTTTACCTTTTGCAAGACTTACCAATTACAATGTGTCCAAATCCTCTCTGAAGTCATTATTAAAATAATTTCTATTAGCAGAGAGGAGGTGCTATCTGGACGGAGGAGAGTGATGGAGGAAAAGTAAAAGGGGAACCATCAAGGGACTTTGCAAAGGTAAGTGGGTTAAGTAAATACACTGTTGGCAAACAAGATGTCTTAAAATAGCTGTTTGCTAACATGTTTTTTTTTTTCTACAGCTTTATGAACTGGACAATGAATCGCAGAGAAAAGAATTTCTAGACGAATTATTTGTCTTTATGCAAAAGCGAGGTAAGAACCAGAACACTTGAACTCGATGTTTTTAAGTGATCTGAGAATAATCGATTTGTTTAGAAAATGTTTATCAAAGTTTTTTTTTTTTTTTTTTTTTTTTTATTAAAGTAACATAAAATTAATGAAATAAAGGTGTGGTCAGACAGTAGCTACAGCCTTTCCTTTAGGCAAAGGTCACATTCTGGTCATGCTGGGGGGAAGTATGGAAGTGTGTCTTCTGCATTTTAAGCACAAACTAATCTTATTTCTACAACTGCTTTCCGGCCTTCTTCATTAATTGGTTTTCCTTCAAATTGGGATTGTAAAGGTTAGCTGTCAATGCTCTGATTGGCAAGCATGGCTGACCCTGAAATCTCCCCCTCCCCCTGCTCTAAAATCAATTTAGCTACGGCGCTGCCGCTGTTGAATTATCCCCACCCCTATCCATCTGAAATAAGCTTCATTAGGCGAGTATATCCAAGGAGATTATACATGCTAAGCCATTTTACTAAACATTAACCTCAGGCACTCAGGTGGATCAGTCAGAATTTACCGACAAGGCTTCAAAATCAATATGTTTTATAAATGCAATTCTGTTATTTACATAATAGGATGAATCTAAATACCTGAATCTTGTTTTTGATTTATTTTTAAATCTTTCCTCATGTTTTTCCCTGTGTTCTTAAAGGGACTCCTGTGAACCGAATTCCCATCATGGCCAAGCAGGTGCTGGACTTGTACAAGCTTTATAAACTTGTGACGGAGAAAGGAGGCCTGGTGGAGGTTATTAACAAGAAAATCTGGAGGGAAATCACCAAAGGTCTTAACCTTCCAACATCCATCACAAGTGCAGCCTTTACTCTCCGCACACAGTATGTGTTGCCTTCTTTTTAACTTAAAATACCTATACTAAGTAGCCAATACAATGCATATGTTTTGACACATCTTTTTTATGTAGGTACATGAAGTACTTGTACCCGTTTGAGTGTGAGAAGAAGGGTTTGAGTTCTCCAGTGGAGCTACAGGCTGCCATTGATAGTAACCGCAGGGAGGGCAGACGTCCCAGTTACACCAACAGCCTTTATCGCTACTCCCCCTCCCCAGGATCTGCTTCTCATGCGCTCCTCTCCTCACCAAACATTCAAACTACTCCGACTGGTCACAATGGCCTTAATGCAATGGTCAGCCCAAATTTAAAAAGAACTGCAGGTAATTGTTAATATTTTCATATATATATATATATATATATATATATATATATATATATATATATATATATATATATATATATATATATATATATATATATATATATATATATATATATATATATATATATATATATATATATATATATATATATATATATATATATATATATATATGAAGCATATATATATGCTTCAGTCTCTTTTGCCTTAGAGAGAGAGTAATGTCTGTATATCAATGTTTATGTTTTGCTCTGTCAATCTTTCTCATCAGATGAAGCCACAACCCCTGTGCTTTCTGGACGGCTGTCCATGGCTTTAGCTTTGGGACAGCAGCAGCAGTTGGCACAGGCTGCCACACTGGAGCACCTCAGAGAGAAACTGGAGCGCAGTTCAGGAGGAGGTGCAGCTGACGGTCCTGATAAAAAGATGATGCGTCTGGCAGAGGAGCAGCAGCGCCTCATGCAGCAGGCCCTACAACAAAACCTGTTGGCCATGGCGTCCCACTTTCCTAAACCTATGAACCTCAAGCTCAACAACAGACAAGGTCGGTTATTTTCCAACGGACATGACAACCACATTGGTGCTTAGTATAAACTTTGACTAACGTCTTTTTTGTTTTGTAGCAGAAAGCAAACAAGATTTGTCCTTGAGCATCTCCACTAACGGAGCAGCCAGTATCAGTGTGTCTGTTGATGTCAATGGCACAGTTTACTCAGGTAAGTTTAAGTCAGTTTTATAAAAAATATATATATATTTTTGAGGACGCAGCACATCACATGGACATGTTATTGCGACATTGTAAAGTTTTTAATTTCATGGTATATTACATTATTTATTTTAAGTGCTCATTGATTATCACAAATTGCTGCTTATTTATCAAACACTGTTGTAGAGATGTAACTCACTATCTAAAGTTTGATAGTCTTATTTTATTATTTTTTTATTGTAGGAACACTGTTTGCCCAAAAGGCTGCTGCTCCAGTGGCTTCACAGACAGTCACAGCGGCGGGCACCAGTGGTTTCAGCGCACTCTCCACACACAGCCCCTCCTCTTCATCGTCCTCCTCCTCCTCCAAGGGACTAAATTAACCTCACTTTGATAATCAAATAACTAAGATACCTCTCTGTCAAAAAACTGTGTAACCTCAACACTGCTGTGTACAAATTTGGCTTCCCGTTCTTTCTATCAGGAAATATCTGCTTTATCAGATATTTCTAGCATTGTTTTTTATTTTTATTTTGCTAAATAGTAATCTCATAGTAATTTCAGTATTTGATAGTGCAAAGGGAAGCATGTAAGAGACCAAGCTTATACAATATACATTTTGCAAATGAAAACAAATCACTAATGCAGATAATCCTATACTGAATGTGAACAGACATATACAAAGGGAGCTCTAAAAAGTCTCAGAGGATTTATATATTATATATGAAGTGTGTTAATGCCAAGACAAAAAACATGGTTTGAGGTATCAGATTGCCATAGTGCCTGGTAGAAGTAATTTAATGTAGTGCTGTGTGTCTAAAGAGCTTTACGCTCTGTTCAGAAGTGTTTTTAGAGCAGAAAAGAGAAAAGTTTTCTTCTTTAGATGTCAACTACTTTAACGGCTGGTTTATGATAGAGTTCTAAGTCAACAGAACAATATGGTCTCCAAAGTGTAGCTAACAAAGACAAAAAAGCCTTAGTTCCTGTCTCCTCTGTTGAGGCCATTGCATATCCCTCTTGATTTGACAAGTAGTTGTCACTGTTCACAGCTAAAGTCAGGGAATGTGTACACAGTCTATTTCTGCAAAACTCTGTACATAAAAAAAAATCAAGTGAGTGGGTGGAATTGGTTAAAGTTTTTTTAATTATTTTATTTCAGTTTTTGATATTGCACTAATGATTTCACTTGGCCTCAATATTCAAAATAAATCCTTTATTTCATATGTGATCAAAGCACCAGAGAATCCAGTGCTTTAGTTTTTGTGATACAAGGTTTCTGTTTGAAGCTGAATGTAGACATTATTAACCATTTACCTCAATTTATGCAGAGCTCAGGAAGATTTACTGTTCATTGTTATTCTGTACTGCTGTGTTCATTTTATAAAGACATGGAATGTGTCCTTTAAGAACCTCAGGCTTCAAATAGAAGAGCGTTTTGACAAATTATCTCTGAAACAATGCTACCTCAAACTTTGAGAGAAATATGCAATTCTTAATGCAGCATTTGTTGGCCATCTGCTGAAATAAACTGTAAGTGGACAATCAAATAGTCAAGTTGGAAATAAGATGTCACTGTGAACGAGACAACCATATAAAACCTCAGTTTTGTCATTTATAATGTATTTCTTGGACTTGTGGCCATGAATAAAACAATTGTGTGTGCTGTAAATGCTCACTGTGTTGTGTTCTTTTTATAGACTTTATTATTGTCGGTTATTGAGCTCAGTCATGCTGCAAAAAGTTTAGAACAAGCTATATTTTACAGTAGCTTTTGATGTGATAGTGTGAATGTATATTTATTAACAATTCTGTGATTACTGAACAAATCAGCCCCGTATATTAGTCTTCAACGCTACAAACGAGTCAGTTTCAACATTAGTTTCATATATACATTTGATAACAGCTTAATGCTGGAAAATACAAAGAAAACATGAATGCAGCATCAGCCTGAGGGGACACAAGAGCCTGCTTTGGTTCTCCTCTATCATGCACGTAAACCCAGACAAGGTGTAAACTTCAGCTGCAAAGGCTTATTCGAGCTATGCTATAAGCTTAATCGAAGTAAGGTCTCCATGTGAACTCAGTGTCTGAGTGGCAGGATCATAAGTAAGAGATAATCAGTTTGATTATTACTGCTGTAGAGGTCCATTCTTGTTCTTAGATCTTCTGTATGATGAATGAATTAATGAAATGTTTTATTTTGAGCAATACTGACATATAACAAAGGCAATACGAAGCACTTAATCTATGCAACAAGGTAAATTCACCTTACATTGACAACATAAATCAATTGCTTGAAACAGTGTCCCATTATATTTGAAAATATTCAATATTAGTATTAAATGAGCTCATTATACTTTCTTAGAAAACTCAATTTTAATGAAATGATTGTTTTTCTTTTAAATCATCACTTTGTGTATATTTAAAGACTCCAACCATCACTGGTTTAGTCTACATATTTGCCTTTACTATTTTAACATATACAACTGTCTTGTTTTAAAAAGTAACAATTGGATCATTTTATGGCCAGAAGGAGGTGGTGTTTCCTTCTTTTTCAAGGACACACCGCCACAATAAGATGTTTGACTGAAACATGTAAGAATAGCAAACGTTGTGTCTATTTTCTAGCACCTTTTCACAATCTAATAATGTAAGTTTGCAGTTTCCTGTGCTTCAAAACTTATTCCTAAGAGGCTTCCCGAGTGCAGTGCAGCAGACTATAACGGTGGCTTTACTAATGGAGATATGAGCTTGTGTTTCATGAGAGAAGGGGCCAAGCGGATTTGTTCTTACTTTGATGGAGACTACAGTGACACTACTGGAGTGGCATCTGGAACATTGTAGAAAAAAGATGCTCCAGGCACAGTAAGAGGTATTATGAAATGGATATCTGCGCCTTTGGTACCCAACCATCAGTCAACAACAAATGATCTCTGTGCTGACTCTGACACCACACAGCAGAAGGCCAATGCATATGGACTATACATCATTTTAGTTTAAACCTTTCACAAATCATGTTAAAGAAATACTCTTATTTATTTATTTATTTTCAAAATTATGCTTTTAGATCCGTGATGTCAAGATAAGATGCACATGATCAAAGGAATCATGGTCATTCTCTTCTTCTGGCTCCTGTTACAACTCCTTTTCACCAAACAGCTTGAAAGTATGTCTTTACATGTTAACAGTGACATGTAAAGATGACCTCAAGTATGTAATCATTTACATTTATACATTTAGCTGATGCTTTTATTCAAAGCGACTTACATTAAGCTTTCTTTACAATTTTGAGCATTTTATGGGGTTCACATAGAATTACAAAATCTTGAGCATTTTATGGGGTTCACATAGAATTACAGATACATCAGTGGTGCTGGTCCCACACACGGTATATGTTTTGACTATGGCATTGACATTGGTTTTACATGACGAATGTGTGCTGAATGGTTATTCCCCATGCGTCCACAGTTCATCTGCAAGTGCTGGTTGGCCTGGTGATCTTCTGCCTGACCTTGGTCTTGGGGTTTTTTATATGTTGGAGTAAAAGCCCTTATTATCCATCTGAGGATAAAGAAGAAGTGACATTGAGGCCCACGCCCACTAAACCTTTGACCTTTGGCCAGAGCCTTCCTCCCTCTGCGGTGACTGTGGCATCCAGGCAGCAGTACGAGGAACTTCCACTCCTAAACTTAGTAGTTTGTCTAAAACTTGTAGAGCTCTTCAAAGACAGTGCACATTGACTGGGGATGGCATTACTTACAATGACCACAGCAGACTCATTAGTCTTGGTGCTGTCTCTCCTTCAATGCCTTAAGAACCTATTTCTCTGGGTCCACTAAGTTACGGCTCTAGTGCCAGCCGCCAACAGACAATAACCATGCCTCCATTTTACTATGGCCTTCTCTCCAAAGCAGCAAGCCTTGGCTGTTACGATCCTGCGTGTTCCTGGCACACATCATAAACTGGAGGATGTGTGTGTGCAGGGCAGCCTGCCTCCTCTGTACCCCTGTCCTGCACAGGCCTCTCAGCCTAAACTCAGAGTCACATAACATCACACTGTTACTAAAGGTGGATTCTGTGGATCAGCTCTAGCAGTGTGTCCCCAGAATAACTGTTCACACACGAGAACCTCCCACTGACACTGGCTTTGCCCAGGGAGAGCTGGAGGCTGAATGTGCTGGACAAGACTGGAAAACTGAACAGTTATTTTACCTAACAAAAGAACTGAACCAAATTAAAGGGACACTGAAAAAGGTTGTGCTCATTTGATGTTTAAATTCTGATGACCACATGTTAAAATGTTTGGTGATCAACTGAGCACATTTCAAGAAAACTCTTTGTTTTCACAACATGCTTGAGATTTCTCTTTCCTCTCTTTGAACGTTTGCTCTTTTGCTCTTTGACATCAGGGTCAGTTCTACCAGGATGCAGTGACATGTAAAGGGCTTAGCTGCCCTCCACAGATCTTCATTTTGCTCCAGTATCAGTATCAGTAACAAGTGAGCAGAACTTAAACAGCTTCATTCAAAGTCCTTTAACAGACATCTGTACACACATTTGCATTTTACCTAAGTGAATAAAGTGAGAGATATTATTGCAGAAAGCTTAGGGGCAGAACTTGTGTAATTCCCCATGTTTGCTTTTAATGTTTAGGGGATTAAATGACATTGTGCTTTAATCCTTCACAATGAATCCTCAGGAAAATGTTTTTATCTCCCCTGGTTTTCAGTTTTGACAGATGTGATCTTTGTTTGCATTAGCCTGTCACTGTATTTCTTTATTTATAGCAGACAAACTAGCATACTACCTGTTTCATGGATAGTTTCATGGACTTGAATGATATTTTGTATCTGCCATGAATATGTGTACAATCAAAGTAATCAGTACTAGCCTACACCTAAATAAAGTAGACCTGACAATATTGCTCCTTTAATGCACTCTACACTGTAATCCTGTGTTACTTATGCTATTCCCATAGGTTACACTTAATCCATGGTGTCAAAGCCAGAGAATAAAAATAACTGCTGCTATTTTGATTTTGTGATTTGTGCTAAGACCCTTTTGGGATCCTAACATGTCCTTAAGTGTGCTATTCTATCGGTGGTTAAGGTTCTCAGACACTTTAGTCTTGTATGCAATGAAAATATCAGAGACAGGCATGATTGTGATCAGAGTGTTCTAATACCAGTTTATTAAAAACATTTAAGTCTATGAAACTGATTATAGGTCAATGTGCAGTGCACTTGGCTGTGATAAGATCAAAACAAACTTTGGGTTAAAAGCAGAAATCAGTGAAACATGATATGAACAAATATGTTTAATTATTTTCTTATTCAATACAATGATGCTAAATGTAATACAGATACAAAGTAGGGATGCTTGTAGCCTATTGCTATCATTTAATCTCAGCAAATGTTAGATCTTCTGTAGCATTTCTTCAAATGTGATAGTATCATAGTATCATGTCATATAAATTACAATTGTATCTTTCTGACTCTATCCCTTTTAAAGCTATATTATTATTTTTGTGAAAGTTTTAAATTCATCTGTAAAGCAGCAGTAATAAGTATTGATAAAGTAATTACTATTAAACTTATTTTCATTTAAAACATGCCTTGATAAAATTCCTACGATGCAGTTCATATCTCTTGTTGCTCCACTTCATCTTCATCAGGGCTACAAATATCAATCATCTCAACATGAAATATCCCATCGGGACAGAAGAGACGCAACATCTCGTGCAGGTCATTTACATCAGAAGGGTTGTCTGAACATCTTTCAGTCGGCCCTTTGGTTCTTAACATGGCTGGCTCTGAAAAGACAATTAAGAGATTTTCTGAAAGGATTTCTCTGTTTTGGTAAATGCAAAAATAAAGGAAAAAAGAAGTTCAGAACAGATAAAACCTGCAATCCCCATCATTATTGAGAAGGGTCTACTCTAAACCATTATAACCAACTACAGCTACACAGTACGGATTCATGCACAGGTTCACCTTTAGGCACACTGGCATTGTTTGCCTCATGACTGCTGCTCTCCACTTTCACTGCTGACATCTGGCAGAGGAGACAAATGAGTACATTTTGAGAACTGAGACTAAGTAGGAAACTAGGGATAATTTTATGAGAAGTGCACAACACAACAATAGGATTTATAGATTTTTCTTAATGTCATTTTCACCGGCCTTCTTCAAAAGCCTGCAGCATATTGTGACTCTTACAAAGATGGCTCTGTTGCGTTCCAGCTGAGCGTTTGGACTCTTCTCTTTCAAATCGGATTATTTACAGAGTAGAAAGAGATTAATGCTGAGTGACACACCTCCAGAAGATGAGATTAGCGCTGTTTGCTGCACATATGTGTCCGTATATGTAATGAATGTGGGTCTTAGCGCTGGCACTTCTATGAAATATTTTCATGACATATAATAATTTGGGATGGCAGCAGATGTTATTAAACTTACAAATAGGCAAACATTAAATAATCAGTAAGCAGTCTGGTGCCTTAGGGTTTTGAGTTGATGCTTTAGCTGGTGTCCCTTGATCACTCTCGCACAGAAACTCAAGCAACAAAAATCCTTGGGTGTTTTTCCATGGCACATGCCTTTTCTGCTACATCTAGCTCTTCGTCTTTACTCTCGTCCTCCTCATACACTGGCATCAAACCCGAGCCTTGGTGCCAGCTTCTTCTGTCCAGCGCACTCTGAAGAAAGAGAGAAATATCATTGCTACATTCTGTACATATCAGTGCATCAGTGTGACATCTTTAAATATCTTACCTTTATACCCTTTGCCGTTTGAGTCCAGTCTTGAGCAGATCTATTCTCTGTCATTACTGTCATTTTGATTCCTTCTTGTTCCATGAACAAGTTTTTTAACTATGAACACAGCAACATTTTTATGTGTGTGACATTCACAATTAACCTATTTATGTCGGCCAATAACAATAGTGGTCATGAAAAAAGTGTTCAATTAATAGACTATTAATATTAATAGATTTTAAATGTTATTGGTATTTAATAAATTGGGAAAAGATTTGTAAAAGTTTTCCAGAATGTAAAACTTCAGCTTAAGATAACCTCATTAGTGGTTATTTTATACATTTATGTATAATGGGAAAAACACCTGCTCATTGACCATTCTCTTTTGCTGTTCAGTGTCATGATCCCCTTTACTTCTCCCGTCTGCAACACATGCGCTCTCATTGTTACCCTGCTAAAGCAATCACTTATTATACAGAAAGAATACTAAAAAATATTTTTTTAAAAGATGTCCTTTTACAATTTTTACCGAGGAGAGCAGTTTGAGAGTTTGAAGCTTTGGCAGTGCTAGTGTTTTCTCCTGCTGCAGCTGGACTGCCGTCCTCTTGCTCTCTAAAATGACAAAAAAAGAAAACACATCAGAAATGGGAAGTTGATTCAATTTGTTGACCTTTTATAAAGCCAAACCTTCCAGTTGGACTTTCAGTGACTCAGTGATCTGAGCATCTGTCTGGTCTTCAGCATCCTGATCATATTGAGCTTTCACCAGCTGTAAAGCAAAATAGAGATAAAAATCCAACCCCTGTATAGTCTACCCTTTACTTTCTAAAAGAGATTGTAGTTTAATGAAAGTGCTTTCTGTGACTTTCTATAAAAGGCATGACTCAGGTAGGAGTGTTATCCAAATATAAAATTGAGTGAGAGTGGCAGTGAAAGACCTACTCAGGACATGGAGTTACATGTAATCTATTGTACAACCTCAATGGGTTGTTGAGACAGGTACAAATTAATCCAACTAATTGTAATCAAAGTAGATGCCACTATGTGGCTGTTACTCCCTTCTAATAACAACACATATTTAATTTAATCTGGGCTCTTTTTTAAAGGTTTTATAGAAGTAAAGTAAAACAAAGTTATTCCTCAAGACTATGTTGCTGTGTTAAGCTTAGTTCAGAAGAATTCTTGAACATGTTGTTACGTGAGGGGCTATGTCCTGGCAGCTCTGGGAGTCTTCATGTACCTCCAGACACAATGGTGACCCCGTCTGTGATAACAGACAGGAGCTGAAAACATAATGATATTAATACTTCAGCATTTATTAGTAGTGCATTATAAAAATGTAGGTTTATCCACTCACTCTGTTTGTATCTCCTTACTCTCAGTCTGCACTGCTTTACCATCTGCAAATGCAAATTTAGAATACTTTACCACCCCCTGGTGACACAATTACATTACAATTCCAAAAAGCACATTTACCTTCATCCTCGTTATAATTGAGCAGTTTTTGACTCCTTCTTTTCTCAAGCTCCAAATTCTGTCGATGTGCATCAAGCTGAAGCTTTTGCTGTAACTCAATCTGCAAATAAACATGAAAATTATTTCAAAACGCAATATGGTAATAATTATATTTTTTTATGACAGAGCATGTCATCTTACGTTGTTATTTTTCCTCAGTTCCTCTAGTTCTGCTTGTGTCGACTGCAGGGTCAAAGCCACCTTCTGCCATTTGTCCGTCCAATGAGAGGCCTCAGCTTTTAGCTCCTCTATGTGCTGGACTCTTCCTGCGTCTATTCTTCGATACTTATCTTCCTGTAGTTTTAGCTGTTGCTCCTTTTCAAATATGTCAGCCTCTAAAAACACGTAACGATCCTTCTGTCTCTGGTTTTCAAGACTTAAAGTTTTATAAGACTCCCTAAACATGGAGAAAATGTTTTAAAGTAAAATTAGCTTTAACTATAACAGTTTGGCAATTAAGAGCACAATGACCAACTTATAACTTAAACCACAGTTATTAGAGACAAAGCCCAAGAGTAAGTCAAGACAAGTGCATAATATTTACCAGAGAACAGGAGTGAAATAACACTAAAATTGTATCCACAAAATTATTCAAATTAATATACAAGTAAATTGGTTGTAGTGCCATTGTAGTCTTGATTTATAATCCAAAGGAGACAACATGTCAATATCTTTTATAAGAGATTCTCTGGTCTCAAACCCAAAAGCAGTTTTGAGAGCAGTATGAATTGTTTGTCTTACCTGAGTTGATTTAACTGTCCTTTTAGCTCATCCAGCTCCTCTCGTTCACGTGCATTCATTTCACTGAGCAGCTCTTCTTTATCTCTAACCAGCTGAGCACAGTCTGCCTCCAAATCTGTCATCTGATGTAACCTCATCGTATTTTCTGTCATAAGCTCCTGGACTTGGACTTGTGATTGTTTCAGTGTTTTCTTGATGGCATCCAGTTCATTTGTCAGTTGTTCATTTACCTGTTGAGGTAGAAGAAATAGTGTAATGTTCAGGTGATGACTGTTTTTAATATGTTTTATGTTCTTGATGGGTGTTGTAGATGTTTTTGTAAAATAATGAACAATTCCAAGAGGTTGACCTGTCTCAAAGCAGTTAATTCCTCTATGACAGAGGCTATTTCCTGGACTTCTGTCTCAGCTAGTCCACTGTGAAGCCCCTCTGGATTTTGATTACTCTTCATCTCTAACTGCAGCTCCAGGAGGTAGGTCTTCTCCTGGAGATCTACTTTCTCCTGTAACGCATTTGTAAAATATTATCATATATATGTAAATATATATCTGATATATATGTGTATATATATATATATATATATATATATATATATATATATATATATATATATATATATATATATATATATATATATATATATATATATATATATATATTGCTTCATTAATTACCGGTATTTTATTTAAATGGTCTTACACATTTCACATAGTGATGTACGTATGTTATTGGTTATTTGATACCTGGGCCAAGTGGTCTTTGTCAGACAGAGCTGCTGAAAGCTTCATCATTAGTTCTTTTACCTTGTCCTCCAGTTTTAACACTTGAGCTGACAACATAGCTTTTTCCTGTGAAAAATTACAAGACATTACAAGAAAAACAACAACAATTAATTTAATCATTAATATTTAGGCTGTTAGTCACTGACCAGGCATGCTTGGTTATTACTGTTGTTTGCTTCACTCAGTTGATCCTGCAGTTCAGACTGGTTTTGTAGAATTTCTGTAAGTCTCTGATTCAACTCTGTTTTTTGATTTAGCAGTGCCTTCTGAGCCTGTTCATGCAAATAAATCACAAGTTCACTATTTCATTTTGAAATATTTATTTGTTTTATGGTATTGAATTATAACCGTCTGACCTCTGTGGAAGTATGAAGTTTCTGGAGTGTGTGCTTACACTCTTCTTCTTGTCTTTTTGCTTTTAACTCAGCCTCTCTGAGAGCTTGCTTTAACTTGTACAGCTCTATGTCAGACATTTTTCTTTCCTAAATAACACAGAAACAAGAAATTACACCTGGATACAGCAAGAATATTTCCTTTTATTTATTATTATTCATTTCTAAAAGTTAATTGTATGAGGAACTCACATCACATACTGTGATTGTAATTAATATTTAAGTGAATTTTGTTGTAAAAATGTTGAAATTAAAATCTTTTATCATACCACTGGTTTCATGTCGAGCAGATTTCCACTGTTCATTCGAGAATCTGTGGTCTTAAGCACTTCCATGTGGGTGTCCAGCCGTTCTTCAGCTTCCTGAAGCCACCGCATCATATCTGTTTGTCTAAAGCCAAGGTGGCCTCGGCCTGAACGCAATTCAGACAGCGGTGATGGAGAAAAAGACCGTTTAGAGACATTTGGAGCCAAGTGTGACAGAGACTGCCATTTCCTCAGGCCTGAATCATTCTGTCTGAAGCCTCTTATGCCTCCAGATGAGCTAAAGATACCAAAATACAGATTTATAAGACTTCAGTTACTGTTTCGTCCTTATTTAATCAAATTGACTCTCACCTGGTGTTGACCTTGGACAGAAATCCTGATCCAGAGACCGTGGCCATACCAGACCAAGCTGAAGACTTTGAATAAAAAAAAATATTGAAAAACAACTTTTAACTGATAAATAATGTTGTAAAGCATAGCTGTGTCTTACCTGGGCTGTGAGATTGGTGTCCCACATGTCCATGTCCAAGAGTGAAAAGGGACTTGTATTTCTTTCTGGTCTGAACATCTTTAAGTGTCCTTCTGCAGTGTGTGAGTCCTTTTTTCTGACTGCATCTATCATCTAGATTTTCGCACACAGGTGGCAGTTCAAGGCGTGGGCCTATTCTTAAATCATGTGTCTTGATGTTCCACTGTTTGTTTTATTCAGTAGCTAGTTTAAACAAAAGACCAATGTAGAGTTTTAGTTTTATGTCCATTACTGTATCCACTTACAATTATTGAATGTGCCGCCTGCCAGCACTGAATGATAGGCTACCTTACAATATCTTTGTTTGACAAAATCCTTTCGTGTTCGCTGACATTGACAATGCTTGTAAACAGCACAGCGTTGATTGCAGTGTGCAGCATTGGAAGTGGTGTCCATGGAAACCTCTGTACACAGGATACAGTTGAGCGGGTGTGTCACAGGAGTCATCTCTGGGATATGATATCACACATCTGCTGAATGGTTTTTAAGAGTCTCTAATAAACATCCCTTTTCAAGTAATGATTAGACGGTGTATATTTTTTACAAAAGGCATTATAAAGACAAGATGTATAAAGACTGAGGTGTGTAGCCAATGCTGAAAATAAGCTAAGTTTTAGAGTTAAACAAATTGATGAACAACCTAATAATGTACAACTGGGTGTGAAATACCACACTTGACTGACTAAATCCAAAGTTATTTCATTTCATAGGCCTACGTTTCTCAGTTAAATCTATTTAAAGGATCTAAACAATGTATTTTTACTTGAATTGATAATTTGCTAATAAACATTTTATTAATGACATTTTATATATGAAAAGTGCGACACTGGTTGGTAAGTGTTCGCCTATTTTTATGTCAAACGCAGGGAACTAAATGCATTTTTTTTTCATTTCAAACTTCAAACTATTTCAAACTTCAGATCAGATCCATTCTGAAAAATGGCATAAAGTTAGCTCTTCATTTGAATTCAAACATACCGGAAATCATTTATGTGGAAACCGGAAGTAGTTACACAGCCTTCGAACTGCGCTAGCGGTAGCTTAGCTTTTATAGCAAGCAAAGAGAAGCTAGTTGTTGTTGAGAACAACAATTCTTCTTCTAACACTTCAATAGACTGTAAGGAGTCATACAAAGTCTTCACTGTATTTGTAAAAATAGTCACAACACTTACGGAATATTTAATCAAAGACAACGTTTGCGCTTTGATATTAAAGGTATGTAATCGTGTCAAGGCCGACGCTACAGTTTAACGCTAGCACAACTATTTGCTAATGTGAACAATTTGGTATTTCAAATACTTCTCGCTCTAATACAACTATTTGGGGGGGGGGGGGGGGGGGGGGGGGTTGTTCTAAAAATAGGGAAAATAAAGAAAATTCTTGTAATGGATCTTTATTTTTAAAAAACATTTTCTTGGATATTTTCTAGAAATGGCCGCAGATTGGTTGGGTAGTTTGGTATCTATTAACTGCGGACCAACACTTGGGGTCTATCAAGGAGAAGTGTCATCAGTGGACCAGTCCAGTCAAACCATTTCATTAAGACAGCCTTTCCACAATGGGATTAAGTGCCCAGTTCCTGAGGTGACTTTCAGGTAACTAAAACACAAAAATGTTGCTTCTAGTGGTGTACATTGTCTCATTCTTTTGTTAAAATTTGGTTTATTTTCTCCTTGTTTTTCCAGTGCCATTGATATAAAGGAGTTAAAGATTTTGGATATCAGGAATGGCAGTGCAAGAAATGGCACATCTACAAAGTCGGGTAGCACTTCAGTTGCAGTGCCAAAGGGTGACCCCAGATCAGTGGAAAAGGTCAATTCACCACAGCACTGTTCAAAAAGTTATGGTGAGCGTCACATGGATGTACCTGGTCAGCCGAAGGCATTTCGCAAAAGACACAATTCATGTAAGTGTCACGTATTATAGCTCGGTTTTTACTTTAGGATGAGACGTGACAATCTTTAACCTTAGATACTTCAAAATTACGTCAAGTGAAAAGTCTTGATCTACTCTAAATTTTGTTTTAGAGCAACATTGCACTTTATAAAAAGTATCAACATATGATCAATCAATCATCTAAGATTTTATTCAAACACAAGACTACTTTAAGCAAAAAAAAAAAAAAAAAAAAACAGCAAACTTGAATACAGAGATAATATATTTACCTATATTTATCAACACATTTTTAAAAACACTTTTACCCGTTTTCACTGAAAAGCCTTGAATTACCTCATTCTCATTACTTCTTTTTCCACTTACACTAGGCACTACTACAACAAACCCTAACCCGAAAGTGATATTACAAGACATTTGATGGTTATATTGTACATTTAGCTGAAGTTGCACATTTAATATTTGAACATTAATATGACTGTACAGAGAATTTTTCAAAATTTTTTGGTATGTGTAAATCTTTTTTGTCTTGCTATGATTGTGTTTTTCATCAGGGTCCTCCAGCAGTCGAGGGGTCAATCAAGTGACACCAAAAAAGAATGGGGTGAAAAACGGTAGCAGCCAAATGAAGCTGAGAGACGACGAGTGTTTTGGGGATGGTGTGGATGACGGCCTGGATACAGACTTTGACTTTGAGGGAAATCTGGCTCTTTTTGACAAAGCAGCAGTTTTCTCAGAAATCGACATATCAGAGCGCCGTAATGGAGCAAGGTCACGTGGGACGCCTCAGGACCAGACACCATCACGATATCGTCATGATGAGAACATCCTAGAGGCCAAACCTATTGTGTACAGACAGATAGCTGTACCTCAGCCAGAAGACAAAGAATACTGCACTGGTGAGTCTTGTTCACTGCAGTGCTTAAAAAATATGTGGATCAAATGAAATGCTAAAACTTTTTTTTTTTTTATCACAGATTCGGGTCTTGTTGTACCAAGTATATCCTATGAACTGCACAAGCGTCTGTTGACAGTAGCTGAGCGTCATGGTCTCTCACTGGATCGAAGACTTGAAATGACAGGCGTGTGTGCAAGTCAGATGGCACTTACCCTTCTTGGGGGGCCCAACAGGTAAGCATCAATCACTGATCAAAAACAATATCCTCAAATGACATGTATTAATTGCCATCACATTGTTACTTGGCCCTGCCTTTTCCACTGTACAGCATTGTTTATAGTCTTTGAACATAACTTGTGACTGAAAATTTTGGAGAGAGATTGGCTTAGAAAGAAGTTAATTGAAATCTCTAAACTCCTTTTAATATATCTTCCAGGTTTACTCCAAAAAATCTTCACCAGCGTCCAACAGTGGCTGTGCTGTGTGGCCCTCACGTTCAAGGGGCTCAGGGCATTAGCTGTGGACGTCACCTGGCCAATCATGAAGTGGAAGTCATCCTGTTTCTGCCCAATTTTGTTAAAATGCTTGACTCTGTCACCAGTGAGCTGACACTTTTCAACAAGACTGGGGGCAAACAAGTGTCTAATGTCAAAGGTGAGCATATTTTGGTAAAGGAGGGGTGTTTAAAAAAAGAAATCTTCTTGAAAAGTGAAATTCTAAAGTGAAGTTTGTAACAATAAATCCAAATGTTTACTCTCTTGACACAGATCTTCCAGACACACCCGTGGACCTAATCATTAACTGTCTGGATTGCCATGAAAACACATTCCTGATGGATCAGCCTTGGTACAGAGCAGCTGCAGATTGGGCAAACCAAAACCGAGCACCAGTGCTCAGCCTGGATCCTCCTATTAGAGGACAGGGGCAAGCAGTGGAAGCCAAATGGTCCCTTTGTCTTTGCCTCCCTCTTTCCCTGGCTGAAGGGGCCGGCAGAGTTTACTTATGTGACATAGGTATACCTCGACAGGTTTTCCAGGAAGTAGGAATAAAATACCATTCTCCATTTGGGTGCAAGTTTGTGATCCCCTTGCACTCAGCATAATGGGAACAAACGCTTGACAAAATGAATGCTTCACTAACTTTAACTTTTGGGGTTTCGGCGCTTTGTATTCCAGAGTTTTGCCAGTTTGAAAGTTATCAATTAAACTTAAAACTCTTAAGTTTGTAAAGCCATTTCCCTATTAGATAAGAAATATTGTTTATTTTCTATGGTACATAAAGACAAGGAAGAGTGAAGCATAAATATCTGTTTTTACTGAAAAAATAATTCCTTTTTAATAGTTTTAAAGGTCTAAAATGTATGTGGTTATACTGTTGTATTTACATTATGGATCATTTTGAATAATCGGAAAAAGTACAATTGAGTGTCAATAGACAATCTCTGACTTCCAAATCTTAATATTTCTGGATTTGAATTTTTCTTACAGTTCAAAGCCCAAACCCCTTTTGATATTTGCGTATACTCTGTCATTCATTGTCATTTTTTGTTTTCAAGTTGGAGTTAGTGAAATATTTATATGCATTTCCATCTAAACCAATGTGAAATTCTTTGTTGTTGTGAACAATACCATGTTTTGTAAAATGAGGCAGCTGCTAGAAGGTATTGGATTGAGATTTTTGTTTTGTCAATCAGGCTGCTATAATAAGGGCTCTAAGATCTATAGCAATGTTCCACAGTATATCATTTGTGCAAAACATAATGACAAACTAAAACATCCCAAGGTCCATCTTTTTTTTTTCTTGCTGCTTAATGAAAATCTTAGCATATTGTTTCAGTGACTAAGATGCGGTTTGAGTTAAATCTCATTTAAATAACCCAAAACACATATTTAACAGATCTTTAAATCTATTGTTAGAAGAAAATTACTTATAGCTTGTTTTCAGGAGTACACTCAAATGCTGTGTGCTATATTGATGTTGAATGTCAAATGTGTTTTTAAAAGCTGAACATAATATCACTATTGCTGTTCTTTGCGGCCCTTTCTGTGTTATAGGAGTTGGATCACATTGTTTTTTGTGTGTCCACAAACTAGGTGTTTGCACTTGTGTCAGTCTGGATTGCTGAGTGGATTATTGCAAACTTTTCTGGGAATATTTTATTTTGTTACATTTTGCATCCACTTAAAGATGTTAATAATATGGGTTTGAGAGCTGGGTGCTGACTCTGTTAAAATGACTTTGAACAAAGCTCTCGTCCTTTTTCCAACATTCCACATGGGCCTGATGTGTTTTGTCCCATCTGTTGAGACAAGTCTGGCTTTGAAACGCCAGCCAGTTTTAATGAATGTGAGTTTTGTCTTTGGCCGCCAGAGGGTGTCTAAGCACCCCGCTTTGGATTTTCCTTATTTTGCTGTTTGGCAAAGTTTGAATTACAAGTTCTCTCTAAAATGTGAGCTCTGTCTCTGCCTGACACAATTGTTACAGAGCAGGTTCATTAAAGTTAGCTGTTTGAAATGAGTAGACTTCCAAGAGTGATTAATTCATATCACTTTGCAATGAGTCGACTTGACCAAACATGACAAGTATTTTTGTTTAGAGACAAAGTTCATTGTCAAGGTTTATGTGCAAAAATGCTTAACTGTCAACTTTGCAACATACATAAATAAAACACTTTAACCGTGTATATTTTTCAAAATCATTTACTCAAGTAGGAAATTACTTGCTATATTGACTTGGAGCCGTATCCTATTTTTAGGTTTCATCAACGCGCATGTGCAATGCAAACTCGAGGTGGGGCAAAAAAGTTTAATGTTTCTCACGGCGAAAGCTGTGAAAAGTGGGGCAGTCTTGAAGTAACTGAACTAGTAAAAGAGCTGAACTTTCCGACGCTCTATTTGCTTTCTGCATCAGTTATGTTTATATAAGGAGACCTATATTTTGGACTAATTTATTCGTAGATGTTATTGTTTTATTAGGTAGATTTTAAGTTATATTGCCAGTGGAGGAGCAGGACGAACATCATTGAGCGCTGAAAACCCATTTGGACTGCTGCTGTTGCGTCACATGAGAGACCTTCACTTCCTTGCTTTTGGGACTCAGCTGTCAGTGACTTCGTGAATTGGCTTGCACCGTTTCTCAGATGAATCTCGAGCAGGAGCTATTAAACTGATCTACTGAACACGGCCTTGTCTGCAAATAGGTAAGAAGTTTAGGAAGTCTCAATGGCTCTTGTTGCAGTAGCATATATCAGATAGGTCATAGTCAAACGATTTTGGCCAGGTTGTGTATAACTTACTAATCACTGTGTTCTATTGCCACATGTGGACCCGATGTAAACGAGCCTACAAGACTAAACAAGATGAGCTCAGTATACAACTAAAATATAACACTGTTTTCTTGAGTCGTCTGTCATTTCCTCTGGCTCCTGATGTGCAGCTGCTGCATTAAGCTCAACACTGGTCTGGCACAATATGGTAGAGGGGAGATAATGCCATAGTATCCTATTCAATTTGCTCAAAATAGAGTGTAGCTCCAAACATGGGTTTACAGTGTGTATTTTTCTGAGAAAGAACTATCGCCAAAAACAACTGGAGAGGCTTATAATAAAAGGGAGAAGTCCCTCAGCTTGACGGTGTTGCTTTTTTCATTCATAGTGTCATTCTCAGGAAACCGTTATTAATACATTTGAAAACGCCCCACTGTACAAGCCCCCAGCAGAAAACAAAAGTGCACTGAAAGCAGTTTTTGTCTGTGAGAGAAACTGGGGAGCTCTTGAGTTGGGGGTGGACAATGCCCCTCTGGCAAAAAGAATTGCATCACAGCCATCGTTCAGAGAAGACCGTCTGTTGCCATTTCTTTTTAAAAAGATGTAAGATAAAGAGATGAAGGAGTTAACAAAACCACCGCAAAGTTTTCTATCTTCTATGAGGCATGGTTGCAACTGTAGATCAAGTTTGCACTGCATGTCATGCAGAGCCCCTTTTGAGGCTCTACTTTGCATGGCATAGTCATTTACTGTTATCATAGCAAAATCATTGACAGAGGTTTTTAAGACAGTTTTAAAGTCAGTTTGAACTTTGGACTGTAGTGAAATGAAAATGACAAGCCAGACTAATAATGTATTTATTTTTAAAACATCCACAAAAATAGAACAAAACTAATTGGACCTTGAACACAGTACATAATACAATATCTATACTTTTTTGTTTTATGTTTTTGTATAGTTGGTACCAAACATGATGACAGTGATGTATTGTGACCAGGTTGGACACTAAAGTCTTTTAGTCTTTCAGCTTCCACCTGGTCAAGTATTCATCCTGATAGTAACCGTATCACATTGTTGGACCAACAGCCTAGAGGGAATCAAGGTGCCACTGAATTATTATTATTATTATATGTTACGCTTTAAACTCCTTTTGAGAATTGAAACACCTCTGAAAGCATGCCATACCCGACACATACTGTACCACTCCCGGGGCAAAGTGTGTACCTGCCACTTTTCTCTGCTCCTGTTTTCCTGTAGCACCTTGCTGCTTTAACAGGGATGATAACAGAGCAAGAGCATTCTGAGTCTGGGGTGTAAGGACCTAACCTTCTGCTGCAGCTGGATTCTCGTGAGATTTGTGAGTTTGAAAACTCACAAATCTTATGAGAATCCAGTTGCAGCACAAAGCAGCAGTTCTATCTGTCAGAGTCAGGTTAGTTATTCTCAGCTGCTGCATACGATTCTGCTATAGTGTTGTAAGACTTTAATAACTAGACTATACCTTCAACATCTTAAGAGATGACAATAAGAGACTGAAGCATTTTGCCTCCAAAAACAGATGTGGGCATGCCAGTTTCAAACTGTCAAAGAAAGATGTTTTAAGTTCTTGTCCTGTCTTGCACTGTGCAATCAGACTAAAACCAATTTATGCAGTTCAGACTACTTCTATGAGTAAACTGATAACAGAAACATTGATATGAATATAATTCTTATTGATCGTGAAAGTTAGAATATATTGTGTGTTTTATATTCTTGTATAAAGAGCAAAGATTTGTTGACAACTCATCTTAAAAACAACATCTAACAAACATGGTCTATGTTCAAACATATCTATGTATTGCTAAAATTATTTACCTTCAACAAAATACCACAAAACAGATTTAGGCCATGCCAACTTTAGAGCACATTTATGGACAGAATGATGAGTGATAATGATGGACTGTGTGGCTAGGGTCAGTAGAGAATTCACTTGACTAACAATAGTAGGCTTGTCTCTTCCCTGAACAGAGTAAAGAGCATGCTGTGGTTGTGTGTGGAGGCCTTTGGAAACAGCAAAGTGACACCAAGACAGGCCCATTTTGACAGCTCTTGGTGGCCTGCTGCTACGATGAAGTTAGCCACAAAGGAAATTTTAAAAAGTGGAAATGTAGTCACTCTGGCCCTATTAAGCTATTCTCTGGTTAAAGAGATTACTTTCTCCATTACTTAAGTTACTGTCCAGACATATCCTGTTGCAGTGAAAACATTTTATCAATTCATTTAGTCATTTAGCAGACACTTTTATTCAAAGCGGGAATCGAACCACCAACCTTCCGGTTATACGATCGCTCTACCACTAACCCAATGCGCCTATGCATTTTCAGATTAAAAAAGTCAAGCTACACAAAATCAGAATAATATGAAATATAATCGTCGTCAAGAAATTAATAGATGCAATATATATCTCCAAATACTGCTTAAACTAATAATAAATATTACATTTATGCCTTGGACAATAATATCAAACACATATTAGAAAGTCATTTACACCATAAAGTGTCAATTCCACATTGAATATTGTCGTTTTCATTTTTTGTATCTCTATCAAATGTTGTTCATGTTTATGGCTATGGCTCAGTTATGTCAGGTCAGACCTACTATGTATTATTAGTAGTAATAATACAAGTGTCATGAAGTTTGCTATTTAGCACAGCCCAAGATGAATAGAATATAGATGGATAGCTGTTTGTGTACAGGCGTACAGTTTTCCCTTTTTTTCTCTGAAGTCTGCACGTGCCATAGGTCACTGAGAAGGAGAGGAGATTACTATTGAGTCCTGACAACGATGTGCTGTTTTAGCCTATTTCTGGGTTGTCAGGCGTGGGAATTATGTCCACATGCTTTGTCCCTTGATATTGAAATCCAGCTGCACCACACCAGAGGAAAACATCCGCCACATTGCCCTGACACTGAACAATGACCTTAGCAATATAGTCTCACATTCAGCCTCTGGGGTTAGCTTTTTAATAGAAAAGATATAATATATGCATAACGTTGTCTTGTCTTGGGTACAACTATAATATAAGTCTTGTTTTTTAATAAACTGTACTTTGTAATTTTGGCTTTGTGCAGGAAGGTGACTGCATGTAAATAGACATGTCAGAGGATATGACCTTGTGTAAAGTGAGAAAAATCAGATGCAGACATTTCCCTGGGCAGTGGACCCCTTCATGGGAACTGATGCAGGAAGACAGGAAGTGGGAGGGTATGGGGCTTGAGAAGGGCGTATTGAGCATGTCTTAATCCAATAGGTCATCATTTGTTTAATGTGTATGTGACTAAAGCTGGAGGTTACTGTCACAGCAAAAGGCTGGGCACACTTTACCACAACTGTGCATTCCTCAGTTAAAGAAAGCTGTGGTGATTTTGAGGCAAGGCTGCTGCTATGTCCATTTTTGGTCAACTTGTGCAGCCTTATCATATACAAGTTAGTGGATTCAAGTGGATTGAACAGGGGGGTTATTATGTTGTAGGAGTTTGAATATTTATAAATTAAAATAATATACAAACACATTCAAATTCAGAACTTAGCACTATTGTTCTTTGTTTAAAATAAAATGTAAATTTTTGGATTTTTAAATGTCACAAAAGGCTACAAAGTCAACATTACTTCACACTTTTGCAGTATTTCTATCTATTTAAATAATGCCTTTTATTAATAGGACTTTATAAAAGCTGATGCCCATGTTCAGACATTTTAAACACAGAACCTTGTCTATATGTAAATACTACTGCCCTGCGTCATGGAAACAATCTCCAGTTGTGAAAGTACAAATAAATATGTTACTTCTGCTTTTTGCATGACTGAGTTATTTATAGTCACCTTCTGTTTCTGTTTTTTTTTTTTTTTTTTTTTTTTTTTTTTTACAATTGCTGATTTGTTTCAATGAAATAACACTTACATTTTCAATTTTCCAAGAGCTGTTTTAACTAAATTTGAATAAAACAAATATTTTGATTTCCTCTATAGGTATGTATGTTTGCTGGCTCTAATGGTGAGAGAAAAAAACCATCAGTGAGAGGATCACACTGCCTCACTATGACTGAGATCCAGGTAAACAGGACTCTACAGTACAACTCAATAAAGCCTAATGTGTAAATAGTTCTTATTCCAATGATATATCCTCACTCTGCCACAGACTCCATGGCCTCAGGGCACAGAGTGTGTGGCCAGATACAACTTCAAAGGCACATCTGAACAGGACCTGCCATTTAACAAAGGAGATGTGTTGACTATTATTGTGGTCACAAAGGTCATTATCACAGGCTATATTTCCCTTATTTAAATGTGATGATCACATTCTGTCTCAAGCATTTGTCTTACCTTTTGTGTGTTTCAGGATCCAAACTGGTACAAAGCCAAAAATGCTGTGGGTCGGGAGGGAACAATTCCAGCAAATTACGTTCAGAAAAGGGAAGGGGTGAAATCAGGAGGGAAACTGAGTCTTATGCCGTGAGTATAACTTTGGTTCTTGGTTGAATGTTGAAGTTTTCAGTGTTCTATACATTTCTCTTCCACACTGGCAGTTTAGGAGTTACGGAGTTACGGTCTACTGACTCTATATGGTAACAGCCCCCAGCTTTCAATGTGTGTGCAACAATACTAAAATAAGTTCTCAATGGCCTCTTCCTATTGCTGTGTGGTTGCTGAAGTCAGAAGCTGTTTGTCATGGCAGTGGTGCTTTACTTACCACAGTTAGGTCAGGTTCTGTGGTATCTGCAGTTAACTTGTAGTTTCTAAATGTTTCTAGCTCAAGTTTGTGTGAACTCAACGCAGTTTCCTGTTGTTTCTTTTCAATCTCAAATGTGTAGTGCTCTTCAAATATGCCCAGCACACATACAGTACGTGTGTAGGCACAGAGTTGGCAGTTTTTTTCAGAAAGAGTTGTTGTGAAATCATGTCTCTTTTTGAAAACAGTACTTGAAAAGTAAACCAAAAATTAAAAATTTAGCAAGGAATATTATATAGTCTTCTCTGTAATAAGTTTTTTGCCTTATTTAATCTTAAAAAAGAAACCAGGTACAAATATAATATCTTTTAAGGTAATTATTTGTTTTAAATCTGTCAAAATGTTGGCCTATTGAGTAAAAATCTGTAAATGTACTGTCATGTTACAATCTATTGCCATAGAGCAATGTTGAGGCCCATTTATTCACTGTCTTCTCCACTCCCAGATGGTTTCATGGGAAGATAACTCGGGATCAAGCAGAGCATCTGCTTTACCCACCAGACACAGGCCTGTTTTTGGTACGAGAAAGTACCAACTTCCCTGGTGACTACACCCTCTGTGTGAGCTGCGAAGGGAAGGTGGAGCACTACCGCATCATCTACAAAAATGGCAAGCTCACTATTGATGAAGAGGGCTACTTTGAAAATCTGATGCAGCTGGTAGAGGTACATGGTTTGAAGTTCTGTTTCAAATATAAACTGTAGTGTTTCCTAATGCTCCCTATGCTAAGCTGTGATGCTAGTGTGTGAGCGCACTATAAACATTGCGTGTTTCCTGTGTCTCTGTGCATCTCACAGACCACATACAGTTCCTGGAACAAATAATGAACAGGAAGTATCAAAGAGGAAGAGTGAACAGAGTGCTGAGGTTCAGACTTTTTTTTTTTAAACAGACTCGTCCAATGGGATGTGCTAAATTTGAACAAAATGTTATTGTTAGTAGACTACAGAATATACACCACACTTATGGCTTGTTAAAATAGAGTATATAAAAATATAACTCATATCTGTATTTCACTTTGCAGCCCTCTGTTGGCCATTGTAATTTATTGCTCTCTTGGAAAACATTAACTCTTACAATGTAGAATAATTTGTTTGCAAGAAAGTTAACACTTTAATAATGTTTAATTTTCCTTTTGCTTTATTTCTATAAAGCACTACACAAAAGATGCTGATGGCCTGTGCACAAGACTAATTAAGCCAAAGCTAGAAGAGGGGACTGTGGCTGCTCAGGATGAGTTCTCAAGGAGTAAGGCAATTCTTTGTTCAAAATCTTTTGTGTTTCATAATTGATTATTTGTGTAAAATTATTAAATTTTTAATGTGAAACAGGTGGTTGGTCACTGAACAGAAAGGAACTTAAGCTACAGTCTGTTATTGGAAAAGGAGAGTTTGGAGGTACATTATTGGGAAAGAAAGCTTACTGAGTTAATGACTTTTCTTATTGAATATAATTTTGTAAAAGCATTGCTCATGTTTGGGCTGTTATCTGCAGACGTCATGATGGGAGACTATCGAGGAACCAAAGTTGCTGTGAAATGCATTAAAAATGATGCAACAGCACAAGCCTTTATTGCCGAGGCTTCTGTTATGACGTATGTAAAACAGAATCATATTGGTCAAATAATGTTTTAAAAGATTAAAGTAACAGTATAATGTGTCTTATTTAAGGCAACTACGACATGAAAACCTGGTGCAGCTGCTTGGAGTGATTGTTGAAGAAAGGGGAAGTCTGTTTATTGTAACCGAGTATATGGCCAAAGTGAGTTTCTATTTCTCAGGATAAAGATACTAATTCATCAACAGAGTATTGCAGAAGATGCAGTTATTACCGATATACTTTATACATTTTAATCAGCCAACATTAAGAACATACTGTATATTTAATTGGTTTGGTTTGCATTTCAGGGCTGTTTGGTTGACTATTTACGTTCCAGAGGTCGGACAGTGCTTGGTGGTGATTCTCTTCTTCATTTTGCACTGTATGTATACAGATATAGTTTTATCCTATAATGAAAAAAATCTTTTGGTGTTTAATGAGCGATGTTCCACTAGACATGACTGTATGTGTGAAGAATTAAGATGTGTATTGTTTGCATAGATCTTTAGCTAGAGCATTTACCACTGTAGTTCTGAAAGATTATAAAAATTAAAGCTTATTAGTTTAATAATTTGTATTTCTTTTTCTGATGCAGAAATGTCTGTGAAGCCATGGCTTACCTGGAAGACAACAATTTTGTTCATCGAGACTTAGCGGCACGTAATGTACTTGTATCAGAAGACAACATTGCCAAGGTCAGTGATTTCGGGCTGACCAAGGAGGCCTCTTCTGTTCAGGACACCGCTAAGCTGCCAATCAAGTGGACAGCACCCGAAGCCATCAGAGAAAAGGTAGAATAAGTGTGATTAAATGTAAATATGGTTACTAATACAAGAAATGTGTAAGCAATAAATTATTATTGTATTTTCAAACAACAGAAATTTTCCACTAAGTCAGATGTTTGGAGCTATGGCATTTTGCTTTGGGAGATTTATTCTTTTGGCCGAGTACCCTATCCAAGAATTGTAAGTCTGATTTTAGTGTGTAATTTTTAATAATTAAAAGTAGACTAAATGGTTCTAATAAACAGCAATTTCATTAGCTCAGTCTTTCTTAGTAATTTAATGAAAATGTTTGATTATACTGTTTAATGTGTGATATTATACACCACAAATGTGTAAATTGATAATGTTTCTCCGGCAGCCATTAAAGGATGTAGTGCCCCGAGTTGAGAAGGGATACAAAATGGACTGTCCAGATGGCTGTCCTGAAGTAGTGTATAACATGATGAAACAGTGCTGGAACCTGGATCCTGCCGCTCGACCTAGCTTTCAGATGTTAAAGGAATGGCTACAACATATCTGCCAAGGAATGGGGAAAAAATAAAGAAAATGACAAGCCACAAACAATATTATTCCTTTATTTGACATTTAGGACCATTTTGTATTGCATCTAGTTGTTTTTGTTATAGCCACCATGTCTGTTTATGCTCTGTTTTTAAGAGTAAATGTCATTGGTGATTCACAGGGCAGATCTTTCTCTTGTGTTATTATCCCAGGTCTACTCTGGCACATTTTACATGATAGGTGCTCCTGACTGAATTCATTTGTTTAAAAAGGAAACAGAGTACTGTTTTTGATACATTTCACATTTAGATTATAAAGTGTATTATTAATTTAATTCACTGTAAGTATACAATGTGTTTTTTTTCCATTGCCATGTTTGTATTTTTAGACTGTATTTGAAGCCCTACCAAAATGGAACCACGTTTTTTCTTTTCTACTTATGTAACAATAGTCCTTAATTTTTTTTCCATCTACAAATAGCTATTTTTTATAGCTAGATTTTATATGTATGTGGCAAAGATAATTTGGTTTATATGGTTATTATATTGCCATTTCAACAATAAATAATCTATTTTCAGTATTTGTCTGTTTGTCCACTATACCTATGTATTCCCGCATTGTTTTCAGTGGTTTATTAAAGCCTTTTACTTGCACTTTTAGCATTTAGGCTACAGCCTACCTATTAAGACTACTGAGTGAGTGACTTTACAGCACAGGTGTCAAATATGCAGCCCCAGGGCCAAAACCAGCCAAAAATTTCTTAACTGTAGCTGAGAGGTAAGTGAGCTATGTTACTGCTGGCCAAATAGCATTAAAAACACTTGTTAAGGGAAAATGTGAAAACACAGCATGGCTTTTGCCAACATTAGTCATTTTCGGTTCTAGCTGATGACAACACTAACATTATAATGTGATTGTACTTTGGTACAAAAGGCATAGGTTAGGTTATAGGCATAGGTTATTATGCTATTATTTTTCTGCTCATCCACTTATGATCAAATTGGGTTGTAGGCTGTGACAGACTGCTGTACAGACCAGAAATGAAGGCAAGGTATTTTTTAAAAAAAAGTTACAAAGGGTTACTTTGGAATATTGGAGATACTTTAATCTCAGTAGCATGAACTTTATATAGCACTTTATTACTACTAGGCATTCAAGGCGCTTTACATCAAGTTTATATTCACACACACCAGTGCCACAACTACAGGCTAGGTGGGTAAAGTGTCTTGCCCGAGGACAAACTGGGGAGAGCGGGAATTGCCATCGAATTGCCAACCTTCCAGTCATAGGACGGCTGCTCGACCACTGAGCCACTGCGCCCCCTATCTACTGTAATTCTAAATATATATTCACTCTCACACTCACATATTTTCTTTTTCGAACAGTGGGCCAGCGGAACGCGAACAGAGAACCCGTAGCAAAGGGGGCTTATTTCTTTGTTGCACGTTACTTGTTGGTGTCACACAAAAATGTGGGCTGAAAACAGATGGAAGAGGCTGGTTAAGTGACTGGATGCGACAGACGGAAAACAAATCAAGGCAAAAAAACAAAGACGTAATAACTAAGGTTTGTTAAAATTTCTGATGGATGTGGAGGCTGATTTATTTTATCAGAAGCTTCCCAAAGTGGTAAGTAAACAAATGTAGTGACGAGTTTTTTTTAAAGAGTAAATGTAGTCCGCTGTAGCTAATGCTAACGTCAGCGGTTTGACTGTCAACAGGAGCTTCACGCGCACCTCAACGGCTCTGTGAGCTTCCAAACCATCGAGAAACTCATCCGCCGCAAACCGCAGCTCAACATCGAGCACAGCATGACCGCCATCGGCAAAGGCCAGCGCAGGACCCTGGACGAGTGCGTACTTCTAACACGTTTAAAGAAAAAGTTTATTTGCGTTTTATCCTTTATTTATATAAAACGTAATTTTTTTTTTTACCATGTAGCGTTAAATGCACGCCATATCTGTCTAACCAATATCAAATATTTAGAGTTGTAGGCTACGAATAAAGTAGTTAGTTGTTCAGCACATTGTAAAAAAGTTATTTATCCGCAGGTGTTTTCAGGTGTTTAAGGTCATCCATCAGTTAGTGGACTCTGAAGAAGACATCCTCATGGTAGGTCATGTCATTAAAATAAACTGGATTTATAATCTTATACACAGTTTGTTATTGTGATACTGTTAAGTGAGGTTTTGCTGTGCTTTCAGGTGGCTACAGATGTTATTAAGGAGTTTGCAGCTGATGGGGTCAAGTATTTAGAGCTCAGAAGTACACCAAGAGAGGAGAAGAGCACAGGTTAATAAGCATAACTTCATTTTTAAATAAATATGCACCAGGTTGTTAAAATATTTTTGTTTTTTAAGGACTGACAAAAAGAAGATATATTGAGACAGTTATCAAAGCTATCCAGCAATGTAAACAGGAGGGAGTGGACATTGACATACGGTAGCCATATTGTTTTTTTCTCTTTTTGCTGTGAGATGGGTGACAAATTCTCAAATTTTGTGACATTATATTTAGTCAAGCACATTATGTAATTGTTGACTTTCTAATCTATCACAAGTACATAATACTCAATTTAATACTTAATTTAATACTTGATGGGATTCAAACTATTTGACATGAAGGTTTCTGGTGGCCATTGACCGGAGGAATGGGAGTGCAGTAGCCATGGAGACGGTGCAGCTAGCCGAAGAGTTCATGCTGTCGTCTGAAGGTTTGGTAGTTGGAATTGACCTCAGTGGTGATCCAATGGTCAGTTAACAGTATACACTACAAAACTTAAGTGTTGTCCTGCCATATCTATTCGTACTGTTAAAATCTTTGTGTAGTAATGAGAAATATTTTGTTATATAAAATAATTTTTAGTCACATTTCAATTTACGTCTTAGTCAACATAGACCTCCTAACACATTATCTTGCTATATGTTATCACAAACATCCAAAATATTATATATTGTACAACACTAACATGTAATTACATAATTCTCACATGTTTCTGGTTTTAAGGTGGGCCATGGTAGAGACCTTCTTCCTGCTCTACAGCGAGCCAAGAACAGTGGACTGAAGCTGTCCCTTCACCTCTCAGAAGTATGGCATACCATTTAATGTCATCTTTATCAATGTCATGGGAATGTGTGATTAAAACAAATTGTTGCAGGTGCCATCACAGCTCGAGGAAACAAATTTGCTGCTGAATCTTCCTCCAGACAGGATTGGCCATGGGACTTTCATGCATCCTGAAATGGGTGGATCTCAAAATCTCGTTGACAAAGTGGTACAGAAAGAAATTCCACTCGGTAAGACTGAGGACTTTCAAACAATGTCATTGGTCAATGCAGTGTCTTAGTTGCCAATCTCATACTTTTCTTTTTCACAGAGCTATGTCTAACTTCCAACGTTAAAGGACAGACTGTGCCGTGTTACTCCAAACACCACTTCAAGTACTGGTACCAAATGGGCCATCCAATTGTGATCTGTGTACGTTTTAGTTTCAGTTTTTTGACATTTTATCTCTTACATGAACTTGAAATACAGCTAAAAGCTTCAGTAAATGGTTTACATGAATAAGTTTTATTCTTTGCTCATTACAGACTGATGACAAAGGAGTTTTTGCTACAGAATTGTCTCAGGAATATAAGCTGGCAGCTACCACTTTTGGTCTCAGTCAAGAAGCTATTTGGAAGCTTTCGCAGCAGGCCATAGACTACATCTTTGCACCTGACACTGTAAAAGAGCAGCTTAAGCAGAAGTGGAGAGATTTACAACCTCGAGTTTTTAAGTGAGACATTTCTATGAGATGCAATCCACTAAATACCTCAGTCTTAAAACAATTTTTTACTTAATTTAGTATTTATTTTTTTTAGAGATAACTAAACTGTTTAACAACACTGAATTAAATTGTATCTATTTAAAACATGTGTTTATTGTATCTTTAAATAAAAATAAAAATACAAAAATGCTTAACAAAATAGCAGTCCAAGGTCTCAAAATCAACATGTTTTTTGCAATGGCCCCCACACTTTTTAGTCAATGCCCTTTATTGTCATGCCTTTTTTCCAAATTTGCCATGTTTGTCTTTGTTTTTCTTAAACTTGCCATGATGCATCTCTTTCTTCATTTTTCCGTGCTGGGGACCGCCATTGCTTTGGACACTTCCACCATCGTGCTTCCTCTTCTTATCACTGAAATGGGAATCAGATTTAAAACACTCATCTATAATATAACTCACCTTTAGATATAGATTTTCACTTTACCTCTTGATGCTGACTACAGCAGTGCTTCCTGCTTTTTTCAACACATGGTCCCACTCCTCGTCATCCCCACGTATCCTGTACCTACGAACAATGTTTTTTTACAACCATATAATGTTAGTTATGTGTTAAGGATTCTTCTAAAAATCACCCACTCTTCAAGATCCAGTTCTTTCACTTTCTCCAAATCTTGCTTGTGTTGCTCTTCAAACTCTTTAGCTGCTTCATTCTGTTTTAAAATGAGAAAGAATTGACCATTTACACATTTTATTTTCAAAGGACAATCATGGGATTTTATTTTTCTCAAAATAAAATTCATCTTATTACTGTAAATGCATACCAGATCATCATTAAGGCTGCAAACTGTAGGCTCCATTGTAACATCTTTAGTTGTTGCCATCTGTGCTTCAATTTCTTTTTCTTGGACACTGGTAAAAACCTATGAAAAACAAACACATCCCCAAAATAAAAATCCTCATCTAACAAGAGCTATTTGCCAAACAATTCAATAACATTAACTCACTTGCACTAATTTCCGAATAAGACGGTTGAAGAGGCCCATAAGCTGTGAGCTTGGAAGGTCTATTTCCATCTCCAACTGTTCCACTGATTTGTGCTGTAATCCAATTCCCAAAAGTAGAGCCTAGAAAGAACAAGTTAAAACAATAAAAAACACAAGTGTAACAATAAACACATTCAAAGTGATTAGGAAAAAGAGTAATTTACACTCTGTGCAGCAGAGAGAGAGATGTTCCCAAGCTGCTTGAGGAAAAACATTCGTGCAACAGTTGGGATCAAGTCCATGATGAGGTGATAGTCCACCATGCTCCTTGAATACAACTCCAGGCGTTTGAGGTCGTAAGGAGTGAAATACGTCGCCAGTTCAGAGCTACTGAGTACTGTGGAGCCAAAAACAGTTCAGATTAGGTTTTTGTAAAAAGCTGTTTTTCTAAGTGGTGTAGAGGGTTAAGTCTTACAGTTAGTCTCCTCCTTGCTGTTCTTGTTCTGCAGAATACTTAGAGCCAGGCTTGGGTGGAAGCTGCTAAACTGGTATGAGAGAAGGGCCAAAAAGCGGCGGCGAAAATCTAAAATAAAAAGACATTTAAATAATTATTATTAATATTAATACATCAATTTTTTAAAACGCTGGGTTAAAGGTTTACCTTTCCAGAAGGCTGTCAGCCACTGGCTCTGCTCTGGAGTTTCATCTGTGTTCAGCTCCTTCAGCATCACGCAAGAGTGCTCTCCAGTCAGGTCATTCTATATCAAGTTGCAAAAAAACAGCATATCAGCGTGTTTAAAGAGCCCAATGTGCAAAAATGCAGAAAAGCAATGTAGTTACTTACAGGTGTTTGTCGAAGATACACTGGAGTAAAACCCGACTTCTTCCAGAACCTATCACCAGAAATGTTCATTATTGGCTTTTATGTCGAAAACTGACCATGTCCCAGTTAAAATAGATTTACTTGAGCAGCTGTGCAGTAAGGCCATAAGAAACTCCAAGATAGTCCAGTCGTTCGGCTCTCCTCTCACTAAGCTTCAGCAGTAAAGGTGGTAGTTCCTTTCTTGGTGTGATCACCTCCTCCAAAAGACTGACAGCCTGGACAAATGCCAAAAACATGACTTAAACCAGTGGCTGGTCTAATGGTTGTATATTAGATCCATTGTAGTTTGACAGACTGGGATGTATATGTCTTATCTTACCTCACTGCTAACTGGGGTGATTTCATTATGTTTTGAATGCGTGTCCTCATCCATTGTTGGAAACTTGCCCTCATAGTACATTTGAAGCAGCTGCAGAGCTCTGGAGCCATATCCCATCTGTAAAAAAAAAAAAGCTACAAAATTAGAGGTCAACACACAACAGCTAAAATAGAGCAAAGCAAATAAAGCTAAAGCCCCAATTCTGAATTTATTAATTTCCAATGCAGTGTGTGATACTCTAATAACCACAAAACTACCACAAAAGAATAACTGCTTACCCCTTGGTAGTCTGGATTAACAGCAATCCGCACTACTCTGCCACCAGAAAGGCTGCCAAACTCTGCGTCTTGAAACTGTATGTATGAGTTGAGAATGAGAAAAAAAAACAGAGCTACAGGTAAAAAGCCTTTAAAAACTAGGTCTTGGCAGTTTTACCTGTTCCGAGACAGTCCATGGGATGAGGTCACCAGAGGCTTTCTTTCCTCTCGACAGACTGTTAAGGATGGACTGCCGAGATATTTCTCCTTCCAGACACACCTGAACGATCAAATGTATATCTGTCAGATAGGTTCAGTGATTGGCCTGTGAATAGATATCATTATCAACAGACATGTACCTGCACTACAGCAAGAACCTCCGGAAGAGAATTTTGTGTTGGAGGAACGGGTGGCAGAAGGCAGAAGAGGTGATGAGCAGGAGCATCAGACAACAACTGCAGGTCGTTGGGAGAATTCTGGAGCCAGAGAAAATATACAGTCAATAAAACAATAATGGAATATGTAACGTGGTATAAAAGCAGATGTCTTACCTTGTAGTGTGACGCTACATAAAGAGCCATTAACCTTTGCAGAAAAGCCTCAGATGCTTTGTGATAACAGAAAAGTGTGTCTCTGTTCACATAGTAGCTACAAGTTGTGTGTTAAGACCAAAAACTGAATTTGAATGTGTTCACCCTTTTTGGACAAGTCATAGGGAAATACATACAGTATGTACAAATCTCCTACTCCTACAAAACCATGTGTAGTGTTCATTGTGCTAGGTATGTTGAGGATACAGATCACAGGACTGGGGTAGAGGGCAGCCAGAAATGAGCCTGGGGATGTTCAGACAGTCGAGGCAGAGCAGCTCATTCAGCCACTTTTCCACAGAGTCTCCTGGAGCATATCGAATGGACTCGTGCAGAGATACCTCGTGGAGGGAGCGAGCTGAGAAGAAACACCAAGTCAAACACATGTAACAGCATTTTTTAACCACATTTTGTATAACGCTTCATACCTGCTGCTAGCCTTGAAGTATTTGTTGTTTTGTTTTCTGCTGATAAACTTTGCTGGCTGTCTGCACTCTGCTGCCTCAGTTGCTGTATCAGTTTGAGAGAAAGAGAGCGCCCTGTCCCTTCATATCTGCAAATTTACAAATTTTGATTAGTTAAGCCTTAACGCCTCTAAATAGAAGAGTAGACTAGCAGGTTAAATAACTGACCCATTAATTGTGGAGGCCATGAAAACCAGATAAGGTCCAAGTAGTTTCTTTACTAAGGGAAGAGGGATGGCTGCAGCTTCATCAATAACCAGCAGTTCGGCCTGGCCCAGCTTTACTGCATCCCCAGGGTGGATGTACTGTGGGTCACAGTAATTTAAATATATATCACACTTTATTTTTTCAATTATAAATCATGATTAAGGTGCAGCCTCAGTTACCTGAATGGTCTGTCTGTGCTCTTTGAAAATGTTCACTCTAACCACAGCTTTATTGAACTCTGGGTTTAATGACTGAATGATTTCATAGTCAAGATGCTCCTACAAAACACAAGCAGATCTTAGATTGTATATGCATCATACATGACATTGTGTGTGACATGAACCCAACTAGCATAATACCACTACCTGATACTGCAGAGCATCAAACCCTTTGAAGATAAACTCAAACATTGTGTGCAGGTTGTCAGGACTTGGTGATGTTACAAATATATTGGAATAGCTGTGGAAAAATGTAAATAATCACTCTCAATGACATTTAGTTTAGACATAATTTAAAATCAATAAAGCAACACAGCTTTACCCAAAAGCCACAGCTCCAGCAACAGCCAGCCCCAGTGCAGCAGACTTTCCTCGACCACGAGCAGCAGTCAAAGCCACAGTGCTTCTTAATGTCTTCTCCGAGATTGCCTCAATGAATTTCAGCACTGCTTTGGCCTAGAATAACACACAAGCCATATGTATTTATTAATGCTCATCACTTTAAATGGTGTAGGCCGTCAGATGTGGTTAATCATGAGTAATAGATAAATCTCAACCTGATCCATTGTCTTGCAGCGGTCCACTAACACACCCACAGGCTGAGTGTCTTGAAGGGACTCCTTTAGATCTTTCAGCTCCTGTTCACGAGGGGACAAACCGTCTTCCTGAGAAGAACATAAGAGACAAGTCCTCATTAATCAAGAAGCATCTCAAGCATTTCTTGTTCTTATAACTGTCAAGCTCAGTGTGTATAATACCTGGGTTTTTGGAGGAACTGGTTTTATATTTGGCATGTGGCTTGAGACAGGCAAGATGTTGAGTTGGTCATCAATAACTACACAGTTTTTACAGGATGCAAGTGACAGAATGAACCTAATACAAACACAATGAAATTTGGTTAAATGAAGGACATGTTAAACTAAAAATTCTCAGTATAAGCTGTACTTACCTTTCATTAAATCTTCCCACCACATCCTGATGAGCTTCTGTCCTGTATCGAGAATGCACGTCCTAAAGAGCACAGGTCATGTTAGCGAAGTTATCCAGACAACCACAAGATAAACAAACATATATGTACACACACACACCATAGTCATAGCATAGAGCTGTTTCAGAGAGTTCATTGTCCTTAAGAGGATCACCACAATACCCCCTCCTTCAACCGTTTCAATAGTTCTTGCTAAGAGATTGGGAGTTAGAGCTTCAAAGTCCTGGTCGACACAGAAAATTAAAGAGACAGTCAGAGATTGGTAAGATACAGTAAAACAAACTTTCAATTCATCTGCAGATAGCAAAAATGATAACTAACCTGTAATACACACATGCCAAATGTGTTTCCCAGGATCTTGTGTGTCTCATTGTAGTAACAGTAGCGAATATTAGTGGCAGCAATAAAGAGCTCAAAAGGATCGTCCTGGTTCAGGTTGAGTGTACCAGTTTTGATCTTCTTTTGCAGATGTCTCATGCGCTTTTTGCGGTTGCTAGAAAATATTCAACAAAAGTAAGACAATAACTTAATTACAAGGACTTGATGGGAGAAATATTGATCACACACCTGCTAAAGCCTAGATCTTTTTTGTAGCACCAGAGAACAGAGGGGCGAGCTCTGACAGTGGCTTTGGACAACATGTGATGCAGGATGACAACCTGCAGCAGACATTAGCCATTAGTAGGCTATAAAATACGTAGTATATCGTACTGTAAGTAAATTAACTTGAGTTTTACCTGATCTCTGCCACGATCTCCAACCACAACGAACATGGTGCGATGCTGCAAAGTGACTCCATTCTCGATCTGAACGCGAATCCGATTATCCACCTTTTTACGGACTGTAGCCATTGTGTTAGCTTACTGTTCTGAAGGACCTGAATGTTAAAGGATGCCAAACAAAAACAATACGATACAGCTTTGATTGGAGTCAAAACAAACGAGTAGCTGCACTCCGGCACACCTAGAGGGTACTCATTCAGAAGTTTAATAGATATTTCAAAGATATTTACCCTTGTTCGAGGACAGATTAGTCTTTCAGATAACGCTATAACTTGACGTATTTTACTTGTACATGCCAGACTTCATGCTGTTGATAAACTCACGTGGAGACACTCGTTCATGGAGGACCCCAGCGTGACGTCAATATTATGCGACGAGTGTTTTCTTGCGCATGGTTTTGTTTTTGTCATGGATAATACAGCCATGGTTTTTGCACAGACGTAGAACTAAACTAGTTATGTGGCGCAAGTTTGGTCCTGTTCTACAATGGGTATTTGCTTTAAATGTTTAGGCCCTTCTACTTCAACCTTCTACTTCAAATAGTACACATTTATCAATGCGATATTTGCAGGGCTTTTTTTTATATATATAATTTTTTTCAAGGTTTTATAAACGTATTTAGATCGTCCGTAACATGGAGAGCACATACACAAACTACATGTTTTTTTTTTTACTAATGGTGTACATACAATGATAGACCACTGGGTGGAGCCGTTTTTTTGGTTTTGTTGCCACCGTTCACCACGTTCTGGGTTAAATTACTTTTTAAGGTAAGGCTAAGTTGAACCAAAACGGTTTATTATTATTTTTTACCAAGTGTAATAAATAACACATATGCAAGGGTATGCAACACAACTTTATTGAAACTCTTGAAGCAACATCAATTTACAAACAAGGATATGGGAGCTCAATGAACATAAAAGGCTTTTAGAACCAAAATGACAGAAAACTGAGGAGGGGGAAAAACTCCCAAGGTTTGGACCAGCAGTGGCAGGTGCATTTTCATACAAAAAATAACTTATGAAATCTTTCAAGTTTACAGGAACATTATAAACACATGGCTTGTGTAAATCACTGGTTGGACTTACAGCCTGTGTTCAGACTTTAAAATGATTCAATAGTTTTGAGATATCAAAACAGTTTTACCTTGATTCAGAGACAAGAAATTACCACTGATGAAGAACCAACTAAAAGAAGATGAGTGAGCTGGGGAAAATGCATTCATGGATTTTCAGTGTGGTGCAAGTTAATCAGTCACAGTCATTATGAAGAGGCCTTTTCAGGAGCGCATTGCCTGAGTGCTGCCTCTCGAAACGCCTCTGGATCCCTGGCCAGTTCCTCGCTTGTAGTTCTGTTGGTACCCATCCTTTAGCGACACACAAAAGCATATTGAAAATAAAATATAACAACTAACAGATGCAGAACATATTTGGATAAGTCTAAAAGGATCTTCATACCCTCTGGTAATTCCCATTAGAGTAGTCCCGTGGTGTGTTGAACTGAGGCTGTCCATAAGCAGAGTTTGGAGCGTTGTTGAAAGGAGGACGATAACCATCATAGCCACCTTTAGTTGAGAAGATTATAGGTTTAGTGTGCAGTTGATTTCTAAATTTACTATAAACCATTATATAATTTTTTTTTCAGAGTAACTGCACTACTCTATTCTGGGCACCTAATGTGAAAGGTGTGATCTTACCTCTGAAGCCATTTGATGAACCCCTGTAGCCATTCACCATGCCTCTGGAGTTGCGTGGCCCACCGCGGGACATGCCTCTGCTGTTATAGAAGGACTGACCCTGTCTGCCAAACCCTGGGCCCTGCGGAGAGGGCTGCTGGTGGACTCCTGACTGTTCTTGGGAGTGGAAGGTACCAACTACTGAAAAACAAGTTATTTCAGATCAGTGATTAGTCAGACAATTAATATTAAAACTATGAAGAAATGCCCACCAGACTGCAGCTGTTCAGACTGCATCTCCGGCTGCTCCACAGGATGTTGTGACTGGCTGTTGAAGGCCTGGTTGTAAGTGTTCTGGTACTGGTTGGCCTGGTTTAAAGCCTCTGTCTCAGTAGCTGGGGGGACTGGGGCATTAAGGTTGAACACCTAAAGGGCAAACAAGAGCCACGTTGTGATAAAGCCAAAGGAAAGGTCCCAGTCTCACGAGGAGTAGAATCCATTACTCTGAATTTCATGGGTAGAGCTGCTTAATTATAAAGCTGTACAACTGCAATATGATGAGAAAGAACTCCACAAGTAGCCCATAAGTAGCACATAAGTCCAGCAACTATAAGTCCAGCAAATATGTATTGGCTGCCAACACATCCCAGTCCTTCAACAGATACCATATTGAAATAGTTTTTGTTCAAAACGACTTGTCATAAATGTCAAGTTCCATTACAAAAGCCTTACCGTCTGCATTGACTGGAATGGTGCTGCATTGACATTGATTCCACCGCTGTGAGGCGCTTTGGATACAGGCTGAAAAACCTGTGTCTGTGAGGCGGAAGGAGGAGGCTGCTCCGATGACAATGACATGGAGTTCTTGATTGGTGAAACAAGAGAGCAAACAAGTGTTATTAAAATCAAATATTACAGGGTGAAATGGACGTTTGGTATTGGCTATTTAAGTAGAAACTGTAGTTTACCTGAATAGGGTCAATAGATTCTGCTGAAGGGTGAGGATCTGGCGTGTGTGAGGTCTGATATATTGGGGGTGGCGTTGGGGAAACAATAGGAACCTGAAGAAATCAGAATATAATGAACTAAAGTTCTTTTTCATTTTTCTAATTAGTTTACAACAAGGAGGATGTACTCACTTGTGAGGGCTCAGGCTGAACAGGAACAGGGTTTGGTTGTGCTAGCCGGGACTCTGGGTGAACTTAACAGATTAAAATAACGATTTTGTCATTTCTAATTCATTAACAAACATTTACATTAATTTATAAATAAGACATAACTTGGTTTAAAACTTACCTGGAGAACAAACCATCTGTGGCATGTCCATGTTTTGTGCAGGTTTCATAGGCTGGGCCGAGACAATTGCAGGATCAATGGGCTGTCCGTCATAATCCAGCATGGAGTCCTAAAGCGAGACGGTTATTAATTGGGAACAGACCTGAATTATTTGTTAGATATACTTTTTCCTTTATTTCCCACCTGCATAAAGTTGTAGGTCCCCTGCATTTGTGCCATCAAGTCCTGCACAACTTGCTTTCTGACCATAGGGTCAGCAGCTGGAGCAGAAGGCGCTAAACTCAAGGGGTGGGTCTCCAACGGAAGAGGAGGGGCCGACTGCACAGGTGGCTGCTGTGGTTGCTGCTGTGCACTTACCGCCTGAAAATAAATAGACACAAATTGTACAAGATTTACCATTATATTTTTTTCAAGCCATCATAACTGACCATAGTGATCATGTCCCCAGCTGATCAGACACTTGTAAGAAATCCTATTAAAAAATCTGCTAAAGAGCCAAAAAAAATAAAACAAAATAAAAAATAAAAGTCCGTCCCACAAACCTCTGTGTCTGTGGTCCACTCGTCCCCCTGCTCCTTGTCACTGCTGCTGTATGTAGCGTCTGGAATGAACTGTCTGTTAACAAACTAGAACAAAAATACCCATGAGCACAATAGTGAGAAAGTAGATATAATGATAGAGGATAAGCATCGTTACCTCTGTTGTTTCAACTGCGATTGGCTCTATGAACTCTCCAATTATGTCAGCTTCTGTACAAAAGAAACAATGCAAGGTTGAGGCCATTTTACAATTGAAAAATGTTTTTTGTGACCTCAAATACTGCTAGTAACCTGCATCGACCGCCTGCTCCTCTGCTTCTGACAATTCAGCTACAGCTACTGGTGCTGCTGCTGCTGCTATTGTTGTTACCGCGACTGGCTCTTCCTCCTCGTCCTCTTCACAAACTCCATTTTGATGAGATGGAATCCGGTCAAAGTACCCACTCAGCAGAACCTGGTCCAAAGTCTCCTTCAGTGCCTTGTCTGAGGAAAAAGTAGATAATTAAATTTCAAAGTGCTCTTACAAGGTCAATCAAGTAAAAACTCAAATGGGAGATGTCCATCCTTGACTGACATTCCCAGAGCTTGGTGAAAAAAAAAAAAAAAAAACAACCATGTAGTTCTATGAAGACATGTTTAGAGTATTGCATGCTTAAGCGTATACTGTACCCCCAAGTGTAATTTACTCCTGGAGCGTGGCTCATTTGACTAGCAAGAAAAATTTACATGGAAACGTTTTGACGATGATGCAGTTGGAAGAGGTGGGATTCAGCACAGCTGCTAAGCATGAGCTCAACTGCCCTTCCTGTAAACAAAAGGACTCTTCATTATGAGAAAGCGGAGTGTAAAAGAACTGCACTCAGGTCTCTACTGATTTGAAACATTTCAAATGCAGCTCAGAGTAGCAGATAACCTTAATGTGAGTTTGTCCTAAAAGTGTAAATTTATTAAACCATGTACTTGCGAAACAATTCTTGACAGGCACAAATTACTTCAGTCAGCACAATGAGACTGAAATTTTATTTTGAAACAATAGTCAAATATGACTCAAAGCTTGTTCAAGATTGTACATACACCTTTTCAATCTGTGCCAGTTTAGGATAAAAGATAAATGTGGATAAGACCTAAATGTTAGAATAACACCATGCCATTTAGTGTGGCACAGATCTCTCAATCAAGTGTCCTCTTTGACCAGATGTCAGTGACAGTATTGGGAACAAGCAGGGCTGAGTGAGCTTAATAATCAGGTACAGTAGCAAAGGCATTTCCAATTTTAGATGTTCAGGAAAAAGCAGGTTGATATGATTTCCTTCACTGCTTTTGTGCCTCAGGCCAAGCCGTCTGCTGCTGCCGCCTAAATAAATATGACTCTGAGTGGCCAAGTGAGGCTGAAATGAAAAGGCTTGGCTTTTTTGCTAGAGTGAACTGGGTCACCCCCAGTATCAGAGTTTGGCTCTAAAGCCCTGACCAGAAGAACCACAGATGACAGGGCCACTGGCGGGATGCCCCATTGCTGAGTCAGGATAGGCTCAGCACTGCCAGTCTCAGAACAGACCATTGAAAATACAGTGTGCTACCAAACCCAACCAAGCTTTGAGTATTTTGAACATGGGCTGCACTTAGGGTACCATAACAACACATATACTACATTAAATTGCCTTTAGGTCACACAAACATTATCTTAAATTACTTTATAGCTTCAACGAGTCAAAACGTTTACAGATGACCAGCACTGTGACTGACCAGCTGCTAAAGTGTCCTGCCAAATGTTTACACCACCAGTTGAATCTGAATAAAGACAGTGTCATAATACTTTTCATTAATGCTAGAATTTATGTGAAATACAGCAAAGCTTTGTACAGTATTTATGATTCAACAAGCTTCTAGAACTTAATTACAGTACAACCACTAAATTATATTTGTTATGATTCAGTAAGCATCTACTCAAGTGTCAGTTATTACTCTTAAAGCACTCCATTTTAAACCCTTTTTTTGAAAAATATATCCATGTAGTACATAGTTGCTCTGTCCTATGCTGACAACTTTGAGTCAACAAAAAGCACAGCCAACATGAATAAATTGTTGTTGAACGCTACTTACATGTTGTTCCAACCACAGCCTTCTCCCGTCCTTCCAGTAGGTCCCAGAGGTGCACAGATGCTTCCTCGTACTGGTCAACCAATCTGAAGAATTAAATCATCAACTTATAAAAAAGCAAATACACCATTGTTTCTTAAACCCAAGACTTAGAAGTCACAGACTAACCTGATGTTTTGGTCACGGTCTGGCCCCACCAACTTGTAAAACTCATCTAGAGCTGTGAGGTCTGCATCTGTGAGAAGCGGCGAACCTCCAACACCTTGTTTCAGGTCCTGCCGCACCGCATCATCTCCAAGCCGATCCAAAAGGAACTGCAGCTCCAAAACCGTCTTTATCCGTCTTTGCTCTGCTTCCTCACGTTGCAGCTGCTCCCGTCGTGCAGTTTTCTTTACTGCCTTCTGGATCTGACATAGGAACCACACAGAAGCAGGTTACAATAGACAGAGCCGGACATAGACAGGTTTCAATACACTTTGAAATTGATTGAGGAGTAAGCTTTACATCTTGTCCCAGAGTAATGAACGTCTTCTGTAATTCCCGGGAAAATTCCAAGTTGTTCATGATTTCCTGGTATTTAGAGAGGGCCTCCTAAAAATGTGAAAGGAGTACAGTTAAAAAACAAAAATAAAACAGTTAAAATAAAATTTAATACCATACACATTTATAGACTTGTGTATGCCAAGCACTATGGTGATCACATTATGGTTTGTACAGCATCCCTAGATACTGGCTTGTATTTCCATGGTACAGTGTCTAAGCTGTGCAGCAATGACAGCTACGGAGCGGTTATATGAAAAAAGACGTCTTGTTCTTTCCTCTGGCGATATGGCTGTTTGTCATGAAATCAAGACGGGCCCCGTTTTTGAAAATGTTACCATCTTGTGTTTTTCTTTTCGATACCCTTTTTTTAAATGATTTGTTAAGATTGCTTCACGCATACTGTTTATACCCTTTTCACAATCTGTGTCCCAACAGAAGAGTGCAGAAAGCAAGCTCTTATAGTAAGCTCAGTAGAAACGCAGCTTTAAGTTCTCCATACTGACCTAAACCTTTTAGTCAAAACAGGGCTTTAATGTACTCACCAGCTGGTCCTGATTCAGACGCTCCCCTTTGTCCTTCCTGACTTGATAGTCATCCAGTTTGCTCTGTGAAAAAAATATATTAAGTTGCACCAAAACTAAGTAAAACAACTTGTGGGACCATATCAAAAAGTAAGCAGCCATTCACACACCTTTTTCTTCTCCATGTTGCGAGTTTTCTTTTCAATGACACCCAGCACTTGTTTTAAAACCTCAGACTGTCCACCTGATGCAGGGCTGCCCATTGACCCTGGAGCGGATCCCACCTCTGGGCTGGCATTCTGCACTGACCTGTTTGCATTCATTGCTGAGGGCATCTAAAATACAAGAGTCAAATTATAGCAAGTCTTAGTACAAAGATAATGGCTTTAGGTCGAATACATCAACAATGTCCAGCAGTTGTTCTGTGAACAGCCCTCTTGGCTCCATGAATAAATTGATATTTTCCAATGTAAAGATTTTCACATTCCAAATAGAAAAAGACAAATAATTTTGTATTTGGAATGTGAAACTACGATTATGCCGGTCATGTAACATAAATCAAAACTCTGTTGCTATCTTACAGTTAATACAAACTTCGTATAGGCGTAACTTTGCCATTTGAGTGTTAATGGACGCATTTCTAGAGATAACAGATCCACTATTGTTTAGTAGGACATCGTATGCTATTCTGACTAGTTCCTTTTCTTCCTAATTTGACATTGCTACAGGCTACTTTTAAGTCGAGCCGAGATGTTTTGAAATCTTGAAAGCCCTTCTTAAAGTTAAATAAATCTGACGTTTTCTTAGTATATACAAGTCCATTTTCTGTCCATCAGCTTGTAAGACTGCGTCTACAATGCAGTAAACAAAGATTGCCGGTTTTATGTCCGAGGTTTGATAAAATGGCCCTTGCTTCAGGAGCTAGCAGCGACCGCGCTGTTAGCTAGTGTGCAACAGTAACGCGTGCTAGCGAGCAGCCGGTCAGGCACCTCAATTTCCTGTTAGAGCAACTTGAGATTCACCCACCTTTATGGTTTATATCCACAGGGGAGCTTTGTGGCGAAATGTAAGAAACGACCAAGTTGTTATTATTGTTGTGTTGCTTTATTATGTCTTTCACTAGTGTGGGATCCGCCCCGCCGGCCTCACCGACAACTGAGACGGTTCGAAAGACGGAGAAACTCTTTATAAAGGCGAAGGTCCGTTTTAAGCTTCCAAAAATGTGCCAGATTAAAAAAAAGTAAAAAATAAACGCTTAATAAAAAACGTAAGATTAAAAAAGGGTACAGATTTACATTTAAAAGAAATAAGTGAGTACTATTGGTTGATATTTTCTAAAATTTGCCTAATTTGAGCTTTTGAATTAATAATTGTGGTCAGGCATATTTATGAATAGCCTCTTGGAAAGAAATCTGCACAATCATTAGCTTTGATTAGGCTATCCTATCTCTACCCCTATTCCATATACAGTATTTTTCTGTCAGCTGTTCCATTCAGCCGTGGGCTTGAGTCTGGTCCCAGCTGTGTCAACACATAACCCTTCAGTCACAACTATGAAACAATAGACACCAGCCTGAAGATCAAGTTTAACATGATAGTGTACAATCTTGGTCAAACTAAGATAAAAGTTTGTTTTTAAAACAAATTTTGTGAAAATGTTTAGACAGGCTTTACACATAATCAAACAATGATCGTTTTTGATGTTACAACAACTTAACTACAGAACACAGATAAAACAAAAGTGGAAGTGGATTTTTATAGTTTTAAGCTTGTTGGGCACTATTTATTGATTTATTGATTAATCAACAGGGGACATTTCTTTGTCACAGTTGTTACAAACAAACACTTGTGAACACGTGTGAATTGGAATTGCACAAAGATGAGTTGTGAAGGTGAATTGCAAACGGTATAAATTAAGTCTATGCCATCGTATACTGTAGAATTAGACCACTCAGTTCTTAAAATAACTCTAAAGTATCACATTAATCCGAGATGACATTATTTTCCATGTATATATTTAGATGTTATATATGGCAATTTACAAAGTCCTACAGTATTTTATCACATTTTCTATTTAGTTACATGTTGCGATAATGTTCCCATTCCCTTCAGAAGAAACATTATTTATTTAGAATATAACATTTATAACACATTTTATTTTGTATTTTATTGTGTTATTCAAATACAGTACTACTCATATACTTTTTGGGTTATAAATACTTTTTCTAAAGTAACAAACTTTTATATTCAGTAGGTGGCAGTGTAGAGCAACAACACTAATAATGGTGGATCTCAAAAGTTCTTGTTCCTAGTGATGTGCAGATGTTTTGAACACTGTTTATTGCTTTAATCCCATTACTAGTGACAGACTATATTGTACTATTTAATTAACAATTTAGTGATTCACATATATCATCACAAACACATGATTTTAAGGTATAGCCTACAGTCATGTTTACATGGCCAGTATTTAAAGCACACTGAGCTGAGGGCCAAAGAATGTGAATTGTGTTTTTCCAAATACAGGAAGCAGTTAACATGGCTGTGGAGCTTTTTGATTGCACTGTTCCACTGAAAGTGTTTCTTTTTGGGATAATACTGATTATGGGAGGATCCCAGAGGCAAGAGAAGCATCCTTTCAACAAGTGACTCATTTCCGCAGCTTACTTTGTTTTAATCAGTTCAATGGCCATTTATAAAATACTTTGTAATTCCAGCAAGGTTCCTCATCTAACCTTTAACTTGTAAAATGACTAAAGCCCTGTAGTAACACCGAAGATTTAGAGTGCTGAAGACAAGCAAGTTTTGACTTCATTTTAGATTAGGAGGTGGCTGGATTTGTTATTGCTTTCCCAGAGTTAGTGGGTGTCAAACATTATGTCCAGAGTGCTCTTATTTCAGGAAACATGCCTGTGTCTTTTTAGATTGGTCGTTATGCGTGAATGTACAGTAGCACAACACATAGGAAATTGGTTTGAAGGAAAGAATTTGCAAGATACTTTTTTGCTTGAAAAAGAGAGGGGGCGTTGAAAGTGATGACGGTTATGCTCTGCGTTCAATGTATTACAATGTTGAATACCAATAGGCTTTTTGTTTTGCACTTGCCCTTGAATTCCATACCGCCATAATGCTTTCACTACCAAAAATGCAAAACAGGAAGCTGGACTCGAGGACATGGCTTCCCAAATGCTCCACTAGCTTCTTAACTGTTTGCTTTCTGAATCCTGATTTAGACTGCCAGGCAGACAGCCAATTTGTCACATGCTGTAACAAATTGAGCCACATTTATGAAGCATAGAGGCAAACATAAAAGTTTGCCGCCTATTTGCAACAGCCAAGGGGTTTATGGTGTGCTGTTACTGCTATCATTGTCAACCATCTGGAGGCAAGTGGTCTATCTGAAAAGCTGGGTGTCATCATGTCAGGGGGAGTAGTGTAGAAAGTAAATGCAATGTTCACATCAACTCCTTCCCCAGGAAGGCTTCATCTAGGCATACCAGCTGCACACACCCTCCAGGCTTTCTTAGCTAACTTCACAGGAAGTAGTGTCCAGGTCCTCTCTTTTTTTCCTCAATATATATTACAGCTTTGTATTAATACAAAATGACAATCAAGGAACTTTACCATTTAACTTGAGTTATGTCTCTGTAAAGCTTAGTGTGCAGTAGGTGCCCCACAGCTCCTCGCTAACCTTGCTCCTGGGCTTCTTAGTCTGGTTTGCGTCCAGTCTACACAGTCCAAGTTCAGAGTAGCCCAAGGAAGTACACATTTGAATTTGTTTTCTTGCATCTGGCTGAGGAGCTGGCTCAAGGCGCCTGGAGTTACGGTGCTTTATCTCTGGGCTCAGTCCAACTGCTGTGTGTGGTGTCCCTCCCTCCAGTAGCAGGCCTCCAGCTCTGGCAGCAGATAACAGCCGCCGAGACCCACAGCAGCTAAGCTCTCTTGCAAGGACACTGACAACGTACAGACATTGCTTGTTCTTTTTTATACATAGAAACGTCACACTTATCTCATCCTCCATTTTTATGCAGTCTTGTCTTCCCTCAACTGTCTGTAATGGATGTTGAGCTGATGTTAGAATGTAGTGCACTGGTTAGAGGAAACTGGTTAGTGTTGTAACCGTTATTAGTTGTAACACAGGGTAAACTGTAACATTGTTGTTTTGACCATAATAACACAAATACAGTTGAGTCATAAGATAAGATAAGTCTTTATTGTCAATAAACATTTCTATACAACAAAATTCTCTGAAAGCAATCCTTTACACAGCAGCAGGATACACGTTAATACATATAAATATAATTAAATACAGGAATAAAAAGGATAGTGAAGTCCATTAAATGTGAAATGTAAAATGTTTGGTGTTACAGTGCATTATGTCAAGTGCAGTATAAAGTTCAAGTCTCATTGATACAGGACAACCCCCACATTGGATTCTGGGTTCCCAGCAAAAGTTTAATTGTATGTGAATTTTTATTATGATTGCTTTTTGTCTAGTTTCCACTGTGTTGTAGATACAGTTATTGCATGTGTTCTACCTGAAGCAGCTGTTTTTTCTAGTTTAATTTGATATTTTGCTCACATGATAACTCCACTCACACATGGGGAGGGCTGGTGGGGGTGGCATGTTGTGTGTACAGTGTTTTCTAATACTGCTGAGTATTTTCCAAAATGGTTGTAGACAAACTGACATGAACAGAGGAGAGTCTTCAGAGAGACTCAGGGTTGCTCTCTATTGTAGATTTCACTGAAGTAAAAGGTCTCTTCTGTGTATTTGAGTTTTGACAAAAAGGCTGAAATCAAAGTTATTTAGTAGATTATTTATTTTGAAACAAGTAATTGAATATACTGCTATAAATTTCACTAATAAATTCTCAAAGCCTCACAGAAATGAAACTATTCCAGTATATCCACTACTCACTGCAGCAATCTTCACACACATGGCTCTTTGTTACTTCTTTACTTTTCATGCAATGTTCTTTCTAAAAACCAAATCTTGTGAACCTTATTTTTTAACAATTCACCAGTCACTGTCACATCCCTCCCCACCTGCTGTGAACTTAGGACAAGGGAACTTTTTGTAATCCACAGAAAATGTAAATAGCCCCAGTTTGGTCCTTTTTGTAGCCAACACGTGTATATTAAAAATGATTAGTTAGAACAGACATGTATTCTCTAGGGCAGACATTGTGCTTTTTGAGTTAACAAGTAATTGACCTTTGACCCGCTGTAAAGCTTTAAAATATAATCCATTACAAATATTCCCATAAACTACGTGCAATTGTTTTTTTTAATATAACATCTCAAATATTCAATACAGATTATTATTCTATTCACAGCTGAAAAAGGTAGTTCTGACTATGTAAAAAGTCAAAACAAATAAGATTATAAACTTCCAATTTTTAATGTGAGAAGGGATTAGAAAAACTGGGCTGTGAAGGACAATCCATTTAAAAATCTTACATTTCGGTAGCTACTTTAGGCCCATTTTTTGCAGGTCTCGATAGAATGGCTTTAAAATCCCTTGAGAGGCTAATGAGCACGAATGCACTTGTAAAAACAAAACTGCAGACTACTCATATCAAAGCAGCCTTTATCTTCGGAGTATCTGTCATGAACTCATTAGGCTCAGTCACGACCTACTCCACGCATCACGGAGCAGACTGGGCCGTTTGGCTGTCGCTTTAAGACCCATTTCCCCCTATTGTCAAACAGTCGTGAGCAGGAAGAGGGAAATCAGAGAGCGAGCGAGGGGGGGGTCCCACCTATTTAAACACGATGCCGCACAATAACAGTGAGGAGAGCGTCTGCTGGCAGCCGTGTCCAAAAAGAACGAGCTAAAAGTGTCGTTGTGAAGAGGACAGAAGCCCGGGCAGTGCGTCTTCAAGCGCAACAGAATGGATGAATAGAGAGTGTCACCGCGGTTTATTGCCTCAGGAAATGATGACAGTGTCCTCATCACTGCGCTTCTTGTCTTGCGGCCATTTCGACTGACTGGCCTGTTTAATGAACGCACTGGGTCCGGAGCTGCGTGTTTAGACGTGTGTGTGTGTGTGTGTGAGTGTGTGAGTGTGTGTGTGTGTGTGTGTGGGGGAGACCCAGGGAGCAGGTGCAGTACACTTACAGACACCTTTACTGTCTGCCTGGACTCTGTGTGTTACAGACTCATCTAAATCTGCTCGACATCGCGTTTTACAAATGACATCCACCATTGAGAGGAAGACACTGGAAGCCAATGAGTAAGTAGTAGCGACAGTGCTGTTCTGAGATGAAAAAGGCAAACAAGGACACGGCGTCATGTAATACAGTAGGCTAGATTTTGTAATAGCTGCAGTCAGAGTAAAGAGGTCAGAACTCTTCTAGACTATACTAATGCTTCTCAAATAAATGTTATGTTAAGCTGCTTTAGATGTTTTTGTCATAAATCCGGATATAGGCTAAATAAACATGAATCTAACCCACTATTAGATATTGGTGTAGATGGACTATCAAGTGAATTCATGCAAAAGAGTGAGTTTTGATGGCTTTGTGACTAACAAAGTTAAAACAGATTTTATATTTCTGTTTCATGATACTGTCTTTTGGTTTGCAATTGTTGTGCAGTTAGTTTATCAACTTTAATAGGCATTTAGCATTTCACTCTTACAGTCTTTTTTTACAGCTTTGTATCAACAGGGCTACTGGAAATGTGACACTGTTTTGGGGTAAATTGTGTTAATGATGCTGGAAATAAACTTTCTACTTTTACCTACATTCAGTTGTTTTTAAAACTTAAGTCAACATAGGTAGTTGAACCATTAAAGGCGCCAATCTTGAACCACAAAGTCCCTTGTTACTTCCAGATCTCATGACTCTTGATGTCTTTACTCCCCATTTCCTTTTCCTCTTTCCTCTCCTCGCACCAGCAGATGACTCCAGTGTTGAAAGACATACAGCCTGTACATTTCTAACACTATATAACCTCTTTTTGACAGAGAGCCTGTGGACGAGGTGCTGCAGATGCCTCCGTCTCTGCTGACATGTGGCGGCTGTCAGCAGAGCATAGGTGACCGCTTCTTCCTGAAGGCCATAGAGCAGTACTGGCATGAGGACTGCCTGAGCTGTGACCTGTGTGGCTGCCGTTTGGGGGAAGTGGGCCGCCGCCTCTACTACAAGCTGGGAAGAAAACTCTGCAGGAGAGATTACCTCAGGTTAGTGTGATGCCAACATCTACTGCCAACACAAGTGTGGGAAGTCTTGGAGGTTTTTTGTTTTGGTGTCTAACATGAATTATCCTGTCAGGCTCTTTGGACAGGACGGCCTCTGTGCTTCTTGTGAGAAGAGGATCCGTGCATTTGAAATGACCATGCGAGTGCGGGACAAAGTTTACCATCTTGAGTGTTTCAAATGTGCAGCATGCCAGAAGCACTTTTGTGTGGGAGACCGCTACCTGCTGATCAACTCGGACATTGTGTGTGAGCAGGATATCTTTGAGTGGACAAAACTCAATGGTAACAGCCTGGTGTAGGGGAACGTCCTGTCCTGACAGTAGTCCTGTCCCAGAGGCTCTAAAAGGGGCACACAGACTGTTGGAACATGAAGAACAAGGACAACTATACAGCTCAACAGTGCTCTCTGCTGGAGACTAATGAAAACTGCACCAGTATTTCCAGAAACAGTCTTTATGACAGTTTATCAATGCAAAATTCTTAAAAAATAAGATGCAATAACATTTTATAGACACATTTTTATGTTGAACAAAATTTTTGTTGTTCAATAAGCCAGCGGCCACACTCAAGAATAATTCATAACTTTGAATTATTATTAATTAATCATGGCTTGATAAGTTGAAATATATAAAAATTCAGATGAGGAAAAATTATTTTATATTTTGATTATTTGAATTGAATGAACTAAAACTTCTGAAGTGCTACGAACGTCTTCCCAAAACAATACTAGACCAGTGGCTTGAGAATTGTTGAAACCTGTTTCTGTAGAAGATTATTAGAGTCACACAAAACCTTTTTATATGAAACATGAAAGACTATAATTGTCTGGTGCCTCTATGGGACAAAAATAAAGACATAAATGTTAAAATGTGTGATTTGCGAGGAACATTTTAGACAGTATTTTATTAGTCATTGTAATTATTAAAGCAACTCTGTTACCTTTTCAGATTTGTGCCAGAATTTGTGGCTTTAAGTTGCATATGTCACCTTACATAAGATGTCTTACTAGTTTAAACCCACCAGATGTCACTGGAAAGTTAATTTTAACTTAACGCGGAGTGAGGATGTCATTTTGGAAGTTATTTGCTAAATTGTACCAGATCTGTAAGGGTTCTGTTAATGGAGTCATGATGTCCTGGGCGGTGGTGCTTACTGTCTTCAAAGCTGGGGCCTGTCAGAGTGATTCTCCTCACTGTCTCTCTCATGTCTCCATCTGTCAGCTCACACTGAAATGGCCACAAGGCTTGCTCCTGCAGTGCCAACCCACAGCCTCATGCCATCCTCAGTTATCTTTACTGCTACAACAGCACTAAGTGATTCCTTGAAGGGGCGACCACATTGGTCCGTGTATCTTTTGGTCATTGAATTTTCCTTTCAGAAACGGATATCAAAAAACAAAAAACAAGTGGTTATTTGATTTTTGTTTTAAAATACAAAATTTAAAATTAAAATACAACGCGTTTCTCTTTTTCAGTGTCAAAAAGAGATGAGCGAAATTTTAAAAATGATTTGAATTTCAATTTCTATTTCGGATATCAAAAAATAAAATTACTTTAAAACAGAAACCAAAAAATGCCCGTTTGTTCATATTCCGAGACCGGATGTGGTTAGCACTCACGTGACAAGACCGCCACATTTGAGTTGTTAAGCAATTAATTAACTACGTGCTGTGACTGTCACTGATGTGCTAATTGAGCGTGATCATTGAGCAGACATGGAGCAATACGTTGTTTTTCGAAACAATAAAAGAGTCTTCTTAAGGGAAGAAGACATGACTGCAGAAAAAATAAGTCGCATTTTCCAGGTAAAAAATGTTTTAAGCTAATGTACGCTGGCTAAACCGTAAAAAAATTTTTTAACGGAAACATGGTGATGTCTGATTTTAAGAAGTTAACCATTCAGTTGTCACTGGAAAATATTAGGTTAGCACTAAAGTTAATTGAGAAAAGTTTGGAAATAAACACTTGTGGTTTTTTGACTTGAATACATTTCTTGACAGGTCTCAGCACATAGTCTATACGTGACTGACGACGCAAATGTGGCCATTTTTCCTGGAGCTTCTGGTTGTTTTAGTACATTGGACCTTGCACCAAGAGCTCACTATGAGGTTCACGGTGAAGAGGAGGACGCCTCATCAGCTTCAAATGCCACAGCTCGTTTTACATTCATGCGATCACCTGCAACTGCTACTAACGTTACTCCTAGTCCATCAGCTGCCTCAGCCCCCCTCAGAGCCACTGCCTCTAAAACATTTCAAAGGTAACGTTAACTTCTTAAATGACTGTGATACGATTTATAAATTTCAAGGATGCAAATGGTCGTTGTGGAGAGCGCAGTGCATGTTTGCATAGCAACGACAGACGCCACGGGAAAGTATAAAATATAATTAGATATAAATGAAAAACACCATCACATTTGATGATATTATCATCTCCAGTTGCCTCCTTTGTGGTTGTAGTGTAATAGTTAATACTACTTGTACTTTTCATTTATATTTTAACATTCCCCCCTGACTTTCATAACCTCTGCCAAGAAAGTGGTGGGGGAGGTTATGTTTTTGCAGTGTCTGTCAGCAAGCTTATGCAAAATGTTATGAAAGTAATATGTACATGGAACTTTGTGTATTGTTTGATCCTGTTCCAAAGAAGAGATCGTTACATTCTCACACCAGTTAACCCAAAGATACTATAAAAGCAAACTGAGTGGATTTTATTGATATACGAAATGTATAAGACTATTAACATTAAATAGGATTCTGAATGCAGTGTGTGTCATAATGATTATTTTAATATGATGTTCTTCCAGGTCGGTTTTTCTTGCTGAGGTGGTTGGTGGGAGGCTGAGTCCCAGCAGAATGGTGGTGGTCCGTTTTTTGGAATCTGAGGCTACCCTTCAGGGGATCATTGGTAAAGTTCAAGATGCCATTGGATGTCATGACCCAATGGTATTGACTGATGTGCAGGGGAATGCAATTTTGGAGTCTGAAGGCACAACTGGTGAGAAACATTAAAGGGTTATTTCACCCAAAAATGAAAATGATCTCAGTTATTACTCACCAACATATAACGTATGAATAGTCTACACGCAGGCTCACTATTGGTCTACGAGGTCATTTGAGTGGTGCGTGTGACGTTCAACCCAGAAGCTCTACGCACATAGACTAAGTAAAAACACCAGAGAAACACACAAGACCAATGCTGAAGAGAATGAATAGTGTGGAGTAAAGTCATTATTTTGTTTATTTTTGCACACAAAAAGTATTCTCGTTGCTTGATAAACGTATGGTAGAGCCACTGGAGTCACTTTGACTATTTTAACAATGTCTTAATACATTTTCTGATCGAGCAAGTTTCGCCACCTATAACGAGAAGAAAGGAAGTCTTACGGGGTTAGAAAAACATGTGGGTGAGTAATAACTGACATTTTCATTCTTGGGTGAACTAACCCTTTAATTTTGTTTTTATTTTTAAGTCTTTACTTTTGTGATTTAAAATTAGAGGGGATGAGATAGCTCATGGTGATTTAACCTTTTTTTTTCTGGTTTTCACCCCTAATGTAAAGGGTCCCAGTACTGGAAACAAAATGCAAGAAAGATTCTTGCTATACAAGAACAGGCCTTCCAGGAGGTACAGGGCTCTAAAAGGAGGAGAATGAGGTAATCTTAAGTATTCGTATTTCTCTTATTTGTCCAAATATTGAAAGGCATTGTTTATTTACTTATATTTGTCCTTACCTTTGTCGTCCAGACTATTGAAACTTTATTTCAAATTAGCACTGGTTTGCCAACCCTTTGGCCATCAATGCTTCTGTATTTTAGTGGCTTCTATAATGTTTGGGCCAAAGATTTATTTGGTTACCACAAGCAAAACCGCTAAAACACAAACAGCATATATCTATTATGTTTTTTCCTTGTAATAGCCGAAAAGATGAAGATGCTGCCGGAATTGGAGAGGTCACTGAGAAGATAGAAGAGCTTGTACTGGCATCACAGACCTTACCAGATATCACTGCAGCAATCAGAGAGCTCACCAATCTAGCTGCCACTCAAAGAGTGATCCTGACTCCTTCACAGCTACAGACCATCAAGCAAGGATTCTGCTGTGTTATTTGTATGAGTGAGTACACAATAGATAGTCATTGTCCCACATGTACACTTATTTTGAATCCATTTTGATCCAGAATTGTAATTTTCCAAATACGCATTATTACATTTTCGAACCATGGTCACCTATGTCTCATCCACTACAATTAATTACATGTACAAATGCAGACCTTTGTGTTACAACACATGGTGTAACGATACATTAACAAAAGCTGTGTCTGAACTCGCTCCCTATCCACTATATAGTGCACTATTTAGGTGTCTGCCAATTTGTTTCGGTGTCCAAATCTGAGTGAACGACATCATTCCCTACATTCGTTTACTACTTTTACCCACAATTCTCTCTGAATTAGAGTTTACATCCGATGTACACTTGCTGAAGTACTTTACCACAATTCAATGCCTAGAGGACTGAGCTTGCATGAAAGTGAGGGAGCGAGCGAGTTATGTCATTTTCAGAAAATTCTCAAAAAATAGGGGTGCTGGTTAAGAGTTAAGTTCATATGGACAACACACACACAGAATGACTAGTTTTTCCTCATTTTGTCTTTTAGAATTCATCGAGGAGCCAGTCTTCACAGAGTGTTGCCGGAGCATTATTGGCTGCAAAACATGTGTAAAACAGTGGCAGGAGACCTCTGTGCACTGTGCAAAATGTAGAGGAACACTGCAAACAACACCATATTTGAAATTAATGGTCTGTCTGAGACATTTTCTGTTCTGAGATCCCTTTTTGAAGAGGAGTAACATGTTTATTTTTTACACAAACAAATTTAAAGTTAACAGTCTTCAAGTTAAATAGAGCTAATGGCTTTTCACACATTGCGCTGAGTTGTGGTTATAAGACAGAGCAATGCCTGTTTGTATGGGGCAAAGTCATTGTTCACTGCTCTAGAGTACACTTCTGAAATGTCTGAATAATGCTCGGCAAACTGGTTCTCAACTGTAATCTTGTCCTGTTCAGTTGAAAATGGATCCACTCCAAAAGTTGAATGCCTTGTCAGTGATGATCCCAGCTGTTGGCTGTAAAGGTCTGCTGCTTCAGCTGAATGAGGCAACAGCTCCTGTTGGATTTTTTTGGGACACCCACGGCCAGCCAAGTCATTTGGTGTTCCTTTACCTGTAAAATAAAGACCATACTGTTGGTATTAAAACTTGTGAATGCCTCTTGTAATTTGTAATCCGTAATTTCACCTGGAATTCTATGAGCATTCCATGACTCCACCAGCCTTGTAAGACCAATCTCACACAAGCGGCCAGTAAGGTTGGACACACAATATCTCACAAGGCTGTCGTTCATGTCTATTTCCTCTTGATCCACCAACCCCATAAGTGCTGTCTTCAGTGGATAGTTGACACGATTGTTGACTTCAGGCCAGATTCGTTCAACTATATGATTCTGAATTTGCAACAAAGATGTGTCATCAGTCAATTTGTTCTGGTGGGTAAATAAATCTTAGTCTATTAAGGAAAAATTGTAATGCAGAATTCCCAGTAAATGTATTAACTCAGCAGTCATTATGCACATTGACCACCGAACAAGTAAATTTATAGTTTTACCAGGAATTCTGCTTGAAGACAAATAGGATGTAATTTTTTATTGTTAAGCTGGAACCAGCTTTTAAAAGAAACATGTTCTCAGCCATAGTGAATTTTGTTTAATTAACTCTAAAATTTGGAAAGCATAGTAATAGCAACGACAATTTGTCTCATGCATGCAAAACAACAGTATGCTGCTGAAACAAAAATACTAATAGTAATAATAAAAACAGGCATACAAGTGAATTTCTGAAGCAACCAAACAAACTGTTGAGCTGTACCTTTGTGGATGAAGTCTGTAAATATGGCCTTCGCTCCTGATTATGGCGGTGAGATGACAGCAGCTCCTGCATGAAAAGCGTCAAATAAAACTCCTTGCCATGATCTACTCGTACCTGGTCCCACATACCATAGGCAAGTACTGCAGGCCTATTGGATGAAAAAAGTGTTTTATTTTGTGCAAAACTTTTCAAACTTAACTGTTATTAGTTACTCTCAGTATAATAGGCTTCATAACAATATACTGTAGATGTTCAACAGTTATTATATGTTTTATATTCTATCATGAATGGTAGCCATGTGTATGCACTTTCTTTAGTGTCCACAATAATAATAATTGCTATTACCTGAAAACATTTTCATAGATGGCAAGGTTGTTTTTTATAGGCATTGTGGAATGAGCAACAATCTTTTTGCTGTAGCCATCGATGGCTAAAACATGGGTAACCCCAAACATAGCCAGTTTTTCGTTTTGGTCCATATGAACCTTTTGACCCATGTAATCAGCTTGATATGGTATGGGGTTGAGATTGCGGGCACCCTAAGAGAGATAGGAAAACGATGTAACTATTTCACACAAAAAAAATCTCATTAGTCCTATATGGCTGCATATTTTACAAATATAACCTAATGTCTATTTGTGTCTCTGTCAAAAAGTAAAATGAAAATTAGGGTTAGTTCTGATTATAGGCTTACTATAAATATCTGTAAGTTTTTAATCTTATACAATCTAAGTAACTGCAGCTAAACAGCAAAAAACACAGACAAAAAAACATTATCTCATATTTACACATAAATTCCACATATTTGATTAGGTATTAGAGAGGAGACAGTAATAGACCTGACGTCTTGCTTCATGGTATGGCTGATGCATGGTTCTGAGCGCTGATCCAATTCGTGTCTCTGCAGCATACACTCCTTTCATAGCGAGATACCCCTTCATCATCTTTCTTCCATATGTAGGTCCAGTCTAGAAAATAAAAAAATATACATGTGTTTTCTACGTTCCAAAGTTATACCAGCTGATGTGTGTATCATGAAATAAGACGTTTTTGTGTTATAGAATTTATCAGTGTTGTGAGGATTATGTTAACTGTGACTTAGAAACTATTTATAAATAATGGAAGGCTGAGGCTATTTATTGGGATTTATGTACTATTCGTAATAAACGGGGATTAAAGATGCCAGTCAAATAAATTAAAGTTTTTGAAACAATGTTGCCAAAGCATATACAAATAAAATATATATACATAATATATACAAACACAATAAAACAGTTATATGAACAATAGTAAAATAATAATAATAAATTTATATACTCTCTCTCTTTCTCTGTAGTAAAAGGTAAAAGCAGGATCATACCTCGGTTATAGCTTTTGCCACCTCCAACTCCAAATGTGCGTCAGGGAGTCCCATCAAACTAAATCCATTTTCACTGCAAAATCTCCTCACGTTTCTTGCGGAACATCCTCTCGCTCCCCCATTTACTTGTGATATCTGCGCTGAGATTTCTGTGGATGACAGGCCTTGTTTTGCCATGTCTAAAATCATAACTGAGTAAGTTTCCAAAGACATTTTATTGGCTAAGCACACCGTCACTCTGTCAAATGTGGCGGTCTTGTCACGTGAGTGCTAACCACATCCGGTCTCGGAATATGAACAAACGGGCATTTTTTGGTTTCTGTTTTAAAGTAATTTTATTTTTTGATATCCGAAATAGAAATTGAAATTCAAATCATTTTTAAAATTTCGCTCATCTCTTTTTGACACTGAAAAAGAGAAACGCGTTGTATTTTAATTTTAAATTTTGTATTTTAAAACAAAAATCAAATAACCACTTGTTTTTTGTTTTTTGATATCCGTTTCTGAAAGGAAAATTCAATGACCAAAAGATACACGGACCCACATTGTATTAGTGTCTCACATCATAAAGCACCAGAAACGTGATCAAGAATCAATTTGCAGTACAAAGCAGAGAAAAGAGAATAAGAAAAGCTGGAGCTGATGCCTGCAGCTAATTCTGACACTAGTTTATTCACAAAAGATCAGGGAATGTAAAAACTAGAGCAAAGTTAAAACCCACACAGGCTGGGATGACGCTCTTGCTGAAAGAGATACTAATGAACTTGGCCACAATAGAAATGGGAATACAGTGCATGCTGGCACACACAAGCACGACAGGCTCTTGCTTGTCATGGGGAGAGCTGCCGACTGTTCATCAGATACTGCTTTTGAAATGACTGCATAAATGCCCCCGCGCTGTGGTGGTCCCAACAACAACTCAACTCCCACGTTTAACTCCAGGCCGAGGATGTGTGCGGATGTGTAGCATGTTAGCTACATAAACATACCAGGAGACTACAAGTGAGCCTTTTATCTGCTGTGTGTAATGAAACTGCAGCTGAGAGGTGGCCAGGTCCCATCTCGCAACATTCACACACACACACCACACAGCGGCCCACAGAGAGCCCGGCACTAGCCAAGTGGCCTGCCTTCCATCGGCCTGCTTGTCCTCCATTGCCCTGCAGGCTGAGCTTTGCCAGAGCACTACGCCGCCTTGCACAGCAGCCTCAGCAGGACTCAATAAAACCCTGTGCCTCTTGTGTCATCCCTAGCATCTGTGCACAAGGCCGGGAGTGTAGTGCAGTGTTTGTGCGCTGAAGGAGGCCTGTTTCATCTCCAGTGCCCATGCCACAGCAACCCTGTTCGGGTAAACCTAAAAACAACCAGCTGCGCTCATGGAAACTAAGGAGGCTTTTAAAAGAGCGAAACCACCATGGTTTGCAGCTTGTTTTTGTCAAAATGCCTGCCCCATTAAAACAACCAGCTCACATGGACCTCACTTGTTTGCAGTGTCCAGGATCACCACCAGATGGCACATGTGATCCAGGTAGCCTACACTGCAAGATTGTGTGTGCCTTGTGAGGGATATTTGACAGGCAGATTAAGGGGAAGCGGATTTTGGTGTGTATGCCAGCTCCAGAAAAGATTAATTAGAATTGAATTGAAGGTGACAAGCCATATTCAAAGCGCTCGCGACATGACAGTGGGGTTCAACGACACCTACAAAGGAAGATGTGGTGGGACAATTATCTGCAGCACAATGGCGATTAATCACAGCGCGATGTGTCAATGTCAAAGCCCAGCTGACAACAAGAGTCAAGTGCTATTGATCACGGCCGCCTTGAGTTTCACTTGCACTTTATCAAACGGGGCTAATTGGGAACACATTCAGCTTGTGGTCCTGAGAGATGTGCTTGTCAGGAGTCACATTCCTGCTTCGATTCCCCGATAGCCCGTAGCGCCTGCAGTCTGGGTGCAGGACGGCTGTGGGAGTGCACTTTTTGTGGGCAGGGGAGAGGGTGTGTGACAGCACATGCATAGGTGGAGAGTTGAGTAATAAGCGTGCATCCTTTAACTCTCCGCAGCCATGTCCTCTGCCTGGATTAAATATGTGCCGAGGATTTATACAGGACTTCTGAGGCCCCCAAAAAGTGAGCTGCCTCTTCAGCTTCTCTCCCACCTTATATTTTCTCTCTGCCTTACCTCACACTGTCACACTCATCTATTTTTATCTCACCTTTATATATATATTTGCCTTTTAAGCGCCCCTTCTCATTGTCCTCTCTGTTGGCCAGGTGTAGGCATGTGTGATGTGATTGATTCTGGCCTTTCTATAATTTTTACTGCTGCAGCTTGCAGGCCTCTGACAGACAGGTTGAGTGGTGAAGCACAATAAAGAACTCAGAGGTTTGATTTGTTACTAAATCAGCATTACTGTTACAATCCAAAACCTAAGGGTTCAACAACATTTGTGATATAGGATGACACTTTTACTCTGGTAGTTGCTCTCTTTATTCACAAAAATGAACGGCAAAGCAAAAGATGTACTGGTACAGTGAGGTTTGTGTTTATAAATCAGAAATATAATATTACAAGTGCGTAAATATGACTATGGACAGTTTTTTTTGTTATCTTTGTAAAGTGTAATGAAATTTCATTCATTCAAAAAATTTGATACTGTTTAATTAATTAATTTTTTAATTAATTAATTTTAATTTTTTTTAGCACTTTGGCTCTTCCAATAAAATTCACAAGAGACATGTCTAATATATTTCAGTTTTGTCTTACGTTTTTAGATAAGGTTCTTTATCTATATATTCCACACACTTATGTGATATAAGAGGACATTCATTCATTTTAGTTTGACTTATGTAGAGCGTTCCCGGCCTGTGATGAGCCAGCTTCTCTTGTGACTCAAGGCTCTGTCCGGGCCTCAGACACACTGCAGTGTAAGTCTCTCTGTTATATCCCCTTAAACTCTCTGTAAGATCCTGTTTGAACCGACACGGCCAAGCAGTAATATTGTACTTCCAGAAATATTTTTGTGATGGATAATAAATAAAGCTGAATTTCAAGACCGCATACATCGCTTTATAAAGTATGAACTTGGGAAATGTGGTCACAGTTGAATAGTTAGAAATGAACCGACACAACACATGAAACAGTCTTGAGGCTTGGCCATGAGTGAGTGGTTTTGGTGTTGCAGGTCAAAGGTGATCTTGTGTCTGGATTACAAACTTGGAGAGGTGCACATTACCATTTCCAGTAACAAAAATGTTTTTTATAACACCATCTTAAATTACAGAGCATTTTCTTTTAAGCTGTTAATAAACTCATTGGTGGCATGGCAACCTATTATTTTACTTACAATGTGAGATGTGCCTCATATCTTTTTTTAGATGAGTAGAGTAATGACCTCCTGGCATAAATCTAAACCTGCTTCTTGCCTCTTTTTCATCAGACATCAGTGAAAAGTCGGACCGTTACTCGGAAGCAGACCGTGGCACTTTGTTATACTTTCAAGCAATCATTGATGGGAACTCCAATTAAGGTGGTGGAAAAAGGTGGCTGCGTCTTTGAAAAAAAAAAATCCAGGCACATGTGCAGGTATGTGACCATGCGGCAAATGTTGGCTACACAGTGCTGAGCTCAGTGCAATTTCCGTTTCTAATTGGACTTCCCACGCGATGCCTGCTTCCAATCATTTTTGGAGAATAGTGGCATGGGGAGCTGGGCGGCATCATGGGACCACAGTTATAGGAACAACTTCTGGATGGTGAAGTGTTGGGCAAATTGACTTCTATTATTAAATGAAAGTTATATCCCATAGTTACCACACGCACCCAGCTATAGATAATATTTGAGCCCGATAGATAAACCCGCCATCTCAATACCCATAATGCTTCATTCCTGCCAGTGCCATCCTTATTTAAGAACTTCTCTCCTCCAGTGGATTTCCTTTCCTCCCGAGTTGGCTCACCTGGAACCAATCTGTAACACAATCAAAGTGTCCTAACATGAAAGCTAAGTCCTTCCTTTGATAGTTCATTTCTCTCCACACTTGTTTTTTCCTCTCTTCTTTAGTGGCTCAAACAGCAATGTCTGGAAAAGATTCTGCCTTAAAATAGAGGCTCAGTCACTAAGCATTATGCAAATTCCTCTTGAAACAATTCACTTGTGCTCTGCCTTTTGCTTTGGAGACAACAGAATGGGCCCTTTGTGTAAGAATATACAGTGCGTAATGAAAACGAAGAGGCATGGTTGTTGTAAAAATGGGAACAGTGCTGCAAAGTCCTTGAGAAATTTAAGATAATGAAACATAACGAGTAAGCTATACAGCCTCTTCAAGTTTAATCTTCACTGAGCAACTGTTTAAAAGCAGGTGGGAATCCATTTTTGGATAAAATATCAAGCATGAAAAGTGAATAAAGTGTGTAATATCTTACGATCAAAGCTTATGAAGTTCCCCTATTATTGCATTGCACTCATCCATTCAAAGCGTTGATTGCGGCTTCTGGATGCACCACTTCATGCTCATCAGGCCGTCCCTCTCAGCTTTTCGAGTGTACTCAGGATAGAAGTGGTGATTAAACTCTAATAGCAGCGTTTTTGAGAAGTCCGAGGGGATTTACTCCTGAGTCAACATGCCAGAGCCTATTTCCTCCTCAGTCACTGCTGCTTCTCAACACCAACAGGCTGCGGCCATGGTGCAGCTCCACATGGAGCTTGTGTAGATTGAAGAAACCTCGGAAGTGACCTGCACAAGACCTTAGACATACAAAAGGTACAATGTCGATAAAGGCCTCTTTTACCTCAAAATGGAAGTGGGCTATATCAAAACAGAATATAGTTAGTAACAGTGTATGTGTTTCAAATAGAAGCAAAACTATTATTTTAAAAGACTGTTCAAGTTAACTTTCAAGTTTTAACATTTATTTTATTGTGCAAAGTGGCAGGCTAACTATATCAAAATGTCCCATATAAATACACCAACAAAAACAAAGGAAAAGGAAATAGAAATATTGTTGTAAAATGGGACTTCATATCAACTCCAATGGACTTCTGCAGGCACAAGGTGTTTTGACCAAAATATGTTCAGAAATACAAATAATAGTATAACTTAAATAAGTGATGAGCAGGTTATTCCTTTTTTTTGTTCTTCCATAACATGTTAGCAAGCGCAACGGTGGCTTATTGCTTCCCTTTATCTGTTCAGCCTCATAGCTTGTTTCAGTGTGGGCTCACTAGTTTATTATAATTATATCAAACTTGTACTAACGTCAGCCAAATTAATAACTAGTTAAAAGAAACAATCCCATGGAACTAAGAGAAAAGAGAAAATGTAACTGAAACATAAAGTATTTTTCAGAAAATTACTTACTAAATAATAATAATAATTTATAATATTAAATGTTGACACCATGTTCAGATATTGACAGTAAACCCAAGTATTAATATATTGCCTGTTCTTGCTGTAGTATTATATGTATATGTAGTCTTATATGTATGTTAACTCATACTCATACTCGTCATATTAGTATTATTGTAACTTGATGCTAGTAGAGGTTTTCTGGATCTGTTCCACATTGGTGGAATGATCTACCTGCTGCTACAAGATCAGCAGATTCTGTAGCCATCTTTAAAAAAACGCTTGAAAACACATCTTTTCCGTCAACACCTGACTGACAAACACTGAATTCTACTTCCTTTCTATCGATTCCTTTTTTCTTAAAAAAAAAAATCCTTATCCTTGACTTTGATTACTGTGCTAGGTTTTAACTGACTAGTTTTTTGTGCACTTATGCTTTTTGTTACCTTGTGTTGTTGAAATTGCTTCCATTGTTTTCCTCACTTGTAAGTCACTTTGGATAAAAGCGTCTGCTAAATGACTAAATGTAAATGTAAATGTTCTGGAACTGATTCATGATCAAAACAAATTTTCACTGAAATATTAGGGCTTTAATTTGAATGTAATTCTCTTTTTTGTGGAGATCACTGTTTCTCTAAGTACATTTTTCTTCTGATATTCACCAAATAATATTAAATGATGCATTTATTAAAGGGTCTTTTTAATTTAAATTTATGATTTCTCAAACTGTTTTAGACGCCTGTCACAGTGTTAACATTTCAGACATCTTGTTTTCAAACTTCCCACGAACAACAACACAGTGGCCGTTATGCAGCCTCCAGTGGCTCGGTTGAGACAACTTATGCTGCTCCTCCATGTGACTTTAATTGAATGATTAGATGTAATTTAATAAGCAAGCGGAGGGTTGTGCGCGTGAGTTTGAGGCGTAAAGCAAAAGAGTACTGGTGAGTGGCCCCATTGTCCCAGAGGCTTCTGCGTCGCTGCTACCTTTCAGTAAGAATCACGCGGCCAGATCGGCTCTTGGCCAGCACCCCTGTGTGGACCCCTCCGCTCTAATTGTCTAGGCCACCAATTTAAGGAAACACGCATTTTGTAGGTTTAGAGCACAGTCTGGCCGTGTCTTGTGTTTACCATGTGAGTCACTATCTTTAGGTTGGGATCAAGCACTCAAAAACATTTCAATTATTATTGTCTCAGAGCAAAACATCCACAAATCCCTTGGCTGCAATTGATCTAGTTTTGGGAATGGTTGCCATCAGTTAAATGGGATAGGTCAACATTAAGTCTAAAGTCATCAGAAGAAAGACGACTTGACTGCTTTCAACAAGAGAAAAAAAGAAAAGCTCAAACTCAAAAGCTTTAGCAACACAGAGTTGTGAAATTGCTCTAAATTATGACAGAACCTATCCCAGCTTGAAATATTACCCCAGCTTTTGGACCCATTAGGCCTACATTCACACACAGCTGTTTACTGTCAATCTGATGCGGCTCATGCAAATTTGGCAGGAAATGGTTGGCATTGTAATAAAGAAAATGAAAACGGCTGCTCCATAGCTTTAGTGTGATGCAGTAAAATAGTTCCATAAATTACTTCAAGTCTGTTAATTCTCAGACTAAATCAAAGTCCACAGACGAGTTGAAGTCTGTAAAATATTGTTCATTACTAACCAAAAGGGACACAAGACTTCGGTGGGATTACAAAGTCATGGCTAGTTATAAAGAATAAAAGAAAATGATGATTTTAATGCAGGATTGTCAGATGATTCCTGCCACCATTTGCGTAGCGTTCCCTGTGGAAGCAATCTCGGCAATTTTGTGTGTAGACAAGTGTATTATCCAACATGTGTCTTTAATGCTTGGCCAGCCCACTTGCCAACTGTCATATTGTTAAAGATAGACTACACCCTGTTGACTACTGCCAAGAAGGCACATAGATTTACAGCAGTACCCTGCTACAAAACAGTAAGAGCACAAACCTGTGTAGCAGCCAATGTTTTATTTCAATAACTGTTAGACTCCTAGATGCAGTGAAGACTACTGCCTCTGACTCACACCACTGATCCCATGAATCACAGTGAAGACTCCAAGATTGGGTCAATACTGGCAATCATGTTAAGTAAGTGAGTTATAGGTTGGTGACACTCTTATCAAATTTATTACAATTAATTACAAACACTTTACTTTATTGGCAAATGTATGTGATATATAAATACTTTTAAGCTAGCAATTAGTGTGTCTTAGATGGTAACTATTTACACGCTCCTCACTAATGCTGGGAAGGAGAGTATGAGAAGCCTATACTACCAGTCATCTATCCTTCATATTTTCATTATTCAGTCACGAAACTAACTTTGAAAGCCTGAGAACTATGGAACACTGTTACAATATGCCTCAGCCTGAATAATGAGAGCAGTGACTCTAGTGTTGATCTTTACCTTAACCATGACATTGTCAAACCTACTTAAATGCAATTTAAGGTTTAGATTAGATCAGTGTAAATCTCATCTAATTTGTTGGGGTGTCTTTGGCAGGATATGGTTGGTATTGTTTGGTTGTGTTGTGTAGTTAACTGAGCTCATTTACAAATTTGTTGTAAAACTTTCATTATAGTTGCCACTGAAACTCAACTCAAAATGCTAACGTGACGATTGACTGAGGACAATCCAAAGGGCACCATGCCTCGCGTTTCAACTCTGTCTAGTTTACTCTGAGAAAAACACTCTTTCATTTGTTTCCAAATCTTCAATCTAGTGACAAATTGAATAATTGAACAACATAAGGCAGGAGTAAAAGGTGATGCATGTTTGAAGTGGCAGTCTGCGGATAAGGCATGGAGACAGTGGCAGGGCTGTAAACTAACAGAAGGCTATGACGGAGTGAGTAGGACACTGAGTTTCAGCAGCCGTTTGAAAGAGGACAAGGCAGTTGTTCAACAAGTGTTCTCCGAAATTAAGTGCAGAGAGCATGACTCTGATTATGTAGCATGTGAAAGGCCTTCTTTCTTGTCTCACTGAGGACATTCTTGATAATTAGAAGGAAGAGTACATCTTTGTTTGTCTCTCTGGACGACCTTCTCTCCTGGGTCAGTGGCTACCTGGGAGATATAGACGCAGAGAAACCATGTGACCATTCAAGAGACTGTGGCATTGACAAATGACAGATGAGGGAGTGACATAAGCAAAATAAAAGCAATTACAGCATTTTTCTTTCAAACAAAAAGTTCTTGGGCCATGGGTGTAATATTATTGGAGACATAATTCTCAAATGTGACTCAGAGTTTCATTCGGTCAAGAAATTTAATGGTGTAACCACAAACCCTTGTCCGGATATTGCTTCATAGGAAACTTCACATTCAAAAATGACAAACCAAGGCACTGCAAGTGAGAGAGAAATGTTAGTGATGGAGTGAAGGAGGAAAAATGACCAGCGCAATTAAAGTGGTATTATTGGTATAGCTTTGTATGGGCCGGTGCTTCTGGGAGAAAAAAAAAAGATTTATGGAGTTAAAAAGCAATTGAATAAAATAAAAAGATTGGGACTATGTGAAGGCGGGCCGTTAAAGAGTAATATTGTAAGTTCCTGTGCACTTCACGTTAAATGTTTGTGAAAAGCAGAGCTCTATTGTCCCACCAGAAGTATGATGTAGCACCAGTGATAACACTAAAAACATTCAATCGTAAAAAAAAGTGATCAGTTTATTAGGACATGCAACATGCGGTCGGCAGCGGCCTCAAAGTGTTCAATCACATTTTAATTAGGCCCTCTGTGGGATTTACATTGGCCCGAGGAAAGGACTGAGTAGAGGTAACCTGAAGAGAGGGGAAAAGAGGGTCAGCCAACTGTTTCAAGTGAAAGTGGAATCAGGGGCATCTGTGTTTGTTTGTAATTGGCTATGTTTGGGGTTGACTCTGACATCCTGCAAAGCCTAAGGGGTAGGGCAGAGGTTACCCATTGTAGCCCCAGTGTGCACCTAAAACGGACTCTCTTTAAATGTAGAACAGGGTCACCATTGTACATTGTACTTGACCACTTGAACATTTTGGGTTTAGCCAAAAATATAGTAGTAGCTTTGGATGAGGCCAGAAAAGGATCAGGTATTTTATCACATTTAAGTGCTTCGCCTTGCCAAGCTGTAGCTTTGGATTTCTTTGACACAAGTCCAACAGAATAATACATTAAATTATTGAGTGCACAAAACTTCAAATAATTTTATTTTATTTATTTTGTGTAATAACAGCACAATATAAAAAAGACAAGACAAGACATTTATTTTTGTATAGCCCAATATCACAACAACAGCCACCTCAAAGGGCTTAACAGACTGCAGACAACATCCCCTTTCCTTAGACCCTCCATCAGGGAGAGGAAAAACTCCAAAAAAAACAGCCGGAAAAAAGAGAAATCTCAGGGAGAACCACAGAAGGAGGGATCCACTCCCAGGACGAACAGGCCGTGCAGGAATGTGTCCAGGACAGTTGAAAAAATACATATAAATACACAAACATATTCACAAAAAATACATTTATATTGGCAGTGTCCAGTGTCCACTCTGTGTGTGTGTAAGGTGGATGGGACCTCAGCCAACAACAAGGTAGATTACAGATAGGCTGGGGGTCCTTAAACTGGAGCACAGTCCGGCTGTGGAGGGGTACACATCACCCAGCAGGTCAGAGGTGTGTGTCCGCACTTCCACCGGGAGCCCATTCCATAAAAATGGGACTCTATAAGAAAAGGCTCTGTAGTAGCAGACTTCTTCTTTATTCGAGGAAGTTGAAGGAGGCCAGCGTCCTGAGAGCGAAGGGTACGAGCTGGAGTATACCAGGTGATAAGGTCAGATAGGTAGATTTTATAGGTTAACAAGAGAACTTTGAAATCAGCTCTAACATGAATAGGAAGCCAGTGTAATGAAGCCAGGACCGGAGTAATGTGATCAAACTTCCTGGTCTTTGTTAAAAGTCTGGCGGCTGTATTTTGGACCATTTGTAGACTGTGAGTACTTTTCTTCGGCAGTCCAGAGAATAACGCATTGCAGTAGTCCAGCCTGGATGTGACAAATGCATAAATGAGAATTTCAGCATCAGCTAAAGAGAGGCAGGAGCGAATTTTTTAGCTATTTCTCAAGTAAAAAAGCCCAGTTTAGTGACCTCACTAATGGGCTGCTGCAGAGATAGTGTGGAGTCAAAAATGACACGAGGTTCCTCGCAGTGTTGCCGAGCTCCAACACACAGTTGTTGATCGAGACATTAAGATTGTTGAACTTGTGCCGATGACTGGCAGGACCAATCAACAAGAGCTCTGTTTTATCCGAATTCAGATGGAGGAAGTTTTGTGACATCCATGTTTTTATTAAAAGATACAGCTTTGTATCATCGGCATAACAGTGGTAGCTTACGCCATAACTTCTGATGATTTGTCCCAATGGTGTAACATATAGTGAAAAAAGTATGGGACCAAGCACAGACCCTTGTGGCACACTGAATTTCACTGGTGCCGTGGAGGAGAAGGATTTATTAAAGGGGACCAAATTAGACCTATCACACAGATAGGATTCTAACCAAGCAAGAGCAGAGGCAAAGATGCCAAAAACATATTTAAGTCTGTTATGATCAATCGTATCAAATGCAGCACTGAGATCCAGCAATAACAGTAGAGCCGATGAGTCCTCGTCCATCTGAAGGAGGAGATCATTAGTCACTTTAACTAAAGCTGTTTCAGTGGAATAAGAAGCCCTAAATGCAGACTGAAACGGCTCGAGGAGGTCATTTTCTGATAGATATAGAGTAAGTTGTTTTAACACAACTTTCTTGAGGACTTTAGATAGAAAAGGTAAATATACAGGGACAAGTTTATAATGTTTAATATAATTTGCCCCACATAGGACCACAGTTCTTTAAGCTGTTTTGCTGGAAGGATATCCAGGAGACACGTAGTTGCTTTACATGAAGAAACCACCTTTGTCAGCTCATCGAGGGATACAGAATCTCTGAGAGACTGAGAGACGAGAGGTCAGTGGATCCAAGTGAATGGGACACGGAGCTGAGGAAGAAAAAAAACAATATATTATCCCTGATATCTTCAATTTTATGATTTAAGAAAATGGGAGAGGAGACTTCAGTTGTTTTTGGTTGGATTAATTTACATTTACATTTAGCTGACGCTTTTATCCACTGCGACTTACATTGATCTACAGTAATGACTGGTGTTACAGCCACTGGAGGCAAGGTGGGTTAAGTGTCTTGCCCAAGGACACAACGACAGTATGAACTGTGGGGAGAATGAGAATCGAACCACCTACCTTCCGGTTGAAGGACAACCGCTCTACCACTGAGCTACTGCCGCAGTTTAGCAACTGTCCCAAAGAGAAACCTGGGGTTATGCCGTCTTTTTTTTTTTTTTTATTAGAAATGAGAAAAAGGCTGTCTTTGCAGTGCTGAGGGCGTGCTTATAGGTGTTTACACACAAACACCACTTTGTATAGTTTAAATTAGTTTTTGACTTGCGCCATTTGTGTTCAAAACTCCTGCAGACCTGTTTCAAAGCCCGGGTTTCCTCGTTATACCATGGCGTAGGTATCACATCATTCCATTTTCACAATACATGATTTTAGGTTTAATAGGTAGCCTTAGCTTACAGAAACGTGCAATGATAATATTTGGGCTTTAAAAGTCCTGCATGCTGACCTGTGAACCGGCACCTTCTCTTCTTTGAACAAACCACAAGAGCCTTTGGGTGCCATGATGTCAGCGCACTGTCGCTGGCTGAGATAAAAGCAATGGACAGGTTTGTGCTGACAGCTCCTCTCCTCACCTCCTCACACAGATTTGATTTTCTTGAGAGATGCCAGGCGCTACTGGCAAGACTAAATGAAAATCATGCTGTCTGTCATATATGCCAGAGCCACATGACTGGGATATGAATTATGGTCTTTTAAGCCAATATTAAACCCCAAAAAGTTTGAAGCTAAACACTGTAAAAAGATTTAAAGATGTTAAAATAAAGAGTTACAAACTCTTATGTGGGATAGCCCAGGCATAGCTCCCGTGGAGCACCTCAGAAACTCCTGGGGTGAAAGGTTAGGGCTGTGACAGTGCCGGCTCATCTAAGGGTCTCTCTTTATCCAGAAACCAAAACACCCGAGGGCAGAATGGTGGGCTTGTCTGGCCACCCCAGCCTGACTCCCCAGGAGGATGTCAGGGAGGCACAGAGCCCAGGATCAGGACTCCCCCTGCACAAATACAGACAAGGTCGTGGGTCATGCGGGGAGCTCACACAAGACTTTCATCCTAGAGAAGCTCATTTCAAGGGAATGTGACTCTTTCTCCATCGAGATAGGAGTCCTTCTGGATCTGTGTGCGGCTGCAGTGAACTCTGGATACACAGACATGCTCCCTCAGTCACAGTTTGTTTTGTTTTGGGCCTGCATCTCCGTGCTCATCGGCTGGCCCGCTCCAGACACTGCTGTGGGAAGATCAGGCAGGGTCAGCACTCACAAGAGCTAGTGTTACAATCCAAACACAAAATAAAAATGTTTTAAACAGACGCTCAGAACTGATCTTTAGCTGAAGAAATAGATTCAGTATCTTGACATGTCCTATTAAAGCTACCACTGTGGGCTTCAGGTTGCATTTCCTGTTAATTAGTAGCAACTACATCTTGGAGTGCAATATAAATGTTTGTATATTTATTTGGTTGTGCGCTTTAAAAGTGAGACGTAATTAGGCAATTACACTGCTTAGACTAAATAGAAGCCCTGTTACTGTTAGTCTGATTTAATGACCTGCAGAAATACTGTACAAACAAGCATTTTGTCAAAATAAATTGCAATCATTTGGACTTGTTTACAAATGCGTATGATCATAAGTATCAAAATATTTGTGTTATTCTGACACTGGAAGTATTTTTTTCATAAATATCAGCACTGTTTTTACAACAAGCAGCTCATTCATCCGTTCACTCTCATCCCTGGACACTTCATTGTCAATGAGGTGAGCAGGAATTGAACGGCTAATTTTCAAGTGAAAGGGTGATCTAGTTTGCTCCTGGAGCCACTGCTGCTCTTGAATGTGTCTTTATTTAGCTTGTATAGAAAGATATGAAGTAGTAAAGTTATAAAGCCGTGTCCCATGGTGTCTTCATGCTTCTCCTGACAATTTGGATCAAAGAACATCTGGCTTTCATGGGCAATATTAAAGCTAACATCAAAATTACAGGATATTAGTGTAATCTGTTTAGAATGTTTGGCACATGGCACTTTTTCTGTCTGCGATCAATTTAACAGAGTCATTATCTTCATTATCTACAAACTCATGCTGAAGATGCATCAAGCTGCCATCAACAAGTGCTCAAGACAAGAGTGTTTAACACCAGCAGAAAGCTTTTCCTCCCATTGTGTGTGTGTGTATGTGTGTGAGATCCTTGTGATATGTGCAGCATGTGTCCACAATCGATCACCCTCTGAAGTTTCCCACATGTCGTGTGTTTCAACAATCCTGAGTGCTGCTTCAGTTTTGACATTATTAAAGCGAGGCACCTCCATGAATACATTAACACCACACACTGATAAATATATTCCAAGTGCTTCCACGGCCAACATTTGATCTTGTGTTAGCCCAATCCCTTTGTAATAGAAGCTTTGCTGTTGAATTTTCCAGTGGACATACTGACTTTAAAAATAACAATTTTCATTATTTGTAAACATCTAGTCAAATCAATTGGGCTGCTGCTACAATTAGTGGTATTATTGCTTGATTTATTATCAGGACTGTTCTGCATTCAATGTAAATTTGAGAGTCCATTTATTTTGAGACTAGCTGTAAATATTGAATGAATAATCCCTATAATAATGTCTCTTGTGTTTTCTAAGAAGAAACAAGTACAATCTTATTATGCATTTTGATAAGAATCAACGCAATAAACAATTGTGCTTAGAATTCACTGAATAACCAGCTCATCAGACACTAACAGGCCTAGTCAGATACTGTCACATGGCACTTTTAACGTATTAGTACTATTTTTGACATTCCTCCAAGTACACTGTACTGACTGTAACTGCTGAAGCAGAACAATTTCCTGTGAAGAATCAATAAAGTATCTATCTGCTATTAATAACATGTGTGTACTGAATGTGCGTAATGACAGAGGCCATGTGTCATTACTGCTGCAGTACTGATGGATGGAGGTCCACTCATTCATGGGTTAACTGTGAATGGCTGAAGCAGATATAGAGCTGTGAGATGAAGGCAGTGCAGCATCCCCTCTGTTGGCCCTCCTTGGTCCTGTTTATTGAATTACACATCAGTACAACCACTGCCTCTTTTTTCTTTCCCTTCATCTCAACTTAATTTGATCAGAGAATCTGCTGATGCAGTGTGTGCCCTGCTCATGTGAAACTAATTTGAAGCTACACATAGAAAAAAAAAATCTGGTGTCTCTGTTGAACCCCTGCGCACACACATTACACACAGTTAAGTGGTGTGGGGCCATGACAGAGATGGTGAAAACGTCTTTAGGCAGTAGCTTGACAAAGCTCAGCAGGGTACATCATCTCATATTGGGTGTTTAATGTTTCACGTCCACCTAAGTACTAACCTCACACTAGAAGCATGTGGCTAAAATATTTGTATTTACACCACCTGCAGATAAAAACGGTGTCTCACTGGGTTGTTTCGACAGTTAAGTGTTAACAAAATTGTAGGCGGAAAAGTGTTCAGAGATTTGTGAGTTTACAAACTAGTCAATATCAATCTTGACCTGCTCCAAGCAAAGTATCAACGGTCCAAACTCTGGCTTTACCGGCTCGTTGTGTCCAATGATGTGGCAGTATACTGACAGGTCTGGGCATGTTTTAGGTTTAGAGATGTTGTGGCTGTTTTACCGTTACAAACGTAAACAAAATGGAGCTGCTCTGATTGGATAAAACGGCGGCTGCTAAATCCCATCACCTCCAGGTATTCATTTAAAGTACCTGCCCTTTTACAAACACTTTCAACGGGAGCCCTCCAGATGATTCTGTGGAGCAGTTCAATCAAGTTAGAAAAAGCTAGTGGTGCAGGTCACTTTTAGTTCACAGAGGCATAAGAATGGTGCTTAGTGGCCCATGAAGAAGGTGGGCCTATAAAGAGAACTTCTACATTATATTTAAATGTTAAATATAGGATAAAATCCAAAATTTCAACAATTATTATTATTTTATTTTTGATTATTATCAACAATGAATACATCAATGTAAATTAATATTCACAGTGGCTTATTAATGGTGTGCTTGTGTTTCTCTGTTGTGACAACACACCATACAATACAAATGTAAAACAGAGCTGTCTTAGGTGCAACATTATGGATAGTTATAAAAAACTGAATTAAGTTTCTTTGAGAAAACTACATTTTACAAACTGTACATTTCTTAACAAGCTCAAAGAAAAAACATATAAGAATTGTCTATTGTCAGTTGTTTAATGAAATCAAGAAAATTAAATACCTTTATGTAACTTCTGTACAGATTATCTTACTACAGAGAAGACAATGAACACCGCACCTATGGCTTTGAGATAAATGGCAGAGAGGTGCTCTAGCTGGGATAGGACAAGCACTACTCAGGAGGCTCGGTTGGTTTCTAAATTCCCAGCATTCCTCTAATTATATGTTAATCACCAACAAGACATTGTCACTTGTCACACTGACAGAATATTGCATAAAAAACAGACAAACTGTATGTCCACAGAGGTTTGTATAAAGGCCTTTGGTTTTGCAGAAATACCATTTAGCTGTGTGTAAAAAATCTTTTCACATAGCATAACAACAGGGAATATCTTTCCATCTCCTATCATGCCTGACCTTTCCCAGAGCCTAAATCAATATGGCCGTGCAAGGACCTAAAGTTGAACCTAAAGCATTTCTCCAGTGCATTAGCTTCACGTCTCTCATAGGAGTCACTGATGGACCAAGGAGCAGATCGACAGGAGCACTGTGCCAACACAAACTCAGCTCCAACCCGGCAGCAGCCCTTCGCCACTGGATATCTGCTGGAAGTCAACCAGACAACCGGCCTTTTAGTGAAAAGCTTTTAGGGCACCCTGCACGCCATGCATGAGTGATGTGTATCTGTGACAGCTGAGCCTGCGCCCTGCAGCACTCGCTGGTTTATATTAAACATAAAGGAGGCTGTGCTCAGAGCAGGGGCCTGTCAGTCTGCTGAGTTTAGTCTGACTAAAACACTATCTAACTTCACTCTATTATTATCACTGTTAAAAAATCATCTTCATTTTTTCACCTTGTAGGATGTTAAAAGTAGGGACAACACAAAGTTAAAATACAATACATAACCTGTATGTCATGGAATATGGAGTATTATTGTTTTGCACTATTGTATATATTATTTAATATTAATTGGGAAACAAATTGGGGAACAGACTATCGAAAAAAAAAGTTGTTTGTTTTTTAAACATGATTTTCATGCAACTACAGGCTTCATGTAACCATTTAATAAAGTGGAAAACTGTATTACTTGTAGGCCTACATTAAATAACATAGTGTCGTGTTATAACAAAGTAGAAGTTAATATTTTATTGAAGCAGCATTTAGCCTGCCTGTAGGCTATATTATAAACTATATGTGTCATATTCAAAGGCAGAGCCTCACAGGATTCGAGTAGGCTACAGTCGCGTGGTGAAGCAGCAGTAGCTCGTTACGTCCTGGGCCTGGCATTTCCTTAATGCAACTCTGCATAAAACACTACTGTCGTTACCAGCGCACACAAACACCAATTTGTTTTTAGTTTTTTTTTAACAAGGAGGCCAATTGATTTTCAATGAAAACACGTGACGTGCCTTTATTAGTCTTAAAAGAGGTAAAATATGATGGTTTATGAGAGGCGTTTACAGCAGAGAATTAAAGACAGCATGGGATTAACATGAGTTAAGTGTTTTTTAATGATTATTCGGTTTGGACCACATTGGAAAAAGACGGGGAAGCTATTAAGGAGTTGAAAATAAACTCAAATAAACCCATTATCTTAAACTCATTGTAAAATAAAAACGATAATTATCTGCAGATAGGGAATATAGGTTTGCAGCTCAATTAGCATCGCTGGACTTACATAACACCAGCATAGACTTGTTTCTTTTTCCACAGACATTTTTAATTATTGCATTAATTAAACAGCAATGCTACAGAAAACAGTTCAAGTGAGTATTATTAATTAATTTAAACTGGGTACATTTATTTTCTTTAAATAAAATTATAATAATAATTTTATACAGTGTAAGATGTTAACTTTAGACGGAGGCTGAAGGGGTCAGTCCGCATTGTATTGATATTGTTTGTTGATAATATTGGGCCATTAATTCCAAATGTCAAACTTAATTAAGGACATGATTTAACACAAGCCATTCAATTTAAATTGTCGGTCTAATTTGTGTTCTTGTGGAGATGGTTGTTTTTCCAACATACACCAAGCCAAGCAACTGGTTAAAGTAATGGCGTGGGCTTAATTGTGTAAGATATAAATTAATTTAATATCAAGAAAGGACCACGTCTCAGCTTTAACACCATAAAGTTGCTTGCAGCTCCAAGTGTCATTTAGACCTGATGCGTAATGACACGTTGTCACATAAACTGCAGCTTTAATAGAGCTGTAAAACAAAGGCTGTGACTAAACTTAGTCTGTTTATATTTAGCTACACATCTGAAGTTTTATCTTGGCCGTTGTGCTAAGACTATTCTAAGAAAATCCAACCAAAATGTTTCCTTTGTGGACGCAGACGTTTCCTTAAGAAAGGCCAAAGCAGTGTGGGTCACTTTTTGGAAAGCGCTCGAATCAAAGTCGCTGTATTCATATCTAATTACATTAATGTCATGTGTTGGGTCTTTCCTTGTGAGCTCGACCTCCCATTCCTACTGGCTGCATTATAATGCGAGCGGAGCTCTGTGTGGGCCTACATCAGATTGCGCGTGGAGCCTGAAGGTCGCAGTGAGCCCTTGTCACATCCACAGTGTGTCTTGAGCTAAGAGCAGTATTGAGCAGGGTACAGCGCAGAGACTATCTTTACCCCAACAAACCTTCAGGGGGCTTTTAGCATTTGTTCAGACTCTGGAAAACATCTGATTCATTCCTAACCAGTCCCAGATGCTGAGCCGTGAGAGCGTGCGTGCGTAAGGAGTGCGTCAGTGAGCGCCTGTCAAAGCGGCAGGGTTTGGGGATCTGAAGCCTGCTTTCTAGAGAAGGGGAGGGAAACAAGCCCAGTGGATTTTTTGCAATATCACTGTTTAGGTATGAACGCAGATACGTGCGTCTCATACTGCGATATGACATCGATGGATTCATATTATAGCCCGTCTGCGCAAGCGAGGGACCACCAGACCAACCCGTTCAGGACTTTCTCAGGCACCGATAACAAATACAGCCCAACGTTCCTCTCTGGCGCCAAGGGCCCGGCGTACGGAGAGAAGTCCCGCAGCCCTTTCCAGCCTGAGTGCGCGGCGCTGGATGGCGCTGAGGACGGCACCTTCAACAAGTACCAGCTCTTCATGCAAAGACCGGGCTGCAAGACTCCCCCTGAAGAAGGCAAGCTGCACGCAGACAGTGCGCACAACGGCACACTCATGCCCTGCTACGGTGAGTGCGCGCCAGGGAACTATAGAGAAGGTTAAGGCTTCCTTCAGTGATAGAATATATCTGCTGTGACAAGTTTATGAAGAGTTGTGGAGTCACGCTTAAGTTATTTTGAGGAAGAGCAGAGACAAACAGACAACTCCTGTTGAACAGGTTACATTTCTTACACTGCCAGTGAATCACAAATAATCATATAATAGCTTACTACGACAGTGATTGCTTTATTTTTATTTTTTATCAAAATTAGCGTTTTTTTTCATCATCATAAATTTAATTAATGTGCACAGTGGTTAAGCTTAAATATACGTGTTGCACGCAAAGGTAAGAGAATAATCATAAATAAAGCTAACATATTTTATCTGTCCATTTTGTTACCAAAGCCCATCGTTTTTTAAAAAAACTACTCGGTGATTAAAAGCTGTAAAATATTAGTCTTGTTTTTGCTCCCAACTGTCTGTTTACAATGCAGGTTATGATTTTGAAAATATTGAATAGAAAACTAACAAAAGTAGCACGGGCTAGTATTTCACACGCCCTCAAATAAATAAATCTAAATAAAATGTTTTACATGTCACAGTGTGCGTAGCAAATACATCTGACCATGTACGAATTTATACTGCTTTTTATTATTAATAATAACATTTTTTTTCTTTAAATGAAAGCCTTATCCATTCAGTGGACTGAACAGGACAGAAGGCCCAGAGCTGCAAGAGTTACACATAAAACACTGGGCAATCATTAGAAATATGCAAAAATATAGTGGGTTGTAACAGCATCTATATTTTAATTAAATGTGCTTATTTTATCGTGATGTATATGTTACAGGACATTATCATTTAGAACTGGATGAATGCAGGTTTTTAAATTAATTTATTTAAATTTGAATTTATGTGCTATTCATTTTAACACTTGTTTCATAGAGTGCCTTTAGCTCTCCCATGGGTAGAACAGAACTACCATAACTCTCCGAAGTGGGGCCAAGATACGGGCCTGGTGTATTTTTGCGCGTCACCACAGTTCACATCCATTAAAGTATTTTTCAGTAAGAAAAAAATGGAGTCACCACGTATCTTGCTCTGTCACATATTTAATGTCTGGGTTTTGAAAGCCTCAAACCGAACAGATCGATTTGGAAATAAACAGATTTGGCAAGTGAATTGACAGCAGCGTTTTAAACGCAATGTTCCCAGAGGAGCGCCGTGCAATGTTTTCTAATCGACAATGTTGCAGCCAGATGAAGGCATCGTGGCTCCAGGGTGGATACTATGGGCTGGTGCCAAAGCCTCAGGCGTCAACAGGCTTGTGTTGTCATGTGTGGTCCCCTATGGCAGATATATAGCTCACAAATGATGACAAAAGTCAACGGGAGTGTGCGATGTGGCAACTTCACTGTTTACATGGCAACCCATTATTTGGTACTTGCGTCACTTCAAGGATGCTGGTTGGAGTTTAATTAACGTTACAAATGAATTAAAGCTACAGTAGGCAATCTTTGAAACCATCACAGCATTGTCCTTAATATTCTTTTATTTTAGGTTGAGGTTGAGTGAAGCAACACATAACTCTGGACTACATTATTTTCACCCGCTATGTTGTCCTGCTTTAATAATTAAACATTATTACAATCTAGTCATTAGGAGTACTACAGACTGTTGTTCTGCAATGCAGTGCAACATAAAACAAGATTGAGATTTGAATTTCTTTCTTAATAATAGCATGCAAAAATCTTCAACAATATATATTCCTCTTTTCTTTGACATTTACTGTAAACACATTTAAGTGAATATTGAAACACTTTATTGCCTCTGTCAGTGCAAATATATTTATACATTAGTGGTTCAGGTCGGGGGCCTGTTCATGTGAGTGCGTGTAGTGTCCCACAGAGAGGACCTGGATAGGGCCGTCTACCTGCTCACACAACATTGACTTAAATAAAAGCCTCAGAGCTGATGGAGGGCGGAGGAATGCAGGTCAGCGCTGCAGGAGGCTCAGCATTAATCTGATGCAGATGTGCATTACTACTCCTATAGTTATTATTCATTCTCCCCTCAAACATCACATATCCACAGCTACGCACAGTCCCAGAGATGACAAAGTGGGACTGGTTTACATAACCCTGGCTCTACAATACCTTAGGCAAATAAGCAACACGTCACAAATGGATATGGAGATTGGGTAATGACTCGAGAGGCTCTAAAGAAATGTGAGGTTTTCTGGGAAAGACCCAGAGAAGTCGATGTTTACATGTCTCTCCACAGTTTGCGGAGTATGTATCAAGGCAAAAAGTTCACGTTTCTGAAGAGAACATGTAGAATAGACAGTCAATAAATACTTTCTAGGCATTCTGACAAAATTAAATTGGTTAATTGGTCCAAAATAGGTTATTATGAATTAGTAAACATGTTATGAATGATTAGTTACTTAATTGATTTATTTATTTTCCATTTACCACAGGTCATAAATAAACAAATGTATTGCTGTAACATGCAAGTTTGCTAACAACTCTAAATGACAATTTGGAACTTACTGTCAGTCTGAATGACTTGTTTGACACCCAACACTATTTATCAGGTAAAGGTCAGTGTGGTTTGACTATTTCACCATTTATTTTTTACAACGGATTCATGGTGTGCTATACAACCTTTATGAACTTCAGAGAATTGAAGCAGCACTTATGCTAAATCTAAAAGTGGTCATCACTGTACTCTGGCTTGTAGTTTTAACAAAGGTTTCTGCATACTGATCTAAAAAGATGATTGAGGTAAATATTGCCGTAGGCTACAGCAATTTTATAAAATACAGCTCTCTTGTTGTCATAAATCTAATCTCAAACAACCACTCCTCCCTCTACAGGCACGTCAAGCATCCCCTGATATGTACAACATTTTCTCAGGGCATGAAAACCAAAACAAGACCTCAGAGCATTCTGGCAGGGGTTTAAAAGCATCCTGTCAAAATATAGTGCTCTAAGTACACATTAAAAGTGATGTCATCAGAAATGCATGCACTGATGACTAACACATTGGGTCCATGTTAACAATAAGCAACCTCTACAGTGACACCTGCGATCGTGCCGACGCCAGTCTGTGAACCAGAATGCATTTTCATGACGAGAGGCCTCATAAACTACAGACTGATGGAGGTAGAAATAGTTGATATAGACCAGAAAATAATTATATTGAAACACATTTTCTTTGGTGTTTATAATTTATTTCATTATTATTTTTGGCTGCCTTTGTCACTAGGGTTAGACAATAAACCCAACAATGTATATAAGCTCTATATAAAGGGCAGAAGGAAATGTGGGAAGGCTTTAGTTGTAACTATTTAATTTTATAAAAAATATAGTTAATATAGTATGATAAGGGCTCAAATGTTAATGTAAGATACTAATAGAAAAGTGGGCCAAACCTAGAGATTAATTTTAGGTCCAGTCCTGTTTGTTTGTTCCCAGTTTGGTTCAGACTGAGTCATTGCATTGATTTTTTTTGATATATGTTTTTTATTAAAGCCATGGCATTGACTCAGAAAGTTTTATATCACTTTTCACATAGACAATTCAAATTTTTAACAAAAAGGCACAAATATTTACATATTTTATAATAATAAAAACATCAAATTTATATAGTGCTTTTCAGGCGACGCTAAGACGCTTTACATACAATACATACAATACATACACAAGACAAATAAAACAATTAACAAAACAACATATTGCAAAGGAGGTTATGACAGGTTGTAACGTTTCTTGAAAAGGTGAGTTTTTAACTGCTTCTAAAATGTTTCCTGTGAGTCAGAGATTTGGATCTTTGGGCGGAGGTAGTTCCAGAGGGTAGGGTCTATGGCAAAGCCTCTGTCCCCAAGATGGGGAACCCTAGTTTTAACCCCCAAACAAAATGCAAATGATTAAAACACCAAACGTCCACTAAAATGATCAAATATACATCTTTTTTAAGCGTTCAGGTTTAATTGCCTGGTTTGCTCTAATAAGAACTTTATACATGACCTTAACAACATGTCTTTTCTCTTTTTGTGATAGTTGATGTTAAATGTGTTTACTGAAGCCAATGGGACATGTTTAAATAAGGTACAAAATGTAACCAAAATTACAACTCTCTGAACTAAATAAAAGACTAACCTAGTTCTGAGATTGGCTCTGGAAGAAAAGTTTGTAACGATGTTAATGAAAACACATTTTACTGTCTTAATACGTTTTATTAAAGCATGCGATTATTAAAGACAGTTAATTGAAAGGCTTTGCCAATATGTTGTACATGTGCTAGAGAGGTTACCAACACAACTATTATGAGCTATTCTGGTGCACCTTGATATGAGACCAAAGGTATGACAGTAGTGAGGTCACAATTATGTCAATTTATCAGGAGCTGAGGCTAAACAGACAGATTTTCGCTTTCCCAGGGAATGTGCATTCCTGTGTGAGCCGCTGGCATAGATCTCTCCTCAGGAACATCTGGGATCCTCCCATCCTTGATTCCACTGAGGAAACAACAGTCAACATCAGGTCTCAGACTCGGAGCTGAGGAAGACTAGTCCAACCCAAAACATTTCTTCAAATCAGCAGTGAACGTTGAGACTGTGGACAATGGGGCCTAATGGAATATGTGACTTTATTTGGTCCATATAGGGTGTGATAACCTTAAGGGCTCTTGTGGCGGACTGCTGTCAGACTCGAGAAGTTTGTGAGAACATCTTAAAGCACTCTGTTTAAAAGCATTCCCTTCCCTATTTAGTGTTTGGTCATTAACCCTTCCCCAGGTTACTAATTTATAGTGTTTCTTTTATTTGGCTTCACTTGACCCTCCCCGTCCTTTTCCATAAAAACCGAGAGGGTGCCCTGTTGCTTTACAACCAGTTAAATTACACTTTGATGTTTTCTCTCTGTTTTCAGCAGTGATTAAATTGCTGACCCTAGTAAACATCTGACCTCGGCTAACTGAAGAGGTCTGCATCTTGTCAAAAAGTAACTCTGGCAAATTGCTGGATCAGCCGGTGATAGTTCTGCACATTTACATGCATTAATGAACAGCACTGGAGAATAGCAGTGAAAAACACATTCCTCTTTATGCCAAAAAAAAAAAAAAACCTGGAGCCAGCATAGTGGAATCTTGGCTCCTAAAAGAAAGTGGTGTATGATGGCTGTGCTCTCGAGAACAGCTTGCAGAAAAGACAGCTCAGCATGCGGGAATACTAGGAGATGTTTATGGTGAAGGAGTGAGTGGTTTGCGTGACAGAGAAAGGGGCATCAAGGTTAAACTACTCTAATTAGTGTCAACTCAGGTTTAAACGTTCTTGATATTGCCTTGTATCATGTTGAAATTTTAAGATTCCCCTTGTTCATCTAGGTCCAGCTGTAGCTTTTTCCTTACAGGAAATATGCCTCGCTCAAGGGCATCCTTGCATTTTTTTCTAACAAATGCAAATGTGAGCAGGAACCAAAAATTGACCTGTCTTACTGTGCATTGCAGCAGCACTCCTGCCCAGGGCTAGACTGAAACATATTGAGCAGTGGTTGAGAACTGGGGGCCAGAGGAAGGTCTGATGATGTCAGAACATCTGCCCATGTGGAGACCGTAAGAGGGTCTGACAGGTGGGCCACAGTGATATGAGGTCATGAACTGCGGCTGGGTGATCTGTGTTGTTCCATTAGAGTCTCAGTAGGGCTAGACAAAAGGACGAGTCATAAAGTTTTGGTGGGTGACTGTTAATTTCTTATTGTTATGCAAACTAATTGATAAAAACAAACATACATATTGTGGACAGCCTCATCACTCTAAAACTATTTAAAACAACACCACTAAGAGTCAGCTCCCACAATGCTTTGTCTCTGTTACTGACAGCAACATAACTTAGAATCTGAAATGCAAAGTGACAAAGGAAAATGCAAGCACATGAGTACATAACATGAGTCAAACTGAGTCATCTTCAACTGGATTCAACTCTGAGACTAATTCTATTGGACAAAGAAATACTGCTCTTGCTCAAAAACTCAGGTCTGTTTATGGCAAGGACCATTATGTGCTGTAAGGAAAGGGTACTCCTTGTGCCAATGTGCTAGAAAGCCAAACAGAGAATCTGACATAACTCTCTGTTCTCTCTGGGCTGCAACTGGAGCCCTGCAGCTTATTTATCCACACCACTGTTTGTTTACTAAAGCAAAAGGGACAGCTTTCTTCATCTCCTCAGAGGAAACAAAAAGGCCAGCATGCACTGACAGAAACAGAGTGAGGTCTGTCAGAAAATGGATGCTTCCAAATGGAAAGTGACAAACACAATGTTGTTTACATGTGAGAGGTTAAAACGGCAGAGTGGTACACAAGGCTCACCATACATGGTTCAAGGATTAGGTTTCAGATGGCGTGATTGAGAGGAGTGAGGCAGAGGGCAGCGCTGAGTGCAGGGAAAGCAAAGACAGCTTTGAGGGTTGTGTCATAGGTCACACCAATGTGTAGTGACATATCTTTCAAACAGAATTTTTTTTCTAGGCTTTCTGCATACAAGACAAAGTCTTTGAACCTTCAAATTAAACATTAAGGGGATGTCAGCTTCTCGTGAATGTCATTTTGTGTCAGTGTAGATGATGAGCAGATACACTGAGTTGAATAGATCCTTTTACATTTACCATCAGCAATACACGTTAAATATAAAACAATGGTTGTCATTGCAAGCTGTAAATGTTGGGTTTGGGCAGGACTTAATTTGAGGGAAACACCTCCCAAAACAGGACCAGGACCTTTTTTTTTGTAAGAGTTTACTCATTCATGTGTGATGCGCAAAATTTGCCAACACATATTTGTTGCCATATGTTGCAATATTGGCATATGCCAACATATGGCATAAGGATTATTGGTATCATTTTCAAATTTTTCACACTTTTGGGCTAATTTAGAATGACAATTAGCTTTGAAAATGTTACAAACTGAAGCAGGTAGCTTCCATAAATATCCATCACGTCCTTAGCCAGACAGCAAGCCATGTGTGGCACTGTTCAGCTGTGTCCTAGTGCTGTGTGGACACTATGATATCAACATTGTGGAAAATGGAAAATACATATCTGTGAAATAAATCAAATACAATGCCTAAAGTGGTTCACATGTTCTCCATGTGGCACTATATAACGGGGCAAGTTACAAATTCTTGCTCAAGTTCAACACAACTCTGCAACATCTAAGATACATATTGAGACCAAACTGTTTCTGTGTCTTTACTGGGTGCAAATCCTGAAAATGTTGTTGTTTGAAATTTAACACTGTAACAGTGTTTATATATTTATACTCACAGTGTATTTTTTAATAAAAGATTATATAGTATTATATTTGCACTTTGCATCACTAGGTGGAGTTGTGGGTCTGTATATGGTACAAACAAAACTCTAAATAAGATGCTTATTTATGGTTTTATTGACATAGCTAATGAAATGCTAATGCTTTTTTGCAAACATTCTGCTGTTACATAATTTTTTAAAGGTCAAAAGTCAATTTAGTGGACTTGTACATGCAACCATATTTAGAATTGTACTTTATTTCAAAATGCATCCAAATGTTTACTCTGCATAACCTTTAATGCTTTCCATCTGTCCCGTAACATTCAGGGAAAGACAACAGCGGTTTGACAGAGTCAGAGTTGTCCCAGAGTGTGGAGGCTCCTGGGATGGAAAGCAGCTACTTGAACCTAAAGGAGTCTGGTGTAAAGGGCCCCAGTGAGAGGCCCGGCTCGGACTTGTCCAGCCCTCTGGACAAAAGTGAAGCTGAGAGCAACAAAGGCAAGAAACGACGCAACCGCACCACCTTCACAAGCTATCAGCTGGAGGAGCTGGAAAAGGTTTTCCAGAAGACACACTATCCAGATGTGTATGCACGTGAGCAGCTGGCTCTGAGGACAGACCTGACAGAGGCCCGTGTGCAGGTAGGCACTGAGAGATTTTTTTATTCTGTGTCTACCTTCACACTGAGTTCAAATGTTTAGCACAGAATCTGATTCATATCTGATTTTTAGTGACGCCTGACCAATAACAATTGGACTGTGAGTTCAGTGCCACATTGTCACATTTCTCTGATAAATACTAACATCTAGATAAATACCTATCTGAGATGATAATCAAATTGTTCACTTTCAGATCAGTCATGTCTTTTGTTCATTTGCACATTAGATCTAGCTCACACTAGATTTGTCATTATACAAATGAGAAGCTGAAATGGAGAAAAATGAGATCTGAAACATTTTTCCCAGTGTGAACACAGCTCGTTTACATGTTAATACGCACTTAGGGACCTGACACAGAGGGAGTGCTGATTTGGCACATTGACAGAAATCTTTGGTAACAGCATACACCAAGCCCCATTGTTCTGCATCGTTTTTGTTTGCAAGTTTTAAACAAGAGTGGGATGGGTGGGACTGAGGGAATACTTTGCTCTTAGCTCTTACAGGCTGCAGACTCTGCAGAGAGGTCAGAGGCCAAGGGTTTCTCTCAAACACCACCATGTTCAAACTACTCACACAGCACAACTCGGGAGGCAGGAAGGGAAAACACATGGAAAAAAGACAAGTCATCAAAGCTATTTGGCAAGAATATAAAAAACACTTTGAGATGCCAGTTTCAATTTCCAGGGGTAGTTGGAGACATAGTCAGGGACATAGAACCTGGCCTGGTCTTTGTGGTGGTACTGTAAAATAAGTGCATTCATGTTATGTTCACACAGAACCATCTATTCCCAGATGAATATAATTATGTTCCTCATATGACAGCCACACAGCGGACTCTGTTGAGTCACTGTGTGGTTTGACCCATCGTTTTCAAATCATACTCAAAATATGCATGCAATCAAGACTAAAACCCCCAATTTTAACTGAAGGTCCATCAAGACAAAGTCCAGGGATATCCAATTGTTAAATACCATGGGGCACTTGAAGCTTGGCAAGAGATCGTGAAACCCTTTTCATCTCGCAAACAGCTATCGAATCCCAGAGTACAGATGTTTTCTGCCAAAATGCCAATGCCAAGGTCCTGCAGTTTCATCCTTAGTTTGATGATAAATGTCTTCATAAAGTCAGCTACAGTTTCGGTAATCACTTTGGTGACTAGTTTATTAAGTACTATTAGTGCTCAGCCTCAGACTTGAACTTGGTGCCTAGTTTTTATGGTGCGCTGTGTTGTGTGTGAGTGACTTGTGAGGCAGTCTATCAATTGGCCCGGACCAGGATGACAGCGATGAGGTGAGATGGCTGAACTTCAAAGCTGCTTTTGGAGTTGTGCACTCTGCCCTCCCTAGCTCCTTCTTCCTCTCTCGGGCCTGCTGGTTCTGGAGCATAAATAAAACTCTTTAATAGCTCTGTAAGCTGCCTTTTGCTGTCAACGTCTTTAGCAATTACTGTATCACCGCCAAGCACTTTGAGCTCCAAAAACTCTGAGCACCTTCTTTACAGATGTCTCAGATAAAATAAACAACAATAGTCTGTGTTGGTATATTATGCTTTTTTTAGCCTATAGTGGTTTTTGATGGGAATTTGTTAGTAAATCTGTGTAAATTATAATATCTGCAAGGGTAACGAGAAAGTGCTGGCTTTCCTTTCAAGAAGCTGAGAAGGTTATGGACTGGGGAATAAGAGACATGGAGCAAAATGTTCCTGAATGATCTTTATGCCAAAGTATTCGGGCTTGGGTCTCATTACTACTGCTGTTCAAAGGCAGGCCAGATTGAGTCTCTTCAATGAAACATGACACACTCTGCACACACAATATAATATGTGCTCACACATTGTTTACATTTTTTTAATGCGTGTTTGTTGACTTTCAGGTTGGGTGTGAGTGTGAGAGCATATATACGGCATTTGACAGTGACAAACTTTAAGAGTTTATAAATGACGTTATATGCCAATGTTTTCAGTGTGTATTCTGTGTGTCTAAGGCTGGTTGGCTGCTCTCGTCTGTGCGCCTTTGAAAGGTCAGAAGGGTTAGCTGCGGAAAGCCAAGGGCTTAGGCGTCAGGAAATTAAACATGAAATGAAAACAAGCTCCAGTTTGAACATTCTCCCATCTCACTTTCCAATATCCCCACTTCCCCTCAACGACTTAAAAGGGAGGGGGCGGCGGCAGGAGACATGGCGCTGGGGTCACTGGGGGAGAGGGGGCTGGGCTGGGGGAAGATGGGAGTGCGACAAAAGCATCAAAACGATGAATGTTATCCATCATAATTATAAAGAGTCCTAACAAAGCCTCTTACTTAAATTTGATAACACATATTCAGATATAATTGTACTAAAGTTTTCTTGTGTTTGGCCCAAATGGGACTCCTGGGATTACATCAGAAAACCTGTAAAGTTCTGGGCTCAGATGACTAAAGAAGGACTAAAGAGAAGACAAGACAAACCTTAAACAATAATAGACTTTAAATCCTCAGGGGCTACACAACATAGGTTGGGAGCCCACTTTCGAAACATATGATATAATTCAAAGGGCAGTGACCCCTCACCTTGACATTGAGGTTCAGCCACAAACCTGGGTATCAGTTTACACTTTGCAAGGTTGAGCTGTCCTCTACTGTCGCCAGCTGAGAAGAGAAGACAGTTGACATTGCTTTACAAGACATGATGCCAGAAAAGGCCTTATAAGGACATGAAGCAATTTGGATTGGTCTTATCTGTTTGATAGGAATTTTATAAAACCATTTGTGCTTTTTACATTTTACATTCTTTTTCAATGAATATCTCCTCTGTGTGCTACAAAAGCATTTGAAATGGAAGCAAAACATATTGGACAGAACCCACTGAAATAAAAAATGGTCAAAACATGGCAGTCAATGTTTTTGAAAAGAAATCTAGCTGCAGTGTGTTAATCTGGAAATGGACTAATGAAAGAATTAGCTGTAAGGTTAATAATAAAACACGTTTTGAGCAAAGGCTATGCCATAATCTGTAAGAGAACGAGTTTTGTGAGTTTGAAGTCTTAATGTTTTTTTCATTCTGGTTATTAAACTTCATTGTGCCGGAGTTTCCCTGAGGATTTGAAGAGGTTGACTGAGGCAAAATTGCACTGTAAAAAAACCACAAGCTGATTGGGCTGGGAATCCTCCCTTGATCCAAGTACAAACCCCAGTGTCAAAGTGGGACCACGCTGCTTTTTTGTTTGAAGATGATTCCCCCTTCCCCTCTTGGGAAGACAAGATTTAGACAAGCAACAAATAGACACAAAAAAATATAAAGCAACTCTCAGTAACCCCTTAGCTTCATGTGAAATGTTTTGTAAAAAGGTTACAACTGAGAAGAGAAACAAATAGTCTCACAAATACCAAAGAATCTATAAATAATTCACTACACTAGCATGGTTGCACTATATATGAAAATGTACTAGGATGGTTGCACTATATATGAAAATGTTATTGACATTGCTCCAATATGGCGATTGTGATACGAGCAGCATGTTGTAAACTTTATACACTTTATACACTTTATATAACTGTTACAACAAAGTCATTTCCTGAAAAGTAACAACAAAGTTTCTTTTTACTGTTATTACACAAATAGAAGTGCTAGTGGTAATGGCCTTCTTTACTAATGCTCAGAACAATTCCTCTCTTGTCTACCAATGTTAGTGAGAAGTGGGCTAAGTAGCCTGCACTTGGTCTGTCAGCAGGTGCTGAGAAGACCTGATTTCCATGAAGTAGCATGTCCAAATCAATCTCCAGACATAAAATTAACCAGCAAACCAGACTTCTCATACTTCACATGATACATAATAAATGGGAAAACAGAATTGGCAAAAGACATGCTTGGTCCAAAGTTGCTTCATAGCTTCATAGATAATTTGGAGGGATTCCCCACTGTATCCCCCTGTGCTGACATGTGGGGGAGAGTACACCTTTCTCCCAGTGATTTATGAATGGCTACAGGCCCAGATGTGGATCTGTCGACGCTGGCAGCCTGAAGGGAGGCAGACGCCTGTGTATCAAAGGGAGGAGCTGAGACGTGCAACACCAGGGGAGACTCACCATTTCACATCAATAGCACAGAGCGGAGCGCACTTTAAAGACATGTCAAGTCTTAAAACCTGGGCCTGGACTTTCATGTGCTGCACAATTTATTTGCCTCAGTCTTCATTTTATGTGGTACAGTTTGTCTCTACCTGGGCAGGGGGAATTACCCTAATTTTGCCAGACTATTGGTCATATGAGAGTTTTAATTTGTTTTAATTGTTGTTTGGTTAAATTTATTAAGTACTAGTGATTTTTCCGCAGGTGTGGTTTCAGAATCGAAGAGCTAAGTGGAGGAAGAGAGAGCGATTTGGCCAGATGCAGCAGGTCCGAACACACTTTTCTACAGCTTACGAACTGCCTCTACTTGCAAGGCCTGAGAACTATGCACAGGTATTACAAAATATAATATAAAATGATTTATTGATGTTTGGATTTTCACATTTTGCTTGTTGATTTCTTCTTTCAGATTCAGAACCCATCGTGGATCAGCAGCAGCAGTGCAGCATCTCCGGTGCCAGGATGTGTTGTGCCTTGCGACTCTGTCCCGTCCTGCATGCCTCCTCATCCTCACGCTCCTGTGTCCGACTTCCTTGGTGTCCCTAGTCCGGGCAGCAGTCACATGGGACAGACACACATGGGCAGTCTTTTCGGTGGTCCTGCAATGAGTGGGGGAATCAACGGCTATGATCTCAATGTTGATCCAGACCGCAAGTCCTCCAGCATAGCTGCACTGCGGATGAAGGCAAAGGAACACAGTGCAGCCATTTCTTGGGCTACATGATGTCCCGGGCCAGTCCTTCCCTCCATCATCTGCCTCTCCCCCTTACAGTGAGGGCTGTGGGGAGGAGGGAGTTTTCTAAGAGCACTAGCGATAACGCAGGTCAAATGAGCAGTGAGAGACTGTGGAGATAACAAAGGCCAATACAACACCATTGCATCAAAGATAACAACTGTGACTGTGACAATCAGCAGATGCCCAAAATGAGAGAGTGTGAATTTCTTTTTTGAGTGAGTTTGTGTTTCTTTTTGATTCTTGAGCCCTCAGGTCTCATTAAAGTATGTTTTTTTTGCCAAGATAACCAATTTTTTCTCTTTTGTAAAATACAGTGTTGCAGTACCAAAACCAGCCATACCACAAACATAGTATGTTTACCAGAATTATTTGATTCACGCTTAATTCACCATACTCTACTTATGTGGTACCCTTCCTGCCCCAGTCACATTGTTAAGAACTGCTTCTCTGACTCACCATATAAATAAAAATATGACATAAATGACATAATGACATAATTTCACTAGCTATTTGAAAGAGTGTCATTTGATTATGTGGTCAGCTCAGATGCAGTAACTTCTGTGGCACATGCAATAAACACATTGCATTTAAAGCTATAAAATGGCTATGGCCGGTGACACACTGACCATGTTTTCTATAAGTAAACTCTCTCTAATGGAGTGGCCTGTGTCGGTTTATTCCCGAATGAATTGGCTTTGCTTTGGCAGTGATTTCGAACCAGTATGTCATTTCCTCCCCCAGGGTTGTCTCCCCAGGTCTCCTCACGAGGCCAGGTTACAGGAAATGCCCGTCTCCGTGGGCAGACAAGGTGCTGCACAGCAGCAGCCTTCAACACCAACTAACCTCAGCAGCCTTAATCAGCAACCAACAGGAATAGACACACTTAATTAACATCAAAGGGAACTGTTTGCCCTGTGAATGTATGAACACAGAGAACACGAGTACATGGTGAGAACATACTGCTATAATCAATCTACCATAAGATGAACTGGCTTAGGCTTACTCACAGAATCCTGCACATGCCTGAGACTGCAGGGCACATCAGTGGCCCCAATATAAGTGTTCTGTGAGGTTTAGGTAATGAGATGACCATGGAGCTAAGGCAGGAATGCAGAGAGTGTGTCCAGTGATTGCAGGGGTGTCTCTATGTGTTACCCCTGAGAAATGGACTTGTCATCAGAGCTGGGCTGCACAGTGAGGCCCGAGACAGGCCCCATTAGTATTTTGACCAATCTCTGATGATGCTGCTCGGTTACATATCCCTTTACTTTTCCCAGAGTGGATTAAGTTCAAGTTTTGGTACTAATTGACATTACTCATCATAAATAAATGTCTTTGTGATCAAATGTTGCCTCACAACATTAAAGACAGTTCTTTCAACACAGATGTCCGAATATTCTATTTTGAATACTGTGGAGGATGAGAGGAGTATAAACTGTATAAAAGCAAACAGGATGTGGTCTAAATTAATGTAAATTAACTGTGTGTTCTCACTGGTCCTGGCTCCGCTGCAGCTCCGACCATGTTGATACTACTGAAATGAAGCAATTAAAATTTTACACTTATAATGTTGTATTGTGTGAGTATGAACAATAGCTGATATTTTTCTTTTGCTTGTATATATTTTTTTTGCTTATTTGTCAAATATTGGAGCTCCAAATGCAAACCATTGAAGTATTATGATGTTCAGTGTTGACTTTTACAGTGTTAAAATTGCCTTCTAATTTTTTTAAGCAGCTTTTTGTATATCAATCTTTTATTTCTACGTCTGATTGTGCCTTTCCATAAAGTGCCTTTGGAATAAGTTATTGAGTGGTTTAACTCCCAGCGGGACAGTAGTTTTTTTGCTGCTGCCAGAGGCATGTGGTTTCGTTTCCCAGCAGTCGAGAGCTGTCTCCTAAGCCCGTCCATATTTAAAACCATGAACTGCATCCCTGTGATGTGTTCAAGGGGAAGGACATTGTTGTACAGAAGAAACTTGCTATTTTGGTTGATGACAATTTAAAGTCAATATAAAATAAATGGATTCCCAGAGTGTGAACTTGTTTGCTTACTTTTTTCATGGTGGTAATACATATACTCTTTTAAACTGCAGCAGCAAGGGAAGCCTAAAGACTGTGCTCAATATACGTTATTGTTATTTTACTCATGAAGAAGTAAGATTAAAGTATGTGTTAATATTATTTCTTTGCAGAGCTTTAATTTAAATAAAGGATTTGGTGATAGGCATGACTCATAACATAACATAACATTTTCTCTTCACAAATATCTATAAATTCAAATAAAAGCAGGTTTCATTTGTGCTCAACCCCATGTCAACATAAAGTAAACGTAAAGGTGGAAAATATGTGATTCTTTGTCTTGCATAAGCCGCTTCCAGATGGGATGCTCTACCCTGACCATTAGGGCCCAAACCTAAGTCTAATAGTTTGAATGGCCCTTAAATACCTCCAGGTGGTCTCTGGCTAACAGGCTGGCTTTAGTCGGGTTGAACGAAATCTGTCATGCAAAACAGTGCGCAACATTGTTTTACACAGATGTTCTTTGTTTTGCTGTCTGAGTTCAATCACGCACCGCAGCAGTCGACACAAAAACATTTTCACAAGTGATTCAAAAGTCTCTTTAAAACAACACAAAATCCATCAGCGTGGACACTGTGATCTATAATGGATGCACACAAGTTTAGGGATACTTCCAAAACTCAACGATAACTGATGCCAGCTCAATTCTTGCCATCAGTGGTGTTTTTCTCCCAACAAAGAATGAAAATTTTTTGGAGTTCTTCCACTTTTGCTTTCTCCCAAGAGCAATTGCAATTGTTCTCTTTCCACACTTGTGCAAGAGTTTAACTGCAAGGCTGTGATTGCATGACAGAAAACGCAAGCAGAGCCCACAGTCAGTCATGTAATCCACCAGCAATAGTTTACCTTCATATCTGTTATCATGAACTTACTTAGAATTACTTTTTCTTACTTTAAAAATTACTTTAAAAACGTTCAAACATAACTGTATTCTATTGCAGTGATAAAAATGAAAAAAACATACACGTGCTTTAAGGCCTAGATCTGCTCACTAAATCCATACCGCCTCAGACAACTTAAGGTCAGAGAGCTGATAAAAATCGGAATCTACAACGAACAAAATGGAGCGCTAGTTAAAGAGACATCCCCCTTGCCATGCCCTCCTCCTCTTCCGTCTTAAACACAGCTAGATGACATAAATAAACACTCAGTGAGAGGAAGAAGAGCAGCCCACTGTGCCCTGAACAGGACTCATTAAACCTAATGGGTCACGCTGCTCCAGCCAGGCTCCACTGACACCCTTAATAGAAGCCGGTCTGGTAAAGGGACCATGAAGACCATTAGGGCACTTCAAAGTTCACCCCCACTGCATGAGGGCCCTGTCAGTGCAGCACTGAAGGGACAGATCCAATTCCTTCATTCACCTCTTTATTCTTCCGTTGGTCGACATGTCAATCAAGCCACTCCATAAACAAATGGATGCTTGAGCTGCTCATTTAGATTCATAGTTAGCAAGGCCAAGGCTGTAACTCAATGTTTGTATCAGCTTTCACCCAAAAATGTCTTATAGGTCATATTTAAAGCTAAAGTGCTGACAGACAGTGTTAAATGGTCTCTTTTGGTTTGAAAATAAGATGCTGCACACACTGTAAATCACATGTTTACACTCGGTTTAATGAAGGAGCTCCTGCCTCTTGTTAGGCCCAAAGAAAAACGATGAGCTCAAACCCAGAAAACCTTTTTCTATATGTAATTAGAAAATACATTTGTCCATTAGTGACTGTCCATTGAAATGTACCTCAGGAGACAATCACAGCCGTAAACATCACATTCAATGCATTAGAGATATAACCTTTTTTATCAATTTGAATTTATTATAATCCTCACTGTATTTCTCATTAGAATTTCAAGATATAAAATGCATACTGAGGTCAAGAGGGATGGGCCAAAAGCAACTGGGGATAGATGTCTTTCTAAGTTCTTGATGGTGTTATGGTGGCAAGCTACAAGACTGTTGCTATTTCTGGCTCAAAAATTAAAAATGTATTTATGCGAGTAACTAACAGGACATTGTGTAAGTAAAAGACAATAACTGAAGATTAGCAGTACCTTTTGTCCAGAGCTCTGGCTCAAAACCAGTTCTTCTTATCACATATTTTATGAAAAGTTGTAAATAAATTGTTTCCACTTCAGAGGATGCTTGAGATCTTATAAAACTGCTTTCCAGAAAAAGAAACAGTGTTGACACATATATCATTTAAACCTGGCATTACTGATTTCACAGATGAGCAATCCATCTCTGTGGTCTGTAACCACGGCAACAGCCTGACGACTGTTATGACTAAAACTCCAGTTTATTAGGTTGTGGAAATCTCACGCATGACTCTGACAGGTAGAGTGTTTTTTGCTGATCAAAGTATTGGGTTAACGACAGTGACTCATCTACACGCAGATATTGTTGCTACAAGTATGCTCCATATTTACAGAAGCTACAGATACTAGCATTACTTACTAATGTCTTTTTGAATATAAACTGTTAAACTATATGACCTTTTCAGTATGATTCATGCGCTCTGTTACATTATGGCATTAAAATGAAAAAAATAATGTTTATGTGTAGCTCCAAAAATGTAAGACAACACAGTGATATCAGCAGCCTGCGTCTCTTCCCTCCCCAACTCCCTTCAAGTTTCTTATCAGCTTGTGTTTCTAACCCCCTCAACCTCTTTGCTCCGGAGTTTGTCTCACTTCTTGGCAATATGCTTCCAATTATGAATCTTGTGAATATGGAGGCACGAGGCAGTGAATCATCCCTCTGATTTATGGCACGCTCAAGTCAGCCTGTGTTCAGCACATTTGCACAAGAAGCCCTCCTGCTACAGAGCTCAGAGGTCAAAAACACACAACACTTGACCCGAGCGGACTCAAGTGCGCTATGTCACTCCAAACCTGTTTGATGAGCAGGAATGGCGGCTCATAAGTCAAAGCCACAGAGGGAGAAAATCCAGTGCAATGAGCAGCATTAGCCCCCAGCTGAGAAGAAACTGTAGAGTGAAATGTGGAGAAAGTGTGAGCGCTCTAAAACAAAGAGATAACCAATGAGGAAATGAAGAAGGCTCCACAAAGCCACGATCATTCGCTGTCAGCGAGCCACCAAACATTACTCTACCCCCATGTAACCATAGAGCACTTTGTGGTCTTCTCACATGGGATAGCTGGGGCCATTTATTTGTAGTCATCAGCTAAATGCAAGTCCTGTGGACAGAAAACACATGCTTCACAAGTGACTCACATAGGACAGTGGTGATGCTTGAGAAAGGAGACATCCCATGAGATTCATTTCCTGCCCTTCTCCAGTTATTTCCTGCTTGAGGATGGGTCATGGGCACCATGCTGCATGTCACAGTGGACGCCTGGTCAACTCTCTAAGGCTGAGTTGCTGCAGGAAAAAGTTTGGAAAATGTAAATACAGTACCTGTTCAGATGTACTATATCAGATGCAGTGTGTGCGATTCATGATTCAAGCATTAATCACGGCCAAAAAAAAAACAAAACAACAGCACTACCACTGAACAGTTTTAATAATAGTTTAAATAATATTTTGTTGAAATAACTTTGGCTATGGAGACAACAATTGTAGCAGATAGGAATAATGGGAAAGACACAAGGAAGATGACATGGAGCAAATAGCACATAGTCAAGATACACCATGTAGGCTCCAACATACATATCTCTTTTTTTCAATGTCTCACACTAGCATAGCAGTCTGTCTTCATTAATCAGAAATGTGAAAATGCTGGAATAAAGTGAGAGATAAATCACATGAATTCTGCATATTCAGACTTAACTACAAATTAGATCTGATCATCATATCAGATTTCCTGTGGTTTGGCCTGTCCACACTGACATAAACAATTCTAATCTGACAAAATCTGATTTGATCAGGCCCCTTTTGAGGTCAGTGTGAACGTAGCCCCCGGTGCTGACAGATGACATAGTTGTTTTGGAATTGAATGGTTCTATATCAGAACAACAGGAAGCGTAAACACAGAGCAGACACTACATGTTCTTTATCACTCTGCACTCACAAACTTTGTCGTAGAAAGCGTTTTGTAGTCTCACATTTTCACGATTGGTTTTGCGGTCTCTTTGCAGCAGATGAGGTTTGTCTGGTTTGTGTTGAACGGGCCACAGGGGCCTTTCTGGGCCCTTGAGCTTCACCCCCGGACCTAACACCTTTCACACTGAATAAACACAACACAAAGACCTGAGTTTTATGTTAGATGGTGGGTTTTTACTTGCAGGAAAAAGAGTCTCTAATTCCCCTGGGAGTAGAACCACTTGTAAATCATCAAGCAATGAAAGTTTCCTCTGCAGACGAGCTAAAACAAACTGAACATGGAGCCCCTCAACTCTATCTCTCCTCATCCCGTGCTCTCTGCTGCAGGAATTTTTATGAGGAAAGAAGAGATGTGAGACTGTACTGGAGCTGAGAGGTACAAACTACAGCATCCAGGCAAACACAAAAACTAATCTGAGGACGAATTGAGTTTTATGGAGTTGTAAAAGGGCAATATACAGCTTTGAACATTAAAATAATCTAGCTTGTCAAAAAGACAGTAGAGCAATGAACAAAAAGCAGCCCCAAAGCATCAGATTTTCACACATTAAATCACTAAAGAGCCTATAGTTTAAATAGTTCTGACTCCGTTTTGACACGTAAAAACAATAAATGAATCTAACTTTAAATTTTTTTCAGTTAGTTTTGTATTAAAGACAAACAGTAGCTCATGACTTACTCAGACAAAGTAATGTTTGTTCTTAATAAGACTTTGGATTATTGTGGTGATATCTTTGAATATAGATATTAGATTAAAAAAAAGTTTTTTCACAGTAGTGTGCCTACAAACACAACAATTTAATTTAAGTGTTTCTAAATAAACCTGTTGGCACTGATATGTTGCAGTGCAAATAGGCTGTTACAGATCTGTTGTGGCACAATTACGATTTCCTCATTTCTGACATTTTCAAAAAGCTCAAAGTGATGCTACAACATGCCCTCAAGATTTATATGACTAAGCCAAAACAGGGCTGACTCTTTGTTGTGGTATTCTTTCTAAACTAAACTTGTTTTATTGCATGTGAAACCAAACATTTGTCCCACAGCTGCATCTGTAAATGCCACATTGTGACCTGAGCGTGGCTGTTCTGCATTGACCACTGCAGTTGTTATAGATGGAGACGCTTCAGTCCGGGATCATTGTGGGAAGCACTGACACTGCTACTGGAACTCACCTTCCAAGTCAGAAGGTCAAGCACATAATGTCCCAAAATACCATAAAGGCAGATGTTTTAAAGGTTGGTTGTGTAGTTCTTTTTTGGAGACATTTGGAGGAGAAAGAACAGATTGCAGTCCCACTCCTCCACAAGAACAGCTCTGGTGCCCGGCAGGGACACACTATTGTCAGTGAACAAACCCAGTGGGAATAGGTCTGTTGATCATTTTACTTTCAGACAAAATGCAACAAAATTAGTATAGTTCATAAATGTCTTAAACCCAACAAGGAACATGAATGCACTTCTCCAACAGTGCTCACTTTGTCTAAACAGGAGCTAAAAGGCCTGTCTATTTTCTTCTTTTTTTTTTTCAAGACATACAAATGCAAAGAATGTTATTTTGTAATCATACAATATTGACAACATAGGTTTGACTGATGTTTTCCTTTTTTATTCTTCCATATGCTTCAACATTTACACAATGCACTTTTAAAAGCTGGAACATGAATTGGCTTCAAACAGTGGAGTTTATAAAACGATAGTCCTTGTCACATATTGATTTAATCTCATATTTGTGAAAAAACAAACGAAAAAAAAAAAGGACCAAAAACATAAATAAAACCAATCAAGTCCTGACGTGTATCAAACAGTCTCTATCATCAAGGAATGCTACTGCCCCCATGTGATCAAATATTGTAAAAGGCCAGTGTCATTTTATTCTCCATATAGTGCATAAAAATAATGTACAATCCTGAGTATTTTCTTCTGACTTCACAATTAAAAATAACTACTATACTTCTAGCCTTTTAATGTCACTTAAGGAACTCAAACCATTCATCATTCCTGTGTGTTTTATTATCAGCTCACCTCACAAACATTTTATTATTTTGTCTCCTGAAAGGCACCTATAGTTACAAAAAGTGTCCCATAAATACAATTTACTGTGGTCATTACAAATTTTGGTTGTTACTGTGCTGTACTGTTTCTGATGGCCCCGGGGGCATACAGTACAGTAGCTGCCACAGTTCTCTTTCATTTGAACTGGCCATAATGAGCTGGTTTATGGTAATGAGGCAGCAAAAACTAACAGTAGTCAGATGGTAGTTGCTTGCTTCACATCATCTTAACAAGTGTCCATATAGTCAGGAAGTCAAAATGTGCGTCCTAATAAGGCTGTTAGGGAAAATTGTTGTCACATGTTTTTTTTTTTAAACCTCAGTCAAGTATCGGCTGTGTTCAATCCATAAATGAAACTAACAACCAGTTTTGCGGGCCACTTAAAACAATATACAATAATATATCTGCTTCAGTAAAAGACGTCTGCCTGTGCTTATAATTAAGTCAGCTGCTAAAAATGGCACTGAAGCAATACTGTATGTCAAAGTAAAACAAAAAACAAAAAAGTACAGTATATTGTGTTTTTTTCCCTTTTTCAAACAGTTTATTATTTTCTGAACATATGGGAAATATGTAATTGATATACGTAGATTAACAAAAATTTCACAGCAACGGTTAACGTCATGGTCCACGTAAAGTAAAATCGTGTATATACTTTGGATCTAGTTTAGCAAAACAACCAGAAGCTGCTGAATAAAAAAAAAAAAAAAAAAAAAAAATTTAATACTATAAAATATATTTCTTGCTTTAATTTAATAGAAATGTTTGAAATAATTGCATTAGACTGCCTGGACAGAATGTCCATCCTCAGTTTGTCTGTGTACGGTTCTATTTGTGACTGCAGAGTGAACATTAGCCATATTTACAGCTGTACTACTGAAGTGACCTAGTTCTGTGAGGATCATTACCTATTCTCATTTTATGTTCAATAATTTGTAAGGCATGACACACAAGAAAAAACAAAAATCCATACAGTGATGCATTCAAGGTGTATTTTTTATTACCACAAAACACATAGTTAGCCATTTGTGAACCCTAACGCCATTCTGTTTTTCGGCTCGTCAATACATGAAACAAAGCATTTTTCTCAACCCTATATGCTGTATAGAAAAGTGAAAAGATGATGAATGATTTGATTTAAAAAGAGACAAAGCAATTTCTCCTAAAGCTGCAGCAGAAAATCCATATTTGTCATTTATGACAAATACATTGCATTTTAACTGCTTTGCCACAGACTCAATGAGCCCTCATCAAACTTTTTAAAATGTTTAGAGTCTTTGTTAAAACAAATGTTATGTACAGTATATTTTCAGCCATGCTTAAACTTGTTGGAAGCTAAACATTTTATAAATAAGCTGGAAAGGCTTTAAGAAAACGCAAAGACAGCAGTTTTGAATGCCTTTTATGTCAACAACTTTTCATTAGTCTAGTACAAATGCATACACATACATTTCACCACCTAAAACCACAGAGCATAACCACTATTGCAATAAACGTCACCGTACAAATAGAAAAAGAGTCAGAGACCGGCCTTCAGGCTCGGGAGGGGACACACAGAGCCATGAGATCACATGCTCATTCATTAGCTCATCCACATTCAAAGAGAGCATCCAGTATTTACACAAAATTCACATTCAGTCCCACAGTCACACATATACACAGCTTTTATATAATACAGCATTTAAGAAGAGTGGCTGTAAAAAAGGCATGTTGAAGGGGGAGTGTTACAGTACATAGTATGAAAAGGGAAAAGGGGAACAGCCCAACAAGTGTACATAGAACACATTTTTACACAATTAAGCCAACTTTACTTAATATAAATATTCTTCATCCAAAAGTCAGTGCAGTGTCTTCTGCTCAGGTCCTTTTGCCTGGTCCACAAGAAACCCAGTCTGCTATAGACCTGGTCCACTAATTCCTCATTACACAATCTTTTTACATCAGCTTTATGTCTGATCACATCACTATGCTTTGGGTGTGTGTGTTATCTGTTTATGCCAACCAGTACCTCAAAAGTCCAGCTGTGAAGTACTAGAGTTGTTTTTTTTATTTTTATTTTGTAAGCCAATACAAAAAAGAATGACAAATTTAAAAGTGTCCTCTTGTTTTGTTTGTAGTTTAACGCCTGAATTCCCTTTTGAAAACATAAAAAAAATTTCACAGATGATGTAGCTCTACTGGATTCCCCTGAAGAGACACATTGCAAAGACCATGGCAAAAAGCTGCAAAAAGAAAACAAAAGTAACATTTTAATACAAAATACTACCAATGACACAAATACAACAATATGTATCCTTATCTATTGTCTTTATTTTTCAAATATCCTTCTGCAGCAACCAAAGTAAAAACAACAGTGACCCACTCTTATATGCAGTACTGAATAGATTTATAAAATGTGGCTGCAGTATCAATTCTCACCACTAGATGGAGAACTTGCCATATGTAATGTAAAACCTTACAATTAACACTTAAAGATTATTACACAAATATTTCCTTAATACAGAATAAATAAAGTAAAAAGCTGGGTTATATTTGTGATAGTGTTAAATGTATTTACACTTCCTCATACCTCAATGGTCAGCACCACAATGGCCAGTGCTCCAGCCACATAGATGTAAAGTTCAAAGTAGTCAACCACTGCAGAGTAACAGCCCTGTGGAAACAAAGAGGCAATCTGAATCAATAGGCCATAAACGTGGAGAGTAACTGAGACAATTAAAGCAACATCAGAGCTTTAGTCGAGTGAAGTTGAGACGAAAGGTCTGGCTGAATGAGTGGGAAGAAGGGCTCCCAGTCTCACTGCTTTTTAATGAGGACTCCTTGTGTGGATTGTTCTAGAGGTTTGGAAAACAACAGGTGGAAGGCTCAGTATTAAGCTCTTCCTATCAGCTTTCACTGTAATTATTATGATTCACTCCAGGCACCTCTTTATTCATGTGTACGCAGAGTGGTAAAGGCATGAAACAACATTATTTTTACATCATTTCACACTTTACCTTTTTTGAGCCACACCATAAACTGTTTTTACTGATTAATTCTGATATTATTATGTCGTAATTACTGTCTCCAAATGTACTGTGAAACTAAAAAAATTACCATTTGTACCCCAAAAAACATGGTAGTAAATGTTTTTTAAACATGTTATTTAAAACGGGTTATTATTGCTATTTTAACTAATTGCAATTTGACGCTTCTGAGACTCCAAACTTCTGGTTTTCTGATATGACAGTGAAAAAACAGACTTTACTTTCACTGAAAGATTGTGAGCTGTGTTACCTTTTATAACATGCTTCACCCATTCTATGGCTACAGATTATTTTATATTCACACCTCACATAGACCTTCATGACACTCTGAACAAGGAGAAGCACTAATCAGCCATGGAGACAAACACTGGTCCCTGGATGTCAACTGTCTCCTGCTTTAATTAAGCCTAGATTTGCTTTGAAATAGAGACCGAAGAGATACAGAAAAAGTTGCGAGGTGGTAACTATTTTGTTGTCAGAACTTACCTTATTATTGCGGAACATCATATTTCCCGATAAGCATTGCCCTTGGCCAATATAGGCCAGCTCTCCGGTCTGAATGGCACGCTGGCAGCAGGCTTCTGGCACCACATGCTCTGGGTTGATGAGCCTGAACAGACTTTCCTTAAAATCCTCTGGGCTGTTCACCCCACAGCAGTCAAACTAAAGACAGGCAAGAATAGGAGGAGAATGAAGAGGCTATTATTACTGAGTGCTGCTTATTTGTGCACCGGGCTGTGGTCCACTGGATGTGCATGTAGCAAGCCAGCATGAATATTGACCTAAATGTCTAGGATTTTATCTATAAAACCTTGCACTATGAAACTAGGCTGGGTTTCCACACAGAGCTGGTAAAAGTCTTGCCATATGTTGGTGGCCTTACCGTGGTCATGATGGCGTTCCATGTGGAAGTGAAGACATCAGTGTTGTTATAGCCCTGATAATGCCTCTTCAGCTCCTTGGTGAAGTACTCTCTGGTCAGCTAAAGCAACAGCCAGACAGAGGTCAGGTTTACATGCACAGCTCAATTGGACTATGCTTAATTACAACATCTACCTGGATCTCTATCTTAGTGAGTTTACAGACACTGGAAGGAATCAAACTTTGTGTCTACAGGGCTCCCCTCAGACTAATGCTGCAGTTACGTGGACTGTGTATTTAATAGCATTCAGTTTTTGGTGAAAATAGGAAAGAATATCTTAAACCTAACTTGTATGTAGTGTTAACTTTTCAATGTTTTTATGAATAGCAACACTTAACACTTAGCACACGAACACAACAGAGTCAGAAAAACACATTCCTAACTTTGGAACTGTGCCCTCCAACGAGCACATGAATGCATCTAAAGCTACCGCTTCTTCCTTTTAATACTTTTACATGAGATACCAAAACAAAGGGTAAACAAGTTTTGCTAGCAACAGAGTAATTTAAATAAGTGTGTTTGTCAGTCAGTCTTTGTGTTTCTTTCCCACACGTTATGCTGAGCCCATTACTGTCAATGACTTTTCTACAGAGTGCATGTCGCTTGGTTTGTACGTTCCGTAATTGTTGTCCCAGACAATTTTAATGTTTGTGAATGTATCTTAAAACAAGTTTGATTGGGACAAAGTTAATAAAAGAAACTTACATGTTCCCGGAAAATAAAGGCCAAGATGGCGGCAGCCAGCTCTGCTAAGAAGATGAGGAGGATGAGCATGAAGAACTGTAATAGGAAACAACAAACATGTCAAATAGTGAGTGTAGACCCGGGCGGATTGGTGTCAGATAAAGTGCCTGTTAGTCACTAAAAATCACATTCTGCCTGTACCCTCTTCACTCAGCATTAACTATGCATGAGGCTTGAGGCCTGAAAGCAAACAGGATGGTATTTTGCTCTTTGGCTTTTGGTTTAAAACACATCACTCCAAACACTGACAGAAAGAGTAATCATGACATGTGTACACAGACAAGATCAGTAAAAGTGGTGCCTTTTCATGTGTCATTCAACTCACAAAGAGCAGCAGACACTTGTTTTCTCGAATGGCTCCACAGCAGCCCAAGAAGCCCAGGAGGAAGAGCATGCCTCCCATGCCCAAGATGATGTAGACGCCGGTGAACAGTAGTGGGTTGGCTGCTACAATTTCCCTGAACCCTGTGGGGTCCACCAGCACCCACACTCCCACTCCCAGCAGGAAGGAGCCTCCGAGCTGAGGGGAAGAGAGAAGACGCTGGTTAGACAAAACAGAAATGCTGTGCGTTTTGAAAAATTAATGAGAAATCTGAGGATTATTCAGTATCCCCAGTGGCAGGAAAAAAAAACATTCAAGATGTCATATAATGGAAAATAATATGGTGTTTCTTTTCATTCAGGTAAGGCAAATGGGAGAGTTGAAAAGAAGATAAAGGAGTAGATATCTACAGAGCCATAATGTCTTAGTGGGGGTAGGAGCAGAAAGGCCCTGTTTCCACTAACCCCATATCTGCCACAGAAATCCACACCTCTGCAGACTCATTTCTGTGCTATCCCGCCTTTCAATAAAGCCCTACGTGCAGGTGCTCTGGAGTGACTCATGTGATTAAGAAAAGAAAGTATTGGGGTTGGGGGAAGAGATTTGAGCTGTCTTCCTGTCACGGGCAGAGACCTGAGATTCCACAAATGAGCACCACTGAGGCAAAGGTAGCAGTATGTGGAGAAAAGGTAGCCATTTCGATAGCTCATTGGGCTTGAAATATCCTGCTGTGTTACACTTCTGTGAAATTGGCGTAGATAAAACAGAGGGGTGTGAGAACAGTGGTTGTTATTAAGTGATGCTTACAGCCTAGTTCATTCATTGCTCTGCTGGTTGCATTATTACTATCCTCAAACAACCCAGGCTTGGTAGAATCCCAAATGGTTTGGTTGCGCTTAATAAAGCAGGAAAAGACAAACCTCTTTACCCCAACCATCCCCCTTTCACAGGCTGAGAATAACAGGATTACTCTTGATTGTCTGATCAGGACTGATAAACTCAGGTGCCAGTCACAAACCATGTGGCCTCAGATGTGTGTCAGCACACTAAAATCTAATCAAAGGCGAATTTGATAGAATCAAGATTCAAGATTGCCTCCATCTAATGAAATGCAAATGTGGCTCCATTAGTCTGACGGGCAGGGGGTGGCCACAAGCCCATCTTAAATCATTAGACTGACACTAACTTCACAGAGAGCCAGAAAAATACTTACAAAGATGAGGAAATTGAAGACAAACATGAGGTACTTGATGCAGCTGAGACAATCCCCCTCCATGGTGGTCCCTCGCGCGGAAGCCTCTCCCTGCCCCTAAGGAAACACACACAAACACAAACCATGCCACTTGATGAATTGTGCCAAATACTCACAGTATCCCCATTCTCTCACCCTGCCAAGAGAATAACACATTGCAAAAACCTGCTCACATTCTTAATGAATTCTGCCAGTCAAGTACAAAACCCACACACACACAGGCCTGTCAGTTCATTTGGTCCAATTTCAACTGGAAATCCTTGCATTATTCCCCCGGGCACATTGTGGCAGCTCCTCAGCAATCCCTAAGTAACTACAAGTTTGGCCTACACGGTGTCAGCCAACCTGTCACGTCTCTTCTCACCACACAGGGGCAGCTTATGTAATTTTTAAATGCACTTCCACTGTCAGATGGCTTGATTTCCCTTTCACCACTGGATCCAAGGTTGGACAGATGGGGTCTCTGGCTTCAGCTTTTTTCAGGGCATTTTAAGGATATGAGTCCTGGGTCTCCTTGTGCATTAACCACAGCCGTATGGCCTTCTTTTTAATGTAATGAGAAGCAAGGGCCCTTTGCTCTCATAAGCCAGCCTTCTATTTGACATAAACACACTTTACTTGATGAGGGCCCATCCTGGAGGCACTGTAGTCTAATGAAGAATGCCTCTCTTGCATTAGGAGCCAATATGATGTCTCTCTATCAATGGCCCTATATAGTAAACTGTAATACCTGATGTGCAAAATGGCTTTCAGTCAAGCGTTCATTTAACCCACCAAGCTACAAATGAACAAGATCTCCCCTAAGGGCAAGCTGTCTTAAAAATCATCTCTACATATTCTGCAAAAACGTAAGTGGAAGAAATCTGTGGGGCAGCTATAATTACAGTCTCTGAAAAGGAAGAAAATTAATTATTTGGCATAAATGAACCAGCACTCTTTGCTTTTGTAGTTGTGGTTATTAATTTATACTCCTATAGAGATAGCTAAGATTGGGGCTGGGTAACAAGCAGATTAAAAAGCTATTTCTCTGAGGAATAGCAAATACATTTACATAATACTGCAACTACACACCTCTAAATTGAAAAACATTTTAAATAAAAATGTTTAAATGCTTTCCTTTCAGCCTTTTGTCTGCACTTTGCAGCACGTCGGTCAGATGTAATCTCGTAATCTTCAGCCAGTCTTTACTCTGACTGGTGTGCTGTCAGCTCTATCCTCTGGGTGATCTCTCAGCGTCTCCGAGCCCGTGGTGAAGCCTGGGTTATGATCGACGCAGCCTTTGATTTCTGTCTGTCTTTGAAGGAGCTGTGCTGCCTCTCAATGCGATTCAGCCTCACCTCTCTAACCCAAATTGACTTAGGAATTGACGTTTTCAGGTGAAATACCCTTAACCTTTGCAAAGCACTATCTCAAAAGCACCGCTCTGCCAACTGCTGCAGTTACTTACACAAGAGAATAACATTTTCCAGCCAAAGCCGTAACCGAGCCATTTTTTTTTTAGTTTTCATTGTATTCCTAATTTCATTGTGCTTTAAAAAAAGTTTTTTTCCTCTTTCTGTAAGTTGTCGTGACAGAACAATTGAACACTATAGTAAGAATGTGATGGCAGCCTTTGTCTTGCAGTGGGAGCGAGTTAACATAAAATGAGAACATTTCTTCCCCTCAGTAGGCAGAGGGCTTATTATTTTTCCCTCTCCTCTCAGTACTCTTCGGAAAATTGATTTAAAGCCACAGTTAAACACCTCCTCTAAATCATAATGAGATGCTAAGGTATTGATCACACTCCTAGTGCCTTGTTGGCCAAGATGGGTTTTAATTAACCCTTCCCTTTATAAAGCCCCACTGAAAGCCCTAATGAGGGCACAGAAGGTCTTAATTGAGATTTGCATATATTACAGAGTCACAGAAACAGCACAACCATTATCCCTCTTGTGTCCCCAGGTTTTGCCAAGGACCGGAGTGAAATGTTAATGTGAAGAGGCTAGAAAAAAAAACTATTCTCCCAGGGCAGTGGGCCAAGTGTTGACCTATTTGTTTAAAGACATTAAACATTATTTTAAAAAAGCATACACATTCAACTATGTGATAATTAATTTTTTTATTTTCTAGTCTGGCCCTTCATCAGCTGGAGATTGACACTGCTGCTCTAAACAAAATATTTAAGCTTCAATCCCAATTTACTATCATCTCTGGGTCAACAAAACTGTCTGATCTTCAGCCAATTTTTTTATTACTTGCATTGGAGGCCTGAAAATTAAATGGGATGTATGGTCTTAGAAAGGCTCCAAATAAGAAGTCCATGGTCCACAGCAGCACAGTATAAATCAAACTGCCACTGATACCCCAGAGAAAGTGCAGAGTAAACAAACTGGTCTTTCCCATGCCTCCCATGGGATCGCAGGTCCTCATCGATCACAACCCAACCGTACACATCAGACCTCTAAAGTTGCACTGAATATTCTGCATGCTACGTTAGCTGTGCAAGAGAACTCAGTTCACACCCCTCAAGCTGCATCTGCACATTTTGTTAAAAAAATACCAAGTAGATTAAAGGCAGGTCCTCCTCAGGTGCACTGTGTGAGCACCAGGGGGTGTGGCACGAGTCATGGGGTTTGTACACACCAAAACAAAAAAACTAAAAACAGATATTAAACAAGAGAGGCTGCACCGATCTATGGGCTGCACACAAGAGCTGCATGTGTTTGAAAAAAAAAAAAAACCTGACACTGCATTTTTTGTTTTGCAGGATAAATTATGTTTTTACCATAATGCTTTGGTAGCTCAATTTGAAGTAAATATGAGTTATTTCTAATATTGTTTTTTTAAATCTAGAAGCTATTTCTTTCTTAAAGTACTGTGCAGTCATCCTGACATTACTGAATAATAAATCCATACTGAAGTACATATCTGCATATTTTTACAAGCTAATATAAACAATGTGACATGTTGACATTGTTTGCTTAGCTACAGCCATATGCACATTGCAAAAACAATCTTGAAATGATATATTGTGCAGCCTTATTCAGCTACTATTTTTACACTGTGCTTACGAGTAGGTGTGTATGTTCTCAATGTGACAATGGCAGTATTTTCACTGAGATATCCAGTAAATGTCTTGTCTATGTCTGCAACATCTTCAGATACTGACATCATGAGAAGCCTCATGACTGCAAGATCCCATTGTTAACTCCTGGAAAACACCAACGCACAGCCAGTCTGGGCAGCATGGTTGAATTCGATATTTGCAGTATCGACACAATGCAGAGCTCTGTAATGAGTTCAAACCCATCTGACCTACATTCTTCTCTGAATTATGAATTCCAAAACACTGCTACATGCTTTGCCTAAATGCTTTAGTTAGAAAAATACCATTTTGATTTTCCAGCAGATACATGATCCACCAAGGTGGTTATGTCAACTCGATACTAAAATGAAAAAGGAGAAGCAAAGCCACATTGTAAGAAATCTATCTATCTATACATACACACATCTCACCCCTTGAAGGTTGAGGTTCTCCTTGAAGATGACACTTTAGGCATGATTAATGAAGTGAGCACATATTCCCTTGCTCACTATCCACCGGCACAACAAGGACACTGTGTCTCTTCCTCCAACCCCCAAATCATCAGCCATACACTACAGCGTCAGCCCGAATAACAGATATTCATTAACAATGTAGACATTATATGGGCTGCGACTTGACCCCTTTTAAATGTCATTGGCCTTCTAAATGATCACCGTAATTGAACCCTAGGGGAGCTTAAATTGGACCTGTGGCTTCCTGGTACATCTGGGGCAGGTGTATATTTCCATTAACTGTCCGCCACTCTAAAAGTCCCTCTGGAGCATGCTAATACCTTCTGACACTACAGGACCACACATGCCGCATCACCCTTTATCTCAATTAAAATCACATTTTCCTATGGCTCTATTTCCTCAATCAGCCATAGCAAGTAAATACCCCATAATCCCAAACGGCGGCATGCTCCTCTGGCAGAGAGCGGGCCTCTCTTGAGGCATACTATGTCCCTTAATGAACCTCCAATTAGGACAGAATGAGCCCTGGGCTGTGCTGTCACACTGAAGAGCTTTGAAGTGAGCTGAATGTTAAGCAGCTATACCACTGTATGCTTCTTTAGAGGGCATACAGCTGACAGACAAAAGGGTACAACCAAAGTATATAAAGTGTACAAAAGTAGTTTAAAGGCAAGCCAGCACAGTGTGTGTGGGTGTAGCTCACACTGTGAGCAAAGCTCATCCTGGTTTGCATTTTCTGCACACCACTACTATGGCTGATTCATAGCAGAGGTCCTAATGCTGGTTAAGTGCACAGGTAGAGACTAAATATTCTACCCGCAGGCAATGTTAGCTTAATGAGGTTTCACAGCGCACTTACAGGGGTAGTGTAGTATAGGATATCATCTTTTTATATTGTGGCCTTTGCATATACCACAAAAAGTGGTCAGTTTCTGATAAATTATTTCTGCCTTGCGAGGCTATTTATCATTTGAGCCTATTGTTACAATTTTGCAGAGAATCTAAACCCGTTCTTATCTAGGCCTGCAAGGGCCTCTGAATCTTGACCCATTCAGTTTAAAAATGAGATTGTGTGGATCCCCCAGGGCATAAGTCCTCTGACCAGGCAGCTGACACACTCCTGAACAACAGGCTGATTAACAAGAGACGACTCCCAGAATGAACAAATGCACAGTCAGAGATACACTGGCCATGTGTTGTCAGCAGCACTGCAGGCCACATTCTTGACATCCCAACTGGGCATGCATCCAGCTGCTAGTCCTGGGCCAACAGTTGCTCTTAGCCCTACAGTGAAATCGATTCTCCAGTTCCTTAGATAAGGAGCACTGATAGCTGCTTGGTTAACTCAAGAACTCGATGTGTGATTGAGATGAGAAGATTTTGGCTTCTAGTGTGTGTATGTGTGATCCTCACTTCCTCAAAGCACAGATTTTCACTTAATTGTGTCGGCACCTCTATCTGGCTGAGTGAAGATACAAATGGGCTGCACAGCGCTGGATCAATACCAAGCCCAGGCACACATTCACTGATGCATTGATCCCCTGGAGCTCCAGATCTGACTCTGCTGGATCACAGGTTGTCTGGCAGTAAAGGCATGTGGCAGAAAAACCCAATGAACACATAAACACTTGTCCACAGGCGCCTGTTTGGACTCAGCCAGGGCTTTCCCACGGGGAGATTTGGACAATGACACATTGCTCTTGGGGCTTTCCGCAAAATGAGAAATAATTCAATTTAACAATTCCTTTCTAAACCATTACTTTTCAACAGAAAGTGGAGTTTCAGTATAATAACACCCTTCTCCGAGATTTCTTGAGAATTTATTTAAAAATAAAAAATCTGCCAAACCACAAGCTTGTCAGTTTGATCCTGAAGCAAGAGAAGATGTGGCTAAAGTTGACATTTTTTTAAAGTGAGCTTGTGTTAGGGTGTCTACCTCTATTGAAAGCACAGCTTTCTATCCCAGATGGCTTCAGCACTAGACAATGGGAGATTGAACGAAATACAATACTCCAAGCCTTGGGGGCATAAAGGACACCCTGATGTGTAAACATACAAGGGGCAAAAGATCAACTTGTGAACAAAGAATTAAGCATTTGACAAAAGTTTCAATAGTTTTTTTTTGGTACATTGCACTAAATCAAAAAGCACTTTTGAGTTCTTGGGTGTGCACAGAATTTAATAAACCTGTAGGTGGTTATTTTTGTCAATTCTTGGAATTTTTCCAGCTACCCAATAAGGACAGTGGTCACCAAGGTAACCCGGACATAGTGTGAGGGCGGCCTTTGTCTCAGAGCAGTTTGGCATCTCCACTTAGCACTGGTTCCTGTCTGAAAACAAAAGAGAGCAGAGCCGAGTACTTTGGAGGACAGCTTGGCCAAGCATTTGTTTAATGAGAGATCACTCACACCCTTTTGCAAGGCCATATGTTAATTTGAATACAGCTAGTCCCCTGGTGAAGACTGCCCTCAGGCTGTTTTATCTCTTATTGAGGACTGTGTAGCATGCTCACATCTGAAGCACAGTTAGAGTTCAGCTGATGAAAAGAAAAACAGTAAAAAGGAACAGTATAACCTAGTTTGTGTTAACATGCTGAGATTTTGCCTGAAATGCAAAGATCAAAACAAAGCCTAGAGGAAAATGCACGAGTGTTTGTGTTTTTGTGGCAGCGCCAGATAAAAGACCACATGTATTGAAGGCTTTTTTGTGAATAACATGTTAAGGGAAATAAACCATAAATAACATAATGTGTTTTGTATTTGTGTTTATATGTTTGATAGTGTCTCTCATTTATGTTTCTAATCAGTTCATTTGTCAACATGGCTAATCATCCGAAACCATAGACATATTAATACAGAAGGACAGATATAGCTCTTACCATTTTTTATGTTTTAGCTAGTCTCATATTAAAGCAAAGGGGGGCTTATTGGTTGAACGGCAACTGCGCGGCTGGGGGCAAACAAGATAAATATGTCTTATGCTGGGTCAATTAATAATGAATATACAGTCTATGTTGGGAACAGGTTAAGTTTTATGTTGGGCAGTTAGCATGGTCACTGGCTTTGATATAAGATAACTCCAATATACATACATATATATATATATATATATATATATATATATATATATATATATTTATATATATATTTATATATAATATATATATAAATTATAAGTGGCTTGTTACAGTCATTTATGTTTGACTATACACCTACTCTAACTTGATGAGACTATACTTTTGACAAACCATTGAACTAACTTTGAAAACCCCCTTTTACCAATAAAATCAATATCTTAGGTAGTTTTAACTATTAGTCTGGTTACACATATGTTTGTCTGGTTGGCTTCTTTTATGTGGGTGTGCTATGACTGATTACAGATGAAGTGTCTGGGTCTAAACTGCCCTTTAACCTCCCAATCCATACGTGTCTGCTGCGTGGCTGTGACTGGAATACTAATGTTATGAATGCCAATGCAAATCAGAGGCTAACAAAGACTGGAGCCGCCCCACTGCGATGGTTAGGGACAAAAGCACTTGTCTGCCTGTGCACAGGACCAGCTTCACACACTGGCTCTCCACAACTCTGTGCCTCCTGTTGACAGCAACAATGTAGTCAGCATCTTACTGAAAGGAGTCTGTCAACAAGCACTTTCTGCTGTTTCTCTTGCTGAATTAACAGGAAGCTGCTGGAGTGGAATCAATGCAAGACTTCATGGAAATTGCTTTATGCTTTGCTAGAACATTTTTCCAATTTTGCCAATTGCAATTCTATTGTGGATAACAGAATTAGATGTATCTTACCATGTGTATCTGTGAGTTCCACGTCTTTGTTCAGGTGAAGCTGACAACTCCTCTGGACTTGTGTTGCTCTCCTGTTTTCATGAGCTATAAGACACAAGCACAGAGGGAGAAAACAGGGGTCAGGAGCAAGTTAATGGGATGAATGAGCAGCGCGAGGCCACAGAGAAGAAAGGAAAGTGGCACATTTGTCTTGCTGTGTGTAATTCATTTAAGAAGAATACAACTGGAGCTTGGGAAACAGAGAAAGTAAAATTCTAGGACACTTAAAATGACCGACTTTGCATTTATTATGCATGAAGCCCTCGCTTCCAACAGCGAGCTAATCTAGGGCTGCAACTGTGTTTTATCTATATGAATATTTCACTTCACAGCTCAGGGGCAAAATTAAAAAACGTGTAACCTTTAAAAGAGGTGGTCTTGTAGCAGGTAGAGTTTGAATACGTGCCTTGTGGAATTTAAATGTGTGTCGTCTCACTTGGTTATTAACCTTTATTAGAAGAGGCAACACTCACAAGCGTTTTGTACAGCTTCTGATGTGACCTTGACAAGAATCTGAATTTAATACATTATTCAGTAAAAATAGCACCACCTTCCTTTCTGTCTACACATTACTGACTTTAACTGTCAATGCACAATACTTCACATTGAAGTCTCTAATGAGCATAAACGCTTTAAACTTTTCTCCTCGTTTTCTAAACTGCATTTGCCACAAGTGTCCCAGTTAAAAATAACGATGAACCAATTAAACCAACGGTAGTGCAGTGTCGAGGTGCAAAAATAGTCGACAGCACCATGGTTTTGACTGACAACACTTTGGAACAAGATTCAAAGCACTGGCACTGACAACTGCAGCTTCAAATGTGGCGAGACAGCATGCAGCTCTTGCAACATTAGATGGTGAAATCCAGACAGGCTACTCTCATTTTGACAGGGTCTGGAGATGGAGAATATCCCTGGAGTATTCTGGCAGATAGAGGCAGCCTCATCATCCCGCAGACACACCATATTGCCGACAGACACCCGAATCACCAGGACACTGAGTCCAACTGACATTGGCAGGAGCAACACCCCCCTCCCACCCCACCTCCCCCTCCCACGCAGGAACAGTCTGATTACATCTAAGAAACCCAATCAAAACTGGACCGAGAAGAGGACAAATCTGAGAAGTGGTAGCCTTATCTGGGAGGCTTTAACTCCCAAACAACAAAGCACAAGAGGAATCAATAATGTGTCCCCAGTAGGAGAGGAATCCGCAGGACTACTTTCATAAAAGGATTTGAGAAATATTTAACCTGAAATTTCCATTAGGCCCTTACAATGAGTCAAAAAGCAACACAAATAATACACTCAATCTTAACAACAATATAATCAACATTACAGATTATTTTAAGGGTGAATTAAAGTGCTCACAGCTATATCATAAATGCTTTCCCTCCATTATTTTAAAGGATATATGCACTCTTCTATTAGAATAATGTTTACTGTAGCATTTTATAAACATTTTCACTGGTAAAAGACTCATTATAACTGATAATAAACATGTATAATAGTAAAATATTAAAATGGGACATTGATTTGAGGTCACATGATCCAAAATAGCTATACTCATTTTGTCTAATGTATACAGTACCTTGATTGAATTAGATACTGAAGCCTGTTGCAGAGTACTCTCTCCCAAACCAATGTTTAGCGAGCTATTAGCTGGCAGAGAACAACGTGTGAGGGTCTGCATTATTTTTTGGTTTCCATAGAAACCTTTTTTTCCCAACAGGAAAGTGGAGCACCAATTGGATCGCAAAGCCTCGTTGAATTGGTTATGGGGGTGAGAAGAGAGCTCAGCACAGACGGCTGAGAAAGCACAACAATAGGACAAACTCTCGAGGGAGAGCAGAAAGGCCAGGCCACTGAGGGTCCGACAAAGAGGGAACAACACGTTGCTTGAAAAGGTTTCATCTACATCTGCTCAATGGCTTCCCTTTTAAATAAATCTCTCACCAACCAGTCATTGACATTTAAACTCACGAGCATTGTGGGCAATTTAAACATCAAGGCAGCCTCAAATCGATTAGACCCTGCTGATATTTCAAGTTCTGACAATATTATTGCATCACCAACATCTATCTATTGTACTAGACAGGATCATGTTATAAATTACCTGCGTACACATACAGTGGTTTATTGCACTTTGATTTACAAAACAAATGGCCTCTGAAGTGTATAAGCAATACGAGCGGAAGGAATAGCCAGTGAGTTTTCTTCAAAGTGCTTCTTAGATCATCACAGAGTATCTAAACTGTCTCGTCTCCGCTCCACTGCCCTTGAACCTGTCTATTAGCACTTACCTTTGATTTAAATCTTTCAGTTTGTCAATTTCCAAACACAAGAAAGAGCACATAATGAATACCTTTTGAAGAGACAGAGTCTGAGAGTGAGGATGCAATATCTATACATCAATATGTCTCACCTTTTTTTCTATCCCAGTGGGCTTTGGCATTACAGTGTGAACAAGGTTTTCCCTTTTGCATTTAAATGAGGATACTTGACTTATTCCCCTAACCAACAGAGACCATCTGTATTATAAAATCTCCTCCACAACCATCACCTGTCACTTTCTGCAGCTGGGGGTAAGTGAAGCCAAGATTTTACACAGATTTTACATTTGTTTTTGTAAAAGGCAGACAACATGATTTTAATTTGTTTAAAAAGGTTCTCTCTAATCATCTGACAACTGAAAATCCAAACAAATGAAACCACCGGTTGGATGCTGTTTATAAGAACAGATGTTTTAAAGCCTGCAGCAGCTCCCATTTGTAGTAGCAGACTTTGATGTCAAGGGTCAGAAAACAGCAGAGTCGTATCATCAACACTTCCTCTGGAGACAGGCAACGGACTCCGAAAACAGGAGGAAGTGACAATTCTACCATCCGCACCTTCCCAGTTGGGCGTGACCTCAATTTCTCACTCATTTTTCAGAACAAGCTTTTGAACTTCAAATGCAAGTCCGACATAACGACCTATGGGACCTTCTATCATAACTTAAAACTACTTTTAACTTTCCCATGTAATTTCAGGCCAACTTTTGAGTTCATACACATCCTGCTCTAATACCGTAGCCAAAAACGAAAGAGGGCAACTGACAGTGGTCATACATCTTCTGAGCGTTTGCTTTAATGAGAGCAGTGCTGAGACAGAATTATCTCCTTACCCCATGTGGAGTTATCGATCTAATAGTGTGAGTCAACCACCAGAGATAAAGATAAACCGCCCGAGAACAGCCACAATCCCCAGTCTGGTCACAGGGCATCGCACATCTAATCATTCACCTTCTCTTACGGCCACAGCAAACCCATCGCTTTCTTTGTTCTTAGCTGTACAATAGGAGCTTTGGGGTTTGTGCACTGAGCAAGAGTCTATCTACTGATTATTCCAGCTAAAAGATACAGATTGAACTCATTACGCAGAGCTGTTTTCTCAGCGTTAATCGTTTTAGGCTAAAAAAGAGAACCTAATAGGAATGCATGTCATTGGAAATGGGCTTATTTTAATGCAAATGAAAGATGACACACTGCCCAGCTCTTTGGTGAGTTAAGCATTGCCCAGACCTGGTCGTTAGCAAAGAACTCAATCAAAAAACTGTGAAAACTTGCTTCTGATGTGACGCTCAGCTACTAGTTACTTTCTTAAACTAACACAATATGTTAGCTAAATGCTTGATACGCTGTTACTCTTTCACTTTCCAGGCCCCATGAAGGCATCACAACAGCTCTTTGAAGTTCAACGATTAAAGAGGAAAGACCTGTCGAATTGAGATGACGAGGCTAAGGTTGGAAGAGGGGGAGGATCAGCACAAGGGACAGGAAAGGCTGTGAATGTTGAGAGCTGGGGGCCCACGGGACACAATTAGGAGCAAGGATTTTTTTTAGCGAGGGTTACAACAACACAGAGAGATACCAGCTTTCCAAAACCAAGGTAGCGTGCACAGACGGTACTGGTAAACTCTTCACAGTTTGTTTAGAGACCCATACTCCAACTCAAGCCCACAGGCTCAACAACAGATAATCGTTTTCATCTCGATCAAATCGTAAAGCCTTGTAAAGCTCCTGAATCACACTTCTTCAAGTTTGCACAGCCCTCATGAAGATACAGGCTCCTCATACAAAAAGGAAGTTCACATAGATGCTCCCCCGTAGGATGAAAAACTGACAAGTGCATGGTTACTGGACACATGATTAGCAGAACATCTGAATAACAAATTAAATTTAGCTAAAAGAAGATGAGATGAAATGTATATTTTCATACAAATGTCAAAATAGCAAATCAATCAATGCATTTTGATTTAACGGTGGACATTGCATCTTGTGCCAGAGATAGGTGTCTTGTGTTGCAGTTTAAGAAAGTGTAGAAATATTGGGATACTGCTATCCCTTAAGTTAATCCAATCACTTAAACATGTGTTGAGATGGACACATCTGGTAGCCATTTGTTGGCCTCATTTACAAATACCGCAGAGCAGGTTTGGTATATGCATTAAAATTCTGAAAAAGCACCATAACAGATAAACAGAGGGGACTACCAGAGAGAGTTATAGTTTATAGTGTGAAATGTGGAGTTGTCTGCTGAGAATATGCCCTACCTTTACACTCAGCACTTAACCACATCAAGTTAAATCTGTTTTAGCAGAAGAAAATCTTTAGCTTTCTTCATCATATGCACAACAAACTGTCCAACAGATATGGCTGCAGTATATCATACAGCAAAGCAAATGAAACACCCTTAAGAAAACAGTATTAAAAATAAACTGCATTATAAAATTTCTGAAAAGAACATTGGACTACTGCCTGCAGTTACAACATCACATCAGCAAAACATAAGTCCCAGTCGGACTGGTTTTCATTGGGGATGGTTCTCCCTGAAAGTCTGGCGGAAAACCTTTATATATATCATGTGCTTCTCTGATGTGTATCCAAATATGTATTCTTCTATTTATATGCTGCTACATGGCAGATGTATCCACACAACAGGGAGACATTAGAAAGCAACAACACTACTAACAACAAAACAAACTAAAACACATAAACTCACACACAAAACACTTTACTAAATTCTATTTTAATATTTGAAAACATTGGATGAAGTTTAAAACACTGGATTTCACTTTTAAGTAACCGACAAATCAACAAAATACACTTCTTAAGAATACAAAATAAATGCCAGCTATCACAAAGTTAACTGCAACACTACTGTTGCAGTTAACAAAGCAAAGGTTACATTAGCCGCAACACTGCAATATTTAAAAAGCTGCATAGAAAATCAATATGCAACAGAACATTCCACTGCAGAGAAAGTGTGTGGGTTTTGCAGGGCGGCTACAAACGGGCTATACAGGAGCAGCAGGGCAGGTGTCCCACTGGGTTACGAGAGCCAGAAGCTTTGCATGTGGATCATTTCCTCAGCCTAGAGGACTCCACAATGGCACGTCACCATAAAGCAGCACATGTGCCAGAGAAACACAAATCCTTCCCAATCCTTGTTGTGTGCATGCAGCGGCTGCAGTGATCGCAGGTAACAAGCTGTGACAAACTCATAACATCACAGAGAGAGCACTGGAAATGACCCATGCTTTTTGTCTTTCACACTTTCAAATACGCTCATAGTAATGTCCAAAAGCCTTTCTGCATCAAGAGCAAGAAAGGGGTTTTATCGCCTGTCCTCTTGAGCAGAACCGAGCAAGACTGATGGCAGGAGGATTACCGGCTCAGGACATGATGAAACCTGGATAAAGTACTTCTGAACCATGGCGTTAAAAGTTGTGCCCATTCCCAAAAACCTGAAGTTGCACTGATTTCCACTCTGAGCCCAATATTCCCTAAAGACAAGAACTGGAAGATATTCTTTGACAAAAAGCCCTACTTTTAACAAAGTCCCAGGAGGAAGCCAAGAGGGACTGAAATGTGGAAAATGGAGGTTGGATGTTTTCCATGGTACAGGCTTGTGAAAATTCAGAAGTTATTTAAGATTGCGGCAAGATGTCAAAAGAAATCATGCTTGGCTCAATACAAAAAGCACTCAGAGAAATGAGATTTAATCTGCTGAGTTTAGGTTGTATTACGCTTGTGTAAACAGTCTGTACCAGCTGTGATAAAGTTGGCTTTAAATAGCCCTGCTGTTTGGAAAAACAATGCATAAAACATCAAACAAAAGCAATGAAAGAAACACAGATATTTAAAAGGGAAAAATAAAAGTTTCACAAGGGAGTGATATTGAGGTTCTGGGAACCAGGGGGGTGAAGGTTAACTGGCCACACTGAAACACTTTTTCTATGAGAATACACTGCCTCTAGGCTCGAGCTGTGGGAAAGGGAGTTTATGCAATTACATCACATTGATTTATGGGAAAAAGAGGAAGGATGGGGAGAGGATGGAAACTAGAGCCGTTTGGAGGCGATCCAACAATAGGTCCCTGAAGAAACACAAGTCAATAGTTTTACACCACAAAACATGATGGATTTGAGGCTATTGTGTGTGGATGGTCAGGGTTGAAGTTAACAGCGAGGTCATCTACAACCTAAATTTATGAACACACAAAGCCTTAATTGTAATGCAGAGGCGCTCTGGTGAACCTGCTCATGAGGCAAATGTGGATTGTGAGTTGTGAATAGTAATACGGCTGCTGAGCTTAGACTTTGAATTCTCTTGCCTCCAGAGGATTCAATGACGACTGAGTTGCTTGAGCAGATGCTGCTGATGCCGTCTTGAGTATTAATTGAGGCTAGTGATGAAACTGTGAGTAATGCACCCAAGCGCTCACAGCAGCATTAGCAGAGTAGCATTTCATCTGAGGCGCCCACTGCAGAAGACGAGTCATAAATAAACAGTCCATTTAGCGCTCTTCACGAGTGTAACAAGTGACCACAGCTGGGTTATTTATGGCAGAACACATTACTGTTTAAATGTTTGTGTAAGCTTTAGCAGCACTGTCTGTCATATAGATGTATAGCATTAAGTAACTTCAACAAAGGAAGTTCTCATCAAACTCAGTAGCATTAGACTGTCTACCTAAAAGCCAATATCTTCTCTGTCACATTTCTCTTTTCTCCAGACATAATGACAAACACATTAAGATACAAAATATATTACGCTCATTAATTTTCACAGCACGGTGCTCATGCTGATAAGATATGAACAAAGCACAGAGAGATAACAAAAGATATTGCCTACAATAAGCATTGAAGGTAGAGCTGGTATTTTGTTTTTTTTCTTTGCACAATTTTGCAGCTGTCTGCTAGAGCCGCCTGGAAACACAAGAGACCTTTTAGTTCAGGCCAAAGGCAACAGAATAAATACATACACAAGAGACGGCTGACCAGTAGATGTGGGTGTTTTGAAAGCTCGTAGTATAGACTGGATTATTGAGGGTGGGGGGGATTAGGGGGAGAGAAAATGTATGGAAAGCTTACCCAGAGATGTTTTGAGAAGGAAAGGGTTGGACATCTGTTCCTTATTAAATAAAAAGGCAGCTTGTCCAATTCCAAACTGCCTTCAGAGATAAGCGAAAGTGGGTTTTGGTAATTGCTGACAACATTGGCTTTCTCCTCTTCATTGTTTCTACTGTGAATCATTATGTTAATGTGTAAGGTCAAAAGACATGCTGCTCTCATAATAAATGTAATAAATGTACTGTAAAGCTTCATTTATCTGTGTTAGATTATTTTTTGTTCATCTGTCAACTATAGCCAGCCATCTTTTTTCCAATACAGCCATTACACAAAACAACTGGCTTTTTAGTAAAGCTTTTCACATGAGGCCAGCTTTTTCCAAGTGTTATCAGTAGAAATGATCTGCAGGGTGTACACTCTTGACTTTCAGATTTAAAGTATTCTCAAAACAACTGTGTTTCATGCTGGACGTCTTAACTTCTGGCTTCCCATGTGGGATAGGTTGAAAGAAATGATTGGGAAGCCCTCCAAGATCACCTGATGTTCCATCCTGGCAAAAAATCCATCAGAGCATCAGTGCCCTGTATTTTTTTTCCCATCTTCCACTTAAATCAATGAACACCGCAGCCAATTTAATTTCACATGGTGGAGACACCTGCAGTGGCTGCGCTATCTCTCGCCGACACATGTGAAGGTGATCCCTCGATTTCATCACTTCCATGAAAATATAAAAAAATCCTTCAAATGGTTAAACACTGGCTAGCTTTTCACTGCAGTGGATTTTGCTTCCTTTTTAAGCTTCAAAAGAAAGCTGCTGCAGCAGAGTAAGGATTAAGAAAACTGGCATTATGCTTCATGGTATGAATGCATTTATTCTAATGACTATTAGCAGAGGAAGTTTACAGCTAGGAAATTAAATTCTCAACTCAAAGAGATAGATCTGTTTTTGCTACTCTCTCCTCAGAAACCCCGGGCTATTAAGAATTCATTGTTGCTTCATTGGGTTTATTAAATGCAGCACACTCGTCCTCGCCGCTGTAATGTTAACGTGGTTCGCTTGTGGCTGTAATGCTCCAGCTGCCATTGACCCAGAGTTTGCCCAAAGGACAGAGGCCATGTTTTAGTGCAGTGACCCATGAGGACTATCTCCAGAAGCACACTTAAATAAAAATGTGGTAAAAGGCTAAAAATTAAAACAACTTAAAAAAATATTAACAATAAAGACTAATTTTATTGTATTTTACCCTTTTGAGAAGGAAACTAGTGGCAACATGTACAGACTGTTTTTAAAGTTTTTTACTACTTAATCACACTAGAGCAACGTGTTAAGACAAGCAGGTTTCCACAGAACCCTAGGAAAAAGAAGCAGCCTGGTCTTTATCAGCACTGACCTGCTTTAACGTCTTAACCAGCTTCACGGCTGTTTGTGACTTAAACGTTCAGTTTCTCTTTGTGCGTCTCTTTACTTGTTTTAACAGAGTGATTGTAGGCAATAACAAGAATCACACAGAGGAAGTGGAAAAAAGCACACCTGCATTACACAAGAATTGATATTGAGTGCCAGACAAAAGATAACACAGATTGCAAAACAACCAGAGACCATGTACATTATCATTAGTTGTGGAAATTGTGGAGGAGGAAAGAGGTGAAACACAGCATTGATGTCAGAGGCGGGAGACTGATTATTATCCTGCCACTCCTCCTGAGACACTGCAGGTAAAAGTTGGAACGCGCTGTGCGTTTCTCTTAAATCAAACATTAATGTGGCCTTGTGATGCTGCGGAGGCCAACTAGGAGCCCATATGTCTGATGAAAGTGTGCTGAGCCTCGCTCGGTGGGAGAGACTGGAACATTGTTGTTACCCACAGGACATGCACACTGCAGCGCGGTGGACAAGGTGTGTGGGCTTCAAACGGAGCTCAAAGCAGCCAGCCTTGTGGTAAAAAAAATGCTAGAGCTTTTAAAAAAGAATTTACTTTCAAGCTGGTTTGATATTTGAATACAAATGAATACAATCAGATAGCAGGAATGATGAAGAATCATATTAGCCCAGTTACATCCACAAGAGCTTACATTCACTTCCAAGTTCAAATAAAGATTTTTCTGCTGAGCTAAGCTTTTTCCCTGCCATGTTTACTCGTAAAACACAAAACATTTAACCTAAATTGGAGGAGATACGGTAAACAGAAAACAACCCGTTTGCCGTTGAGTGCTGCCAACAGCACGCGGTGTTGTACGTGGGAGAGCTTGCTTTACATTCATGTTTGTATATTTGAGGTTTGTGTGGTTATCATTGACTGGAGCGGCAGAGGGTTATTAGCAGACTGGGATGCAAACCTCAGGAGTGCTCAAAATAAATCTCCTAGAAGAAGTCTGTAATTGTGCAAGGATGTCAGTGGGGGGAGATGGCAAACAGTGCTACATCATACATGCTAACTAACTAGCGCTGGCGTAAGTGTGGCATCTCGAATTCAAATCTCTGGCTCCAGTCGTGAGGAGGTCAGCTAATGAGCCAACATGCAGCTCCTGACATGCATTTCCTTCGTGTAAAATGATAATGGGCCAATTATCTGGGTTAGCCTTAACAACCTACTGTCCACCCCTGTGATCATTTGTACACTTGGAATTACAAAATCAATCTGCTGTGTGGGCTCATACAGTGAGTGCTTGGGCATTTTGAGCCACAATTATCATATCATATTCTACTGTGTGTCCCTGTGCTGGTGATTAAAAATAAACAAGATATTTACAGAGCGTACATATCCCCTTTAGGCACAAAAATGCAAAGCTGGATGGGTAATAAAATAGGACACATTATAAAAAAAGACCCAGATGACTAATGATGGTATTCTTGTAAAGCCATCTTCTCTTATTCCAAAGTCTGGGATGGAAAGTGCAGCGGTGATAGGAAACCAGGGAAAAGGGAACAAGAGAGGATGGGGTTTGGGACACACACTTGTGGCTGTGGCAGTGGCAAAAGAGAAAGACCAGAAGCTCACAAATGAGAGAATAAAAAAGAGTCCTATTTCATCAGAAAAATGCCTGAGTCAGGAGATGAGAGAGGCATTAGGCCCAATGAGTCACAGGGAGAGGCTGTAAAAACACTTCTGCACCGAGGCCCATTCACTGTGCCACCACTGTACCATTTCTGAAATACAGCAGAAAATGAAATATAGCAGTGTTGTAGAAGGCTTTTCATCTTCTCTTAAAATCTGTGTGAAAAAAAACATATTGATTACTGCTTGATAAACCTTTCAAACTAATAATATCTCTAGACAAGAATGCACATTAACTAAATCTACTAGCATTTTTTACTTGGGGCAAAACAATCATATCCTTCTTGATTCCTTTTCCACTAATTAAACTTGAGTGAAAAAAAAAATCAATAGGAGTAAATCAGTGCCACTGGGACATTATAATGTTCGTCACAGCAATTACTGAAATTACTACTGCATACGGGCAACCCCTATGTCATTTCAATTGTTAATGTCCACCTTAACTGCAGGATGCATTATTTGATTTTCTAATGTCACTTCACCAATCAAAATCTGCAGTTCAATGGTATGCAGTGCAGTGACAGTTCATTGACATCCATAAAGCAAATTGTTCATAAAGAACAGCGGCCACAATCTTAACTGTTAAACTAAGATTAGCACAAAGACTTTCCATAGAGCTGAAAGAGAATGAAACAATAGAGAGGCTCTTCCTGCCTGGTGCTACTTGTTTAGTACCCAGCTTCCTCTTGCCCAAAGAGCCAACACAGAGTTCAATGTGAGTCAACCCAGCTCCATTGTTTGTACTTATCAAAGAGGCACTTGTTCATCAGACAAACGAATGCCTATACGCATGATGAGGAAAAGCCACCAGGCAATTTCTCTTGTCTCGGGCAGGAAATGTGCTTAAGTTTCAGGATCATTCAATGGATCAAACTTTTGCTCTTGCCTCGGAAAAGCTAGCCAGGTAATCTCTGCCTTTGTCACAGAACTATCAGCTGCAGAGTCCCCGGCCAGGCTAAACCCCTCTCTGAGCTTTGACTACATCTGGGGGATTGAAAGAGCACAAGATGGCAAAAAAGCCTTCAGGCAAAAGCATATAGGATTTAGAGAGTGGCTCTCTCTGTATAATGGCGATCAGGTGCTCAGCAGTGCCTTTAATGGACACCTGGGCGACACGGTTTATTAGCTCTGAAAAACATTATGTGGAGCCAAAGATGGCTGGGGGGACTTCGAGATAAATGTGATTTGAACATCCAGAGTGAGGGCTGAGTGTATCCTCGACTAAGTGCCTAGCAAGCCGTGAGTTCCGCTATCTATGGAGACCAGCTTGTCAAATACATACCTTTTACCTCATTACCTGCTCAGTGCGGCCATTATTGAGGGAAATAGGGTGAATGCCAGATAAGCACAAAGAATTCTTGAGTTGAGCACAAACAACTGGCCTGCTTCCTCCTGATAAAAAGGAAGTGTCAGCAGAGAGGCCCCTACCTTCCTGCTCTGCCAGCTGCCCCAATCTTAGGTCACCCGTTACTTCCTGGTCTGTACGGACAAACACTATAGTGAATAAAATTTAATGCACCAGTTTCTTATGCATTATTGCCGAGGAATGTTGGGGAGCTGATATTTAATTTGGAGCAGTTCCACACTAGTTCATGACCCTAAGCTATGAAAACCCCTCGGCACACTGCATCAAACCATAATGTCTCCACACACCCAGTGATATAAAGCACATAAGACAGACGTAACAACACACACCTCTGTGGCTTAGACATATTTGATAAAAAAAATGCATTTTTTCTGAGAGTAAATTATTTCTGCCAGCTGAAAAGCTTGTGTCTCCTGACAACAAAGATGCCAAACCCATTACTGGCCGAGGTCTCTGCATCACACACATTAAATGAAGGGTCCTCTAGCAATCGAAAAAAGCAATTTTCTCATTGAGCCAATAGATACTCCATTTAGTTCCAGCTCTCTACGGACTGCTGCTGTACCGAAGCTCATGCATGAGTAGGGAGTGCAGACTGATGACCCAGCCTCGTTTTCCTCTTGCCTTTGCTCCTCTAAACCTATCAATATGGATACAGACGTGCCCTAAAGGCTTGATTACGAGAATGGAAAGATGACAGGAGGAAGAAGGAATAACAGATGAGATGGTACACAGTAAGGCTACACTATATGTCAAACAATATATTGTCATTATCAACATGTGCAATGTAAGTGTATAAAAATTTGTCTTGCATTAACACTATGCATCTAAAATCAATTTAAAATACTTTTATCATGCCCTAAATTCAAATCCAATTTTTAAAGCCCTATTTAACGTCAGTATTCATTAGTGCATATCAGGGAATGCTCTACAAAAAGAGACAGACTGGAGTGGACGAAGGTGGGAGTTTATGAAGCTGAGGCCTGTGCAACAAATTGATCATCCCAAAAACAAATAATAATAAATATCTCTGTAGCAGTTTTAGTTCCTGCTTGATATGAGGGAGTGTAGAAATGAGAGTATGTACGAGAGGGGGAAGTGTTAGGGGAGACTGGGATCAGAGACATCAAGCCATGTGTTACTGCAGATTGATTCATTTCAGGCTTATAATGAGTGGTACTCTTGCCAGGCCAGGCCAAATGAAGTCGCTCGCCCTGCCCCTTGCCAGCATGGAGCCACCACACATCGATTCACACACCGCTATTTCCAAGGACCATATAACAAAAAGACACATACTGTAAGATTTTTGATTTACTGTTGTTTTTACGCTTTATCGCTGGCATTGCAAATGTGTGATTAAGCACAACACTTTATAGAGCTGCTATTAAAATGAGTGCACTCAGAGCGCCAGTGGCAAGTCTCACACCAGGTGTTACAGGTTTGTAGGTGGAATAAATACAAGCTTTACTCGATGGAGATTTGAATTGCCTCTTTCTAATTGCTACCCACTGAGAAAATACATACAGTAGGTACATTGTTGCCGCTAACCTTTATTTCTTGAGTAAATTATATTATAGGTTTTGGTGGAGTCTGGTGTTTGCAATTGCATTAATCACTTGGCAACAAAACTATTACCAAACACTCATGTGACTTAAGAAAGAAAAACTGCTAGAAGGGAGGTTTTGTCACTGGCAGCTGCTAAGCATAAGCATCACATCTCCCTTTTAATGTTAAGTAAAGCTTCATGTTGAGAACAAATACAGGCTACATTTGTTTCTGAATCATTTAAGTTGAGAAAGAAAAGGTGAGAAAAAGAAATGACTCGTTGCATGATGCAGCAGTAGGCTATAGAGGTTCATTTCATTAATCATGACAGATGTTGATTTGTCAGTCTGCCCAAGCTGCTGGGTGTGATACAATTGTCTTCTGCTCCAGCCACAGGAAAACTGAGAGTTGAACTGAGCGGTTTTGACTTTAACTCGGGGCAAAACAGTGGAGAACTGCACACTTACCTAGACACTGACTGGTGTTAATGGGTCCCTTGGAGCCAATACCCCTGGGGCAAAATTTCATTATGGTTTCTAGTCTAATACACAATGGTTTTGTTTGAGTGTGCAAAAAACTTTTCACACAGTCCAACTTCAGTTAACTTGCTGATAAAATAACCAGGACATTTGCTAAAATAACATCTCTCCCTGCCTCCTTAAGTGTAAAGCCTCATTGTCTTTTCCACAAATGTGTCACGTGCGCTTCAGAGAATGGGGACGAGGTGGTTTAGGGTGATGCATCTCTCTGATTAATACAATGTGACAGTGAACTCGTGCCCCACAGCAAAGGTATCGCCGTCAGAAGCATCCATCTGCTGACCCCACACATCCCCGCCCGCAGACAGCCTCCACGCTGACGGCTGGAGCCCCGTGGGAAGGCTGCCAGCTTCAGGACTGAATCTTCCTGTTGTATGCACTCTGAACAGACACAGCATTGCAAACACTGTACATTATGAGTTAAGCTATATTGAGGCACCAGAAATGAAGTAGTCCACTATTCCCCTAAACGGAAATACAGTAGATGCCCTGAAGTTAACACAACGCTACGTGGTGTAAGAGTCTAAAACAAAACGCTCACACAACTTCGATTTCTCCCTTTCTGCTTCACTCGGTGCTGTTTCTCTCTGAGGACATGAGCCAACATAACTTACAACAACAAAGTAAGCAGAGAATCAAACACAGCCCAAAGCTTTCCCCATAGGCACGTTGTTTCAAGTAACGCGCCCATTAAACAAAGCAGCCACTGAAACGAGTGACTTAACTCTAATCTGTCTTTAAGTTAGAGTAAGAGACACTTTAACAGCATTTCTTCTTACCTCAAAGCGCAGCTCAGTGTCGAAACCCCGTGACAAGCGGACTCCCTGTGAAATTGTAACTACAAAATCAGTACAAAAGCCTAAACAATGTCGAGTTGAGGATTAGACTGAGATGTCTGTCAGTCGGGATGTCCACGGAGGTGAAATGTGCCCGGCAGCGTCCAACTCATAAATTCCAGCGCTCCTCTGAGATCTGCGATCCCAATTTGGACAAGCATGCGGTGCAATGGGGAGACTGGTATGCAAACAGTTTGGTGAACTCACTGAGCGCAGAGCGGTGCATCCAGCAGCGCGCTGCTCCTCCAGTGGGCAGAGCCTAACATCCGACGCACACGCCCCCGTTTACGTCCTCCTCACTCTCACTCCTGTTGGTTTTACTGCGAAGACATTAGTAGGCTTCTGTTTATGCTCTCTCTGCGACTCTTTGACTTTCCTTTAACCCCGTTAAACGGACAAAATGTTTGATAAATACTGTGATTTCCATAGTTACACCAGACTGTAAAAGGAACACTGAGTTCAGGAAGTGAGGATTAGAGAAGATTACTGAGAATTTACTACACTAAAAGAATTGTCTAGACAAGTGTTTCTCAAACTGTTTCTTGAGTGGGACTCAGAGAGTTTATGAGACTTTCTTTTAAATACATCCATCCATCCATATAATTATAAAATAAAAATCAAATTCATAAAGCAATCAAACTGAATACTGAGAAAGTACTGTACTCTGTAAAAAAAAAATAAACATATAAAAATAAAAAAAAATTATCTCCCAATAATTTGGTAACAATTTGTATTAAATGTTTTGGACAGATATTACCCTTCTGTGAAAAGAGAGACACTTCTTTTCAAGATACATTAAAACTATCCAATTATTTCACATAATTTTTACAGTGGGTAGAAATTACAATTTACTTTAGGTATCTACTAGATAATTATCAGTAATCACATAATCCATTATGAAAAAGTATAGGTCTAATCTAACACTTTAGTTTATTTCTTTAGGACAGCGTACAATGTACATTAAGCCGGAGCAGAGATGCTTGTACCAGATCATAGTTTTACAGCTAATTTCCATCTATAGTTATATACTGTATTGTACATGTCTTTAGTGGTGGGGAAAACCGGAGCACCTGGAGGAAACCTACGCAGACACAGAGACAACATGCAAACTCTACACAGAAAAGGTCCTGTCCTGGATGGGAATGGAACCCAGGACCTTCTTGAGGTCGGAGTAAGTGCTAACCACTTTACTTTCAATGCTTAACTCAACTGAAATCTTAAATTCCTACAGATCATGACAGTGTCCCAACAACAGAATCTGTATTATTTGAAGACAAAAATGGTTAAATTTTAGTGTACCTCTCAGGTCTCTGTGACTCTTAGTCATTGTTTCAGATCCATCACTCTTCTTTGTTCAAGAAGCAGAAGCAGGGATAAAGGAACGAAGCCTATCAGGCACTGCACACTAATTCAATAAAATTGGGTAAACTTGTTTGATGCATTTATATGTATTGTTATTTCCTGGTAAAAAAAAGAGGTAACATAAGTAAAAAAGTAAAATTTCACTCTGATGCAAATACATTATCTAAAATAACTAGGCAAATAATACGCTACTGGTTTGGCTTAAATCTACCATCCTCAAAAACATCTTTTTACAGTAGTTTACTGGAACTACACTTCTACCAGTAATATAACACTCTTCTGTGTGGGTAATACACAAAGAGACAAACATTACACAAAGTGGTACAGTGAAAATAGAATACCTGATCTAGATTATACTTTATTATTTAAGTTATTAATTGTCTATAACAGCCATTCAGCCTAAAAATCTAAAAAAGTTAACTCAAATCGAAATACTAGACAATCTGAAGTAGTTCTCTGAAAATATTATTCAAAAAACAAACAACAGGCTATAAATTGATTAATAATGATAATTTTTCATCACCATGTACTTGATGTGTATCTCAGGTGCCCAACCCTCGCTGTACCTTTGCGGTAAAATGGGGTTCGGGGAACCCCATTTTGGGACCCACTGGTCTTTAACATATATAAAAATAAACTTGTAAATTTTAAATATGGTTGGTCTGTACAACTTGATGGGAGCTCCACTTTCACTCTGATAACATTAAAAATAGATTTATTTGTTCAATCTATTGGAACGCACAGTTTGTCCTTGAGGAACTTCAAGTTAATTGTTTGCATTGTTAGCTTTCACTCTTAAAAGCCTTGTGCACAGTTCAGTGTATTGTAGGTTGTGCTCGCCATTGTACAGGCATCAGAATAACACCACATTTTGAAATAAACTAAATAACCAAATAAATCCAGGTTAGCTATAACCTTCAACTGTGCTTTGCCTCAGATTTGCTTTTAGATCAGCTGGCCCTAATGTGAGCGTGCCCTATTTTGAAGTTCTGCAGGTTTAGTCTTTGGGGCTTCACGCTTCGCACAATACTGGCATCTAGTGTTGGCAAACAGACTAATGTCAAACTACACAATCCCTTTAAATAGTATTGGTTTTCAGTGAAAATTGCATAACAGTGTTTTATTGATGTCAGCAGCAACAGATACATGTCAACTACCAGAGAAACTGTTATTGTTTGTCCCTTGTTAATTATTCATGCCGTGTGGCTCTCCTGCCAGCCAGAAAACAAGAGAAGTGCTTTTGTTTGAGGTGGGAGGAGGCAGAGGGGGGTTTAAGTGTTCAGTATCCCTCTGTGCACCTCGTGTCACCAAATCTACTACAGATGGAGAGCAAGATAAGCACGCAGAGACTGATCCGTTTGGCTTCACCTCTCGAGGTCGTGACACTGACATTCCCTGTGGCATACGTAATACTTCCAACCCAAACTTTTTTCTTTTGTTTTCTCCTTTTACTGGCCTTTAAGATGTTCTTTAAGTGTATTTCTTAAGTCAGTCTGGGAGAGTGAAGTTTCAAACATGACACAGTTTAGTTTATGGAAAGGAAAGAAGAAAAGCAGGGTGTTGAGGAGGGGGCCCCTGAATGTGTAAGAGAAGCATCACAGGAATGGCTTGGCTCAAGAAAGAACAGCTGTGAGGTATTTTCTTTTTGGCTCTTTGGGTATTCAGAGAGTAAGAAAGGCTGAGGTGAGTCACTAAACTAACCTCCTCCCCCATCAGTTGGTGTGATCACATGAATCAGTGGGTTGTTGTCCCATTAGAGCCTGACACGGTTCACTGAGGAGATGGTCTCATTGTTTAGTTTTTTAGCTAATCAATGATTGATCAACAAATGTGGTTATCTTTGACCCTTGAGATGTAGTACAAAAGTCAACACACAGCTCGGGATCTTACTGGAGGTGAATTTTGACTTTTTGATTTGGTTGTTCAAGGTGCAGTTTTTTCTCTTTGTAGACAATATTTTAATAAAAATTTAAATAATAGACAAGAAACAGAGAGTGAGTTACATATATGTGGCACAAGAACATTTTTTAAAGCGTTTCTAACAAGCGATAAGGTCAAGTGACTATGATATATTTATTATAACATACTTCAGAGAGCATTAACTCATTCAACAAAGAAACAACTGACACAGAGATACCTGAGCTTATTCTAATTGATGAAGCAAGTGGCTGCTGTAGGGGAAAAAGTAGAACCAAACACTTTTTTTGCCTGAACCATACGGATATTAAGCCATAGAAACTTTTGGAGAGCGTTGAAAAACATTTTGATTCTGGCAGGATTTGGTCTTCAGCCGACTCGTTCCTCATCCAATCCAAGCAGTTGGCTGAGAGTGAAATTTACTTTTGTGTCCATGTAAATCACTGAATACACAAACACCAGAGACTGCTCTGTATAACTCACATGCACATTCTTATCGCACACAAAACCATAATTCAATTTACACAGCCTGTGCTTCAATTTCACACACATAGCATCCCACCACGTGCTATCTCATTAAACGGGCCGTGGCCATGCTTCACTGCCTCGCTCAAACACACTGGGGTTAGACTCGAGGAATTTCCCAGACAACCACCCAGGAGTAATTGAATATTGCATTTTGTGGTAATGTGATGCTACATTGTTTTGTCTTAAAGCCTTCCGTGATTATGTAAATATTCTCTTGTTGTAAATCCTTTTAGTTCTCTAGCTGTACCACACCGAGGACACACTCTTTTCTCTGTGTTGAAACATGCTTGAGGTATTGTGGGGGCAGCCTGTAAATGGAGATTTGTATAAGTGCTGTTGAGCCAAATACTTAACTGTATTTAGTTAGTTAGTTTGCCAAATCAATGCCACTGAACAATATAAAAAACAGTCACATTAGAGCTGTGTTACCCAAATCATAGTGCACCCTCACCCCCAATAACAGCAGTGACCTGCTTTTATTTTATTTTTAAATCTCCACCACAAGCATCATATTCATCATATTCAACATTGAAGCTTACCTTAAACTTCTAGCTCTGAGTTCAGGGTTAATATCTCAGCATCGTTAAACATTGCGTGAATACATTGCCAATTTTTTGCTTCCCATTTCTCTATTTATGTTTTGCTCTTTCTTTGTATAAATACAGGCAGCCAGTGCTGGAGTAGACACTTTCACTGTACTATTGGTAGTAAGTGTTGGGAGCACCACGTATTTCAAAGCAAGCATTTGATGGCCCAAAGCTTATGGTATGCAGAACATTCTCATCAATGAAAATCCTCGATAAATAAGCCTATATGATGTCTTGAGATCTATATTTTTCCACACAGATGATTCATATTACTATATGCTATCAGGTGATTAAACAGGTACTGTCTGTTCATTTGTTATCTCTCCTGCATCAATTATTTTGTTTTTGTTCTCATTTAGAGCCCCCCAAAGGCAGAAGCCACACAACAAGCCTTTAAATTATCTTCTTAATTGTTATTTTATTGCAGCATTAAAAAAAAAAACTCAGCAATTAATCAATTATTGTTTGAATTAGGTTCACATGAGCAAGAGTGCTATTAAAAAGCCATTTGGTAAGTTTAAAAAGCTTGAGCGGAAATCGCAGTAGGAAAACAAGATTTGAAAACACTGATGAGATTTGATTTGCTTAAACAAACAAACAAAATTAGGATGGTCTTCTTCCCTGAGTTCCTGTCATTATTCTGATAAATGTAGCATCCCCAAAGACGCACAAAGACATGCATAAACACAGATGCACATGTGGGGGCAGGACCCACCCTTGCAGCCTCAATCTGTCAGGGGGCATCAGCCCGAGCCTTGGAGAAACACGTCATGCGTCACGGCTTCCTACCTCCCTCCTCTTCCCATCCTGGACCAGGATCAAACTATGTCAGAACCCATCTATAAATTGCCTTGTAGGAAACTATACAAGCACACTTTTACTCACTCTCACTAGATAGGCTCACTGTTGTTAATTTTCCATTTTATTTTCTGAGTCATAATGCTTTTTCCATGAACTTCCAAAGTATTTGTCTTGAGGCAAACCTTTCACTTAATTGTCCTGGAACAAAGCTGTCTTTGTAACGGTGGCACATAATTCCACTTAGACAGTGTTTCCCAAACAGTATTCCTTTATTGTAGTATATCTACCAGTATATTTGTGTTTGTCACTGTGCTTTTGTCCCTATTTTGTTAATGCCAAAATGCTAAAATGCCAAAATGTACACATGTTAAAATTTGTCAGGGGCACATCTGCTCTACAGTAACAATATCATTTTAGCATAATATTTTACAAATCCTCTTCTGCCTTTCTCTCATTACAAGCAAGAACTCAGTAATGAGTAATGCTTTCTCATAAACATACACATTTTAAATATAACAATACTACAAAATTACACCAAACAGAAACAACACTCAACAAACTCAGCAAAAAGACAGACAAACACAACGTCTTCTGCGTTAAGTTGGATGTCCTTATATTGAATTTGAAAAGCTGTAGGGTGCACAGAAGAAAGACTCCGGGCCAAATCCGCTGTAGCTGCTGCTTTTAGGGGAACCTGTCCATGAATTTATGCAGTTCCATCTTACTCACTCTTAAGATGAGTAGGCCACTAATGAAAAATCTTTATTCAGAAACACTTCCTTCTTAACAACAATAATAATAGTGTTACCTGCCCGTTACCTAGCAACAAGCCACCAGCTTTGTTTGGAACAGTAATTGGATAAATCCTCGCAAAAAGAATCGTAAAGACGAGACAGAGGCCAGATTAATATGGTTGATATTGAATTAAAAGTAGAGCTGATGCATTTTGGGCTGCATAAGTTTTCATTTTTATAGTTTCTACTGGCATTCCTCCTGTAGGATCGCTAGCATCAGGCTTTCCCTCCACCTGAATGATTACGGATGTGTACCTGCTGCAGCTCAGCCCGTGACAGCAGAAGCCTTGGGATATGAGTGGGAGGAAAAGACATAGTGGATGAATGTCAGTCTACCTGGAAATTGTTTATGCATGTCTTTCAGGAATTTTTCACAACACAAACATCTGCAGGGTCTAAGATTAAGCAGGTGGAGCAAATGCACAGAAGCGAAGTAACAGTAATGACTGGACCGTTTTCACCGTTTATTGCCCCCCTTTGTTTATATACAGTAAGTGTGCTGACTGTTCCCCTCCCCCGGCTTTTCAACTGAAGCCATTTCTTGGGCATGTTTCAGTGACAGGCCAAGCGTGGCTGAACCCCTTCCATACCGTACCTCCAGTGCTCCCAGGTGGGTGGACTGGTTAGTAGATGGAGAAAAGTAGGCCAAAGGAGCGACCGCTGGATCCCCTCCTCCTTGTACTATGACTACTCCTTCACGGATCTGATTCAACATTTATCTGTCTCCCTCTAAGCTTCATTAAGTGCATTTTCCACAGTCATTAACTAAAGGTATTCTGGCATTTAGGTATAATTCACACAATTTTTCAGCTGAGCCACGTCTTCCATCAGAAAGCTGCGGTTACTTTTACGACAGACGTATGAAGCCTTGCGGTTTCTCCAGTCCAGACACTTCTATTTTTCATTTTTACAAGGAGACCTGGCAGGTAAACCAGTGGGACATAAAGGTTTTGAGAAGTGATTTGTGGTGTGAAATACTGTGGTTGTATCCAATAGAAAATATAGTATGCAGGTTAAGCCCAGACAAATATGGTGCTTTTCCTCTGAGTCAGGTCAGTATGACACTGTTTGGTAAAAGAAACCCCTAAAAAGGTTTGCGTTTCCACTGCTGCATATGCTATGTTAACACTGACATCATGGGCTAAACTGCTAAATAAGAATTCTTCTCATGTCTTTTGATGTCTTTTTTCTTTTCATCTATGACTTTATTTTCCCCAAAACTTTCAGGTTTGTAGTACATATTAGTACATCAGTGCATTTGTCTTTGTATTTAACATTTTTGATTTTGTGAGATTTCTCTAGACGCTGAAAGAGCTTCTAATCTGCTGTTTGGAGGACATTTTGGCATTTATAATGCCATGCCTGCACAAGGATAAATTAAATTGGCTCTTACTTGATGGAAAGTATGGTAGCTTTAAGTTAATAATTATAGTCAATATGATTGTGAGGTCCTGGATAGTTTTCAGTGTGGCACATCTGTTGAGGTCTGGACATCTGCTTTGGAGCGAGCGGGTGTAAAAACAATGCCGTCATGCTAGTTACTGTTTGGGATCCTCACTACAGCCTAAGATTAATGTAAAAACTTGTTAATTGAATGTGAGTGGGAGGGCTTTCTAGGCCTCACACCTCAACTTTATTTCTTTTATGGCCCACAAGTCTGTAATGATATTTCCAGATTTATTTTGGACCATTTTGGTCTTTCCGTCATGGATCTTTCACAGATTCCCAGGTAATGTTCCTCCAATTCTTCAGAGAACTGGAATGCATAAATGAAATATACATGCAACTCCAGCGGCATCCAATCTCTTGAATCAACTTTGGGGATGTTTCCGTGCCAACTCCTGCTTAGAAACCAACACTTCCTTAGCAACTGCATGGCCAGTGGCAATATATGTGCATTTAATACTGACAGTAGCAGCAGGGCTCAGCTGTTGATGGAGCACAGTTATCCCCTTTCTCATTACTGTCTGCTCGATGTGAGATTCGCCAGGCCTGAGGGAAGGCAACAGGGACTTACAGATGTGTGCACAGTGCAGCCAACACAGAATAGAGCCGTGTTTTACAGGAACACCTGCCCAATAGAATCAGGGTGTGCAAATAACGGATCATTTCTCATAACACTCCAGATGTCGTCAGAATGATATGGATGTATGCTGGAAAAATGGAAATTGTTCAAACATGGTCAAAGTGCCAGAACTCACACTCATAGTTAAATTTTCCATTATGAACATGAATTTGGGGCTTGTTGCACACTTGTGTCTACAAGCACTCACAAGTATCAGAGCTTTAATACCTGAAATGCAGCATCCGAAACAAAACTGCATAGAGACTCTTCTTGTTTCCACGGTTAAAAGAACAAATATGTGCGGCCACAGAAAAGATGATGTCATGCTTAAAGATACACCTTGACATAACATTTTTCATGTTTTCTTAGCTTTATATGACCACACCACCTGTTGGCATGTATTATTTTAAAACAAACTTTTTTACTGTATTCGTCCAAATCACCTACGGCTCATTTGGGGTCTATTGTTTAGTTTACTATTTAAGGCTAAAAACAGCCTTATCTCTTATTATTGGTTGGGAGCAGAGCAGAACACAGAAGGAAAATAGCAGATACGGTCTTTTTTATAAATGTAAGCAGCTAACATTTAAAGTGTAGATATCATATCTACTTTTGTGCTTCATGCTGAAAGATTGTTAATCGGCTTAGGTGATAATCTGAGTCTATAAAGATGTATTTTACATTCTGTTGTTTTCTTCCTCTGGTTCCTGATGCTTTTGTGAGGAAACACCATGGAAACAAGTCTTAAGTTAGCCCAGAGTTGAACTGTTCTCTCGTGCAGAAAGTGTGTAGGCGGCACTTGGCTCTGTTTTTGTTCACATACAATGTTTTGACCAAGTAAACTGAAAAACCCCTACAGATCTAAAATATACATTTAAATATATTGTGGATTATTGATTAAATGAACAACCAGTCAGTAAAGAATATGAACTAAGATTGGCTATACTTACCTGTTAAAATCCAACTTCTTTCACTGAATACTTCTATAATTTAGACCATTACTTTCCCACATTTGGCCACTCTCCACCGCTGCACATAATCATTGCCTCTTCTTCCAGAACCATGTGGATGATATACAGACGGTAATTATGTTTGAGCACCTGCTTGTACAGATAAGGTCAGGCTGCTCAGTCGTCTGTCATAGTGAGTGGAGTGATGGCTGATTATTTGTTCGTCAGGGCACAGATGATCCCCATCATGTCTCTGTCATGTGACACATTCCTTTCTCCGCCTCTCCATGTAAAAAGGTGATTGATTTGGATGTTTTATCATATCCTAGATCACACTGAGGGCACGAAGAAGTGTAATTATTTTCAGACCTTGGAAAAGACCTTGTATATTTAACAGTGGGGTGTAATATTGTCCTGTGTGGTATTGATACACCAAAAGGATTGATCTTCTTCTGCTGTACAGTACATATCATCTTGGAGGTTTTACAAGCCACATCCTATTTTCCTCTTGATGTCAAAACACAGCAGGAGATTTAAGGGAAAACACCTGACTGTTGGTTTCATGTGTAAAAAGCTCATTTTTAAAACATAAATCCATGAGCTGTGCGATCAGGGGAGGACTGACTGCCTTTCTCAGTTGGCAGTGTACATACTTTTGATAAAAAAAAAGATTGGCTTGTGTGATGTGATATTTATATCCCCGCAGGATAAATGTTCAATTTGCTCTGACTCTACCAAACTGACAGATACATGAAAGTTTAACGTCACCAGTGGATTGAGTGGGTTCAGCGCATATACAAAGAAATCCCCTCCAATGGTGAGAGCTGCAAATTTACTCGACGCACTCACCTTGTATTAGTTTCAACTGCTTGCTATTAAACTGTTTATCTTCAAGGAAAGTGCATAGTTAATTACTGCTAACGATACAGACGTGTGGCGCCACAGGGTCTTGTTTAATAATGAAAGCGGCTTCCTCTTTTTCCTGTAACAATCTGCATGTTATTGGAAAACTGGAACACAATGTTTCAACACCGGTTCAGAGATACCACCCAAGAGTCCAGCCCAGGAGTTAACAGTGTCTTAATGAAGCTATTTATAAAGCATTTGTGTTTTAGAGGTTTAACCTGAAGTTTGTCCGCTGCCCTATTATTAGCTCTTATATACAGTAATACTCTAGATGGTTTGTTCAGAATGAGGCTATTAGACAATCAGAGGCACACACAGCTGCAGCAGAAGAAACAAAACAGTGCTGTGGGAAGACAATGAAAGAAAGAAAGAAAAAAAATATTGGCTCAAAGTAGAAAAGTTTAAAGCCCTTTATATATGTGTGTGCCTACAAATAAAAAAATACTTGTCCTTAGAACCAAGTCACAAATCAGACAGAAACAAGTAGTACTGGGATTCTTACGGTATGATAACCTTAATGTTGTATTTCAACATAAAAATGGACACTCAAATCTTTGGGTTGTTATAATAGTTAAATCATGTAGTACAAGAGAATATTCCAATACATTTCTTCCAATAACAGGACCCTAGTCACTTTCTGGTCTTGTCTCTTCAGCTCCTTTAACATGAATGGTGTCGGGCTGCCACAGTATTTGTGTTTTTTAATACCACAGTTATCATGGAACTTTGAAACCGAGGTGTAGCTTGAAAACTGTTATTGTTCAGTGCCTACATACAAGACTAAGAGACAAATGGAAACAATAAAAAACAAATATTTATGTTTAACTAGAGGAAGAAAAATGTCTTACCAGCTTAAATGAGAGTGGCAATAAAACATAAAGCATGTGCTCATTCTTTTCACCTCTAATGGCTATTTAATTCATCCTACTAACGGATTATCAAAGCCATTCAAATGAGTCATTATGGTGAGGGTAGATTGTGAGGCGTTCTCCAAAGAGAACCCAGAGAAAGAGCGGAGCAAAGCATGCAAATGAACAATAAAAGCTCTGATTTGCTTCTGCAGATTCCACAGGCTCGCGTGATTTAATCTGCCATAAAGCTAAGCCCACTGTCAAAAGCCCTCGGGGAGTAGCGGCTATCCTATACTTATAACAGGAATAATAGTTTCAGATTGGAGAGAAATCTTAAGAGAAAGAACAGAGACAAAAGATGATGTGTGTGTTAGAGCAAGAGGAAAAACACATAGCGTGAAAAACTGTACAGCCTGTGCACAAGCCAATAAAATATAGATCTCAAACATCAGATGACAGGGTGACCTTGTAGCCAGTGAGTGCCATTTATGGAAAAGGAAAGCAAATGCAGTTTATCAAATGTAAGTCTGCATCCTGCACTTCCATTAAAGGATTGTTTAGCTTTGTTTTTTTTTTTACAACAAAAATAAAAAAATTAAAAATAAAGTTTTAGTTTTATTTGTCCTGTCATCCAAGGGACATGTGAAATTATCAAACAATTATAATGAGCATTTGCACATTTATTCATTTATTTTGTACCGCTTGGTCCCGTTAGGGGTAGCGAGTAACCGGAGCCTATCCGAGCAGCTTTTGGGCCTTAGACGAGGTTTACCCTGGACAATGGCCAGTTGGTCACAGAGCTTATATTTAGACATAGACAGTGACAAACAACCATTCAGCCTCACATTCATTCACTAGGGACACTTTAGAGTTACCATTTGTCCTACACATGCATGTCTTTGGACGGTGGGAGGAAGTCGAAGTACCTAGAGACAACCCACTGTAACATGGGGAAGACATGAAGACTCCTCACAGAAACCTCTCTCCCCAGACACTTGATGCCCTCCATGGAACAATAAGATGAGAAATACTTTGATGAGGTTTAATGAGGTGGCATGAGATTAGAGAAGTAACTCTCACTAAATATGAGAATTGAATGCATCCTAAAAAACAAGAAATTTCTGTTCTAAGTTCCACATTATTATAATTTCCCAGTGATTTGAAAAGGCTTGTGTGAGATGCAGAGGTGTACACAGTCACAAATGTCTGACAGCGACCACTTCATCAGCTCATGTTAGGGCTCTCCACAGGACACGCTCTCCTCCGCCGTAAAAATATCTCCCCACAGCACATAAATATTTATATGCATTAATAGTAAAGAGGCAGCACCGCTAGATGCATAATGCTCTGCCTTATTTTATTCAAAGTAGATTCACTCCAACTGCCACAACAGCTCCGTTGTTATGGCAACAGAGTTGAGCAAGTGCGCCAAGCTGGATTTGGCCCCCGTCAGATTGCTCAGCCAAAGTGACATGATTCTCACAGAAAAGGGAAAACAATTTTTTTGCATCAAGTGTCCTCCAAAGGCAACAATGTGAGAGTTAATGTTCATTGGTGGTGGCAGGATTAAATGTCACAGCGACACACGTCTTGGAAATGAGGAGGGTGCGTAAGTGCCGTCCCTAGAGTTAACAGCCTACAGAGAATGTCCAAGTGGAGATATGATAATAGTTCAATGAGCACAGGCTCCAATACTTTGACCATATAAAGAAGTGCACACTTATGAGAAGAGCAGATGTGAGGAATTACAAGTGATCACATTCCCCAGACAAATGTGCACACAGGTCCAAAACAGAGACTTAACAAGGATATGCTGGTTTATTGTCCTCATGCTGTCACATCTCAGGTGGGAGTTTTGAATAGAATTACATTTGGTATTACATGATGTATAGACACGCTTGCTTGAATAAACTAATTTAATTCTTACTTTACTCACTTGTACATGTTTTTTTCTTGCTCTGGCTCAAGTCTGTCAGAGCGAGTAGTTTTACGAACACGGACATACTTTTTGTTTGCTCCTCTGGGAGCAGGGACGGTTCAGTAGTCACAGAAGGGAGGGGGCAACAGCTGGTGGATAAAAAACAAATAAAAGACAGGAAGCTCAGATAAAGTAGAGGCGCGTGTCAGAAAACAGAGGTCGATGGCTTATTGTGTTCTGTGTGAGGAATTAAGAGGCTGTGACATGAACCGTTCCCTCCACAGAGAACAGCTATATAGTCAGTGCTTTAAAGGCTTAAGCTTCAAAACGCAGTACCCACAGTGTAACTCACAAGTCTTCTGCAACATTAACAAGAAAGTGTGTGTGAGGAGACTGTATTATACCTTCCTCCAGAGAAGGAGCGGAGAAACAAAGCAAACTCCTTCCTACTGAAAAAAAGTTTGGTGTTCATTCAGAGTCATTTTCCCCATAATAGGAGAATTCCTCTGTAATGACAAGGGTCTGTCGGCAAAACGCTCTTCAAAGTTAATTTTCCGTTGACCTTATTAGAAAAGCATGGCCAAAGGAAGGCATGACGAAATTAAAACAAAGCAGAGTCAAGTCAAAACAAATGACAAAATATTATACTTTTTATCATAAATAGATGTGTTAATTTTAGTAAATTTGAAAGAAAAGAAATGACATAAGTCAATTGAACGCAACATTCAGATTTTCACACTGTAAAGAAACTAAAGGACAAATCAAGTCAAATGACAAATACTATAAAAAATCTGAGTTTCTGCTTTATTTTTCAGTCTGTAGTGCTATCTAAAAGGTTTTTTATTTCTCATTATTTCCAGGTTTATTTCTAATCCAGTCTCCTTTACAGAACTTGTCAACCAGTCAACACTGCTTTGAAGACTACCACCATCAGAGGAGTTGTTATTTGTGCAGACTTCGACCCTTACAGCCCCCGCTCCTGTTTGAGGGGAGAGATATGTAGAGAACAAATACATGTGGTGTGTGTAGGGGTCTGTGGTTACAGCGGGACGTTTCCATACACACACACACACACACACACACACAAGCCTTCATCCAGACAGTAGTGTCCCTGAGGGGGCGTTGGTCGGTTGGTGGGGGTCTCAGCTGTGCCTGAGGACAGTGAGACAGCAAAATCCAGGACAGAGGCACACACACACACACACACACACACATACACACACACACACACAAGCTTGATGTTATTAGAACAGGTCATCAATTAGTTCTGACCTAGAAAGCATGTCTGCACGAAGGCTATACACAACAAGCTGGCACAGACTGACAGGCTGAAAACACTCCAAATCCCCACTCAGCTCAATGTCTAAAAGCCCGGATTAACTTTTAAACACATAAACACAAAAGACACCGGAAAGAAAATGCTAATAACACCAAATCTCCCCACCACTGTTTTACAGATGACCCCCCCTGACTGTCACTGACAGATTCCAGGACAATAACACAGGAGGAGTGCCAGCAGTTAAAACGGTTTCAAAGCTGTAAGTGAGGTAGCTATCCGCACCTAGTGTCTGTTTTCTTTCCTTCCCTTATAGTCCAGGAAGTGGCTGTCAGTGTTATAGGGGCCACGGTGCAGAGTGCAGAAGCAGAAGGTATGGGGTGTCTTTGAAGCAGAGGGATGTCTTCAAGGTGAGAAGGTTGAGAGCAGTGTGTTTTCACTGTAGAAGGACAAGGACATGCCGGGGGCAAGCTGTAAGCGCTGTTTGGCTCTATTCCCAACACTCAGACCCTTGGCCACCGTTTACGCTCTTGTCTTAAAAGCTTTTGCTCCATTCCATTGTTGCAAAAAAAGCCTAACTAAAGGGTTTATGCTTCTGACTTGTGTTAAGCACTCTGGCTGACAGTGCCAGAGCTCATCACAAATCCTAAAACCCTCAAAAATGCTTCTTCTTCTTCTTCTTCTTCTTCTTCTTCTTCTTCTTCTTCTTCTTCTTCTTCTTCTTCTTCTTCTTCTTCTTCTTCTTCTTCTTCTTCTCTTCTTCTTCTTCTTCTTCTTCTTCTTCTTCTTCTTCTTCTTCTTCTTCTTCTTCTTCTTCTTCTTCTTCTTCTTCTTCTTCTTCTTCTTCTTCTTCTTCTTCTTCTTCTTCTTCTTCTTCTTCTTCTTCTTCTTCTTCTTCTTCTATATTACTGTTTTATTTCTTGACTGCCCATCCCCCTCTCCCTCCTCACTTTCTTCATCTCTTAATGCCTCTATCTCCACTGTGCTCTCAGTGACAGAAGAGTGCAGGCGCGCGCTAATCTAAGCCAGATGAGCTACAAAAACACAGGCTGCCTCCGATGGTTGTTTTCCCCATTAAACAAGAGGCCCATCATTTTTTACCCCTCCCAATGAGAGGGCAGACTTCTGAGGTTTACCAGCACGTCTGCATATGCACTAAAACAGGCGAGCCAGTAAAACTCCTTGGCAAGTGATTTATAATGACATCCAGTGGCTGCCATCTTCTATCTGCTCATCACAGACTGTGGGGCAGTGGGCCTTCAGCCAAACCCACAACACCTGTTGAGAGGCTGCAGTGTCAAAGTCGTTTTACATAAAGTGCTTTTAATGCATGGATTAAGTTTACCAATATATTTGCTCTATGTTCCTGGATGGTGTTTGGGTGCAGTGCTGCATGTAATCATGGCTTCCAATCACAGTGAGTGTCCCGTCGCCATCAGGTCTAGTGCTGAGGATCCATCCACTCTGTCATCATGAGTTTGGGCTGAAGCATATATTTCAAAGACCATTCGAGTCACACTTAGTGCTGAAGCAGAAGGGCACAGTGTCCCTCTGAAAACATCAGCCCCCCTGCTCTGTCACTTCCACTCACATGTCCACAGGCCACACGGCACATGCCATGTCCGTCCAGACAGCAGAAGAACACAGTGAGGAAAAGGATGAGGAGGAAAGAGAAGCTGGACACCGAGGGCCAAAGACAGATGGTTTTCCATAAAGGTAAAGAGAAAACATAGATGACTCTAAAGTGCATGTCAGTTCAGTCTGGAAGCACCTTCTAAGAGCCAGTTGTCAAAGTAGCTAGCTTAACTGACTCATAATTTCAAAATATGAAAATAAAATTTTACAATTCTGTGAGCATAACAGAATACTAACATTTCAATAGGGTTTAGACCTTATTAATTAAAATGCAAATTTTATCCATTGTGCATATTTAATTTGATAATTTTTCCTTTTGTGACCCACCGAGGGGTAACATTTGGTGACATAAAGAGTTTCCAACCAACATATATCTCATTTACAAGAAATAATAAACCACATTTGGTCATTGGCCAATTCTGTCCTTTAGAGATCTTGCACAGCAGCTGTGATTCTCATTAGATTTCTGAGTTCACTGAACCTGTAGTGTGCCACAGGCAGTTAAGGCTTGAAACAAAATAACTCTTCCTGTTACTACGTAAAAAAACCCACAGATAGCTCAGATTGGATAAAATTTCCTTGTAATAGGAGGTTACGTCTTCTGGTTGTAAACGTTTCTCAAATGCTGAACCATCATTAGAAATGTGTTAAAATATTGTGTCTCTCTGGGTGTAGGTGAAAGAAAACTTGGCACTAACCATTTGAAACAGCTAGAGGTGAAAAAGAGGATGTTATATCCACAGTTGGGCTTGCTCACTAGTGTTGTGCACCGCATGCTAAATCAAACCTTTTCAATACTCTCCTTTTTAAACCATACCCCTTACACTTACACACTTTTTATTCCAACTCCCTTGTGTTATCCTCTTCATCCTCAGCCTCTGTCGAAAAGCGTACATGAACTGAGAAAGAAAAAAAATCAATCAGCAGCAAGGTGTAGGAAGTGCACATGAGAAACTTTAACAATTTATCGTTTTCCCGCTGTGACTACTGATCTCACACAAGCACATCTAAGTTGCTAAGTTAATAACACCAGGAGGAGAGCTCGACGCAGAAGGAAAAAGGGTGTAGGATTTCACAATAACACACTCACTAGAAGGCCCCTCATGAATCAAAATGACAAAACCAATCTAGCGACAAATTCTCTTAGGCTGGCTGTAAACTGCTCTTCTCTGGATGCGTGGATACAGGGAAAACAGAGGGGAAAGAGAAAGTGGAAGTTACATTTAAAGAAAAGAAATCAATCATGTGTGCGTCTTCCACAATGCCTTGTATTAGCATGCCTCTCTCTGGGACGGCGGGATTTTGTGGGTGCACAAGTGTGTCATAAATGCTTGTCCGTGCAAATAGGAACAGTTAATAAAAGTCAAGTAAGTTAATTTATCTTTGCAGCTGACTGAAAGCAAAGCAGAACCACAAGCTAACTTTAGTGGCTAAATTCTAAGAACTAAGAAATATTAGGGGCATTGTTCATGACATCATCATTCTCAGTGGCGTTTCAATATTTTTACTGAACAAAATGAAACCACAAAATCCAAACACAACTTGGAGATTAAAGAGTCACATCCAGCACTTTGTACGGTGAACAGGAATAAAACATCATTAAAATGACCAGAGGGAAGGAGAATTATCTTGTCTTTGGTAGCAGCCTATAAGGCATATTTCATTCAAACATTGCATTCAAACAATTTAATCACAGCTGGTCACTTAATAATATACGGCAGATATTTCTTTGTTACTACTGTGGCTCTAGAGTCATGATGGGAATAACATGGCTAATAAAAGGAGGGGTTAAGTTCCATTTTTTTGACAGGGCCCAGGTGCAGTATGTCCCACCTTGAGGCTAGAGGGTCTCCATGCAGGGGAAACCTTTAATGGCCTTGGGATGGAAGCACACAGTCCCTGCTGCTCCATAAAAGACAGTATTCCTGTGTCCAGCTCACACACCGTCTCTATGGGAAGGCCTCATAAAAGACTTAACAAGGCTCACATGACCCCTCTGCCCACCGCTCAAAGCACTTGTGCATTCTGGGAATTAAGGTTCCAGACGAGACGGCTGTGAATTATAAAGGGCCTGTTTTTTTTACAGGCGTACAGATGAGCTCATGTGCTGTCCACTCATATGGTTGGTCTGACAGGCCATCTGGGGCCAAGACATAGAAGAGAAAGGTGAAAAAAACACTGTAAAAGGCAACTGTATTTTGACAATAAATGAAACCATATCACTACCTTTTCTCCAAATTTGTTACTAAACCTAAATAACTAATTATATCAATGTCTGAAATGTTTGTGTCCAACATATCAAACAACCAAGTTGTATGTGAGGGATAGATTTGCAAAGGGGCTGGCTAGAGTTGAAAAAAAAAAAAAACATTACACACAACACATTTTTAGATCTTCTAAAAAAAAGCAAAACCATTACGTCACGACTTGTTAAGGAAGCGTGTGTCCTATGGGAGGCCATTAGTATGAGGTTGACCTGTTTTAGGCCGAAATGGGATCACCTACACACACAGACACGCTTCTGCCTAATAGGGTCCACTTAGTGTGGTTACAAACACCTCCAGATCCTCTTCCTGCTGGTCTCCACTGTTCCTGTAAAAGAGTGCATCTCTATCTGTCTCAAACACTCTCTCTACACAAATCCACAGGCACTAAACACATTTGTTTCTCTGTCTGCATCTGGCCAGTGTTTACCCATCCATTGTTTTGAGTTTGCCTATGCCAAAATATGTAATTAGGTCAGAGTTTATCTCTGCAGAAATGCTTGCACAATAGCAGCATCTTGTTTCATGTCCTTTGAAAAGAATGTGTGTTCTTAAACGTGCTGGATCAAGAGTTGCTTTATGGTGCTGAACGAGTCGAATGTTCTTGCCATGAACTCATCCTTAAGCTTACTGAGCTAAAACATCTGGGCCCCTTACTCTCCCTGCGCAGCTTTCTACTAACCCAGATATGGATCCTCGAACTGTGACTGGTGGGCGTCATATTTAAAGACACACAAACCTGAGGCTGGCTGTCATCCTGGGCTGCTCTGTTGAGTGACAGCACCTGAGAGGCCTGTGATGCACCGCTTACAGGCACAAAAAACCAACAGCAGCGGCCCATTTGTCATGACTGCCGGTAATGTAGCCCAGCTGCCTGCCTGCCACATGGCACCAACGCCTCACTACATTCCCAAGATGCTTTGTGTTCCTGTCCTGCCTGGCCGCTTCTCAAAGTTCCTCAGTGACAGGAGGCAGAGGGGCTGTAATGGTAAAGTTAAAGCCTCATCACATACTGAGTGGAAATTATGTTGTAATTTATAGACCAGCTTCTCAAAAAAATCTCTTTGTGTTCTGTTTATTAAAGGAATAATATGCACAATGAAGGTTTCAATTGCTACCCAAACTATAAAAATCTCTTTTATTTTACACTTTTGGTCCCCTTTTTCTGAACTCTTTGCATCTTTATCCATTCTACTGCTATGGCTTCCAACAGTAATACCTTCTCAGGATAAGTATCTTTAGTGACAGACCTGAATGGGGGTCTCCAGCTGAAAGTTCTGGATGCACTTAACCTGTGACCATACATCACTACAGTTCATATTGGGATGTGAAAGTATTGAAACTTCCCTTTGCCTCCATCCATTTTAAATGTAATTTCTTCTCTGAGGGAAAGATAAAGAAGTCGAGTGGATGTAGAAATGAGGACAAATATGAAATGGGATCAAGCGAAGGGGACAGAACAGACAGCCACAGTGGGGGGCATGCTGTTCTCCATATTAGACTATCAATGCATCTCATTAACATGGCTTCAATAATCAGTATAGGGGAATTCTGCACTGAAGGCCATCCGCTCTGCTCCCCACCTCCTTCCTCTCGCTTTGATTACGCTGATGCATAAATTTACTTTTTCCCTCAAAACCCCTCAAGAAAGAGTGCAATAGGAGATGCTTCTGTTGTTCTCTATTTTCATTAAGCACTGTGTTAAAAGTGAAACCAGCAGGCTGCCATGTTAAAGATAACCACTTGGCCCTCTTCACATCAGGAGAGCCTTCCTCACTAAGCAGAGGAAGTAAATGGGCACTCATGCTGACAGCCAGGTTTTTTTTAACTGACAGCTTACAAGATAATATGAAGGAATTACAAAGTATATCCAAACATTGTTATGTGTGACACCCACACTTTGGTCTTGTTTGAAAATGAGACAACAAAGAGACTTTTAATTTTTTCACATTTCAAGATTGTAAGTGCTGGAGTTGGTGCAGGATGTTTGCCTCTGTGCACGTTTGCAGGATGGATGAACTCCGGGACAAAGAAGTGTCAATGGTCTTGCCGGTCACATGACACAGGAAGCTGGTGGCTTGTTAGACAGGAAGGCCTGACCCTATAAAACACTGTTTTCTTCTTTTTTCTTTGCCTCTTCCTTAATGAGAGCAGCTGGTATCCAATGAAAAAAAAACACTACTATTGTCTACAACATTCTAACAGTAATATGTGATAGTCCTTGGAAGCCTTTGTGTGGCATAAGATGAGACAGAGGAGATGAGACATTGCAAACAGTGCCAGAGCCATTCCCAACACCACACATGCTCATTCTTTAATCATGATCCGATCCTGCCAATATCAGCAAATCTGAATTCCAAAGTCTGCTCAGCATCAAATGGGACCACGGCAGTCTCTATTTTTCTAACATCTGACAGAGTGACTAATGGGAGCCACTGAGGTTCCAAAAAAAAAAAAACCTAAACATCTACAGCACACTCGAAAACCACTCACCCTGTACGTTTACTGTAGGAATGTCAACTTCAGGTCCTGGCTGATTTACTGTGTGTCCTCTTAAGTCTGCTCCCTCTTTCTCGATCTCCAGCAGCTTGAGGCACTTCCCATAGTCCTGCGAGCTCTCCGAGTGTGTTCCTGGCACTGAATACAGAGATAGGATAAATAAATCACATGCAGGCCCTCTGGAGAAAAGGAAACTGACTGGAACAGACTACGGGGAATATACAAGACATCTGGCAAGGAGAAAATGACACAGAGACATGAGGAGACGACTACTATGACTACTAGTTGAAACAAAGCTCAAAGTGTCTTTTTATTAGAAGATGAAAGCGCTGACCAGAAGGAGAGATCACATTTCTGTCAGCCAGCAAATTATTCAACTTAGAGGGCTTATGTTGTGTGATTGCACATACTGTTAGCCATTTTGGAGAGGCCACTCTATTTGGAGTCCATAGATGAACATGAGACCAGAGCACTTGATCCAGTGTCAGCCCTGGTTTCTCTAAGAACATATATCCAATTAAATACAGAAGAAAACAACTCGCACCAGCCTCCATCTGCTGTGTTCAGATTTGGCACAGTAACAGAAAGAATGGCAGCAAATACATTTGGTTTTAGTGTGTGTTTAAGTACATGCAGAAATCTAGAGACAGAAGGAGATGGTAAGAGAAGTCAAGTGGGAAAAAAGCGAAAAATAAAAAGTGAAGAAGAGCTGAGAACAGCCATCCGCAACAAATGTGCTGCGAGGCTTTCGTATCGGGGTGACAGGTGCATTATCATAGGTTAATGAGAAGCCTAGTGCTGCCTGTAGCTGCAATCAGGAGAGCACTGCCTCCACCAGCACCTCCATCAATCAGATTAGACATGAAGTCCCACTCAAGCGCCAAGCATGCAGGCCCCCAAACCTGCTGAATGCAAACCGCCTAAAGTATTCAATTTACTACAAAAGATTACAGTGCAATTATGAGGTATTTATGGACACAATGAAAGATAATTAACACCTTCAGCTGAGCTTCAGGTGTGATCATGGAAAAACTTAAACTGCAGAATTGAGAGGGGTGTGTTCACTGAAAACAGCTTGAGAGATTTTAGTGTTGGGTCACTCTTAGTGGAGTGAAAATAGAACGGTTTGATGTCATCTAACTAGAGGGATCTGGTGTTACTTATATGGATATTACAGTGTAATACAATGTACAGTGTTTAGTGTGCTGCTAATAATTTTAGTAAGCTATTGTCAGATCTGGCTGCTGTAAAGAAGTAGAAGAGTAATGCAAATTTTTAAGAAAATGTCCATCCAGAAAACTGAAGAACAGGTTAAAGCAATGGCATCTGGACTTAGTTTTTAAGGTGAAGACGTTTCATCTCTTAGTTCTAAGAGACTTTTTAAACTTTTTCAACTGAGACAAAAGCTCAGTTCTTGGATCAGTTAAACTCACAATTGAATTGAATCACCTTGAAAACTTTTCTTCAAGATGCCCTGGATGACTGAGAACCTTCACAGACATCCAGAAAACTAAACAGAAATCAATCTACAGACTTTTATACTAACAAAAAAAATTATATAAAAGCAACGCTATTTTTTCAGCATTACTACATATGTAACAATGGCTTTTTAACTCCATTTTTAGTACTCAGAGAAATGTCATGCACGCCAAAAAGCCACTTGTTCCATTAACTCCAAATTTCTTTGTTGTGTTCTCTTTTTACGTCCTTTGCGTTTGAAATGTTCTAGCTCTTTCTTCTTGATGACTTTAAGTAATTGCCCCATATGTCCTCTTACATTCACAAATGAGTTGAGTTATTTTAAATGACCTTTTAAAAGTCAGAAATGAATGTCTTCTAATAGTACCAACTGTAATGTAAACTTGGGTTCTTTACAGAGCACGAGTAGGCAGACTGATAATAAAAAATATAAGGGCTTGCTCTCAGTTAGTGTTACATCCGGATTTAGAGTTCGTTTAACTATTGCGTACAGTTTTCACACTGACTGCTGTGAATGTAATGTGGCATTAAAGCAACATTAAACATCACATTATCAGTCCATCTGCTTAATATCGATGTGTTTCTTTCTCCCCCTGATGCTAGCGTCTCTCTGTGCTGCCACTCTGAGGAGAGAACAAAGTGTTTTCACATACTCATACTGCTGGTGTTCACTGATGTTTTGCAAGAAGTAGAGCTGTGCCCGAGGGATTTTTGAGGTCTTTACTCTTGGTGGGGCCAAAGAGGCCACATGGAGAGGGGAGCCCAGCCTTTTCACTGCGGATTAGCTGGCAGGAGGATGGTTATAGGGAGGCATGAAGAGGAAGAGGGAAAAGCAAGGTGGTTCCGAGTGAGTGAGTATATCATTCAGAGCCAGGCCTGCACAATAAAAGCCGCTGGGCAGGAAATGAGGCGATGGACACCCACTGACCTGCAGACTCTCTCTGCCTCTCAGAGAAACAATTCAAAACAGCTAATATAATTCTGCTCATCCTTTTCCCATGTTGAACAGAGGCATGGTGACTCATTCAGCTCATTTCTGATTAGAGCTCCTCAGGCTCCAAAGTAATCCACACTGTCAGGGGATAGATCCAGCTAGTTATGTTATTAAGCATTACCTCTCAGGCGGATGTGTGTGAGCTGCTTGTTTGTAGATTATCCCTCAGCGAGGAAAACAACAGGAAGGTCATGGAGTGTCTACAGGAAGGGGACAGTCAGTTGGGTCAGTGTGCAGGTGGAGGTGGGGTCCATGCAGAGGGGTGAATGCCTGAACATGTCCCTGACACAATGTGAACAGGAAGGATGCGCAGAGGAAGAGCACAGCAGGCACCGGGGGCTGTCCCCAGAGAGCTCTCTGCTGTGTCGGAAGAGCAGTGAAGCGGAGAGCAAACTAAAGCTACAAGACAATGATAGGTAGCCAACTAGATACAAACAGGACTTTTAGGTTAACATGCACCTCATTGGATTGCATGAACAGAAGAGTAAAATGCAAATCCACCTATGGACTATTGGAAAAGTTCTCCCACACACTCGCAGATGTGTCTCTCACATCAGCATATGCTTTTTAATCTCACTGGGTTATTCAGCCCCGTATACAACACGTGGATTTTACATTTTCATTATTCATGCTTTTATTTCATTTTGTCTCAGCGGGATCATCATTTGTCCCACTTCCTCTGCCCGGGACACTCTAACTGACAGTTAATGTGGAAAAAAAAAACATAGGAAGCGCTCCTTCCTCTTTGTGTTTGGTCTGGTGATGTGTGTATGATCTAATGGTTCCAGCAGCAGCACGCCATCATGGCTTCAACCCCACTGACTTTTCCACAGAATGACATTTTTGAGTAATAAGTTAATGTCTAGTTTACTGAAAAGGCAAACTATAAAATGATAATATGAACTACAAGCAGTCTTTTGTAGGCTATATTACTGCTTGACGACCAGTGGCACAAGTTCACGTAAAGTCCTCTTTTTACACGTGCAATAGTATTAATTTTTTGGTCTATTATTTGTATTTTTGGTGTCACTTTGTTGGCTTTAATGTCCGCCCCTGTGGACTCCCACCTTCAGCTCATCACTAGTCTAGTCTAGAAGTTGGAGGTCTGCCAAGACAGTTTTTTTGTGTTCTTTTTTTGTATGGAATTGTTAAGACTTACCTTTTTCTTTAATCAAATGTGCAGATCCTTCTCCATTAGTGTGCCCCCACAACTATTGTGCTTTGGTCCAGGGGCATGAGGCTATAAATAAGAAAGAGGTTTTGGTGCAGCATAACTTGAGCCCCCTGATGAGATGGTGCTTTGCTGATTTACCTTTAACACAAGAGAGAACTAAGTTGTTCACATAAAGTAACACTAAAAGTTGCAGATAATAGTTGATTAAAGAGGTAAAGTTTCTGTTGTTTTTTGTAAAGGCAGCGTTGGTTACTCACTGTTGTGGAAGTGGCAATTATTTTTTTTACACAATGAGGTTCCTTTGCTGGATCAGAGACATAAGACTTATATGGCTTTAATGTGGAGAGAATATCCTGTTTTACCAGTAAAATATAATTTAGTGCTCAGCCAGAGGGTAGTCTACACTGCAATTTCAAAGACTGAGTGAAATATAATCAGTAATACAATCATTAATAAGCTTTAAGGGGAATTTGGTAAAAAAAAAAAAAAAAAAAGTTTCATAAAATAATTTCTTTAAAATCACTTCTAAGAACTGTAGCTTATATATATATATATATTATTTTTTAAAACATCCTCCTACACTTGAGCTCCTCTTCTTCGCCTCGACCTGCAGATGGGGCCATTGTTGAATCTATACAGCCATCTGGTGGTTGTCTTTTGAACACACTTCAGGTGTGACATGTTTAGTATGAGATTCAAGTTTAAAGTTTAGGCAAATGAGAAAAAAAAGTCTTTCAGTTTTCAATGGGTTCATATTTATTTAGTCAGTAAAAAAGAAAAACATAGCATTTTTCTTTAAACAAAACAATTAGGAAACATTAAAAATATTCTTAAAATGCAATAATAACAGAAAATTTTAATTTTCTTTTGTTTAATAAACATGGCATTTGAGCAAATAAAATCCTTTGGAGTGATGCCACTATGTTTGAAATGACGTACTCTATGTACGAGGAAAACTATGACAGTGTCATCTCCACACAACAGTAACACATAAATGTTGATTTAATGGCATGTTTGAAACTATGAGAATAAACATATACATGGTTTAAAAGTGAGATCAAGAAACTAACCGCTGTGTACACACAAATGTATTTTTAGCCACGTGGCTTCACAAATATAGTTTTATGCTATTTCTGCATTAACACTGTAGTAAAAATAGTGCTTTATAATTTAAAACTTTTTCTACCAATGTACAATTGAATGATTAAAGGATGGTTTAGAAACTACATAAACTGAAATATGGAAGCACTCTTAAAAGAGCATGTGGTTGTCAGTTTTTCTAAATAAAAAACTGACTAAGCACAGATGTACCATGATCCCTTACCAAAAGTCCTTATGTACAGTTATAAAAAACAGAGATGACATTTATGTATATGAAAAGAACAAAGATAAATGACATTTTCACTCAACACATCATACACACATGTTCTTCATGCTGAACTAGTCCTTTTGGAAACTACAGGAAACACACAAAACAAAAACAAAAATGTGATTTAAAGACACAAAACAGATGATGGATAGCAGGAGGGAGAAGGCGGTGGTGCTGGCAGTAAACAGAAGTTAATATTAGGGCTACAGGGTACAGCAGCCCTGCCCTGACACAGCCTCGGGGCCTCTTCTCTCGACCCTCTGAACCAAAAATACGATCGGCAGATTCAGGGTGGGACTACTCCTTTCATCTTGTCCGTGCAGCCTCAGGTCTCCCACTCTTCTGCCTCAGAGTCAGATGACGCTCCTGCTCTGTGCTCAACAAATGTCACTAAAGTGCTCTTTCTAATATAAAATGGTATGCTATGGTATCATTTTTTTCCATACATCAACATCTGCATAGTATAAAATTGTAAAAATCTCCAGGCTTCCAAACAAACCATTATTTATGTTTTTCTTTTTTTTTTCAATGAGAGAATAATAAAACAACGCTTAAACATGAGAACATGCATCCAGCAAGGGTGTGCATGTGTTTTCGTGTGGGGGTTGGGGGCGTGAGAAATCTGCACAGCTGTAAAGCCAAACACTGTAGATAGCGGTCTTAATTTGTGCGAGTGTACAAAGTGTGGGGAAGAGGAAGTGTCTGATGTGAACATGAAACTGTCTTCAGCTCAGTACTTTGGGACTTTGGCGTAATCCTCCTGCACCACACTTTTACAAAGACACATGGAGAGGATCATCCCCAGGAGCTGCAGGCAAAAAGGTTATCATTTTGTTAGAAAGGCTTGACCCAAAGAAAACATGTCAATACAATACAATTTCCAGTGAGATAAAAAGGACTATTGAGATGCCTTTTAAAATCACAATTAGTAATGTAATAGACAAATATGCTTTTCAATAAAATCTACTAGATATTCTACAAAGCAATTGTCAGTCTGCTTTTTAAAAGATATTACATATTTTCAAAAACTTTCCTGTTATTAATTTTAAAGGTTTTATTTAATGGGAAACTAAAACAAGGTGGCTATCAGGATATAACAAAAATAAAAACCCTATTTTATTTGGTAAACCTGCTAAGCCCTCATATTGTGTGTCACACATTTGCTAAAGACTGTGACATTTAAATTATTTTTTATTATAAATTTAAATAAGTATGTTTGGTGCATTATATGTTGGAGTAGTATTTACTGTAGATGAGAATGATATAGAATGAGATCATATATATGTGTTAAACCAGATACCTCCGCAATTGCCACTCCAACACAGATTCCCAGAATGACTCCACAGTTATCTACGAGCCATTTCTCCACATTTGTTTGGCAGCCCTTGAGGAGAGAACAAGAGGAAGAGAGTGAGATTAGAAATGCAAGAAAAAAAAGACAAAGAAAAGACAGCAAACATGTATAGGAGTGACTGAATGTAGTACGTGACGCTGGCCGGACATGAACAAAGTCTTTTCAAAACACCACTGTTAGCTTAGGACCAAGCCACACAGTGAAAAAATAACATGGCTTAGCTGAGCTGAGGAAAGCAGTAGAAACAGAGGGAGAGTTTCAGAAACATGCAGACCAAACAGCAGCACAGAAGAGCTTTCCTGGTGTTTGAACAAATCCCACAACACAAACAACACACCTCAGCTGTTGGTATGCACCATGCTGATTATCTACTACCACACTGGCACAATGAGCTGGCACCAGTCATTACACAACACAATTGAAGCCAGCTTATGTAATGTGGAAAGGTGTGAGGTTTATCAGAACATTGCAGGCATGTTCACAGTGCTAAGGGCGATCTGACTTTAGTCTAGACTTAGATCAGTTAACAGTTTCAAATGCCTAAATAATTCAAACAAGAAAATACAGCTAAACGTGTCATGCAGCATTATGTACCGTTTGATAGACGGGAAGATCTGAGGACAGATTTTCACACAGGCCTATCTCTTTGATGTAGGTGCCAGGCAGGGATTCATTACGACAAGAACAAGGGTACAGGTTCTGCGTGCTGTTCTTGATCAAAAGGTTCTCAGACCAGTTGCCTGGACCAGTCCATCCACAGCACTTCATCTGGTCAGAAGCAGAGAGAGAATGGTTTAGAAAACAAAATAGAGAAAAAAAAAAAACAGAATTTTGACTTCTTCCTGAATCTTGGCCTTGTGAGTAAGTTTGCCTGAGGCTTGGTTATGTAGATCCTAACTACACACTGAGCTCTCTAAACAAGAACAAGATGTTTGTGATATGTCCTTTTTTGGGATATACAATAAACCATAACCACTTGTTGCTGAAGATAACAGACAACTAAAATGTGCTTTTGTGATGTAGCACTTAACGTTTCAACATGCAATGGTGTAAAATAATATAATTGTTTTGGGCTTAAATAGCCAACCTTACACCGGACCTAAATGGTTCAAAAATGGACCAAATTGAAAAACTGTTTATACATTAAGCTCTACAAAATGGCTATTTCCAAATTTTCAAACCTTTGGAAAAAAAAAGTATTTTTTTAAAGATATGAAAATTCCTCATTCGATAATGAGGAATTTACTTAACAATGGGATTTATTTTTATGTCTGAAAATAGGTTCATGTCACTTGAAACAACTGTGAACAGATGTCATTTGTTATTCCAGCCTGATCCTATTTTTGAAGAATCTAAAGTGCCTGACATCCTGCACAAGCTTTATTTATTTTGATTACGAGTCGTTAGGAAGATCCAGTCATGTCTAAATAAATAGTGATGCAAAATGAACTCACCGTCCTCTGCATGTAGTCCCATGTGTGCTCTGTGGTCCTGTTCTGGCCAGTGTAGTGGATTATCATGTTTTTGATAATGCTGGACATCTCATCTTTCAACTAATGACAAAACACACAAATATGTCACATTTGATAAGCAGTGAAAATGCAACCCAAACTTCTTCAGTGCTTTTGGTCACAAGGAAATATGATGACTTCTCTATCAGATCATTCTTATCTTAATGAACCTGTTTTCTAAAATGCTACACAGAACAGCCTTTATCTTATAAAGAAAAAGGCTGTTCTGTTAGTAACCAAGTTAGACATTAGACTTCATTTAAGCTGTTAATTGCTCTCATAAGATTGCCTTTTCACACTCCACAACCTATGCACATAATAGATGTTGGTTTCAGTCTGAAGTGTAAAAAAAAACACAAATGCTTATATTAAATCATTTTTCTCGACTAAAAATTACTTGCAACACATAAACTTTGTTTCAAGGGCCAACAACTCGGGTGGTATTGCTTGTGGTGTCTTATGCTGGGTTGTGACCATAGATGGATGTCACGTACCCATTGCTCCCACATTCACCAATATTGGCCCTACCACACAGGGCAATAAAATGGCAATAACATCTTGGTTTTGCTGACTACTGCTTATGCAAAAAAATATTATTTTCAGATAACATAAACAAACGTATGCTATGCTTTGGACTGGAATGTTGTGTTTGTAAAAAGTCCTTTAAAGTTTTTGGGATAAAGCAGACACATAAGGGATAACTACACCCTGCCCTGATGTGTCTGGTTGCTGTCTGTTTGGTTTCTGTGTCCTCTTGGTTTTAAAGTGTGTTTCGGCTTCTGTATTTCATTGAGCTCGTGTAAAACCACAGAATGATGGCAGTGGTGTATCTTCAGAGCTTTGCCTTGGAGATGAGTGAGAGAGCCTATTCTAGGAAAGAGCACCACCCTGCCTTGTGGTGAGCTTTAAACACAGGGAGCACAGCTAGGCTACAGACACACAAATTCACACAACATGCTGGAGGGCTAACAGCTGAAAGGGCAAAAGCGGCCTCCACCAATCCTGAGTGCTACAGGAGGAGGTTTATCAAAGGAAAGTTCTGGGAGGGAATGGACGCATATATAAATGAAACCGGTCCAGGGAGTTGGCTTGTTTAAGCATAACACTCCCAGCATACACACATTGTACAAACAGAGGGTTTACTATAGCTCACCATCATTAGCAATTGTATAGAAATGTGTGTAAACATCAAGTTCAATTGTCACAGGTGACTTTAATAATATAGTGCAGCCTTTATAAGGCTAAATTGTATATGTTGTCTACTTAAATCTGTACAACACCAGAACTTTTTTTTATGTTTGTTAACACTATAGCATTAAGTTCAAATGAACATTTAAATAATACCAATGAGTGCATGATACAGCCTGTAGGAGGCACTGTGGCACCTGATATTAATTTAAAAAAAGAAAAGATAAAGGCTTCCACTCATGTAAAGAACATGTTTACATGAGGCAATGTTAAACATGCCAATATAGTAAAGTCTACATATGGCACAATTTACAAGAGTTGCTCAACCTCTCCCATAAACTGCCCACTCAGAAAGAGAAGTGAGAAAAGCAAGTGTGTGCAGTGCGTTTGTTCTGCTACGTGACTGATCTTCAGCCCACCTGCTCAAATGAGATCCTGCTATTATCACATGTTACATCAGTCACAACCTACATCCTGTCCCTCTTTCCATTGACTCTGCAGTATAACAGTTAAACCTCAGTGGATAAAAATAAGCCTAAAGCCTACATATATGCATTAATTAAGTAAACTGAAAGAAAGCATAAATAAATATGTAACTAGTGTCTTACCTGCTCTCTTTGGAAGTAAATAAGAACTCCAGCTGTGACCTGAGCGATGAGAATGAGCAAGAGGCAGGTAAAGTACTGTGAAGGCAAGAAAGCAAGGACATTTATTAGCTTTTAAAATAGTGACAACATTGAGTAAAATCAAGAATTCCCCTTCACAAACAAAAAAGAGAAAACTGCCTTTCATTTTCAATTGCGATTAATTGATGTTTAAAGACACATCTTGATGATAATCTTTAAAGTCTTAAAGGAACAGTGCCACAATGGCGTTGTGCAGCGTGGTCTCCTTCAGTGTGTGTGTGTGTGTGTGTGTGTGTGTGTGTGTGTGTGTGTGTGTGTGTGTGTGTGTCTGTGGGGGTGAACACTGCCAGCTGGTCATCGTCGCTGTGTGAAGTAGGTCAGTGTGGTTCTTCAGTTAAGGTTTAACGCTCAGAGGTCACACCCCCATCCCCACTCCTGTTGCACCCCCTACATCTCACAGGCTTTATCCCTGTCAAATCCACCAGCCCAAACCAGAGGGGCTTTAGTGTCAGCAAGAACGCACTGAGTTATTAGCATGCTTCAGGTGATGCATTAAAGCTTTCATTTACTCTGTCGTAATACCTTATTGTGTTATTTGTTTTGATAAAGATGAGATTAAAAATAATATTAAAAACATCAATGTAATTTCTTCCTTGATAATATCAGCTACATCATAAACGCAGTGTGTGCTCCAACAGTACTTTATACTCAATTTATGAATCATAACACAATCTGCAGCACTCATTCTTTCCGACTGCCATAACAGTCTACAGTCAATCCATGAAAGATGATCCCTGAGGCAATTAATGTGAAGAGCTAACAATCAAATGTCCCATTGGGCTCTGCATAAAGTGCAAACAATAATAAGGATAATCAATGTGCATTTATAGCCTAAATCTACAGTAGAAATTACAAGCATATCAACTACAAAATCTATACATACTTATTTACCAACTTAAGACACACCTATTTTAATCACAAAGGATCAACCCAGGAATATCTTTCAAAATACAGCAGGTGTGAAGCTTGCATGATTCCTCACCAGACCAAGTAGGCAACGAACTTCGTAGATTGCTCCTATGCAGCCGAAAAATCCCATGGCCATGGACAAGGACCCCACTCCGATGAGGATATAGGAAGCTACTTTCACATTGTCTGATGATTCCTCTGGAGAAATTCATACACACAAATTCAAGAAGATTCCAAATAACAACAATTTTATTCAAGCAAAGACAATAAGCTAAAAGACACAGCTTCTTGTTTATGTTCAGACACATTTTAATTTGAACAAACAACCTGGTAAACTAATAAAATGTATTTATTTTCCTTTTTGTTATGTAGAGCAAGCGAGATACATGAAGAGAGGAGGCGACTGAAATCATAAAGGTTGGAGAGAAGATAAAATGGTTGTGTGAGTTATCTCTTTTGGAATCGCTCCAGAGACTCAGGCCCAGTCCTCAGGTGATGCCAGAAATGAAGCTGGCTGTGAAACATTACTGAGCCAGAGACATCAGATAACACTGACAACAACTGTTTGGAGAAGAGCTGACATTTGCCCCACTTTACTTCATTAATATTTTATGCCTGTGTTACTTGTGTGTGCTGCAGGATGGTACTGTGAAAATGTAGTTTTATTATATTTAATGCTGTCATATTAAATGTCACTGAATGTCTGGCTAACCATAAAATAAATGTCTATCCCAATCTGAGAGTGGAGTTATAATGGCTGCTCACTTCATTCCTTCACGTACTCACAAATTATCACAGGATGCAGACTGGGTTTTTATCCCCCCAAAAAATAAAACATTCTGTCAGCAGCACAGCACTTTCTTACAATGCCCACTCTGACCAATTACAGATGTTACCACTAATGAGATGTTATCATTCCAACAGGATGATGCTACAAAACTCTTTTTTAAATAAAGATACTTATGCATCAAAGGTCGTGAGACCCCTCCAGAGCATGTGTTAAATACATGTGTTTATATGCAGAGCCATTAATAGATGCATATTATACATGGATTACCTTAGCGCTACATGTTGTGGTGGATTTAAAAATAATTCAAAGCTAATTGTAGCTTAGCAAACATTTGCACAATGTTTATGTGGCTACAGTGTACTATTTAAAGGACAGTTCTAAAAAAGTAGACAGGTGCGGTACGTTCTAACACTGATGAGACATGGTCTTTTTTCTCTTTTCATTAGCACAGACACAGTGTCTCTGTTGCCAGAGAAGCTGTAGGGAGGTACTTACAGCAGTTGCCTACTTTTGTACTATTGCCTCAGCATGACATGGCTGAATATGCAGTTCCTGTATACTTTGCACAACTCAGCGTACTGTATTTATAAACGTACTGTATATGTTGACTAGAGCAAAGATGAACATTGTATTTGTTTAATAATGATGTTATACTGGGAGGGAACTGTGGGAACTAGCACAGATAGATCTGTGTGTTTTGACTGCAGCCGAGTGAAGAAATGAATTGTTTTTTTTCCCCAGGAAAAACATACACCCTAGAGTTTTAACAAACATCAAGGGACACTAATACCGCCCCTGAACAATGCCTGGATTATAATAACTTGATAATTTTGTAGCAAACTCATAATAGTATCCTTTCTACTGCCGCTCTCTCTTTTATACATAGAAAAAATGATAAAGCTTTTGTAGGCCTTTTCCCCAGTATATCAGAGCTTCAGTGCTACCCATCCTGTTCTTATAGCATCTGTGATCTAAGCAAATGGTAAACCGTATGCTTCTCCTCAAGTCAGCAGAAGTTACTGGTCTGTTACTGTGCACTTCTGTCATGTAACATGGCAATTTTCCTCTGCCCTCGGCTCTAAAATAGTTTCCTTACCAGTTTCCAAGAAGCTTTCCATTTAAAGAGCCAACGATTACGGTGCTCTTGAAGAAAGCTAGTGAGGGAGGCAACTTTTGGTGTTTTCAAATCTTTTCTAAAAATGACTAGAGACACGCATTCAGCTTGCATACAGGTGGAGAAATGTAAATATTATCATTTTGTACAGATTTTAGATGTTAATACAATAAGCTGATTAACTTTGTGCTGTATTGAGCTGATCAGACAAAGTCATAACTTTGGAAAGTTTAAGGACTAATCTCTGATACTTCCAAACTGTGCTTTGACACACACACAGACCTTTCCAAGGCTGACTTTTGTTTAAACACAGGGCAAAGGGGTTTTGGAGAAATCATATCCTGCGGTTAACTATTAACAACCCAACATAGATACAGAAGGGTTTTTTAAATTAACTTTTTAAATTGGAAAACGCTGCAATCCTGTTTATAATCAGGCAAGCCTTTTCAAAGAATATAAAACAACCAATTAGCGTGCATCTTTGAATGTTGTTTTTCTGTGGAGAGTGGCAAGAGGAGCAGAGAAGGAACTGCCCTGGGTACAGGCATGAAAAAAGCATTGAAGGGAGGTCATCTAAAGCCCAAGATAGAAAGGGATGTCCTCAGGGTATCGGCGAAACAGTGTTCTGCTATCTCTGAAGGAACAGCTGTATTATCACAACAATAGAGAATGGGGAGGAAGATAAATATTGTACTGCCGTTAGTGACTGGAGATAAGCACACAGAGCTAACAGCTCGACCTTGAAGTGACTCTTCCCCGGGTTTGACTTAAAGTATGAGTGGAGGTTTCAGTTTGAGTTGAGGTGGGTTTTGCTGCTCGCCTAAATCAAAAACAGCCTCTCCATAACTTATGAGTTAGCAAGAGCAAGAGATTTATGTAGCTCAGAAGAATAGCTCAGATAGTATTCTTCAGCATCACACAGCCTTATCCTATAACCCATTTTTGGCACAAGCATGCAGAAATTTATTTTTCACAATACTTACAAAGACAGAGTAAAAACACATATTTGGCCTCTATCCCATGTTGAGTTACCAAATAATAAATATAAAGAGCTTGCTGTAACCTAGTGTTAGGAGAAAACTTCACTGCTGCTCTCAGCAAAACTCCATCTGGAACACATGCACTGAGCCTTCACAAAAGAATTTATGGCAGCTAGGAGTTTCCACCATGGTTCTCTGCTCTTTTCAACAAAGTTGAATACTTTGTCTTCACTGTTTGTGACATTAAGCTGATAACCACTGTAGCTCCTAAAGCTTTTTGTAGCCTTGTTTTTTTTAACACAGTGTTTTAAATAGATCTGTGACGACATCTGTGAGGTACGCCCCAGTGTATGGAAGGTTGCTGTTTTCCAACATGTGGTAAAGCAACTGAAGACAATAATCTGGTTCACAGTGTGAGTCTGTCAACTCCTTAAACTAACTGGCTCTTCACAGTTGTCGTCATCAGCTGTTAGCTTTTAATAAGTGAACAAGAATTTTTACTTATTGGTCACATTTTGTTCTGCGCTCTGGTGACTTGGCTACAAGAGACTTGGTCTAGTGGGATACATTCCACAGAAATTGTGCAAAGTATTCCAGAGCATTTGCCCATCTCCATTTCCTCTCTCACAGCTGAGCTGACATGGATTTTACAGCTCAAAGAATTAGTAAAGTTACAACACTTACGTAGGACGGCAATGAAGCTCTGGTTATCAAAGAGCACCCATAAACCAAAGCCCATGATCAGTGCTCCGAAGATCTGTAAAAAAGATAAGGTTGAAGATTTATATGTCATACCTGAGACTGTGTGAGTTTGTCCTAATTATGGACCGTACTGTGGCATCATAAGAGCTCACATCTGGGTCTAATCAAATCAGCTTGGTTTGTCTGATTTATTATTTCACTCAACCAATATTCAAAAGAAAAGGGATGTGACTAGAGAAAGATATGATGGCCTTTTTAGCACTTGCAGCACCCACAGTTACAGTTCATACAAACAGGCTTTGCACAAATGTTAGGTTACACAATGTGTCAAAATATTATTATAAACTTCAGTAACATCTGTAATATATTATTTTTTATAAATTATAACTTTAACCATACATACAAACAAAACGTCCTGTAGTTATAGCATGTGCTGAGCATACAAGCCTGGGCCCTTATGATGCCACTGCGTTAGTCACTGAGGTTGTGCAATGTGGCGTCAATGTTAGCAACAACCAAGAACGGAAAACCTTGCTTTTTCTTAATATTTTTAATAGAATAATGTTCTACCTCTAGTGGAAAATGAAAATGAATAATAAAAAAACATGTCAAGATCTTCAGTAAGAATTAAAAAGGTAAATACAAAGTAAATCTTGGACATTAGGTGAAATGTGCACAGTTTCAAACTCTCATTGTAATGAGGTTACAAAGTTCTGAACTCCTTGGTGAATAAAAGGCTCTTGTTTAGAAGCTGTGGGGAACCCTAATGGGGCAAAATCCAGAGATAAGAGGCTGTGTCGATACACTAGTTTCCCCCTCCAACAGCCCACAACAATAATTAGGCGCCTGCATAAGAACTGTTAATTTAGAGCCACCCGACAGTCATCATTAGCCGACCACTTCCTGGCTTCCCCCTAGCCTCCACAGTCTAATGTGTCTGCATGGACAAATACCCACACACACGCTTCCTATTAGACACTGGTTCAGTGTGCACATCAAAAGATCTGCAACAGGGTCACACCTGCAGACTCAGTGAAAAAGTCTGGACAAACTTGCACGGTCAGTTTTAGGAGTATGAGATTTTATCAACCACTGGACTTTATGTTGTGAGAGAAAGGAGGTAATACACACACACACACACACACACACAGACACACACAGACACACACAGACACACAGACACACACACACACAAACACACACACACACACACACACACAGACACACACAGACACACAGACACACACACACACACACACACACACACACACACACACACACACACACACACACACACACACACACACACACACACCACCTTTAACATTAATGACAGCTTGAAGTCTTTTGTGGTAGTTGTGGATGAGGTTCTTTATTTTCTCAGATGGTAAAGCTGGCCATTCTTCTTGGCAAAAAGGATTCTTGGTCTGTCTTGCACTGCACGTTTGAGATCTCCCCAGAGTGGCTCAATGATATTGAGGTCAGGAGACAGAGATCAGTCCAGAACCTTAACTTTATGCTGCTGTAGACAATGACAGGTCGACTTGACCTTTGGTTATCTTTAGTAGCCATTCAAACCCATCTGTGTCGACTTGTGTGCATGTTATTAGGCACAAACCACTTTTTATTGGGGTAATTTGGGTAGTTTTTTGTGTCATTATGATTTAAAAAGAATAAACCCAATTGTTTGACAATCTATGAGTGAAAGAAAAGTGAAAAATGGCCCAAAAGAAAACCACAAATTCTGAAAGGGTATGTAAACTTATGAACACAACTGTATACACACATCTATCTATCTATATCTATATCTATATCTATATCTATATCTATATCTATATCTATATCTATATCTATATCTATATCTATATATAATGAGTTATTTAACAACTTACAAAAAAGAGGAGGTTGAAGAGAAATAGAAAGTACTTGGTGACAGTGATACATCCTTTTCCCATGGCTGCGTTTCTGGAAGAGATCAGGACAAAATGTTCATACATCTCAAATCATAGGATAAAGAAATTATAGCATGCTACATACAAGAGACCGGAAACACCATAGAGATAAGACAGTTATTAATACATCCAACTTAAACATGGCCTTTTAAACCAATGGCCACCCCTATGAAAAATAAATTTTAGCAAGACAAAGATAGACCAAAATGATACATAAAGGAAGGACAAAACAAGAGGGTTGGCCTTGTATTATTCTTGTCGTTATAGTTAGTCAGGCAGAGCAAGCATGCAAAAAAATCTGCACAGTTGGCTTCATAATTAAACACAGCTTTTATCTTCAAAGATGAAACATTGGCCTAATTCAGCAAATGTTTAATATGTTTGTCATAACTACCCCAATCTGCTTTAAATACTACTTTTACAAGACATCAAAGGGTCTATTCTTATATTACAGACACATTAAGACTATATTCTAATCTTTGTGACTTTGCTTGTTGACTAATTTTGTTTTGTTTCTTCAGGAACCACCCCACAGAGATAGATGGAGAGAGAACCCCAAAGAGCAGAGTGGTGAGGTTATGGTGGCTTTGTGGTGATCAAACAACTCATGTGGTTAAGAGTCATATTGTTGCTACAAGAAAATGCCGCCATTCCACAACTGTGCTTACTAACAATAATGTTGAAACCAGAGCTGCAGCAAGTCAAGGTTAAATTCAGAAAATAAATATATGTTATATGATTTTACTTACAAGTTCTACCTAAAAGGTCTTGGTTTCGAGTCAGATCTTAGACATCTTAAAACATTACTCTGACATCTGCATTGCTGTTCTGTGATGAACAGGCCTAACACTCATCTGTAATTGTGGTTCTTGAGCATGTGTAAAAATACGGCACACAATGAGTTTCTCCAGTCAACAGCCAGACTTTCCTCTGACTAACATTTTCCTTTGAGAAACACCTGTAGTCCAGGCCAGCACCACACACACAGTGCTGCAGAGAACACTTCATGAAACACTGGCAACATGACTCCCCCAGTGCGCTGCACATCCAAAGATAATATTTACCACAACCAGACCTTTTCCTACGCTGCAAATGCTGAAAATAAAACCAGCCATTGTGGTCATTTCTGAAGACAACTCCCTGTTCATGAGATGACAGCCCTTGTCAACTGTAGGTTCCTCACAAATCATTTGGCAATTGCATTTCATTATTTTAAAACCTATAGTCTTCAGGTTTTTGTACCATTAAAGGGATCAACAGACAAAACAAACACAACCTCTACTGTGGCACATGCAGGTGCCATAAAAACATAAACTGCTTTTGGGCTGAAAACCAGAAGTGGAACTAGACATAAGACGTTTAAAGTTGCGTAATGATTTTGATCAAATTTCAACTTACTTCAGTTTTACTACTCGTAAACAGTTTATACATGTATTAAATGTACTTCTTAACCTAAATAGCAACAGAAACAATGAACTCTGTAGTAATCACAGTGACGAGCAGATACCCCACCTAAGCAGATAATCTGTAAAGAAGATTTATGTTCTTTATGTCCAAATGGTGAGCAGCAGCCCAGATTAAAAAAAGGATTAGTTATAACATCTATTGTTTGTTTACCATATGGCAACGGTTCATAACTGAGCTTCAATTACACTTATATTTCCAGTAACAAATGAAATAGTATAACAGGCCTATTCCCAAACCAGAATGACACATGTTTGTGCCTTTGCAAAAATGCAGTGTAACTTTAGGCAAACCAAACTTAGCATTATTTCCTTGAATAGCAGATGTTCACAAAGCAGAACTGAAAGCAAAGGCCATGGTTTATTTAAACTGGAACAGTAGAAAAAACTATACTATACCAAAATGACGAGAGAACAGAAAAAAAGTTGTGTGGAAACAAAACTTTCCATACCAAGTTACTTCATACTGTTTGTCCCCTGTGTCAGATCTTTCCTTTTGGTTTTACACAAGGTGTTTTCCAAAATATAGTTTAGTGCATTAACGAGTGAAAGATGATTATGAACACAGCATGTGTGGCAGTGACAGGTGGCATCAACAGTGTCACTAAGCAAAGCTGTGTGGCTCTGCTGCTCTATTGTTTAAAAAGTCAAGTGATGTGCCAGTACCGCTCTAGTGCTGTCTCCAATGAAAGTAGGCCATTTCCCTGGTACTGACCTGCCTAGATCACCCATCACCAGAGCCTACTAAAGCCCTTAATACCAGCCCTGAAACATCTGCAACACTGAGGTTTATTCTGCTGTACACACAGGATATAGTTCACTGTCTACCACTGCATTGTGGGAAGTTAAAGAGCTCTTTAGTTTCACTGATGGGAAAACTAAAGATTTATCATTTCAAAAAAACAGCAAAGGCTTAACTTAAGCTGTGTAAGGCTGCAATAGCAAGGGTAAGGACAAACCTTACATTTAAGCAGTAATTGTTAAGTATGTCTTGAGAATCTATAAACAAGACAATGTTTAGTCTACTCTTCATGAAGTGTGTGAGCTGAAGGGATCTTCCCATTCAGCCCTGGTGGACTTATATAAGAAAGGGAAATAACAGAGTGGGGTTAAACTGGAGATTATACGTAGGTGGCATAAGCAGGCACGCTGACGGGGCCCTGGACAAACCCTATATAATTTTGTTCATATTAATAAAGCATAAGAGGGCGTTTAGGCCCCCCAGACCCTGAATCCCGGGATAACTGTACTGGGTATAAGGTGTAAGTAATAAAGCATCACTCACACACACCAAAAACGTAACCCACAGAGCACATTCAGTTTCTGTTTGTACATCCGATTGCCTAAATGATCTTCAAACATGCAAAAGCGCTGTGGCAAGACAACAGTTACATCAATAACAATGATAATGGATTGGATTTACATGGCACTTTTCAAAGCACTTTACAGAGACTCACTATTCTTTCACCTCACAGACTGACAGGCCAATGTTCCTGTTCCTGTACAACCACTCTACTACCACCTGAGCCCCACTCTACATTTTTTTGGGTAGGCCTCTGACTCATTTCCCCCTGAAAAGATTCATCCAACAGCATTTTATACTTAAGAAGCCTAACATGTCTAAACGGCTATCAAATATTGCCTCTACTTAAAATGCAGAGAAGGATAAAGTTAGTAAAGTTAGAGTTTTCAAATCAGATGTCACACAGACTTTGTCATGGCAACCAGCACAAATGTCCTACCTTATCAAAGAGCCCCCCCCCAACAAAACAACAAACTGAGAAATGCTCAGGTAAGACCTACCATATGTTAAATAGATTAAAGACCAAAACAAAAAGTTAATAATTTACTGACTTTAGCGTCACTAGTGGTTCAAAAAAAAAAAAAAAATCTCTTTAAAATATTATTAGTCTCGCCAGGAGTATCATGGTAATTGAACTTATAAACTAGATTTGTCTGTTTGTCTCTTTAAAGTAGCGGTAATCTCTCTTTAGATCGTTTCAGCTCATTTAGTTTGCGTTAAACTACACAAACAACTGTTAGGTTAGTTCTTATTAGGCCTACGTCTGGCTGAACAAGATAAACTTACTTATTTGTCTTCTTCCTCAGAGTAAGTTAGAGAGTTGACGGTCTGCTCTTGTCCTGGTTGTGTGTGACTGTCAATGGTGCCGTAATGGTGAGAAAAAGCCCGTGGAAAGTCTGTGCTGTGTGCGTGAAGAAGAAAAGTCTGCACACACCCCCATGCGGCAGACATGGAGACTTTAACCCTCGCCTGCCTGTATTCATTTTCTGAACAAGATGTCATTCAAAGAACCCCAACTCTACATAACTGTTTCCTTTATAGTATAATTAGCCTCAGTGAATTTATAATAATGACAAAAAATGTATTTTCTAATATTAAAAATGCAGTTTAAGGCCCCTTTTTTATTTTTCTTAGTGTGCCATTTATGGTCATTTGAGCCTTAAGATAAACCATTTTACCATTTACTGTAAGACATCCTAATGTAACCCTGTTTTAAAATAAACAAACCAAGCTTCAGAATCCTTACACTTGGAAAGTATGAGGAGAATGCTTACACAGGGAATCATAGGAGGCTTGTTGCCTATAAACAGAACTGACCACACACACTTCCTGACACACACAATCTCCCTTTTCATCATTTAACTTGTGGGTTTGGTAAAAGCAGAGCAACGTACGGTTAGAACATGTAGGCACATACTGCAGGTAAATTAGGACAGAGATTGTGATGATCATGTTGTGACAAGTTTGGTACCATCCAAACAGAAAACAGAGTTAAACAAAAGGGCAATGTTACATTACGGGAAGCAGTTCTTCGTTTAAACTTGTGAGAAAAGATGTTTTAATGCTTTAGATTGATGCTATAAACTAGTGACTATACTCAAATTCATCCAGTTTGATTTGTGTCTTGAAAATGCTGCTGGGTATAACTGATGTAAATGGTAGGCCTACTCAAAATATCGTCACCAGGTTTTATTGGTGAAAACAGAAATGACCAAGGAAATCACAGTGAAGCCTTAATAAACAATAGTGGTCTTTATTTTACTAAATGGAAATCACAATTCGTCTTTGAGGTACAATATTGCACATATACAGTATATACACAACACACAATGCTACAGCTTGAAATTGTTTACCTGGTATTCTATTAAAAACAAACAACAAATTGAGCATATTTTAAAGAATAAATAGCTCAATTTACCATTCATCTACATTAGTTGCAAACAATAGTTTCCCATTTACGTCAGAGGGTCATGATAATAAAAGAACCATAGCTTTGCCTCAAATAATTGCCCTCCCACTAGAATTGTCCACCTCTCCTAAAATAACCTGCTTTACAGCCCTTTGAACATTTCACATGCCAGATGATTTGAGACCTCTAGTATTGACGGAAATGTGAGGACATTTTTCTTGAACTCCATAATTACTATGCGAGAGCATTAGGCTCACAGTAGGGTATAAAGTATCACTCGAGAGAGTCAAATGTAATTAAACACTGCAAAAAGAATAATTACTATGTTTTTGGAAGCAGGGAGACCTCACCCATGTTTCACATCTCCTATCTCGAATAAAAGCGCACCCATGTAACATCTGCTTTCAGCACTGGACGGCAAATGCAACCCACAATCAGGCTGACCTCAGGACTACTCCCTTCTTGGGCAGAGCCCAACATGGTGATTTGGAACAACACGGACCACCTTTGAAAGGGGAATGTTTAACCTATTTTGTTTCAAGTCACCAAACAGACAAAATGTCCTTTTTGTCCAACCTATGACATGAATGCATTAAACTCAAAACCATGAGCTCGAGTGTGTGCCAATGGGAGGTAGAAAATGTAACATTGTGTAACTTAAGTGTCTTGATCAGTTTTAATACACAATGAATACATAGGATAAATATTAACTTGATGCAGTAATTTTACCAACTAAGACTAGAAAACATCAAAACTTTAATATATTGAATTGCGTTCCTCTTGGTGATGGTATGCTACACATCTAAAACTATTTCTTTTTGGCTGACAATATTACATGCATGGCATCAGATAACAATATTCCACTTAAATACATACACAAGAGAAAGATCAATCTCTGAAATTTAACTAATACTGAAGTTTCCCATTTGGTTCACAACAACGCCACGTGAAAGTAAATATATAAATTTACATATTTACATAAAATAGGATGCAGTGTCATAGACTGGTCAGATAATTCGTTTTAAGGCAAGCCTAAGGATGTGGCGTACGTACAAAATTGTGCTACATTAATAGGACCCAGTTTAGGTCTTTTTGCTCTACACATGGACATGCTTATGACTAGTGTAAATATTCTGTACAAAACAATCCCTAAGCACTTTGGTCGAACCTCTTAATCACAACATCAAAGAATATACTCACTCTTTCTAAAAGTTAAAAATTTGGAAAGTTGGATAGTATTTAAATGTAAATTATAAGTGGACTTAAGATATAAACTGGACTTTATTCTCAGTGCTCAACAAGATATTTTTTGGCACTATAAGATCTCTCATGGGGCTCACCGTTTGCGTTTATGCAGGGTTTGCTGCAGAGCGATGAAGCATGCAAGAGCCAGATACAAAGATTAAGAGACAAATACTGGCAAACAGAAAACTAAATGCAGTGTCATTAAGAAGTATTACCAAGACTGAGATTACATAAACAATAAAAAATGTGATCTGGTGAATAGTTGAAGCTGTATATGAAAAATAAAAACATATTCTACTGTACAAATCAAATGGCACAAAATGCACAATAAACTACCAGCTTGTTAATGTTGACAGCACTTGCAACTGCACATAGGAGGAATGTGTGAGAAGAAAAATGACCTCATAGCTCAGAAGTCCACTTGTCCCTGGCCGAGTCTGGAATGTGAGACTGTGCTCATCTGGTGAATACTGAGGGTTATATTAGACTAGGTCCTTTGGAAAAGAGCAGTGTACATCCACTGGCAAAAGTAATGCTCCTAGTCCCAGTCAAAAAATACTCCAAATCTTCTGATCCAGTGATCCTTGTCTGTGCTTAACAGTCCCCTGCCTGGAGTTTTACTCAGATCTTCTTTGCCCTGCGGCCCAAGTGGTAGTAGTAAGTCATGGTCACCATCAAGAAGAGCACTCGGCTGAGAAGCAGCATTATGGCAGCAGTTGGTAAGATGCCCAGCTCTATCAAGGTTACTGATGTAACTGAAATCACAGAGAGGATTAGTGTTTGTAAAATTATTACTTAACATTTTTCCAGTTGACATATTGACACTGTGATGGCAGCATGTGAACACAAGAGGGCACTGCAGGTCAATATATAAAAGCTCTACTAGAGTATTGGTACAAATACTAAAAGGTTAACAGATATAGCCAGCAAAACCTAAGACTTGAATTAGTTAAATAAATAAATATATTAATCACCTAGAAACTGGACAGCAAAGTAGCAAGCTTCACTGAGCAGAGTCCACTGGATGACGATTTTCTCAGCTGTGTAGAGACCGTTCCACATGATAAGGGACAAGCCTGGAGAGGTTGGTGATAAAAATGAAAGTTTCAGGTTTAGGAATGAAAACAAAATGATTAGAAAGTCCAAGAAGAACACCCCTACTATGTAAAGGAAAACTACTTGCCGAACTACCATGACGTGAGAATCAGATCAAGTGTAGATTGCAATTCCATGTACACTCAGTCACAATTGGCCTATTGTGTTGAATGCTTTTCAGTCATTGATTCTCATAAAAGCCTACACTCAATCACTCACTGACATTTTTCCAGTTAATTTTCCTGCATTACACTCCCATTTTCTCACAAATGGAGCACTTCTATGGAAACAGGCATCAGTGGGCAGCCTCGTGGGAGGGCTGATAGACAATCTCCTCTCCCTGCCAAGTTTTATCTGTGTGGCAGATGAGACGCCATCTTTTGTGCCCAATACAGCACCTTGTCTTGTAAACCCTCACCTTTTGTTATTGCTACTCTCTACAACCTTGATGACATTTAAAATAAAAACGATTCATCTCCTGTTGACCCAACAAATGGAAACCATAAGTATTGATTTCCACTTCCTTGTACAAAGTTGATACAGTTAAGTGAAAGATTTACATGCTTAACCTTTTATGTTGTTCATAAACATATATTTTATAAAAAGCATATATTTTATAGATTATACATTTTGATCATGGCCAGGTCAAAGTTTGGAATACAAGTGAAAACAAACTCTCTTATACCCATCTTGTGCCGTCTCTGCCATCAAGAGGCAACCTACCTCTCTGAGCCGTCATACAGTGCCTCTTCACAAAGCCAACACCAACCCTGTAATCACTAACCGGGGGACTGACTCACGCCTTGACGGACAGCCTTGTCTTAAACTAAAGCCATTAAAATGAACACTCACGTCTCCAATGTAATTTCTTTGCAAGCAGGGAGCAAAGCACAAGTGCCTTAATTACCTACCTACCTAGTATACCTATTTCTGAGCACTGTCTGTCTCTGATCTTGGAAGAAGAGCAGAAAAACTCAATGTAATGGGGATTAGGTAAGCAAGTTGAAAAAAAAACATGTAATGTAGAGTAATGCACAGCCCACACAGTCACTCAGACGCATTTAAAATCAAAACATCTACTGTCATCCCCCACCGTGTTCCTATGGGACTTACACTGATAGAAGAGGCCACAGAAACAAGCGGCAACTGAGACGTCTTTATTTTCAAAAGAACTGATGCCTGTATTCTTGCCCTCATTCGGAACCATAACGTTGGAGGACTGAATCAAATCATAAAACTTCTATTTATAGCCCAAAAGGACATTTTTGTACTACAAGATATTACACTGATTGAGTGGCTGCACATGAACTAGATGATGCAATTAGACCATGCACTCTATTGAAAGAGCTTGGTAATTAATAAAAGAATGGCTCATAAACTTTACCTGACCTAATGTCACCCATGTTAGCCATTTTCTGAATTATATATTTAATAAATAAATTAAAAATACAATTATTTTGAGGTGGGTAGGGTACATTAAAATTAATAAGCATAAATAGTTTTTGGGGATGATTGTAACTGAGGAAAAATGTTCCATTAATCATAATAATTAGTTAAAGTCACATTGCCTTGACTTTGTTTAAATTATGTAAAATATGTCAAGTATTCCTACATTTATCATCCTCTCAGGATGAAGTATGCGCTGTTCCAAGTATAAACACAGTACTACACAGTGCTGAGCTACAGTCTGTATAATTGGAAATAGGAATAAAAGACTCACTAAGCAGAGCTCCTCCATAAAGGCGAACAGCGATGCGGGTTGTGGAAAGCTCCTCTTCAAAAACAAGCTCATAGAGCTGGTTGGGAAACACCAGGGCCTGTGTAAAGGGACAACACAACTTAGTCATATGCAAACAGCAGTGTTTTATACTCACAGAATTCCTCCGATGGTGATTCAAAATACATCAGCGCCAACAAAGTCTTCCTGTTTGCTGGAATAAGTGTGTGTGTGTGCCCTCAACACTGGGCATATTGAGCTTTTGGCATTAAGTTTGACAAAGAGTGGATTGTTTGAACGTTCTACTTTTTTATACCATACTATCGCATTGTCATTTGAAACTGAATTGTGCTGAACTTTCATGAAACAACCCTTCTACTTTTTTTATAAATGAGAAAGTGCAGTGTATTCATATTTTAGTTTTAAAACTTTTGATTGAAAACATTGAGGAAAAAAAAAAAAGATGCAGACTCTTGTGCATATTGCCTGCTTGGTTTCACTAACAAGAGTTAGAGATAAATTCTGTAAAATAAGTCTGATTTGAATGTAAAGAGATTTCTAAAATACTACTGTGTACAATGGCTTTTAAAATGTGATTCATGCTGCTAGAGTCTGACTGGATCTTAGTAATTGCTACATTTCAAGTAACTGAGGAAACACTGAAAATGTTGAAATACTGATGGTTTTGAGTAATACTTACCATCAGGGCCATAACTGTAAACCCCACAGCCGAGATAAATATCCACACCCTAGGAAGATACACAAATTACAATCAATCTTACATCTTTCCTGTAGCACATCACTTTTGATTTGTTTTCTCAGAGATTACAAGATGTTGATCTCTGCTGGAAGTGATACACAGATGACCTTAGACAGTCTGCTCTGTTAATTATAAGCTGTTGAGTTGGATGGTGAGTAACTGCGCAGCTGAAATCTCACCTTAGCCCAATAGGCTCTCTCAATGCAAACTTCATTTCATTGCCAAGCATCTGACTGATCTGGAAATGAAGCAAGACAAAAAAGGGAAATGAGTTGCAATTGTATCACCACAACAATGATCTACCCTGACAGCTAACACCAAAGCACCACATCACCTAGAATAAAGCACCCTCAGCGGAGGTGTAAGTAATGTTTTCGACATAGCTGCAACTGAGCTATTGAAGAGGCGCCCATTAAAAAAGCAGCAGACCAAAGAAGCATGTCAGTGAAAATCAAAAGCAGACCTTTTAAGAACATAATTACAGACTATAAATATTTTTACCACTTTATCACCCACTAAAGAGAGAAAGTATAACAGCAGCACTGATTTAATGACAACACAAGTACAGACTTTTCAAACACATAGTTTTATAAATGGTTGTGCTTTGTTTTTGGTTTTTCTATCATTCAGGAGGAACCAGCTGGTATAGCAAGAAGCTCTTTGCTTTGATGATAACTATAAATTGACTGAGATAACTATAAACTGATTCTTTATCAAAAGACCCATCACATCCAACATCTGCGGTTCCTACTTTTACAATCAGTGGAACTAAAAATAAAATTATAAACATAAAAATCACAAAGTTAGGCAAGATTAATCATTTTTGGCAGTGTTTACAAAGAGCCAACCATCAATTGGATAACAGACTTCTGCATGACAAAGTGCTGCCTGAATCCAGTGAGACAAACCATTTTATATATTACAAATATCAGGAGTGCATACAGCGCAGCCAACACACTGCTTTATACAGTGCTGTGGGAGAAGCTGCTATCAGAAATCTAAAACAACACAAGTATGGGCAATACATATTTTTGTTTAACTTTGAACTGATTTAATCTTGCCTGTAAAGCCTAGCCCGAATTGTGGAGTAGAAATGTATGCATAAGAAAACCCCAACTGAGCTTGTTTACTGTATTATTGTACAGTATTATTGTATGAATTATTATCTGTGATTAAACATTAGATTAATTGTAATAATTACAAAATAAGATACGCCTCTTGCAGAGTGGTTGGCTTTTCTTGTCTGAACTGAACTTTGTCTGAACATTAGTCTATTGGGGCCAGATGTGGTCATGTGACCAGGTGAATCAGTCTTCCTGTGCCATGTTTTAGGGGCTATTTTTGACAGAACACATAAATATTCATGACTGGCATGAGAAATACTCTGGGGAGCTAGGCGTCATTTGATGGCACAGTGGAGGAATAGAGCAGGAAAAGGGTTTGGGGATAGTGGGAGAAAACAGGAAAGGGAAGAATTACACAAAGCAGTACATAAAGAGATGTTTAACAGTAAGCTTGACTCTGTCATCAGTCAGCTACAGAGAGTTAAATAAGATCTTTTACACCACAAAGCAAGAAAAATGTTGAGGGAAAAAAATCAATCCATCACCTAACAAAACAGTCCAATATAGGCTTGTCATCTGGTTACAGTTTCATGCGTGATAAATAACCGGATTTGTTTCTAAAACCTGGTTTCACACTGCCACATCTTTCTTGTTGCCATATAACTTTGGCACAAAGGGTGAGGTAGTGCTAGTTAAAAGAAATCAACTCAACAAGAACAGGCAAAGGCACTGGTATCCCTTGACACAGTCCCACTCTTACATGGCAGCACACTCTTTACTCAAGCAGTTGCGCTGGAAACAGCCTTATCTATGAGCCGTAAAATGGGCAGGAAGAGAGCGTCAGCGGACTACAGGAGCATATCCTTCCTTTGTTTATAAAAGACCACAGGGATAACGCCAACTGTTTCCCCTTCAATCCAATTCTTTCTACATTGCAAACTCAAAATGTTTAATCCCATGGGCCTCAGCCCAAGGGAACAGCTCAAGTATATCTTAATGTAAGAATAAGTAAACAATTAATATTTTGAGTCAGCAGTTCTTATGTCAGGACCGTTGTTACAGCTACACAGTCAAACCCAAGGGTGATATGCGACATAATAGGACATCTCGGTAATTATTTTCTGACCAAACAATTCCAGTTTGTAGAAGTGACTCACTCTTTTTAGTCAGTTTTAGTTGTTAGTATTGTATGTAATTGTTGGCAGTAATTTAGTAGCTAGTGTACAAGAAACATAAAATAAAACATTAACAACAAACCTAAACTACTAAACTAACAAACTCTCATATGGCCTATAGATTAAACCGCTGCTTGTTGTTCTTTGGTTGGTTTTTACTATCATTGTTAAAAATCAAAACAAAATGATTATGAGTTCTTGCTTCTGAATGAACAAAAAGGAATGGAGAAACATTTGGATTTGATCAGAAATAGTTCTCCTTTTAGTAAGAAAACATGCAGTGCTCAGTGAGTAAAATGGAGTTGACTTCTCATCATCTGCCATCAGCGTATGTCTTCTTCCTTCTGCTCCTTTCTGCTACTTGTCTGATTAATATTTCAGTGAGGTCTGCTCATTCTAATGCAGCCTCTTGAAAAAAAAGAAAAAGGAAACTTTTGTTGTTAAACAGAAGACACTGCCGTCAGTCAGTGGCAGATTGAAGTTTGTTGTTGTGTGAGATAGACTTTCATTTTATTTGGGTATATTCACCTTACACCACTTTAACCAGAGAATTACGAGACAGAAATATAATACATGAGATGGAAGAGGCAACAACAACACTCCCAGGGGAACCAGTCTCATCTCAGTTGAGCAGGAAGAGCTCATGGGATTACATGATCCAGATTCAGTGAGGCATAAGAAGCCAATGTGCACAATGGCACACTATCAGGGTAATGAGACAATTAGCAGTCCATTGTGGCTTTTAGAAAGAATCTATATCTCTTTTTTGGAGGCTAATAAATCCCTCTACAGGTGGGTGTCATTTCAGAGAATGCATTTCCCCTGCAGAATTTAATTGTCTTGATAGTTTTAGTTAAGCAAATTTGCACCAGCTTTTGGTAATAATCAAATCTATTATTTAAACACAATGAAACAACACAAAAAGAGTATTCAAACCTTTGAGCGGTGCACTTCACCATCGTCATCCTCGCCTCCAACTCCGAGGACCTTTCGACTCTTTAGGCGGCTAATCAGATCTGTCTGGCTGTGCTTTTTCATCAAAGGGGGGTGAGGTTTGGACGCCATTGTGCACTCACCTAAAACAGTAAGAGGTGAACAGGAGAGAGAAGAAATTAGGACGACACTGACAGGCAGCACCATATCACAACATCCACATGGGGAATATATGTAGCATAAAAGTCCGCTTGCACTGTCATAAATGGTTTCTAGACACATTGCACGCCCCTATAGTTGACCAACCAGGCTCCAAAATCAGCAAAGTTAAAGCAAAAACACCACTATTCCTAAATAACAGGGACGAGACAAACAGGATTTTGACACTATTTACAGTCATGACTGCTCAAAGGCTGTGGTTGGTCTGTATGTGTCACTAGCCACAGGGTACACCATTGTTTTAATGCAATGTTAACATATTGTTTCAGTCTTGTCTATCACCCTTTTGCTGTTTCTTATTTCCGCTGGAAAGAAAAATCAACATTTTGCCAAACAGACAATAAAAAATTGGTGAGGGCATCTTGATATCGAATTTCACCCTCACACTCAATAATGCTGATGTCACAAAACAGCTTTTCAGCTTGATGCAAAATGTTGTCATGTTTTGGTCTTGCGAGATCTTCTGGTACAAGATCTTGTCACACCCCTACCAAGGGTTGCCAAACTCGCGGTTTTCCGTGGAATTGGGACGCTGAAGGTTGTTTTTTTCATTCTGCAGGTTAAAAGGTTTGACATACTGCATTAGTTATATTTAGCTGAAATGGTTTTGTGGGAATATTTTACTCAAACCAAAATTATATTTTACCTATTATTTATGAAAATCATTAATTTACAGTGATTTTCAAAAAAATAAAATGTATAATGCATATCGTGATGTAAAATAACTATTTTACATATAGGGCTGTGACGGTATGGGATTTTTTCTTACCGCGGTGATGAAGCAAAAAGAATTGCGATTTGGCGGTTAACCTGCGGAGGGGGAGCCATTCTGCAACCATCCCCCGCCGCCGCCGGTTGCTCATTAGTTGCAGCATTTTAAGTTTAAAAAAAAAAAAAAACTTCGTGAAATATGCTGACGTCGGGCCTCCACAACCTAGGTAGGCTGTGTGAATTTAAAGTTTTATTGTTTCTATTCATTAATCTAATTAATCTACATAAACAACCCTTTTGTCCTCGTTTTGTTTTAAGTATTGAATGCTGCAGCGAGAAGGACAGTGGTGCACGGCACGCGTAAAGGAGTAATTGATTGTTTGCGGGCATGGCAAAAATACTTCAATCACATCACTACCCCCGCCCCGAATTTCAGCCAGTCTCATCTGGTCACCCTAGCAGGTCCGCAAGATTTATTTATTTTTTTCCGAGAAGATGGCGCACTTTCTCCTTCTCCCTCTCCAGCGGCACTCATTCCTAGCGCTGTCAACGGTTATTGCCTATAACATATGAAGTGATCTAACTAACTTCAACTGTTTAGGTTAGGCTATTGTCTTTTATGCCCGTGTTTGTGTGTATTTAATTTAACATTATCTGTAAACATTACAAGTAGCCTGAAACATGGCTTAATTAAATATCAGACACACACACAAAAAAATCCCCCATATGTTTAATGGACTGTCCCTCCCTTGCGCAGGATGCGGGCTTTTCCCCCAGAAGCCCTTGAACAAAAGATTTGCGGAAAAAGTAAATTATTATCAAAGATGAATGTGTATATAATTCATATCACACACCATATGCAGTCCTGTAACTTTCAGATAAAAAAATAAATAAAAAATAATAATAATAATCATTTGCGGTGATAACCTCACACTGCAGGAGGCATCTCATTATTGCGGTGATGCGGTTATCGTCACACCCCTATTTACATATGGAAGTGGCATATTTTGAGTTTTGGTATTATTGGGCTAGTTGGATTGGCCATTTGGACTAGTTTTGTTGCAAAAACCTGGCAACCCTGCACCTATCAAATAATGACATGACGAATTACACGTGCAAATTACAGTATTATTATTATAATATAAAACACTATGTTGTTAATGCAATATTGATATAATGAAGGACTACCAAATGCAAGCAACCTATAAGAGTCATGTCTTAAGACTGAAAGCTGAGCCAAATGTCCCTGAGCTCGGCACAGAGGCCAATCGGAGCAGGTGACTGTCCATAGAGCCAATGGATTCGACTGAGATGCAAGTTATTGTCTTACATACATAATGCATTGCTCTATTTGGCGTACACTTGAATGGGAGCATGCATCCTGATGACCCATGGTCTCACTGTACATATTGATCAAGTTACAGTGACATGAGGTGGTGTTGGTCTCCAACTACTGTCGACACAGCAGTCTGTCATAACCTTGGTAACAGACACTTTCATGTCTCCAACTGTCTCCTGCAGTTAGGACCACTTCATTCTTCAATTACTTTAAGATTGAATTTGATTTCTTGTTTAAAGTGTTTCTCAGTAAACAGATTAGTTCAATTTACAAGAGATAGGAAAGTATTTAAGAGAGCAGAGGGTGAAGTCATGTATCAACTAAATTGCTTTTATCACATTAGCTTAGCCCCATAGCATTCCTCTTTCGATGAGTCTCTCATCTTCTTGTAATTTGTATTAATCAATACTAGGATAAATGCAGCTAAAATAAAATGGAACACGTTTAACTGCAATGTATTTGTTGTTTTCCGTCACTTGTTGACAAAGATGACAGACCTATGTGGTCCTATTGATCAGCGTTAATGAATCGTGCCTGTGGATTCAGTAGGAACAAGCAACAGATAAATAAAGAGGGAGCATCATTGACCCAAACGCGTAGACTCTACACTGGTTCAGACAGAAGGCATGCACAAACAAACACACTAACACAAAGATAGTCGGTGTGGAAATTTATGTTTTTTCCACAGGGCAATTTTCTGGAGTAGTACAACAACAATTATCGAACTGTTCTGCTAAGGATGACAACACTAGGAGAGTTTTGAGCAGATGAAAAAAAGCAAACATAGTTTAGTTTGCCATTTCATAACTCAAAGTAAACATCCTGTAAATGCACTTAAATCTTGGTGCAGTTCAGAGGAAACATGGAGGTCAAAGTACAGGCAATAGCATACCTCTGCCAGATTAGTTTGTGCCCTTCACAAACATCTGGATGGCATTTTGTGCAGTTGGGAACACCCACACAGTCATATGCACAAGTACAAACACTGCTGATGCAGCACGGGTCACTGTGACAAAAGCACTAAATAGCATCTACTATATTCAAGTCTTGACTTGCTGTTACCTAAAACCACCCAAATAAAGTTTATCAAAAAGAAGATTATCAAATACTAACCCAATGCATTGTCTCATGAACAGAGAGTAGAGTATTATTAAAATGTTTCATTATATAGGTAACAAACCTTTATTATATCAATGTAATATTTTATGACTGAAATAAATGAGAAATAGTTTAGATTAAACCTAATTGTCATAATATTATTAGGTCTTATATTATGATTCAATTTGTTTCACACACAGGACCATTATTGTGTTCATTTCACAATGATGTATGAAACTGCTCAACATTAATGGCTACAGCGGGTGGTGAACGTTGTACAGCATGTATTAAAGCTTGTGCTATCAAACATTGCACTTGCACTCCCACGTAACAATTCAGACACGAACAAGACTTCCCCTTTCTATAGCTCATGCATTACATCAGAAAACAACATTTAAGAACAAAGCAATATGAATGTTTCATAAGCTTTAAAAAGTATATTGTGTAAAAAAACTATTTAAAACAAAGTATAGTCTCATTCCTTTTGTTTACAGAAAGAAATCAATACTATTCCATCGTCTGATTGCTCATAGCACAAGGCTTATCTCAGGCAGCAACTGGGCATTAATTGTAAACATTTTGAAGCCTAAATGAGCATTTATTGCTCTTGGTTTGCATCATTTATGACCCTGGATATTGGTCTTCTCCACTATGTGCCCATCAAATCAGCAATAAGGCAGTAAATAATACACACCTGAGTGCTTATATTCATAGATAATATTGTACCCAACATCCTCAAATACCCTTGCATGTATCTCTCTTTGAATATTCCTACTAGAGCTTCTTGACTGCCAGAGTAATGCTGATGCTGTTGCCTAGCAACTGCCAATAGACCAATCGCGTCTTTATTATTGAGAGCACCTTTTATGATTGCAATCACCTTTGATGACAAAGTCTATGCTGACAAAGTCTATGCTGGGTGCCCAGGGTCAGTCTGTGTCGCTCTTCACTGTAGTAAGTGACATTTTAGAGGAAATTATGGAACTTTGATCTGCTTAGAAAGTAGGAACAGAGGGAGTTCTCCACTAGAATGATTTAGTACCATCAAATATGAGCCTTCTTAGTAATGTAAGTGGCCTGGAGTGCTGCATTTTGGAAATGTGATTTAAATTATACATTGTGGACACAGCATTAAACGTAGGGTGGTAAAGGTCTGTTTAACTTTAGGGAATAATATTACTACTTATTGTTTACACTGAAAACACCGACTACAGCTACATCAATTGGTAAAATTGAGGATGATTCATTTTATTTAATATGGACTATGATTAACAAACCTGATGCCATAAATAAAAAGAAATATTGTAGGATTTGCATTCATCAAATAAACTAATTACATACATGTCCCCCTCTTGTCTGTACATATATACACAGTACATAACCTGTACCAAATGGCCTTTCTTATTATACAGCCAGAAATAAAAGCTTTGTTGGACTTCCTGTGGCTGAGCACGTCTTAGCTCAAAGCCAATGTTTTTACAACCCTGTGTGGTAAACAACCAAAAAAATAAATAAATAAAAATCATTCAAAGCACATCTAACAGTGTGGGTGAGGACAGGTTGTTCTACCTGTAGAGAAACATCCTAAAGCCTAAAACGAGCTAGCAGAAATAAGATACTAGCACATAACACTGTTTCTGTTCCTAGGTCTGGTTTGGCAATAAAACATGTGTTGTTGAGATGAAAAGCTGCTAAGCACTGGAGAAAGATATTATTGTTGGAGAAGTGTGAACTCTATGTGGGAGCTCTGGTTGGTGACTTGAAATATTTTATAAAAATAATTGTATTAAATGAACAATGCGGTGTATGGCTGTGGAGAAGCAACTGTGAACCAATGTGTTACTCAAAATAAGAAAGCACATTGGAAGCCCTGCTCATCTGCTCCTCCATTCCATAAATAACATGACAGTTGCTCAATAGCTTCTTAATCCACTTGTCACCACTATGTTTAGGAACCAAGAGTAGATAACATACTAACAACACCTCTTCTCGGCAGACTAAAGCACAGTGCATACAGTTTATGCTTAATGAAATCTCTGGTTCCTGCTCACAATGATTAACTGACCGTGGTAAACTATTTCTCCTCTCGGTTAATGAAATGGTATGGATTACACATTCCCTTGAGAACAATGAAGCTTTTACAGAAGATAACCTAAACCTCAAACACATATCCAGTCTTCTTAGTTTTAAAAAAAATAAAATAAAATAAAAACACACTAAACACTGATTGGGTGGTACAGCATTGTTAGGTGAACATGAAGCAACATTACTAAACTAACTTTAAGATGGGGAGAAGTAGGTAGGTAGGTATGAATGACTATTTGTATTTAGGAAAGCACAGTGATGGCAACTTAACTGCAACCACAACAAATAGCTGGGAAAAGCTGTGGACCAGCCATTTACTGCCAAAGGCAAGAGGAGCCAATTTATTGTAGGACAGCACTCTACTTTTTGAGAAAATAAAAAGCACAAGCATGCTTGGTATTTATGGTCTGCCCTCGAGCTACTTCTTCTCTAAGATTTTCTAGTATTCCCTTGTGTCATTGTAATAATACTATATTCTAGCTGTTACTGTTGGTTAAGTAAACACACTATGTTGTACTAGTTTATATCACATTCACTTTTTTCACTGATGATTTGATGGCCAAACCGCAAAACATCACATCTGAAAAATGCACTTTAAAAAAAAACAACAAACAAAAAATAAATGTTTTATGTTCCATGTTCTCATCATCTAAAGTGAAATCCACCAATCAGAAAACCCTGCAGAGAAAAGGTTTTGCGCTTTGGCCATCAATCAGAGGGGAGACTGATGAATGACGAATAAACATGACCACAACAGGATTAACTCAGTTGACAGTGTGTGTATGTCATGTCATTTCTCACTTGTGTGGTTCATTGCAAATGCAGAAATGTGGAAAAAGATTTCAAAACAAATGTGCTAGTCAAAAAAGTCATTATCTAGCACATAGGCATTTATCTTCACATCACTAAAAGTAATTGCTTTTCGGTCTGGTGCTCATGCTGGTTCTGATACAGTGGAAATTACAAAAGAGTTTCAGCCGTAACAAGGACAAACAAAGAACAGTAGAAAATGCTACATGTTTTATGCTTGAGTCAGAGCAAGCCATCAGTGCTTCCCCTGAAAACTGTAGTCCATTGAGCACAAAGAAGATGCGTTCATTCAGTCAGTCTGCAGAAAGAACCGCTTCCCAGTTACATATCAATGGATTATTGTGCAAAGTCGAAGAGATTAATACAGTTGAATCATCTGGGGACATCTACCATGGAATGAACTAGTTGTAAAACACTAGCTTTGGAGTTTCCCTATCTAATGTTCATTTATTACATCACAAGGCGGCAAGGGAATTTACCCTCTTGTTGGCTGACTTGCTCCAATTTGATTATGTAATACGGTTTCCAGAGCTTACAATCTTTGGTGACTTACTATTACATACAAAGGAGGCTACACCAGCAGTCACTGTGGCAAGGTCAGGTCCATTCACATCCACACATACTGTACATATACAAACATTTATAATCCTACTACAGCAGCCTTGATTTCGATAGTACATCTATAAAAGCACATTTATTGCTGTGCTACAGGACTCTGCTGTGGCAACTATGGATAATGACTAAATTGACAGTGCAGCAGTCCAGCTGGGTCTCCACTGACACATTGCTGCTACCTCATTTTAGTGGAGGCCCCCCTTGCTTTTACTAAAAATAGGTAGCACAAATGAAAATACCATATCTTGGCATATCTTGAAATATCTACGCATGGCAATATTAGCAAAAAGCTACAAAACAAAGCAAACTGGGTAATTTAATGGTGTAAGAACGACAGGTGGTTGATTTGCCATCTGTTTCATTGAGCTCCAGCAGGGCAAAAGGCTGAGGAGACACTGAGCGGAGGCTGTGGTGGTACGGACGCACTGAAGCCTGCCATTGACTGTTTTTTCTATCTCCGGAGCCATCTTGACGCACCATTCTTGCTGTGAAGCCTATGCAGAAACTACAGAGATGTGGTGATGTAAAGCAGAGCTGACACTTCGTGAACACATGCAGCTGGGAGGTGAATGAGCTCCTCCATGGAGCAAAACCATCAGAGCTAAGCGGGAAGCCGGCACACAGTGAGAAAATAAGACAAGAATGACTTCAAATGAACACACCAGCAAATATGACAAAATCTGAATTGTTGTTTCTGCTGGGAAAGACAACCAACACATAATTCCTATACAGAAATAGTCCCTTATTGTGATTGTTACACAGGATTTTAATTGGTATTTGCCATATTCATGTCTCCACCATGCTTCACCATACTCAAAAGAGTAACAGTGATCGGCGGTGAAGCTAGAAATACCAAATGCCAAACACATGTTGTCCAGGGAAACTGTTAGGAAAGACAAATTAAATGGTCTACTGAGGCAGGCGTTAATGATGCCCAACAAATAGTTATTAATGGACAGACCTCTGCACCCAATTACTTTCCCCAAGATGAAAAATTTAATAATGTAACGGTAACCATGGGCAACGAGTTAAGGGGTAGGCAAATAAGGGGCTACATGACTGCTTTTAATATATATTTTTATATTTTAGCCAGCTACTTAAATGTACAGTATGTGTGGTTCTTCTTTTAACAGATGAAAACTATTTATAGATCCTAATATTGTGGGGGTTAGCATTGGGCGCATGGAGGAGTTTGAGGAAATGCAGCTTAAACAATTCAAATACAAATTCCTAGGTATTATGAATGAATAAGAATGACTATACACATGGCGTTACAGTGTGTCAACAAGTTCATCTTCGACAGTAGCTGTGTGAGATACAGTGGGTGGCCGTGTAATAAGTAGATTATATTGGGTAATGAGCAGTAATAATGACATCGTGAAGTCACTGAAGGCATTAGACACAAAAAATGGATGGCTGTAATGTGGTTCTGTTGCTTCAGTTTCCCTCCTGCCGTGAGGAATAGTAAAATTAGCCTCAGCTTTAACTCTTTACACTTCTGTTTTGCATCAGCAACAGAAAATGTAATTCTTGTTTTATTCTTGTACAGCGAGGATTCTGTGGTAAAAACTAAAAATGGACTGTTACAATCACCTAGATTTTTAAAATTAAAACGTGATTGTTTCTAAGGAAACCCGCATCAGAGCATATACTTTATTGCACAAGTGACTAGAAAAATATTTCCAATTTATGCAGACTAAATCAAAAGAAAAGGCAACATGTACTGTAAATTTATTTACATAGACACATATTTAGACACTAGGTTTTCCCAAACAGTGACAAAAAAAAAACTTGCAAAGAAGGAATCTCCAAAGGGGTCTATGACTATTTCAAGGCTCTAGCTAAGTACCTCCTTGTTCCGCATAGCTTGCACCTGGTTGCTAGGCAGCCACGCTCTGACGACGAGAACTGATTTGAGGGCTGGATCTGCGTCACCAAAGATCTCTTCATGTGGAATGAATTGCCTTGTAAAAGGTCAGAAAGAGATCCTTCAATACACAACAAGTTGTCATTTATACATGGGTCTAGTAACATTAGATAGTTTACAATGCATTTCTATGACTTTATCTCTTGATCATATTTGAGAGGGTTTGTCATATAATCCTGTGCTTATTATTCCAGGAAGAACAGTGGTAATGCATACCCCCTTACAATCATAGAGCTGTAAGCACACAACCAATACAAATAATCAAAATAAACTAATCCACATCAGCATAAGTCAAAAGCAAGTCTCCAAAGTGACTTCAAGTAGTTCTCCAGCCTTGTTTTACTTTGAGTAGTATAAGTGGCTATGCAAAAAAAAATACACCACATCAGTCATAAAAAATGATATGAAATAGTATTTTGGTAGCAATTACTGACTATCTTTTAGCTTTTTCTGCCATACATAAGAGCATCTTTGAAGATCTAATAGATTGTGCAGTACCTGCATGAAACACCCAATTTCCACTTCTTATGAGACTGTCATGGTTTAGTGTCAGCCATCACTGATGCAATGACAGAGACACGTGAATCAATCCCTCTCATCAGTAAGCAAGGAACCTTCTACAAAAGCACTGCTGCATCCATACCACATGAATATATTGCTCTTGTTACTATTGAGACTCCATGATTGCTTTGTCCATCACCACAGACAGAGTGCAAATAATAAACACTCAGACTGACAGAAAAATCAACAGAATCATAGCATTTTCTATCCTCTTAGAATCGCAGCCTAACTCAGCTGTCTGCAGATAGGACCAAATGATCCTAAAATGGAGACATTTACACTGTGAGAGCAGCATGCGTGGGCCTGTCAACAGTGGATTTCATGGCAGTTGTTTTATATAGGCTCTGCTTGATAAAGATTGAGATGACAGAACATTTTAATCCAGAACCTTTTGTTTGCTTTAAGAATTTGAACATTGCCTGCTGTTTTCCAGGAGCGTCTCCTGCAGAGAGGCCTAAATAAAGACTTTGTTTGGCCTCCTGTGAATCCAAGCTTACGGCATTTTTAATAACTTCAACGCTTTAAAATTTGCTTAATCTTTGACTGAGCTTGCGTGTTTACAGACTTTTTAGGCCATTGATGTGGGGAAATCCACCATTTGCCCCAGATGCTTAAGCCTTAATCAAGTCTTGACAGTCAGTTCAAAAGTGGGCACATATGCTTGACTGCAATCTGTAATTCATCTAATCATCTAAAACTAATTACATCACTATCGCTGAAAATAAATTGTGAACAAAAATATTGTCTCTGCCAGTGATATTTAAACATATACGTTTCCAGTTCTGAGTGCATCAACATTCATTTAGGGGTATGTGAATGCCGCCTCTTGATGCGAGTTCACCCACACAACTTGCTAATCAGGTTTTCAGTGAGCTCCACAAATGCCATGGAGGCTCATCTGAGTTTACACAGAAACAAATGACAGAATCAACCTTAGCCAGCGGCAAATCAATGCCCACACAGGAGGCTGAATGGCTGATGTCTAAGGACCACAGGGTAGATAACTAATCAGCAAAAGGTTCCTTTGTTGTTTTTTGGCCCAATTAGCCTCTGCTATATTAATTCCTAGGAAGTCCTTTTTGTAAGTTCAGCATTTTAAATAGATATAGAAAATAATTAAATGTGTGCCCTGCAAATGTGTTTACTTATTTACTTAATGAAAAATTCAGTGAGGACTGGGCCAGAAATGTGAGTATCTAATACAAGAAATGGGTATATCATCAAAGTTTGTACAGAAAATGTATCTGTCGTTAAATAATAGTAATCTTGAAATTATGTAATACTTTTAAGCTAGGTCTAGTAGAGACAAGGAACCAATATTACTTTTGATTTTGCTTTACAAAAGCAGTAGCTCACATTGATAAGAAAAAAATATATATATACTAATGTGCAAATTATGAAGCAGTGGTATGCTAAGTGTCAAGAGCACAAAAATTGCAGAAGCTTCACAAAGAAAACCTTTGTGTTACAGTTGCAAAGGTTTGGGGGTAGGGTGAGGGGGTCAGGTTAATCATAAAGCCTGAAACCAAAAAGTCCCACTACAAGAGGAAGTAGAGTTTTCCTCAAGCTGCTAACGACAACGAAATGCACTGATGGATATAAAGCACAATAATGTCTTACCTTAGCTTTCAATCATTTTGCAAGGCATATATATGCATTCAATTCTGTATTTTATGTGACTTATAAAAATTTGTACAAGTAGTGTTAAAAGCTTTTTTAATCTAATGTAAGAAATAACAATGACATGTATAAAAATGTAAAGAGCAAAACAGAAGTGGCTCGTTGTTGAATGCCAGGTGTCACAAGCCACAAAACCAAGAGCCTGTTGTTTGGTTATCACGTCTGCTTTGTGTTAATTACTTTCACAGCTGGCTCACAGAGGGATGCATTTAAGCACATTATGATTTTATAACCTTCGGAAAATGCATTCTTACACTTTTTAGAGACAGCATTAAATTAGAAATAGCCATGCTCTTATCTTTACCATCACAGCAGGAAGTCACTTAAGGGACATTGTTCCATCAAGGACACACACAATTCAATGCTTCCTATGCTTTGAGATACAAAAACTACATTTAAATAGCTGGGTTGGACTCTCGCAATTATTCATACTGCATAACTTGTCATTATGTCCACCAGCTCGTGTTGTGGTCATAGTTTTATAATAAAAACCTATACTAGATGTTCAGTGATAAATTGTGTAGTTAAGAGAGAATACAGTGCACCTACTGGGAGATAATGCTTCCATCTCTTTCAGAATTTTCAGGTATGATATTTCTTCTTTTTATGAACTGAATCCTTCTGCTGAAAGGTTAGATGTGACTTAAGAGTGATGCTGTACACCGGGGGAGGTTTTTGTCCATGTGGGAGACCAAAAATAGCAAATAAAATAACAAAAAGACTGCAACTATGTTTAGCAAACAGATCAAAGTAAAGGGTCCATGACAAAACTAAGCAAACAATAAATATTCATTATGCCAGTAAGCCACCCACATCTTCATAAAAAAATAAAAGCACTTACTGAGTTCAGAAGCTGCGAGATGTGACGTTAACACCTTGCTCCAAACTCCAGCCAAAGATGCTGAGTGTGTTTGGTGTCCAGTCCAAAGTTAAACTGCAAAATTGTAAAGACAAATGTTACATGTTCTGCAACAGTACAATAAGTCCCATCAAACCTAGATGAGACTTGCTGTATGCATCTGAGGAACATTTCTTACCAAAAATACACAAACAAACTCAACCTTTTACTACCCCTCAACAACGTCATGATTTCTGTCTTCCCCAATATAATCAATGAGCTGGGCATCAGTTATGACTATGCATAAAGAACAGTATGCCTATGCCATAAAACATAAGGTCAGAGCTTTTCTAATCTTGTCCAATAGAAAGAACAGAAGCACATCTGCCTGCATTATTAAAGCCAATATGGCCGACCCGGAGCAAAATAGGAAATAAAGACTAAAGATAGCAAAGAAGAAGAATGCCATCTTTATTGGCAAACCAATATTGCAATAGTGCACAGTTCTCTCTGGAAACCAGACAGAAGACAGTACAGAAAGACGGCACTCACAGTATTTGTTTCTATTTTCAGAATATATCTAACATCAGTTGGGAAATGAGCCTGACATTTAAAAATGATTTACAAGCTCATGATCTCTGCATTATTTAGAAATCCAGAATGTAATAAAACAAAGCTCTGCTACAATGCTCTTCTCTGACAGCATTAACATTATCCTTATGCAAAGTTTAGCTCTAAACTGTTAATTTATCAGTTTGGGTTAAAACAAAAAAGGGGTCACCATCTGTTTCGGCTACCCAGCATGCCAATAGTGTGCAGAGGACCTGTGGGACTGCCTAGAGCTGTACGCAGAGCTGCTGCCTGCATCAGCGTCCCTCCACAGAACATGTGTCACCGCTTAAATCTCTCAGGATGGTTGGAAGACCTGCCTTACTCCACATCTTCCACACAGCACATTGAAATTCTGCTTGCATTACACAACTCAGAGAGTGAGCCACTTGAGTGATGAGTTCAGAATATAACATAATATCTTGTTGAGACAAGCATTAAATATAGATGTGACAGCCAGCACTTCCATACACAAAGTCACGCTGCTGTTCTGCCAGGGAGCTATTAGTAAGAAGAGCTACAACCAAGGCTGAAAGAGCCTTTGAAGGTTGGCCAGGATGACAGTATCCTGCAGTCACAAGCATTCATAAAAAAAGAAAACATTTGAAAAGGTCATCACGAGGCCAGATCTGACCCATTTACTAAAGCCACTTCAGGATTCAAAAGGTGGAGTGTTACTTTGCCAACAGTGCGAAAAGTCTGATGGGTCCCCGTCTAAAAGGACCGCCAGCGATGCTCATCACATCAGGCAAAACATGCTCATGACTACATCTGCAAAGACTTTCCTGTTGTCCGCTGCACAGCAATCTGACTAATTTTCAACAAAGATGGAAACTTTGTTGCTGTGGCCGCAAACAACAGAAAAGGAAGCCTTTTCTATCTTTCTCTGGCCAATTCAAATCCCCCGCCTGCCCACAAAGCCTGGACAAAATATTAACTCCTATATCAAGCCAATAAGAGGAATAAATGGTGTTACTGCTGCTATGACAAAAAGGATGGATTCAGGTTTATGCCAACAAGCCATTCAATCTGTTGTTTTTGAAGCAACACAAGGCACAATACAATCTCACATATGTTTCTCAGAAGTATGGCCACAAATCACCTCACAACACCAATAACACCTCAAGTAAAAACTGTCCTGTCCTTAGGGCTTGCAGTGGTGCACAGGACATGTCTCAATACAGCAACAACAAGGCTGAGGAGAACAACTTTCTGACACAAAAGCAAATGAATGCACCCAGAAAACTTCTTCACATTCAGTTATTTGAAAACTGTATTTAAAACCTCCCATTAATCCCTTAATAATGGAGAATGGGGAGATAGCAGCTGTGGTTTTGTGTTTTTCATAATGCATTGCAATACATCATTGTAGAAGCTCAACTGTACTGTCTAATTATGACTAAAAATAACTGGAAGGGTATATTTTAGACTTCATTGCTCTACCACACCTGCTGGGTCCTACAGATAATAAAAAATCTGATAGATATAATCCAGAGTATGAGATTTGGCAGCCTATTTACGTCTAACTGCTTACTTTTCTTAAACTATGACTATAATCCTGGGTTTGTTACAGTTAATGGGTGGAGCGTGTTACCTCAGAGGCAACAGAAAAAACAAAAAACACTTATTATTTCTAAAACAGTGGCTTAAATTTAGCTAAATGGAGGCGGGGAGTTACTGCGTTTTTAAGTGTTTGGTACGGTTAACTTTACTTCTACAACGCTCTAATTTCCATAAACTATACCCATATAAATAAAATAAAACATTTTACAGGAAGCCTAAAGTAGGCTAGTCTTTAACTCTTCTCATCAAGACGCGTGGAGTGATATATCTTCGCGAACACTTCACGTTTTTGTAAACTCTCCAAAACCTTATCAGACACAAAGGGACAGCTTGAAAATAAGCAGACACAAAGCAAACAACACAAAAGACAGAATTATGTGAAACTCACATTGTGGAGAGGTCCAGAGTTTGGTGGTTTCTCAGTCAAAGACAAAAGTGGACAGTGTGGAGGCACATCGCAGCGCCACGAGCTTTCACAAACCCCGCAGCAGCAAACAATCCAAGAGAGGCGGCTCTTACCGTAATGTCGACGGCTCAACGTAAGCGCACCACATCTCTACTGTAAATCACAGAGTAAAGCCAGCGTGAAATTACAAATACTATATTCAGTCGTTCTTTTGTTCCGTTTTATTAATGTTGGTTTTTATCCTTCTTTACAATTACATTATTTTGTATTATTATTATTTTTTTATTTGTCTTTACTAAAGCATATTTTATGATTACCCTAATCCTTGTCCTATTTGCTCTACAGGCCATTTTAACAAACCAGAAAAAAAGACAGATATAAAGTTTTGCCACTGGTAAATTCAGCTTTTATACTGAACGATATTTGCCCACACAATCTAGTTATGAGCTAGAAAATATGTTTTTGTTGGCTTTAACAGGCTATATTATTACCAACAAATTCAAAATGAACGGTTTCATGCAGTTACTCATGCTGTATTAAACGGTTTGCATTTTTGTGTGTATTTTGTTAGAATGTGCTGATTTAGCCTTGAATTGCAAAATGCATTCTACATAACCTAACATTCATGGATGTTAAAAAAAAACATAAGTCAAGAGGGCTTTAGAAAAGATTATTTAAAATGCATTTGAGATTCATTATCCAAAAGATTAGTGTCTGTCTGGAATATAAAAGTCTGCTACACAAATGGATAAAAGCATCATATCAACATTAGTGCTTTTTTGCTGTTGAACAGTCACCAACCTCTTGTTTCCACTTTTAGATTTATAGTCAGAGTGTAAAGCCAGGGTTATTTGTTTTTAATTGCTTTTCTAGAGGTATAAAGTATACTCATGCAGGTGCTAATAATTTCACCTCTGCAGCTCTGTGCAGAGGTGCTGAATTAGTGTTAGAGGAAGAGCCACTAAGGATTTGCTGGCAGAGGCAGAATGAAATATGTGGGAGGGAGGCTGGCAGCAGAAAAAGAAGCATACCTCACAAAAAATAGCCTTGTACTTTCATCTGCAATTGTACTAATATTAGGATCTCTTTTTCAGTATTCTAAAGCAATTTCTAAGTATAAATATTTGAAGTACAGACATATACAGTGAAATAAAATAAAACATTTGGATTGCTTTGTCCTTGATAGGGACATACTTGAGACTTAAATCTACAATGACCTCAATATCAAATATTCCATAAGATTTTCAGTTATTCTTGCTTGGTCCTCCTGGTTTGTACTTTCTGTGATGACATTTTCTACAAATATCTGTCATAGACAGTATTTTTACTAATATGACCAAATTACATATGATTTAGGTCTGTCGTGACTCGGAACTATGAGCATGTGGATCATGCTAAAACTAAAGCCAAAATACATCTACATTACAGCTTAATTGTTGCTAAGAGCCCAAGTATATAACATAAGTATATGTCAGTCAAATGCAGCACTTTCCGTGACCCTTTAACGCAAAATAAATTGCATTAGGATAGGTCAATGGAAAACTTCACATGCTTTAAAGGAAAGGATGGAAAAGAAAAGACTTACTGTAAAGGGAGGTTTGGTAATAGTATGTATGTATATGTATGTATATATATATATGTGTGTGTTTTCCTCAGTACTTAAGCTCTTGCTTATTCGAGCAATGTGTGGCATTTGAGAGGCACAGGTGATGTGTGTTGTTGCAGTTGGCTGAGACAGAGGCAGTTCATAATTGATGGAGAAGGTGGGCTGGCTAAACTGGCAGGGGGGGATTAGAAAAATATGGGCACATGTTGGATAATTAAACTAAAACTGGAAATACATAATGGTTTAAGATGTTCTTTTAGCCTGCAGACAGCAATAACACTTTACTATCACCAAAATGCATGGGTCTTACTAGGACTGCACAACAAAGTAGTTTGTTAAATATTTTAATAAATATACATTATATAAACAAAAAAAAATCAAACTTTTTTGTTCAGTTTTTAATTTCACTAAAAGTTTCCTTTATGGGACCTAAACTAAGTTGTAAGTTTAGTTGTGCCAGGTTGACTAGGGATTGTAAAGGCCTATTATTACTGGAGGATAATTCAGAGGGTTATATGTAGTACCACTTTGTATAAAAGCACCTAAAAATGAATGCAGTGTTAATTCTAAAATTTTCAGAAAGACAAACGGGTGCTTTCAAGTGATAACCTGATTTTGCCACCAGCCCACTTATAGACATTTTTACTCTATGGTTAATCGTATTAGAAAGTGTTCCAGGAATTTGTCTTAGATAAGCATGCTGAGCTTCATCACACTGCTCATCCAAGCACAGCATCATTTTGGTTTATAATACCATTTTAGAAAATGTGAAATGTTTTCTAAAATGTGATTGTACACCCCTCCAGGGTTATAACAAAAATATTTGTAGTTTGAATTGTGGGGAAGCTGGCCAAAGTGTAAAAGCAAGAGGCAGACTAAGTACAGTCTTTTAGCAGACATTTTATTCAAAACATATTCACCATCAAAATCATAGTAATCCTGTTCCCAGAAAACTGAAACTATGAAACAGAAATTACCTCAAATTAGGACACCCCCACATGTACACCGATCTGGGTGTCTCCCAGACTCTTAGTCTCCTCTTGAAAGCATTTGCCCACATCTCTTTTATATTCCGCCCTCAGGTAAGGCACACCTCCAGGTAAGTACTAATCCTTCCAAAAGGTAGGTATGAGGCGTCCTATATTTAGCAGGTGAGCATTGATGTTACTTTTACAATTATCCCATTCAATTGTGTTGTAAATTGAAGCAGAAACACACATAAATGTAAACCAAAATTCTAAATAGAAAACTCAAGAACTCAAAACTAGTTGCTCCCTCTCCAGATGGTGATGTCTCATAATGTTGCCAAGGTTTAAAAATGGCCACAGCAAGGGCACACCTCTTCTTTGTTCAACCCTGTGGGGGTTTAAGTAAGTATGAGGACTGTGTTTAAAATGTAAATGTGCATTTTTAAATGAACTGAACTATTTTAACCAGATTAAGTATTTTAAACTAAATATGTGTAAGTGTGGTAATTTAAAGAAAATAAAAACAAAATAAATACTAAACAAACAACAAACCCAGAATAGTAATGTTCTTTAGTTGAATATTTATTGTAAATCAGCAAAATTAACAAATTAATACACAAATGAAAAAGTGACAAATTGAGTAATGGGACAAAAGGAACAACCCACTTTGTCACATGTATATTGGCTTTTGGTGAACCACAATCAGTCATGAGGACCATCATTTTCTGGAAATTACATAACCTCAACAACCAGTAATGCCAAGAGAGAGGTTCTTAGGAAATCAAGAGGTTGAAAATATTGGTTAAACTTTATTGTGAATAGTGTTCACTATTAATGGGGTTGGAGAGGTCTAGACAGTGAAGGTCATATTACAAGCGGAACTCAACAAATGTGCTTTTCTGCGTAAATGGGACAAAATGTGAAAATACAAAGGTCATATATTTGTTGATTTGTTGACATTTGGTTAATAATTTTCTTTTGCTCATCCCTCACTTTGTGATTCATACAAATCAACCTCAACAAAAGGTTAATAATGAGAGCGTAGACAATTACAACATACTATATTAACCACAGAGAGGTCCTCTGCTCTACTCACATGCACATACTTGCTGTATGCCACTGGAAATAGTCCTTTGATATAAAAAAGCCCTTAAGGCTTTAGCACATTGTGCTGCTGCGAGGGATTTGATTCAATATTTAGCACCTAATCTGTGCTTATATGGGAACAATGGCAACCTTTCAAGTCTAATAACTCTTTACTTTAGCCAGGAGCTATTTAGAATATCTGACTTATTTATAGCAGGACAATGAGGAAATACATCATCTTGGCATATAAGAGGTGTGAGCTACTATAATAGCAGAGACCTCAGTAGATTATATTTGATTTAGGTGAAACTAAACTCTTTTAAAAAAAGCTTAAATATATTAAAGAGGAAGCTTTAATGTATGGAGCCAACAGGTCTCTGTTAGATGAAATGCTAATAACTTAATTAAATACAGATTAATTCTAATTAATTCAGCTTTGAAATGAAAAGAGGTGCTGGCTGTGGCATCAGCTGACTGGATATGCCGCCTGCGAGAGCACCAGCAGTGCTCCGGCCTCCGACACGCAGGTGTAATTACTCAAATACTGTCTTCAGTGCCCACATCTGCTCAGTAAACAAATAATAATATGCAACATTATATTTGTAATGAACCCATGACCATATATGTGCTTCATATTTTATATACACGGTTCTGGAGGTTCTCAGTCATCCAGGTCACACTGAAGAAGACTTTATATACATGGTGTTTCATTGTTAAAAGTAAAAATGGCTCCATGGAGAGGTTTAGATGATGTTCATAGCATCTTTGTGGTCTGCGGATAAACAAGCCAAAACATTGCAGTATGTGCAAAAACAGAAGCTTTTTAAGTATTCCATAAGGTATTTCATTGGTGCTGATGCGTTTAGATTGCTTATAGATGCTGTCAAAGAGAACAATTTTAATGTCATTATATCAAAAAATGATAAACAAGTGGACTCATTTGGTTGTTAAGAGTAGAGGACTCTATCATAGGTGTCATTGTAAAGTGGTGATTTGTTAAACCACTCTAGAGAGATTTATGTTTATACAGAAAGCATTTTGAACTTAGGTGCGTGTGAATGTGAAAAGTACATTAGACCAGTCCGGTGACATGAAAATAAAGGAAGATTTAAGGTTGTTGGAGCTAAGCTTCAGCAAAAGGAAAGATTACAGTTTTGTAGTGAACTCTCAAGGGCTGTCTCTGACAGGGTTCACACCTCAGCAAACACCACATGGCCCACAGCAGCAGCAGGACAAATAAATACAAGGATGGATTTTTCCTTATGTCAGATGTTTGCCTTACCAAAATAACTCTTTTGTTGAGGGCAAAGATGACCATGGGTTTGTGCTTTAACATTTTGTTTTAATCTGTGATCTGTATTTTGGTATACTATTTTAAATAAACCCCTCTCAAAACATATTTATGCTACGTTTATACAAAGTATAAAAGACACATTAAGTCAACATGAGGCCTGCCATGTGATTTTAAATGAGGAGAGTGAGGTTTCAACAGCCACGGTTTACCAAAGCTGTTCCCTCATATACATTGATTTGTGCTGAAGCCTGCTGACAGGTTTCTTGTTGCATTGACAAGAGACAGGGACTGAGAGTTCTTATGGGTTTTTTCTTTTCCAGCAGGAGGTGATGCTCTTGAAGTGTCTGTGCTGCCAGGGATGCAGAAGGACAGCATCAGACGACTTGTCTTTCGCTGTGTGCACCCTTAGTCCTTTATGCACAGATTAGGACAAACGTTCTCATTTGAAGCCCAAGAGACGCTCAAGGCAATAACAAACTTATTTTAGACTGACATTTACTTCACTGGGTCAAAACCTATGAGAAAACAATTGAGTTGAAGCTTCTTCTACATAGAAACTACTTTTATTTTCAGACAAAGTCACAGAACTGAATTACAGAGCACTGACTAGTCCTCTCCATTTTAGGAAACTCTTAAGGCGATGCGTGTGCTTTTTGGATAAGCGCCGTGGGACGTACTGTATAACATCATAACATAGTCCTTATAATAACTAACAACTATATTTTATCACCTATTCCCCTTTTGTACCTTAGCTGTACTCAAAGGAAAGAAGGTATTGTTTGTGCAGATTTTGATGTTTTACTGTTACAGACTATTCTCCTTTTTTTAGTTGTATTCAGTGACAATACTGTAGTTGGCTAAATTATGTTCAGATGTAATTAACCAGATTCTCCAACATATTTCCTTATCATAATGAGACTAGATTTAAGATGTGTCTGAAATGAGCAAACTTTTAAAAGAGACAAAGAGGCCCAGGAAATCTGAGAGCAAATTGCTCAGTTTCTCTTTTAAGTTTGCTCTGAGCAATGAATGAAATTATTTTAATGAACACATTTGACTTGTAGGATTGCCTGCCTTATTATAAAACACCACTAAAACCCGCCATTTTGACTCACACAGAAATGAATACAAATGTTATTGTTCTTGACTGAAGAGGACCTGACTGCAATGTGGTGTACAAGGATCATGACAAAAGCCATAAAACAATGATTTATATTTTATACCTCCATTCAAAGTCTCAAATGGTAACAGAGCTATTACTGTGGTAACTATAAAACCCCTCTCTCCCTTCCTATCAGCACTAGGAAAACATTCCAGACAACTGAAAGGAGGCCCAGGAGGGAGGCAGAGGGAAATGAAAATGGTGGATGATGATTATATTGAAGATGCAATACTTTCACAGTGCATGACCTGATTGCACCGAGCAGAGCTGCAGGTCTCAGTCCAGTTCAGCCTCATCTTGCATTCAGAGTGTGGCAGGGTCAGAGCGGAAATGCCAAACGTTTCTGTGTACCTAATCAGAGGGGGTCAGATGCTCTTCAGGCTGACATTTTGATGGTGTTTTGCCAGATAAGTGTGATGAACACATCCTCTTCATCACAATGAAGAGTTTTGAGGATGTTGTGATGTCACATTATAGACATTAAAATGTACTGATTTGATTTGTATTTGTACTGTAGATAGCTAATAAGACACTACACTGTCTTAAATTGAGAGTTCACCAGTCACTGAATATCAAACTAGACAGATTTTTCCTTTGTCTTCCTCAGGCATTCAATATTGGGTTAATGAAACTCAAATATGTATATGAAGTAACTATGATAGCGCGGAAGAACAACACCATTCTCTGCCAGGACAGAGCCACTGGGGCACAGTTAACCTTCCACACATAATTAGGTTCATACAGTAACAGCACTTGCAGCAACACTTACTCTTGGTTGTCACATTAATGCCTTATCAATAGCTTTTTAGTAAGGTTTGTTTGAACACAGTGTATAAGAAGAATTACAGAGCACCAAGCGGCAGAAATCAATGATGCACTTAAGCTGCACATATACAATGCTCCGTTTTCTGTGGGGAAAGAAATATGCTAACAACTTGCAGCTCCAAACTAACAATACCTAACATAAAAGTAGAAAAGATCAAGACTCCCATCTGTCTGTGTGGAATATAATTTACAGTGATTAGAGGCACTAACCGACTTAGCTCATCTCTGCATAAGCAAGGTTGCTGTAGGACAAACAAAAAGGCTGGAAAAGACAAGCAATTTTGCAACTCAATTACATTTATGGGTTGATCATTCAAATGAAGGAAATAATCTTCAAAAACTATTCTTGTAGCACCTTTTTTGCATAATTATTTTTTTCTCAACAGAAGGCTACAAAATAGAGAGGACAAAATTAGATATTGGTAATGAGTTTTTGAAGATTATTAAAACATACACCTTGCAAGAGAACTTGTACCACCGCTATAGCAACACTTAAAAGATTTTTTTTTAAGAAGTGGTACTTTGTCTGTGTTTTAAATTTGTTTCATCAAGAGAAGAGAAAGGCATCGGTTGTGCAGATAATAAGTGCAGTTTCCTTTCACTGTCTATGGACAGGCATTGCATAACAGTGCCCTCTGCTAATATGCTATTATAAAAGACAGCTCACCTCTCGAGACTGACCTACACTTTCTTTTGAAAGGGTCAAGCCAAAGGTGCACCATTTAGACAAATAAATAAATAAATAAATTTAATCTCTGAATGAAGAAGAACAGACAGAAGGATATAAAAAGTGTTTAAATTGTCACTGCTGTGCCGTAATCTTACAAAAGTGATTAAGAACAGAAGGGAAGAACTAATATGTATGAGTCAGATGATTCAATCAAATGTGGCGTATTTACAGGCTGCATTTACACAAAAGCTGCACTAACAGAGTATGATTTGATTCATTGCACTGTGGGTTTCATCTGTTTAGTCTGAGCTGACTGACAGATACTAAGATGAACATAGAGTCATGTGGTGTTCTCGGTCTACTGTAAATTGATTTGCCGGGCTCTGGTGAGAGGTGAAGGCAAAAGAATGGGCATGTCACTCAACAATAGGCCCATGGCTTGTGTTGTCTCACATTTCTATGGACCATGCCAAGTCTGGCAGGTGACATGGTCAGACACATGAGACTCCGTATTCACCTGAGCACACTAGCTGTTACCATGCCAACAGAAGACAGGGCCACAAGGCAAACTGGGGACATAGGGAAGATGCTCCACTGATATTGTTTATAGTGAGCGAGCACATACATTCTTGAAAGATGTCAAGACATTGTGTGATGTTTAAACTACCCTTTTCAGTTCACACTGATGTCAGCACACAGCAGACGTTTGTGTTTGTTTAATCCAACCAATATATAAGCTTTATTAGTGAGATAAAATCATGACATTTTGCAATCTGATTGTTGGAAAAAACAGTAACGTAATTTAATTCTCAAATAGCACTGGTTTCTCTAGAACGAGGAGGACTGTTTATGTCTCAGGGATGATAACAATTATATCTTTGCCATCCACTGACAACATAATAAATTGCATGCACACTCATTTGTACCCTCTCTAGAGAATATACATGTCATCCAATAAGCACACATGCATTAGCATATATCTAATTAGCTCTTACAGGATCCCCTGTAGTTGGACACTTGACATTCCTTCAACAGAAGTTCATTTGACTAGCCTTTATTTAATTCTTTAAAAACACACTATAGAAAGGGCTTGCATTGTAAGTCTATTAAACATCTACAACTAGACGCAGATTAGACAATTGTTTCCTTTGATGTCACATCCCTCTTTACCTGTATACCCACAAATAAAGCACTTGCTCAACTTCTACAGTCAAAAACACAGCTGTGCCATGGGATCACCTGTCTCCCCGATTGTGGCTAACCTGTACATGGAGGAAGTAGAGAAAGAGCTCTGGTCTCTTTCCCAGGTACTGTGCCCAGTCACTGGTTCAGATATGTTGATGACACGTGGGTCAATATCAGGACTCTTCAGCACAGAACAGAAGTGCCCACTACTTCAGAAGACAAACATAAAAAGAACAACACATTTGTGGAGCCCTGAGAGACTGTGGATACCCCAGATGGACATTCAACAAAACCAAGAGGACACAGAAACCAAACAGACAGGAACCAAGGACAAAGGGGAAGGGTGTAGTTATCATTTATGTGTCTGATTTATCTGAAAAAAATCTTTAAAAGGATTTTCTACAAACACAACAATCCAGTCCATTTTAAACCAGGGAACATTCTGTGCTAAAAACTGGTCCATCCTAAAGATCCCCTCTCTCAGACAATCACAACAAAGTGTGGTTTATGCAGTTCAGCGAAGTGTGTAGTGACAAAGAAACAAAACAACAGCCCCACAAGAGGCTGTATCAGCACAGAAGAGCCAATCCTGGAGGACCTGAGTCTGCAGTCCACCTCCTCCTCAAAGAGAAAGGGCATTCCTTTGAGGACAGCAATATCCAAATTTTAAAATGGTAAAGCCCTCTCTGAACGTGGCCTCAGATTCATGTTGCCTAGTTTTTATAACACTATTCTGAAACCAAAACAGTTTCACTCTAGAACAACACCTGAATGGAACAGTCACACTAACAACTCACCTGAGCCTTTAATGACTCTCACATCAGGAGTCACATGCCCTTTCATAGCTAACGACTGTGAGACCAGAACAGCCTGGTCCAATCAGGTTTAGTTTCAGGTCAAACTTCTCCCTCTATAGTGATCTCAGAATTGATAAAGTCTTTTGGAGAAGAGATGGAAGGTCTTCACCTTGAAAACCGAGTCCTGTGCTCTTGTTTTAACCTTTTCTTCAAGATGACCTGGATTCACAGACAACATATATTGTGTAAACGGTGAAAATTGTTGAACTCTGAGCATAACTAACTCAATCTATGCTTTCAGATGCAAACATCATATTCTGTATTCAAAAGATTTCAAGACCAATTTATCTTTGAGCAAATGGAGCCTTTTATGCTCCATTTTGCCGCCTGGCAACCATTATGCGAGGTAAAAGGGTACAATCTAAAGAGGTCTTGGAAGAAGGCTTTCCAAATTAAATCTACTAGCTTTTACTTTTCAGCTCCAATATAACAAGACCAAAGAAGTGAGCACTTTCTAAATTGTAAACAACACATTAGTCTTAATACTTAATGCTATTTAATTAAATATTGACTTGTAGTGACTACTAATTTGAACTTGCTTTATTAGATTTTGACCCATTGATTGAAATAAACCAATACATTCATTTTGTAATAAAAAATTACTTTATTTGTAATAAAAATCCTGCCACATATATTGACATGTTAATTTAAGGAGCTTTTCCACTTCTGTTGAGACACATAAACCTGAGCTAGATAGATGAAGTGGGTGATCTTATTATGCAGGGACACTCTGAGAAGCGTTACCTTAAAGGACGAGGAAGGCTCATAGTAACACTAATGAAGGCTCCGTCTGCGGATACCTCCCATTTAAAACCAACAAATGTGTTCTCTATTAACAGACATTTTCCCGAGCACATATTGTTAATTCTTATCTCGTCTGTTTTAAAAGTAACTACTCTGGATAGGCAAGTGTGAGAGATCACTGGATGGACAGGGAGAGGAGAATTTAATTACCCTGACGGCTCAAACCTCCTCCTCACCGCCTCTCAGACTTGTCTCATATCCTGCCTTGTCAGACCAGCTGTGACTTGAGAATATGAAAGCAAAGCCAGAAAGTGTCTTACTACTTTTGGATTATGTAGCATCCCGAGTTTCACCTCCACAGATTAACGCTTTGAAAGTATTTGGCAAATAAGGGTCTGCCAACAGGATATATACTGATATATTTTTTTATTATTCATATTTTATCATTTCATCAAAATCAAAATGTTTCATCTGACAATATAGCAATTCTTTCATTATGATTTTATGGCATTTGACTTGTAAACACAACCGGATAAGCCTAGATCCATAGCCAGCTGTCTTAATAACATGAGCATGCTGGCGCTCTCCAATCAACCCGAGTTTATACAAACATTACTTTCATCCCCTCTCAGTGACGTTGAGCACACCAAGCCTCCAAGTCAGAATTAATGAGCCTAAAATTTGCAAGGAGGAGTGCAATTTAGCAGGAGTGTGATGCCAGAGGGACTTTATGGTGAAGGCAGTGTTTGTTGTCAGTAAATCTCACATGTTGTGGGGGCAGGAAGCGTTCAAAGTTAGCACACCAACCATCACCTGTTGAGGGAAACAGTGCCCACTCAAACACCTGTGATGCCATTTCTAAGTGAAAGCAAGAAATACTGAAGATTACAGATATGCAGGTTTTATTTTGTCTTTGAATCACAGACTTTTTGATCTCATATGAAAGACAAACATTTATATATTTGTGAGGAGTCAAGTAACAGACATAAAAAGGAAGATATAAAAATACACCTGGAATTTAAAAAAAACTTATCTTAACAGGATTAACAATTTAGACAAGAAATATTCCCACATAATTGTTAAAATAAAAAAATATGCTACTCTAAAATATTGTATGAATGCATTATATAGATGAAAAAAAAGAATTTAAATCATAGGTTGATTTATGGTCCCAGAGTGCTAAAATAGTTTCATTTATAATTTTGTTTTTTAAAATTTGAGTTTAAGATATGTAAAAGGCACATATCTTTGACACATTCTTCAGTTCAAGCACTATTTACTTATCCTGTTTGTTGATTAATAATGGCTGGAATATATCACAAATTGTGACATTTGTTTTGGAAACAGAGAAAGCTGGATAAACAGGGTCACTAAACTGGTGCTTGTAAGAATGCATTAAAACAAGACTGCCCCCTGGTGTCACATTAAAGAATGATAAAATGCCCTCATCAAAGTCGAGGAAGACTCCCACTCTCTCCAGCCTATCAGCACTCACTGCAGTAGCCACTTTGTTATGTAGTGCTTCCACCTTTCTTCTGTCATATGCCAGGCACCAGGAGTATGAATTAAACCCTAGGCGAGAGCTGTCTTTCTGTCCTTTTCTCTCTATCTGCCCCTCACACAGCCCTACCTTCCAGCGGCCGTCATCTACCGACACATTAACTTCCCAATACCATCGACCACCATCAAGGCTACCTGAAGCTAGGACTTGTGGAAAGGAGCTGAAGCGGACCTCATGCTCTGTGTAAGCCTGCGGGACCTCACTGTATGTTACTGTGCGCTTATCATCAGACAAATGTAACTTGGGGTGGGCAGTATCTTCATCCAAGAATGGAACAGTGCCATCTGTTCACCGCAAAAGAAAAAAGATGGTGGAAGATTATGACAAATTAAGTATGCTATAATCAGCCCACAGAAGGCATTTAGACCTTATGTTGAATAAGCTGTGATCTTTAAGTGAGCAGACTGTGTGCAACACTTACAGAGCAGTATGTAGAGGTCCCGGTCTTTGCCAGGCAATGTGATGACAACATTATCTAGGCGTTTCTCTGTCCACTTCTGCAGACATAGTAACAAGGCCTGGTTTATTTCTTCAGGAGGTTTCAATTCCACACAACTGCCCATGTCATTAACCCTGTGGATAAAAGTATGTAGACATAAATAAATACAGGTAACCTACAAAATGAAAAACATGAATAATGTATTTCCCACCTATAACTTTATAAATAACTACTGTCACACACATTCTATACCACTGTTGATTGATAGGATTTTGATAATTTTAAACAAAAGGCAACAAAGAAAGTAATCACTTACACTTGGGATACTTTGCTGTATTCCTGTTAGGAAAATATATATATATATTATAGGTACATTACTACAAAATTTAATCTAGAATTCTTTTCAGCAGTACCCACCATGATGAAAGCCTGGTCTTGTATGCGCTTGTCACCTTTGGCATCAGCCAGGCCTTCCAGGGTGTGCAGGCCTTGCTGAATGGAGCAAAGTGAGCTCTGAAGGTGACCAAGTTTCACTTCTAATCCTCCCAAGACCTTTTTCTCCTCCTTCACCACACACTGAAGGGCCATCTGCTCCTCTTGCTCCAGGGCCTCCCTGATGGCACCATACTGCTGCTTCACTCCTGAATGGGCCTCACTGAAAATCATCTAGGGACAATTGAGGGATATTTCATACAGGGTCACAAGGCATACTTTACGCTAGTTAAAATAAACCTGAAGAATCGCTAGTTTAGTTGATAACATTGGACAGGGAGAGAATAGTATCATTGTACAAATAATACTTACCTCAAAAGACTCTTTATTTTGCGTGAGTTCAGCCAGTTGGTGCTTGACATGCTGTTCAGCCTCCTGCAGTTGCTTGATCTCTTCTTTAAGGTTTGCCTGGAAATGAATGTGCCCAAAAACACTATATATATATAGGTCTGTTTACATATGGAATATACGTGTATGTTTGCCTGAAACAGTGTGTTTACCCTTAGCTCTTTCTCAGCCTCCCTGATGCTGATGCAAACATGGCCGTGGTGAGAGCCTATGACTGTACACACAGTGCACACGCACACTCCACACTGTCGACAGTAGATTCGGTTAATCTCCTGGTGCTCATGACATCTCCATGGAGAAATATCCTCAATAGGGGGAACCAGAGTGTGGTTTTGGAATACAGGAGAGTCCAGGTGGGGACGCAGATGCTCTGCACACATGGATGCCCCGCACACCAAACAGGTCTTCACGGCAGACTGATACCCTATTTTAGGGCAGTAGTTGCAGGGGACAGGATGATTTCTGTTACTCTCAGACCTGGAGAAGATGCCAGCAAGAGTAGAGGAGTCTGAAGGAGCAACACGATGCTTAATAAACAGCGAAGGCTTTCCAGTAATGTGAACTGAGCTATCATTTTTTGGAGATGAGATCACAGAAAATGAACTGGAGCTGGAAGTTGCAGCAGGCCTCATTGGTGACACATAGTTTTGAGAGTCTTTTATGGGAGTTGCAGAAAGCGGTGTTTCACAAATATCCAGTTCATTGTCAGAGGGATCCTGAATGACAGTCGCTTCTGATGTGCGCTCATTCGGCAGGACTGAGATGTCTTGTTGCACATCATCAGTTGGCTTGGTTTTTCTGTCAGAGATGTCTCCGGACTCTGCAGATCTTGTAGATTGAGTGGACACTTTGCTCAGTGCTTCTTTGACTGTCTTCGCACCAATAAAGGGACCTTCTTCATTAGACAAGGATGTGCTGGGAGTTTCATTGTCACTGGACCTTTCACGGGGAGGCAGACTGGATCTTTTTGTGTCTGGTTGATCTGTAACTGGTGCACTGGCCTTTCTCTTTCCAAGCAGTCGACTGGAGAGGGAAGGCCTCCCCAACGCAGAGTCAGATGTTTTTTGGTCATTGCCTTGAAATAAACAGAACAATCAAAATCCACAATTGTGAAGAAGACATTGCATATTTACAGCAATATTTGATCTTTGGCCAGCACAGGTGGAATTGTCCAGGTTTGTTTGTTGTTTTTACATTTTGTAATATTTTAAACTTTAAAGAGATTATGACTGTGTAATGTCCCACATTCTGGTGTCTCTCTAATGAGATTAAATATCTACCGAATAAAATTTAGTAAGTAGCTATGTAATTAATATCCCCTGGCAATAAAAGAGCATTTTACCTCAATCAAATTATTATTTTAGTTTTGGCCATTATAGTTTTTGGAGAATGTAAATACTATGTTAATGCTGGTATAAGAATGAATAACCAAGTCTACGACTCATTACATCTGAGTAGGTAGGAACCTACTTTCAGTGCTAAAAGCTGGAGGTGGGGGAACATTTAGAGAATATTTAGGGTTAGTATTCCACCAGCATCAAGAAGGAAATAAGGTAAAGGAGTATGTGTTGTTATTAAGACAGCATTAGAGCTTTTTGTATCTAAATAATGCAACTTTAACAAACTAATGGGTAATTTCTAGTTTATTCTAATTTCTTTTGCAGTTTAAGGCTACTCCCGATTCTCACGCACATCTGCTCTATTCATATGTTTTGAGGGTCATTAGACTTTGGACAAGACTGCTATTGATCTTTGCACTCCTGAAGTTAAAAACAAATATCGAGTCACGTTACTTCCTCAGAGAAGCGACATCTTCCGGTGACCGAGTTAATCTTTATGATAAAATTTACAAACGTCAGCTTTGGCTTTACTTGCCTATCTTAATATGTTTTGTAAGGATACCTGCATTGTTGCGAGAGGCAGTCCGTGGACTGTTGCTGGGCTTCTGTGGTATCACAATGTTGTCAAAGGGAAGCGTATGGTACACTGTTTTACACCTCCACTCGGGACAATGGTATGGCCCGTTTGGAGACACGCTCCATAAATCTCCAATACAACGTTGACAAAATTGGTGGTTGCACTTGAGGATGACCGGGTCCCGGGTCAGCTCATTGCACAGGGGACACCTCGCTGGGGTGTCCAACGATGCGCCCATTTTGATTTAGCGTGAATGGGTTTGGTTTCTGTTTCCGCAATGACAGGAATCGGGGCGTGGCTACTGTTTGAATCCCGCTTGTTGCAAATTTCTTAAAGGTACAGTACTGACATTTATAGAGGCTAACGATTGAAGAAAATAGCAAGAATTATCTTTCAAAAATCCCGTAATTCCCGTAAATCAAGTTTAATCTTTACATAAATAAAAAAACTAGACATAATAAAAATTGTAGTCTGGCCCATTACATGTAACCAGCTAATGGTAAACTGTAGAAGCATGAATCTTAGATGGACTTTGCAGCACATTGACCCAGTTTATTTCCCTCACTACACTGCTATGGCTGACCTGGAATATTCTGGATTTAGCTGATTTTACAGATTTACCTACGTGAGAATGCAATGACCCAAGGGATTGCTTGATGCTTGCATGTGCTTTATTCATTTTGCTAGAATGTGAATTAAACTAAATGTATTTTTTACCTGGCACTTGAATATCATAATTGATCCACCTGCAATCAAGTGTCAAGCTCCAGTCTATGCAACAAGTTTTCCTTTTTTAATTAGAAGCATAAACATGAAATTGTGCAGCATCTCAAACATGTTGAAGCTTGTGTACTTGTGCTCTCCCATGTTTTACTTTTCTTCTATGCCTGAATATTTAAGCATGTGACCTGGATAATAACAAAGACAGGCCTGTTGTTAGATGTGACTGAAAAGCTAATCCTTTGTAATCTGTGAAATTCTTAGACCTTTGTTATGTTGTTTTTAATAGTAAGGTCAGAAAATCAAAGACCAGCAGTTTTTTGATGTTATGTCTCAAACAAAATCAACCAAACATAATTTTATTTTATTTTTTACAGTGAAAACCTTTATTTAAACGTTCATATATTAGGAATCTTTTCATTGTTTGCCTATAGTATTATAATAATGCTTTGCTAATATGTTTATTTACAGGTATCCACAGGTGAGGCTGGGACAGGCCGTACTAATCTGTTACTTCCTCAGGCACACCACTCACTGTATGTACACAAAACATTTTACCCTGTAAGTCCCAACTAAACTACAAGGGAAAGAAGACAGAGACACAAAGAACTAGCTACATGGCAGGACAACTTTTGTGAGGTTGGCGTATTGGCTCATTAGCCCAGCAAACTGTTGATATACTGATTCCATACACTCCAACATAAGACAATCACACACAGAGGCCAGTCATACAGGATACAGCAGCTTAAGTCCTGCAACAGTCTTCACAGTGTCGATACCAGACTACAAAATATTACTCCTCTTTTCAAATTGAAGTGCTGTGCAAAGTTAGCTAGCAGGAATAAATTTACTTAAAATCCTAAAACATCTTATATAGTTACTGTACATAATTGAATGTTCTTTTTGAGTATATCATTCTTATAAAACAATCTTATACATTTTTCTAGTAAATGAAGAGAGGTAAATGCGCTTTTTTTTTTTTTTTTTTTTTTACAAATGCAACACAATAATACTGATCCTAACATTGTCTGAAAATGGGCAGTTTCTTCTTTTCTAAAACTAAAACTTGACACACTTTCAGATGGAGGTACACACAGACAAGTGGGAGGATAGTTTCATTACAGAGTAATTACAGAATGTGTATGCAGATGTTTTGTACATAATATTTTATGTCTGTGCTAATGTTGCAGGTGGTTGGTTTGTACTCTGTGTCTACCCTTGTGATAGGTAGTGGGTAGTCCTTACATCTTTGTTAGATAACAGTCTTTGCCCCTGCCATGGTCGATGCAATCTTGTGCAAGGGTCTGGACTTTACGCACACAAAGATAAAAGTCTCTGTCAAAGCGCTCAGAGAGGGACGTCTGGATATGATGTAAGACTCGGATTTTGATGACATCTTGTTTGGGTTACACTTTTGGCAGATAGATGTAAAAGGCAGGCTGGCTGGTCCCAAATATCCCTCTTCTTCAGCGACTGGGGCAGACTTGCTATGTTGACGATGGCGGTGAGTGAGTTTTGTAAACAAGCACATGAAACTTAAACCTAAAAAGAAATACAAAATTTTAATTTGTTTGCAATAGGTTACATAAACCAACACATAATTTCACATTTTTAACTCTACTTACCAATAGAGATATTTAGGCATTCCCTCCCTCTGGAAAATATAATGACAGAGAGTAATATTAATGTGCTGTTCTCAAGGTCATGCTATTAATAGGCTTCCATCTTAGCTCATTGTCCAATACATGCATCTTTCATTCTGACAGCTTGTACTGCAAACAAACTCCAGCAGATGGCACCACACTTGATATATTTTGTAATGCCCTGTTGAATTATTCATTCATGAGATGAATTCTCCTCAAACTGAGCAATGGTAGATAATCAGGCTACTCCGTGAGGTTCATAATTACCTGATGAAGCACTACTATTCATGCTATTTTTTATTTATTTATGACATCAAACCATATATTATTTTGTTTTCTCATTTCAAGGTCACCTGGTATGGAAACTGGGATGTGTGGATTTAATAAAATTATAGAGGGTAACATCTTCTGTCTCAAGACTCATCTTTAGTGGTGAAGTGAGATTAATGAGGTCTCTATGTGGTACTGGTAATTTTGGGGGGCTGGTTATAATTTTGTTGTCTTGTTCTGATAAAGGCCACATCGGCTCATTACAGCACTAACATGATTTTATGTTACAAAAGTAGTTTACTAAAAGAAGACAGACTCTCACCCTTGCTCTCAGCCAGCAGCTCCTCCGACATAAGCCCATCCTGCCGGTTTCCCAGGACAAAGGCCAAGAAGGAGAGAATGAGGGCGTCCAAGACGCCCATGATGGCGAGGATGTAAGCCCAGCGCATTGAGCACGCACCGAGGCTGTATTTGTCTGTCTGCTCGCCACACATCTTCCGCACTTCATCACTGTCCCAGCCGTTAGGATAGATCATGCAGCCCAGCACGAGACAGACTCCTGTTAGGGTGCACATGGAAGAGAAAGCAGTTTACAATAAACCACTGAACAATATAATCAGTCAAACAAGATAAAATTAAGTAACGGGGAAAGTGCAGTGGGGTCAAGAAATTGTGACATATTGAGAAATAAAGAACTGATTATTTAAAGTATGCATAGTTAATTTTATATAAACAAGTTTTTCTCTTGGATCAGGTAGTGCTACAATTAGACGTTTAGCTTGCTGCATCACACATTCAGTACTTGTCCAAAAGCTAATTTATCTCTCAATTTAAATCTCTCTCATCTTTACTTTGAAAGAATTCTTCTGTGATGCTGCAACACAAAAGAAAACGCTAGACCATGCAGCCTTTCTCTCCCTCTTGGATTTAAGTAACTACTCTTGTTTTTTTTTTGCTCAGGGGAGTAAATTTCTCTCATCTTTATTTTGAAGAGGTTTTGCTCGGAGGTGATGCTGCAGCAGAGCAGCAAAAAGCCTGACATAAAAAGCTGACTTTACAATTATCCAAAGTGCATTAATAATATAACATACTCCCCACATCTTTGTACAAAACTGCAGTTTTCCTTGTAAAAGCTGTTTTATTGTGGTTTATAGACAGACAGAGAGGTACTTCAGCTAGGTAGACCTGAATGGGCATTTAATGATGCTGTGAAAGTAAAGGAGACAGAGGTGATAGCTGATAAATCACATACATTCCTCCACTAGCTCATGCACACGGTGCGTCAGGTACTTGTTACTCTTCCAATGAAAAACATAGGATATATAAGGTGTTAATAATATTTTGTTTCTTTGTATAAACTCAAACATATTCTGTGACCATTCATAATCAACAACACTGGATTACACTTCACCATTTGTATGTTTTTATGTGAAGAGCAGAGTAGAAGCTGTCGCAGACTTTTTCATAAGCAGCACTCCTCATTCACAGAGCGCTCTGTGGGGGAGTTTGGTGCAGTCGATGAGGAGGACTCTAAGAAAGCTGCCTGTATATTTCCTTGGCTCAGATACTGAATTTTATTTCATATGGGGCACTTGGGTCTTGAATTCACACTGAAAGAATCTGAAAGGTTTCGCATGAAGAATTTTTTATTGACTGATGCGGCCCAGAGACTGCCGACAAATGCAAGTGCAATAAAAAGCTTAAACATAAAGTTATACAAAACCTACTTTTTTGTGTTCTTCTCTCTTTATGTTATCTTGGAAGCTTAGGGGAAACCAAAGACATTGTTTGTGTTTCAAATGCTAAGTTATATATCACTAGGGTTTAGAGACATCACAAAGCCATAGAAGACCAGATAGCATGTGATTGTCTGTGGATTTAACAATGCCTTCATTTTTATGAAACATACAAAGGTAATAAAGCTTCTCCATGTCTTTGGGCCAGTCTGCTTTACTATAAATTTTACATCGAAATTCTGGAAGAATATAACTGTATAAACAAGACGAATAATGAACGAGACAAATGAGGCGTCAAGGAAGTGACAAAATCAGAAGCAAAAAAGCACTCATCAACAACGTGACTGTTCATACCTATCTATTACAACGCTGCCGTTTGCACATTAACATCTTAGAGGGATGTACTGTTCAAGCAGAGGGTGCTGCCTGCAGTATGCCAGATCTGTTCCCAGAAACAGCTTGTGGCAAGAGAAGCACATGTCCTCTCCATACACTGCAACAGTAATCCTGCAGTCAACTAATCCATAACTGGACACAAGCAGCCAAAAACAATCCAGGAGACCCCATCACTCTCTGAATAGACATTTTCTGTCAATGCAAGAGATTCTGGTTTAGTCCTGGTTCAGTTCTGGTTTTAGGGTTAAAACAGAAATCAGACGCTATCTCAGCTAAACTACATGTTTAATTGTATGAGACAAAGAAGATGACAGACTTCTTTAGCTGTTTTTATATCAATCTAACTAAAAGAATGTAAACTCATGTAATTAAAACAGAGTTTAAACTGGCCTAGTGCTATACATTACATATTTTTTTGAATATGATATTGTCCGATGTTTGTGTGTTCTGTTGCAGCGTTTGTTGCAGAAGATAAAGTGAGGACAAATAAGATGGTTGCGATAATGTTGTATTATGTAAAAAGAAGATCAATCTTCTGAGTAAATGGTTGAGTGGATTTGCAGTTTTTGTTTTTTATTTGGGGAGGCATGCAATCATTTCACACTTGATGATTAACAGATGCCTACAGTTTTAATCATCTCTTGTGGCTCATTCCCAAAACTCAAATGGGAATCTTATGTTTTATGATGCGTGTCTATATAAACTCTATTAAGCAAATATTATTCTAATTTCTGTTGGCTAGTGTTTTCACATATCACCCATTCGCTGCAATAGACCAGTACTTCATGATGCATAAATGCTGTTCCTCAAACCCTGGTCACAGAAACAGCCTTACACCTGACAGAGAGCAGCTGTCAGTCCGGACAGAGATAAGATATCAGCTGACAGCATTATCCTAGCCTTTTTGCTTTTGCCCGCGCAGCTGTCTTCTTTCTGCACAGTTTCAACTCAATGGACAGGCTCATAGATTTTGAGGAAGCAAAAGTAAATGGAGGTGGTGAGAGACAGAGGCTATGAACGAAGCCATGGCGGTATCCTACCATATAATGAAGCCCCTTGGCACAGCTATTCTCAGCATTTCATTCTTTTATACCCCCCTCCCCCTTTGTCTAGTTCTCTTCCTGGGAACACTGGGATCATGCAAGTGGAAAAGTGGACACGGGTAATGCTTGTTGGCTATAAATGCAGCTTATGTAACAGACGAAACGTTGGGCAGATTAGGTGCATAACGCTACAGGAGAGTCTGAGAGGGTAGAAAAGCAGATGGTACAAGAAACAGAATTTGATGGAGGCTTTTTTGCTCACTTGTCAAAAGAGACAACAAAAAAAGAATCTCTTTTTAATCTATTATGTGTCTTTTCCAAGTTGTGCAGGTGAATATCCAGTGGTCACAAAAGTGTTGATATGATTGGATTTGGCTTTGGATACAGAGCATCTAATTTACAAGCAAAGACAATAATTCACATTTATTGTAACTAGTCAAAATACTCTTATTTTAATACTATCATCCTTCATTGCTGTTTACTTGATCCCATTAATACTTGGTGTATTATTTATTGCACTTAATGGCACCATATACTGTCTTTCACACAATATACAGTATGTAGTCACGTCTTTCACCGAAACATTTTATGGTGTGGGTAAATAAACATACAAAATGGTGAATGAGTCCCAAAGGTTTAATTTAAAGTAACAAGCTGAAAGTAAACTCAGAAAATAATAATGGCACAAAAGAAATGGGAACAACTTTGAGTGTTTATCCCAATTGGGCTGTGTGTAAATATGCATGGCTAGGCTTGCTTTAACAGTTCAAGTGCCTCCCACACGTGAAACACTGACCTAAATGTGGACCGAATGTGGAAAAAACTTGAACTTTCAGTTCAAAGAGTATCTTTAAAGTGCTTTGATGGGTTACTAGGACAACATTTAAGATGACACATAAAAAGTCATTATTACCCACATTGAAACAGGTCAAAGTGTGATTGTTCTTAGCTTATGGTGAAACCACCTTTAAGACTTAGAAAGATGTAAGACTTGTGATGGCTTGTTATTGGTTATGATAAATAACAGCATCATGGAGACTTTATTCCAATCCTACAATGAAATAACTGAGAAGGATGATCTATACCCAACATGTTCCCAGTACCCAGCTTGCTCCAGATTTAGTCCTGGGCAGTTTAATGGCCTCAAATAGCATTTAAGTTAGCATTTTTATCAAAGTTTTTAAGTGATGTTGTGAACTAGTAAAGAAGAGGTATTTTTAAATGCTAGAGTGAGATTATGTCCATTAGAGGTTATGATTTCTAAAGTGTTCATGGGAGGATTTGTGTGTGTTTTCTTGTTAATCGACATGAAATTACTTTTAGGTGAATTAAAGCCAGACAAGCTTTTACTAAAATTAGATCAATCAGAAAATAAATCACTGAATCCCAGACACTCATAGACGTTTACCATTTGACAAAATGGACCAGAGTCTAAAACAGAATCTGTCTCTGCAGGCTCTTTATTTTATCCACTTTTATTCAAGGCTTAACTCACTCCAAAGTGTATTTTCCCCACTTCTGCAGCACAGCCCTGTCTCCTTATTAAAGTTGATAAGGATGTTAGAATACACAAATGAGTCCAATCAGGGCCATGGCCAGCTCAAGTCTTTAATGAAGTGCAGGCAGCATTAACCATCTCTTAACTATGCACAATTAATGCTTCTATCTGACTTCAAAGACGGGTGAATGACTAATAAGGATTACCTATAATACCATGAAAATGATAAAACATAATTACTTCTAGATAAATGGGGCATTTATGAGTGTGTGATCTATAGGGGACTAAATGAAGCATAAAAATGTGTCATTGTTTAACTAATGGTGCAAGTCAAGGTCTAGAACAATGAATAGGTTATTTTAGTGTTTTGTGTTTGAATATAATGAGAAAATGATTAACCCTTGATGTAATAAATACTACAGGCAAGGTTATTTAGACTGTGGGCTGGATGGAAATTCATGATAGCGCTCTAAAAAACATCTACTGTCAAAAATGCACCGGAAATTGGAGCAATGAAAACTTTCTCCAACTATATCTCCCATGGAAGACAAGAAGCTTGCTTCTTCAAATGAGCTGTCTCCAGTCCAAATCTATTTCTGCTTCAGTTACTGGCAAAAACCTGTGGTTGCTAGAGGCAAGCAAGCGGCTCCCAGTCTTTGTCTGTGTCAACAGATTTAGCAGTTTTCTGCACAATGAGCACATAATGGCAACAACTGGCAATATCTTTCCACTTTAGGATTTGTAGAAACATCGTATCTTTTTCATAAAATCTTTCAAAATTATGATTTTATTTTAAGACTTAGATTTTGTTAATTTTTTTTACAATTATGCATTTATACAAAATCTATCTTGGACCTGTCTCCTTGGACTTAATGATCTCCCTGCTTTAGCTTTTGTAGTCCTACTGTAGCCAGATGTTTTATATTCTGAACATGTATTATGCCTGACTCATAGTGTTCACACAAACCAATCTCTGAGACAGAGCCTCATTAACATACACTGATTAAAGAGGGAAGGAAGAAGACATGAGAGTTTGTTGCAAATGACTGAGGTGAAGAAGGACATACAGTGGCTGGGACACAGTGTGCTCTAAACTACTCTCATGGGTTACACGCCTGACATAAGTCTGTTCCTGTATAATGGATGTGACATTCTGGGTTAAGGCATTAGGTGTGGGTGGTGAGGTAGATGTTGGGAGATCAAGAGGGAGGGGTGGTGTGTAAACTGCAGCCAACAGAGCAGCAGGGAATCAGCCTGGGGTGGAGGGCTTATGTAACAGGTCCAGATGCAGCCTGTATGTCCGCAGAGGATAACGACTGGCAAGGTCAAATAGGAATCTAAAGAAACATTAGAATTTTAGCAACACATGTCCAGGGTCTCCAGTTCTCAGGGAGTCATGGCTTAAGCAGGACTTACATTTGGAGCATTGGTAACAGACAGTCTGTGAAGACGTCGAATAACAATTACTATATCAAGAGCACATTATAACTACCCTGTTTAAGAAAATCTACATATATTATTTCATTAATTAACAAGATGAATATTTAAATTCTTAAAAAAATTAATGCAAAATCTAAATGAAAAAGTTGCTGTCTAAGGAATTTCTGTGAATGCATATTGTTATTAACCAAAGCAGTAATATAAAGCAGTGGCTAATTTACCTCAAACACTTAAGTCAGCTTCTGACGCTGCTATTGTATTATGTTCCTATACACTATGCTGTAAACATGAACAGTTATAACAGAATCAACTTTAGGCTTAGCAGTGACAGTATTATTCACAAGTCACGATATGTCCTTGATATATCCCTCATCTTTTTGCCTGTGGAATGAATCAACAGCCCAAGTGTCTGAGCTCTTGTCGGGCAACGTAACAAGAAACATGATTAAACTCAGGCAAATCTGTAGGGTACGTCCCAATACACCGCAGAGCCCCAGGAACACAAAACACTAGGAACTGACTGTCAAGACTTTTGTGTTACAAAGAACTACACCCAAAGTCACATAATGTGAACTAATTAATCAGTATTGATTTCACTGAATTGATCTGTAGGAAGAAGGACGATATCTGTGGCTATTTAGCATTTACAACTAAATGCAACAAGATCAATATGGAAACAAAGAGTGCTTCAATACAGCAGACCTGTTGCAGTGGAAAGGCATGACCCCAGAAAATTAATTGTAAAGATGTATAGTTGACACAACATTTTGTTGATTGTATATTTTAAATTATATGTAGAGTACCTGAGAACATTTAGCCTAGAAGTGCCAGTGAGAAAATCCCTAAATCACCTGTAAATGTTTACTATTGAATTAAAAGGGACACACAGGGTGCCGCGGTGGCTCACCTAGTGTACATACCACATACTTGGGCGACCCAGGTTTGATTCTGGCTCGGTTCCTTTGCCCAGTGTAATTTTTCTCTCTCTCACCCTGTTTCCTGTGTACAATCAATAAAAATAAATGTTTTCATCCAAAGCTACTCTAAAAAGAACACGTATTGTCTTAAGTGACCCTTACTCTTCATATCTTATGCCCTCACAGTATGGTCTGGGAAAAGTTAGACCCGGACCTTGAATTTCCTCATAGTAAGTGTCTAAACCAAATTTTAAACAACAGATCTATTTAGATTTCTAGCTAGCTTATGTCCTGGGTATTTTTACTGCTCTCAGGTGTCAAAAGAGGTCAAATCTGAACAGAACAACATGTGCCCACCTTTCTCTAACTGACTGAAAATCTCACAGAAAAATAGTTGCAGCATTCCATCCTTTTTAGGATTGTACCAACATTAAAGAGGGATCCAGTTACATTAAAACATTTTCATTTATAGCTTCGTATTGATAATTCAAAATTGTACTTGATGAAGATGAATGTAGAATGTAGAACATGAGCACAGATTTGTCCTTGCCTTAAATGGTCAAGCTAAGAGGAAGTAAAGTCAATAATAAATAAATGGTCATTTCTATACACTTTGTTTTGTTTTTTGGGGAAAATACTAGCTGGGGTAAACCCTGGAAAATTGCTGTATTTCATAGACAATTTTAATTTGATGCCATTACAATTTTCACAGTTGTAATGTAATGTTCCATTCTCACTCTCCCCACAGTTCATACTGTCGTTGTGTCCTTGGGCAAGACACTTAACCCACCTTGCCTCCAGTGTCTGTAACACTGGTGATTACTGATGAACAATGTAAGTCGCTTTGGATAAAAGTGTCAGCTAAATGAATAAATGTAAATGTTTTTCTGTTTTTTTGTTATGCTAATTCTTTTTATAAAATAATTTTACTTGGTGCAAGAAAGGTTTCCCTGACTAGATCTAATGAAGGGAACAAAGGGTTTTAAAGCAGACATAAAGAAGCATCCAAATACTGGGAATGCCTGATTTAAACAACCACATACAGTATTTCAAAGAAGCAGAGGGTGTTTTCAGTATTAATGTATGTAACATTAATCATTTTGTTTGTCAGTGGATTGGAACTCGTCTCTCATTATTATTATTATTATTATTATAAGCAACATCCACACGCTCAAGCCCACAGTTGTAGGACTGACATAGCAAGAAAGTAAAAATAGCCCAGTCATATTCTAAATAGGCCATCCCATGTCTGCACATTTGTTCAGCTTACTTCTTGCTTACTCACAGGTATGACTCACAGCTGTTTTTCAAAAGAAAACACAGAAGTCTGGTAGTCATGACATACTGCATTTAGACATTGTAAAACAAACTACATTACAGCAAATAAATGAACCATTGAAGCAAAAAGTGCTAACTCAAACTGGACAGCACAGTAGACACTGAAGCAAAAATATGAGTCAGATATTTATCTAGGTCAAAAAGAGCAAAAATAGATAAGATTAAGAGACATATGCATCATATATCTTGCTGTGCTCAGCACTGTGAAGAAAAATCACATACTTACTGTACATCTGCATGGCATGGACTTGAGCAGATGCAAAGACAGAACTAGTTCTAGTGAGGAAAGTAAAAGAAGGATAAGAGTCCATCTAGGGCAGGATGGTAGAAAAAGCACTTCTGCACTCAGCTTCACGACTCTTCCAAGCAGTTGCCCCAAATTCTTAAAAGTGTTTTATCCTCTTATTAAACATTGAACTTTTTACCTGGACCACACGGAAACCTATCTTTCCCAATTGGAACATGGAGTTGTGTGTGCTAGAGCTAGCAGATTCAGAGGAGCCTTGGCCAGTGCTGTGAATTTGTTATGTTGTTAACTGTCTAAAACCTTTACTCCACAGTTCAGGGGGATTCATGAGAGCTGCTACAAGAGACAATTCTATCACTTAAGTTATATACTAGCCTTGGCCATAGCACATAAAGAATGACCTTGTTGTCTGAAACGCTTTGACACTTAGTGTCTATGCTGATATATTATAGAACCCCCCAAAATAAAAATTAGAAAAGACAGACAATGCAAGATGACAATAACACAAAAATGGTGATTGATGAAGCAAAAGCACAGATTGCTGCCTCTGTGAACAGAATAGTGCTTTGAATACTGAAACAGACTCTCTTGTCCTTGGGCTAGTAAAGCAACATGGGAGACAGAACTGATCCACTGCACAATTTGATTGGATATTGCTTGTTTTAGACTCTGTGCTGTGGCAAGAAATTTATGACCTGCTTGCAATCTATCACTACCTTATTAATGATTTGTATTTTTCTAACAAAACACTCACTGACAGTGAGGGGCCCATTACAGATGTGATTGGGCCACCTGTCCTCTGCAGGGCTAGTTGTAAAGGCAGTGTGAGTTTAACCTTCAGCTAAGTGTAATGACGTTTGACAGTGCTAAGCAGCCAGGCTGCCTCATTAGGCCTCCCTGTGCCAGCTTGCCATGGTCAGGGTCTCTCCTGTTGGCTTTCTCTTTCATCTCTTAGCTGCAGAAGCACAAAGCCCAGCAGTCTCCTCATTAGACAGGCTTATTGCATTAATTCACCCCAACATAACACACTGAGCTGGACTTGTTCCAAATAATCTGCCTCATTTGTGTTGCAAACAGGATGTCTGCTTAGCACTGGTACAGCTGAGAAGAGCAATGTTCAACAACAGAATTGAGGTGATGGAGCCCTGCCCTCTCACCGAGTGACACCAGAGTACAGTTAGAGTGTAGCCAGATGCTGAACCGCTAGACTTTATGTCAGTTCAACTGTTTTCTGATACAGTAGGCAAATAAATCAACACAGCTGTAAATAATGAGACTGCATGTAATTTTCTAAATTTAAAATAAAATAAAAAAATATTACATGGTCTGTTCACAGATGATATGCCAGTGTGTAACCTAAAGATTAGAACAGTGGATTCTGAGATGCTGTCCCAGGAGGAAAAAACATGCACACTGCTAATACTAACTAATAATTTATTTTATTTTATTTTTAATTTTCACAAATAAAACAATTTACTTTCTTTGCAGTCTTATACTTGCATTAAAGGCATTGCATTGTGTATAAATCTAAACAGATGCATTTTCTGTGCACCTTTGAGGTATTATTATTATTATATTTATTCTTATTCTTATTAGAATTTATCATTTTTATTGAAATGGAATACATATAGATTCACTGTAGCCTGTAAATTATGTAAGAAATTAGTGTGTGGGTCAGTTTTGTCTGTGTCTAGTGCCAACTTCAGCACCATGGACAGCACGGTCCCTTCAGTGCCGGACAGGGGCATATCTTGGCTGCTCATTGACAGTTCATATCTGATAGATTTAGATTTCCACATCTGACTTTTATTAAGAGACAGATACCTCCAGTATTTTTGATGAAATAAGAACAGCCTAGCTGAATAACAGTAAAGTGATGGCTTACCAGCGGCTGCTTGCATCCACCCGCAGATCTTGTAGACGGTGGAGGTGCTGAGGAGGAAGAAGAGACTGAAGCAGCCGATACAGGTGACTACCAGCATCATGGACATACCAATAAAGAAAGAGGCGGCCTTGAACGCTCCAGAGGGGATGGCGGAGAACTCAGTGAAGGTACCCTGACACGCCAGTTCCCTGGAGTGGCCGTCTCCGACGCAATAGTGAAACAGGCCGAAGTAGCCAGCCTGTGGCGTGTCCACGCCATCACCAATCCAGTAAGGCTGAGAGAAAATGGTCACATTCACAATAGCAAACAAAATAGTGAAGATGGCCCATAAGAGTCCAATGACACGAGAGTTGCGGACGTAATTAGTCTGGTATAATTTCGCGGCTTCTGCAGAAGGTAGCATTGATGCGGCAGAACCAGAAATCACCCTATATAAAATCACGGAATTAAATTCACGCTGTGGTATGCCCTAACACACAGCAAGAGACGGACATTTAGCAGCCGGAGTAAGATTTTTCAGAGACAAGCTGAGAGCGTGCGCTATGCAACTGCAACACAGCAACAACTGTGAAGCCAGATCAACTCATGACGTCGCAGCGCACAAGTCAGACAGCGAGCCGAGCGAGCAGCTCAACCAGGGCGCTCTAGTAACTCACAAAACTCTGAGCAGCACCGGTAGAAACGGGTATCCTCTCAATGGTTCCTTCTCGCCGTCCAACGTGCTCATCGCTCCCGCACCATGACGCTCGATGATGCCCTTGGAGAAGCTAGGACTAAACTAGCGTAGCTACTCCGGTCTCAGCTTCATTAAAATATAGCCTATGCACAAAGGCTAGCCTATCTCACAAGAACAGCACTGACAGAAATGTAACGTTAAGCCGGTCCGTCCTACAGTCGGACAGTAAACCACCGTTTAGGATGATCCTCTCGATATCGTTGAACTGGGGTTAATGTCCGGGCTGAGACGCGTCAGTGGTCTGCTCAGACTCAGAGGTACTGAGGGTAGAGGGAGGGGCACAGACAGAAGACGCAGAGGAAGCCGTGATGTGCGAGCAGTGACACACATGCGGCAACATGCAGATCTCCTTTGGGAACGTTAAATAGAGGCCTACACAAAACAAGACTGTCTAAAAAGTGTTTAGTGTTTACTAGAGGATGGATTAGATGACAACAACTGTCAGCTATAAAGATCCCTGAGTGAGAGTGCTCTGATGCCATTCAGCGGGTTATTATGTAACACATCGGTGTTGAGCATCGGGTAGGCTATTTAGGCTATTTATCACCCTGCTACAATAAAAGTTGTGAATAAAACATACTAGCCTACTACCCACCTCCATTTTTTATTTTTTTTTATAAATAAATAAAAATATATAAAATAAAATAAGACGGCCTGATGCATTTAGTTATGGTTATTCCTATGTCACACTTTGATCATTAATAAATCCACCATAATATACTAAACTGGCTTGTGTGTTTTCTCCATTATTGACTGAACCTACAGGACGTTTTTTGTCCAAAAAGTAGGCCATAGTACTGGGCTTAAGCTTAAAAAAGTCAACGCAAATTTGGGCGAAAAGCCAAAAAGAAGCTGGGTAAGATAAAAAATGCGATTGTAAGTGTGTGAGCTAACGACAATTATCTTATGGGACTTCTGTCACTAACAATACACTATTTGCCAACGTACTTGCACTAAGCCTTTAGTGTAAACAACACAGTTTTACGTAGGTCCCTGAAGTAAATGTTAAGCGTAATTAGCCAAAAACTTGAAGCTGCGGATTTGAGGCATATCCCGAAAGGTATCAAGTTGTATTGTTTTGCTGTGCTTGTGACCAAATTGGAATGTAAATCCGATGTTTAATCTGCTTTGATTTATTTAATGCATGAAGGTTTTTATTCTGGCCCCGATAGCACTTAGCCTCTGCAGGCTAATAACGCTTTTGGTGATTGTGAACAATGTATAAAAGCTGCGAAAATGATAATAAAACAGTAAAACAACTAATTACATTAAAACAAAAAGTTAACAGTGGCTAAGTAATACATGTACGTTATTCTAGACCTGTAACTTGATGTCCTAACATTAATTAAATTATTCAACAAAGCATCTTCCTTATCATTGTTGTGTCATAGTTTTTTAGAAGGAAATGGCGCCATCAGTGCTTGGGATTAACCAGTCTAAAGGCCTGCACTGGAAACTGATATATAAACTAATATTATATTTTTCTCTTTCAAATTCAAATTACAAGACGTGCAGTTAAAATAGTTTATTTTACGTATTTTTACCTTTTTATTTTACACATTTTATGGTTTTTCGTACAACGCTGTTTGTTGCAATACTTGACTTGGCCAACAGGGGTCAGCATTGCCTAACATTAGCCTGAATACTCTGCAGGCTAAAGAACGACTCATGCTCAGATATGAATGTACAATATTTTTAGAATCTAAACATTTTCTGAGATACAGGTCGTTACAAAGCCGTATTTTAAAAGTCTGATTTTCTATGGCATAAAATAACCTAACTTTAAAAGCGGTAGTAGCCTAGGATGTTACAAATCTCTTATATTTTCTGTGATCCCTGTGAGAGTCATGACCCAGATATAAAGGTCATGGGTCTTATGATCTATACGCAATGGACCTAACCTTCCTTTTTCTGAGTGGAAAAACACCCAAAAACCCACATTAATTTTAGATAGCACTGGTCTTTATTCTTTTAATAAATGCATCTTTCAAACAAAATGTATTTTTTTTCATAATCTCTAATTGAGTTAAAACAGTCCATTAAAAGGACCAGTGAAAATGTAAATTGTGAACAGGCTGCTAATGAAAGCCAGACAAACAGGGAGATTTCTGAGCCTGTGCTGGGAGGCAGTGCTGGTGAGAATTGAAGGGAAAGAATGGTTGGTAATGGATGAGAGAGATTCGTTTCTATGAATTTTGGGATGACATTGTGCAGGCATATGTGTGCATGTGTTCATTATGTTTGACAGAGAAGTCAGTTAGTGCCAAAGAGAGCAGGCTGTGTGAGTTGAGATAAGAATGGGCTAGTAGGAGGCTGTTGTTTTTCCGACAGCTCGATGGGGCCACTAGGCTGTCAGCATGTGCTTTATACAGTATGTGCACATAACAGTTGAGGCCTGTTGTTGAAGGGTGATGTGGGGCTAGACACAGTTAAAATGAAAAAGTAGATTGTTAGTGGCGCCACTCTTGATAAGTGTCAGCAGAGACTTAACTTCTTATAGATGAGGTCTTTGAAAGTTTATCTTTTGTTTTGTTTTGTTGTTGTTTTCCTTGCTCCTGCCGGGAATAGGCTCTGCTGAGCTTCACTTTTACAATTGCATTGCAAACATGAAGGGTTTCTCAAAGGGATTGTCAATGACATTTATCTGAAAATAGTATGGAGCAATAAAAACTAGTTTAGACTAGAATTAGACGAGAAATGGTAAATTAATATAAAATTTTTAAAAATTATCCCTGTAGGAAAATTCCTATTTGGCAAACACCACCAGGGCCAGCTAGCATGTTTTTGATTTTGGTGGGGGAAACTAGAGTACCCAGAGGAAACCCACCCAAGCATAGGGAGAACATGCACCCAGAAAGGTCCCACCCAACCTGAGAGTTGAACCCTGGCCCTTCTTGCAGAGAAACTGTGCCAGTCTATGTTGTACCCTACCCTGTCCCAAACTGCCTGCACTTAAACTGCTCCAGAGCAGCCTGTCTTACACACACATCAGCAAAATTGGCACTTAACTGTCCCTGAGGCAAATTTTGGCATTGAAAATTAGTGCCTGGCAAACTAGAGTTTAATGTGACAAACTCACGATGTTAGCTTTTAGATAGCTCACAACTTCTCTATTGAATAAACCATAGGGTAAATAAATGAATAACCTTGTTGATTAAGTATTAAGAGTATTAAATAAAAGAGTATGCTGCATGGGCTGGGGAGCAGTACAGATTTCAACTGAAAGGAGCGGTCTTTACTTCTGCCCACTTGCCAGCTCATGGTCTAGATCAAGAAGAGAACTAAAACTAATAACGTTAGTTTGAGTAAGAATCTAAAGATTGCATTAAGCACAAACAGTGTCACCCAATATGTCTGCAAATCTGTAATAGGAGTCTGCACAATTAAGTCTAATCTTGATGTTTTCATACTTTTTATTCTGAGCCCCAAAAACACTTAAGAATAAGAATATTTAGAATATAAAGAATATTTTAGTTTTATTATTACTATTCAAAACTGAAACCGCGCAACAGTGAAAACCTCAACCATTTATGTAGAAATCTAAAAAAATGACATACTTCTTGACTTTGCATTGAAGCAGCTCATGTTAAAATCTTTGGTCTGTGCATTTTGTTGTTCTTTTCCTCTCAAAATGAAAGTCATTTCATATTGTTGAAGCCAAATTACACTTGCTGAGTCCCATTGCTCAGTGTTAGATGAGATGTCTGGACTTTTATTTCACAGTTAAAAACTTTTGCTTGCCTTTTGTTGAGGTCATCCCCACTGTGTTCCACAAACACTGGCTGGCAGACTGTTTACCATTACAAAGCTAACGCTGGCACTTTCCCTCGCTGTCAGTAGGACTCATATGTATTTTCATTGTAATTACACATTGTTTTTGTATTTCCAAAATGCCCTTGTTTTCTCCCAGTGGTGCTTTTCAGCCCCAACTGCAGATCAAACAGAGCAGCTGCCAACTGTTGGCTTCCCTAAACCACAGAGACTAAAAGCCACCCGTAAACTAGAGATAAAATGTTGGAGAGGTAGCTGAGTCAACACAATGGGTGGGATTTATGAATTTATGTTGGGACTAACATTGTTGTCGGATCCTGGTGCACTGCTTACAGTTTAAACTAGCTGTAATATCTACAAATGCGTTGCTTTATGATGGTTGTTTGTGGTTTGTTTTATAAGTGAATGGTTACACACCTGTTGTGCTCAGCGTCTATAGCATGTTATTTAAGGCCCTCTGCTCCATGACTGTATACTGTCAATTGTTAAGTGCAGAACGCGTTGTTGAGTTCACTGCTTTCCTACTTGTAATGATGTACTCTCTTATCCCGCTGATTGTCATGTTTATGCCGTCCTCATAAGGATCATTAGATATAACACCCTGCACTATTTTAATGAGCCGTGCAGTGTCGTCTGAGAGTGTGTGTAACACTACAGTAATGTCCTTCTGCACTTGCACTGATTGATTTGAACCCTTGCTCAAGGTCAGTTCATAACACTAAAGAATAGAATTTGAGTTTAATTGCAATATAAATAATCAACTAAGGCTATAGTTTTATTACAACGCTGTTAAGGCAATATTGCATTAAAATGTATCAAATTCTTTAATTCTCAGATGGTCTATTTGCGATCATGGAAAGTGTGATGTTTTAGTAGGCAGAGGTGTAGAGCAAGTCTAGTGGCGTACCACTAGATGGCATCCTGAGATAGTTACTGTTGCAGTATTTTATATGGATTATAAAATTTTATGGGATTGATTATAACAGTCTAGCAACGATGCCGCCTCAAGATTAAATCAAGGTTTAGGAGCTTACTTTTCAAAATTAAATCTTCCATATGAGCTTTCACACACAGTCTCATACAGTTTATTATGTGACGTTATGTGGTCATTGTGCTGATCCAGACAGACAGACACAGTTTAACAAGGCTCTCACAGTCGCAGCATTGACTATTTAGGAATGTTACAAATAGGGAATTCCAGCGATTTTTCCATAACAAACAGGTTGTTAGTGTTACCCACAGACAATGAGTTAGTGAGAACTGTGTTTGTGCTGTGGTGTGCTTGAGTGGTGTATTGAATGACATAGGCCAGAGTATGTTTACTTTGCGTGTCTGAAAATAACATGAGAAACAACCATCTTTGTGTATGGTAATGAACAAAAGCTAAATGCTTCACCAGGCCGGGTCACTTCACTTTCGACATACTCCACATACTTCCTTCCCTATGTTCATCACAAGCACTGTGCTCAGTGACATGTACCTGTGACTATGTCTATATCCATCTATGCTTCATTTCCTCATTTCTCCTGACACCGTCTCCTACTGTCTTTTTCTTCTCTCAGCTCAATCACACTGCACTGGCTCGCTTTTCTTAGCAAACCTTTCTCTCATCCATTATTGAGGCTTGTTTTTTTTTCTTGAGTCTCAGAATAAAGAAAGGGAACGGATCTTTTGAATTTTTAATGCCCTACATGAAAAATGTAACATCAGTCACTTCTCAACGATACATGCTGGTAAACTTTTAGCAGGACACAACACTGTAAGTCACGAGATGATGCTGACCTTTTGCTTCTCAGATTGCAAAAACGAAATTGATAAGAGGAAGGCAGAGGCATTTGACATAGAGTATAAGGAATGGAAGTAACAGTAACAGTGGTTGTATGATCAAAGTAAAATTGAAGAAAACTTCGGAATAATCATCACTCGTTCAATGTAAAAACTGCAAAGGGAAACCTAACCTATTGTGTTGATTATGATTGCGAACCAATAATTCACTAGAATGACAAATGCAGTCATTGGGGAGTTAGCTTTGCATCAAGAAAACTATTTTTATATACAAAACATTTACTTTGGCTGCTCCCTTTAGGCTTCGTCACCATGTTTTATCTAGTGGTTCACATATTTCATTTTTTATGCCGGATGCCATGTTCCTGACACAACCCTCTCCATTTATCCAGGCTTGGGTCCGGCAAAAAGCAACACTGACTTGTGAACCCATGTGGCTGGAGGTTTAGCTACCTGGAAATCCAACCTCAGTCTTCCACATGACAGGTGTTCCCCACTGCACTAATGAGGAGCATATTGTTATATCATATAACAGTAAAAATGGCTTAGGCATTGACACTGATACATGCATTATTCATGTTTCAAATGCAAAATACATACCATATTTGTGATACAGATATGTGCATGCTCAAATAGTAGCTAAACAATAAAAATAAACACATTTTTATTTTTTAAAAAACAAATAAAATTCCTAAATTAAACTATCTTTAGTGACAAGGTTGTATGTTCCATCTACCATTGTTCTGCCAATTGACAAAATGCCTGTGTCATTATATTAGACAAGCCAAGATGATGCAGTATTACACATCTTTTAAAATCTACATATCCAGTTTATTTGTATACCAGGGATATTGTTATCCCAATATAACAGCAACATGTCACTGAAAATGAGTTCTGTCATTTTTGGGAGCCTTAAGAGTTCACTCACGTGGATGTGACGAGCAACCATTTGAAGGAAAAAAAGCTATACCCTTCCCATTTTCTCTCTGTTCCCTACAAATTTATGTGTTTTCAGTGCTCGAGGAGGGGGAAGTAGCATAAATTGACCAATAGCCCAAGGGGGGGTCATATAGTCATGCCACAAGCCTGGAGCATTTCATCTATATTTATACCCTCATTTAGATATTTGTGTGTGCAGACTGCCCACAGCTTGTAGCAGCTCATAAATACTCCTTGGCTAATTGATGTAATGTATATTACCCCAATGCCCCTCCTTTATGACCTTGTACAATCTGCAGTAGGAGCATAATAAATGGATAGAACAATATACAATTTTAACGGAAAAAAGGTGTGTTCAGTTAAGAACTTTCTTAATAATAGGGACGTATTCATATTTCAGATCATTAAGGGAATGGGTCGTGTCAGATAGAATAGGTCATATTTGCAACCATTTTGGTATATTTGTATGGAATAATATTTGTTTTAAAATATTAGTAAAATATTGGTATCAGCCTCTTCAGGGTTGATGTAAGTTATTGTGTGGTTATTGGTGCCAAGTTTATGGCTTTTAACACATATCTGCAGACCGTGGTAGCCTTGGCCTGGTTATTGCTGACTGCCAGTCATCCGTCAGGGAGAGTGAGGTGGTCAAGAGGACAGGGACAGTGAGGGGCCCACTGCTCCACTTTCTGGAGTCCAGTTGACAACAGAACATGTTTCTGCCACAGGCCTTGGATGGTTATGATGGCCAGGAGTATCCATTAAGGGACCTGCCCTCAACTATATCACTCTATGTGAGCCCCATTTTGCCAGAGGTACTTTTATACAAACAGCACTGAAGGACATCAGAAACATGGCTTACGCTGTCTTACAATAGAATTATCAATATACGTAAATCATCAAAACAGCCCTATAGTTTCTTTAGAATCAGTTCATTGTACTGTATTGGCCTGAAATCAAATACTTGTACAGTGAGTGTAGAAAGCAGGTGTTTGATATGTGGGTTTCATCTGTACATGCACAGTATGCAGAATGTAAAGCCTGCGGCAATGGACAGAAATAGCACCAACAGGCTGGCAATGAACTGTCAAGAGACAAGGAGCAAAAGGTTCAAATGAGGAGGAGGAACAGTATGGGCCCACCTAATAAAGGAGAGAGTGAACGCAGAGAGTCCTCCATAACAACAGGCGGAAAACCAGAGAGCATCTATAACCATATCGGACAAAGGTGAATGTCTTCTGTCTTCATTTGAATGTAATTTCTTTCCTTCTCTGATGCCAATGAAGTTCTAATAAGAAATTGATTTTCTTAGCAAAAGCGGAGGCAGTTTCAAAGGATGACCTTCTGACCTCATTGCTAATAGTAGGTGTAGCAGAAAATGGTCCTTATCCTCAGGAATCAATGAAAGAGCCCTCATAACCACCCTCACTGATTCCAGAGGCCTAAATGTGTCATTAATGTGTCATCAAGCATACATCTTCGCTAGAGGTGACAAGACATCCTCTTCCTGTTCTTGTGGTTTGGAAAAGTGGGTGGAGAGTGGCATTTCCCCCAATTCAGTGAAATGATGCAGAAAACTGGAGAAAGAGGGACCCCGCCCCTCACTGTCTATCAATCATGAGTCTGGAGCACTGACCCCCTGTGAAACTTCATCTAGATGCTCTCATCTATCTGTCAGTGAATAGGAAACGAGGTGGACGAGGAGGGGGTGCTATTGGAGCCAGCAGCCAATCTAGTCTCCCTTCTCAGATGCATAATTCAGTGTTTCTCTCACAACAGCCTCTGCTTCGAAGGGTTCTGCACCCCCAGCCATGCGGCCAGCAGTCTGCTAATATAAAACGAGCTCAGAACCCACTCTGTTGTTCCTCCAGGCTTTCTGGCTTCACAAACTCTCTTGTATGATTTATTCAGCGTGTTCATCCATGGCATGAGTCTCAGACCCCAGTGGACAAGTTGGGAAACATTATTGTCCTTGTCAGGATTCAGCCGCAGAACTTGGCTGAGGAAGTGTGTCGGCATCACTGTGGGTTGTCAAGTGACACTGGAGTCGCTTAACCTCCCGCTGGTGGTTAGTTTTACTGGTCCTTCTGAGAGGCCCACTCGAGAGCCGGTTCACGAAAACCAAGGACTGGCCTCAATAAGCAGCTAAAAAGAAAGCACATACAACAAGAGCACAGGATGACATTATATACAAAAATGTATTAATTACAATGTATACATGATTGTTAATATGTTATATTACAACATTATACTCCCATTGTATGATCATAAGATATTTGTCACTAAGTCATTCACCTATAAAAGTAATAATAAATGTAATCCATGAATAAATTATGTAATCATTGTTCCCCTGTAGCCACCATTTAATATCACGCCTATGTTTTAAAGATTTTTTTGGAACCTTTTTGACTTAATTTGGAAAGTAGACAGTAGCTTAACAGGAAACGGGGTGAGAGACAGGAAGAAACAACATTAGGAAAAGGACCCAATCAAAACTCGATGTGAGTTTAACTTAAGTCTCCAGTGTTGTGGGTTTTCAGCATATTTGCTCTATGGACTGAGCTCCGCAGCCCATCTATTAATACAACTATTCATATATTCATTTTCTTTTCCGCTTGATCACTGACAGACAACCCATATATGCGGTGGGTGGAAGCCGGAGTAGCCAGAGATATCCCGCGGTAACACAGGGAGGACATGCAGACTCTCAACCTTTTTGCTGTGAGGCAGGAGTGTTAACCACTCTGCCACATGCACCCAAACCATACAAACCATCACAACTATGCATAATAGTTTGTTGCTGCTTAGTATTTGTTTTAATATTTTACTTCAAAAATTTGCTGTAAAATTCAAAACATTGTCCTTTCTCTCTCTCAGAATTTTTATTGAGTTATCTTTGTTCTACTTGTCCTTGCAAACAGCTTTGCCTCAGCTTTACTTAAGCTTTGTCCTTTACAAGTATCTATAAACTTGTTTTCTTGGATGTAAATATACCAGTAATCATATTAGTGAATAGGCAGCTTGATTGACCTTTTTTGACCTTGCTGCCCACCAGCTGCTCCAGGTCAACACCTTGTCACAGTAATGGAATAATGTGATAATAACTTCTTAAATAGCTTCACATAAATGTTTGTGTTTTGTTGAGTGAGACATTAGACAGTTCCACTGAAGCTCATAATCATAATTCTTCAGCTTGTGTTAATGGTGAGATTCATATTTCTAGTTTATGGCTGGATATGCAAATTAGTTGCATTAGAAATCTCTACCTTAGGCATGCAAATTGATCTCTCTGTTTTGGAAACATTTTCCCTCCTTATCCCGGTGGCACTTACTTGTTCTTCTTATTCACAGAGAAGAAAGTAGTTTACGGGACTGAGTTAATTATAGCTAATTACTCATGTTTAATTATCTCAATCAGATTTTGGCTAATCAAATGCTTTATTTTCCTCATTTCCTGCTACATGAAGTGGTTGTGAATTGCAAGTGAAATTGTGTGATTTAACTCTTAACTTGCTGAAGTTTACTTGGCTCGTTTTTCTTTGTGGTCTCTGTTTATAAAGTATATGTATGCACACAGAATGAACAGATGCAGATTGTAATCTATACATCGTAAAAAGTATGTGTGCTACAACTGATGTCATTTAGTTGCCAGTGTCGGTCATTTGCTACTCATTAGCAACTTGTTTAATTGAACTCATTTGGAGGCTGTGCTAATCTGCCGGGGTGACCTTGATTTGGTTAATGTTGATGCCAGTGCAGCAGAGTGTGTCTCACTCTCTGTGTGGCATTATGAGCATAAAATACTGAGATGTTTGGCTATAAAAGTCTGTACAGCATTAGTCAAAATTTGCTTTTCTGTTGCCCACAGATGTGATTGGCTTCTGGGTTTTTGTAGACTGATGCCAGGAGTGTAAAACAGTTTGCGGAGGTACATCTAGAATATAGTGCTTAAATCCTCGCTCTATCCTTACTTCTTTATTTCCAGTGCTGGCTGTAGCTCAACCTATCACTGGCCAGTAAAAACAGAGGCAGTAAATCTGCTGTCAGTGGCCTGGAACAAGTAGCGGCACATCGTGGAGGAGCGGTATAAGGAGGTAAGAGTTGGCTTGTTGGAGTGACAGATTAATGAGGCGTGGCCTTGTCTTGTTGGGGTATGTGTTGGTCTGAACAGGAGGTATATTTATCCCTATGTTTTACACCCCCACCCTTGGTTTATCATCTCTTAAGGCCGCACAACAATATGAGAACATGCAGTATGCAATAATGTCCAAAATTACAGCATGACTTGCAATATTTGAACTTGCCCTTGGGAAAAATGGTAATTTTATGAAACTGGAGAATGAAACTTTGCTTTGGTTTTACTACTAACATCCTAGACAGTTACATTAGCCACATCCAGTGAGTGTGTCACATTAGCCACCCCCACTACAATAAAGCATCTAGGGGTAAATTATAAGGCTGAATGATGACAATACATTTAGAGATTTTGTATAGCTTATTGTCTGCTGCTCTTATTCCAAAACAGTAAATGGCTCCTAATAAAGTAAGTGTCTGTGAATTTTGTTGTGTACAGAAATGTTCCACTCAGTGAAGCACTAACATAGTAACACACTGGCTGCAACATGCGGGATCACTTACTCTGAAACAAACATAGTGGTATGACACATATGTAGATTCTTCTCTTCAGTAGGTCCACTGCCTTGAAAGGGAGAACCTGCCTCAGGGCAAGCGCTTTAGACTTGCCACGTGAAAGGGGTAAAGAAAAGAATAAAAAGAGTCAGAGAGAAACAGTGAGTAATAGTGGCTGAGAGTAGGAGAGTCAACCACACAAAATAGATTAGTTAAGACGCCACAGCAACAGAAGACCAGAGCCTGTTAACAGGAATAAGTTCAGGATTAAGATACGATTGGCTAGGCTTTGAGCGCTACAAAAGTAGAGCTCGGCATTTATTTTAGATATAAGGTTGGTCAGGAAAGGGTCTTGAACACACAAAGAACATACGGCTGTGATTGGCAGACACATTTGTGATGGAGACAGACAAAGAATAAAAGCTCTGTGAGCACAGTCAATAGCCATTTAGAGGAGACGAAGTGAGAGATGACAGCTGAGCAGAAGGGTGTGAAGAGATCAGGATGGATGAATGAGTGAAATGCTGGGAGGATGGGGAGGAGTGAGTGGGGGAGGTCCTATTGTATATTGTATATTGTATATTGTGGTGGTCAGATGGGACTGTCTTGTAACCTTTGACCTGTAATTGGATCATAAGTGATGATAGTTTTGAAAGGAACACTGTAGGACACATCGGACCATATTAGTTTGGGTCAAGGTGTGGCTCTGTGGTTCTGCATGTGTCTTCTGTTGTGATGATTATGGAGCACGTGTCCATGAAACTCACTTTTCTTTGAGATTATACTTTTGTAGTGGATGTGAAGCTGTATTAAACACACAAATAGGTAACTTTGTCAGAAGTTGAATAGTGAGACAGAAGTGTCTTTGAAACTTTGTCCAATGCATTGTTTATACTTTTTATCTTTTGACTTATGGCTTTGTTTTTATCACTACATTTTTTGGTGGCTTTGAGTTTATTATTTAGGCCGTACCAATTGATTGAGTCATCCAGCTGTCTGTATGTCTTGGGTTGTTTGACTTGTTGATGTCCCTCTTGTGGGACCATTAGCACTTGGTCCATTGACCCTTATAATTTAGGCCACAGACCTCCTTCCATCTATTTGTGACTGCATTAATGAATGGCAGATTATTATCTAAATCTGTGTTTTACTTGCAGCTATTCCTAGTATTTTATACATCCTTTCTTCCTGGTTATAGATAAAATGTATGTATCATATTTGACCAAATCCTTTTTGTTTGAGGAGCCTAGGGCAAAATGTTCATCCATCTGTGTAGGGTTCACATGCCAAAGCAGCCACAATCTATTATGTTTCTTCTGCATTCACACCCACACAGTTCTACTGCCTGCAGCCACTGTGTATTTGTGTGTTCAAGCACAATATAGATCTACCACAGCTCAGCATAAATGAGGTGAGTTGTGGTGTTTCACCTGTGGACCAACACCAGCTAGGGCTCTGAGATTTGTATGAAAAGATATTGTGGGAATTTATCAACTCCCGACATTGATGCTTACCACTAATTGGCATCATTCAACCTGATACCAACCTCTCCAACCAACTTGTCTGTTTTCACAAACACAAACAATTGTCTGAAAACTCTGCCTTCTGCTTTTCGATTGTCCATTATGAGGCTTTGTTTATTCATCCTGGGGAAGCGAAAACAGCTCTTGAGGCCGACTGCAGGTGGGATCTTCAGAGTACAGGCCATGGATACTGAGCTGGTTTGTGTGCTTATCCAGATTGTGTCCGGATCAGGGAATCAGGAAGGGGAACGTGAGTATAGGAAGATGGACAGGTTTCAGGAGGAGGTGTGAAGCTAATGGTTGAAAATTCCATTAATTTATTTAGTTGACCTCATAGCTCAAGGCCATGTCCTTGCTTTTTGTTGTATATTCTGTGGCCTCAAAGCCCATCCCCCTGTTTTATCTGTCAGTGTATCTGCAAGACTAAATCCACTTGTATATACAGTATATACAGTATATATATATATATATATATATATATATATATATATATATATATATATATATATATATATATTATCCATCAAAAGAGGAGGCTTTCATCACACAGTCTGCAGGGCTTAGAGTAGTCTTATGTTTTCAGTTTGAAGAAAACTAGAAATGTTGCAGGGATTAGCCTCTGAACGATTTACACCTGACTAATACTTGAAAAACATCCATGAGTCCACCCCTCCTGCTCCCCGGTTTTTCTTGAGTATATTCATTACTGACATAACTTCCTGCATCCTGCGTCCTAATTGCTGGATTCTAGGATGCATGGGCAAATGGCTGTCTGTGGTGTCAAACCACTCAGCAGTCACTCCGTCTGTCTCTGTCACAATGCGGCCATGTGTCTGTCATCTCCCATGTTTCATATTCCCTCAATTTTTATTTCACAGCTCGTTACCATGACTGCAGGATGGAAAGAGGGGGGAGTGAACTCAAAATGTGGAGTTGGGAGACCAGATTTTATGTCTTACAAATGTGAATGCAGTTTTTAGTGATGGCCTTTGCCACACTCAATGGGTATGGGATACTCTATGGGATCATAAATATTGTTTGTCACATTGTTATCACAATATTCTGCATGTGTTGTTTATATCATGGAACCTGAAGTCTAAATCCCATTGGCTTTACCTCTATTGATGACAGAGCATTGTGTTTTAGGTTGATCTTGTCTGTTCTTATTTACACTTTGAGCAATTGCCTCCTATTACTCCTTTAAGGGGGCCAAGCTTTTCATGGGACTAATTGGAGTGTGCAAGCCATCACAGCAGAAGTGCCCCTGCAGGGTCTCTCTTTCTATTCTCTCCTGCCTTTTCCCCTCCTCCAGCAGACCAGGGTTTTATTATTAGTTCCCATATTGAGTAAACAACCTGTTAGTGTAAATTAGGGTCCAGTGAATGATGAAGCGACACATCCAACCCCTCTCAGCTCTCTCCATCCCTCTGAGCTCTTTTTCTCTTTGTGCCCCCACCCTATGTCTGGCCTTGTATGGCATGCAGCCTTTTCAAAGACACTACACATTGATGGTGGCGTTGAGGAGGCAGGGGTCTGAAATGAAGACTTGAAGCGGACAAAAAGGCCTGGCACAACCTTGAGGTGGAAATTAATAATAATAAAAATAATTACTGCCCTACTCACCCATTCCTCCTCGACCTAGATTTCATAATGGAGAACGATAGCCCCCAGTAGCACAGAATGTGAAAGTGTGTGCCTGTGTGTTTATGCAATAGGGTAGTAAGGGGCCGCAGTACAGCCATGTTGTAATGGTGATGGATGTAGGACAGGACCTACATGAGGAAACAAGCAGGCTGTTATGTACAGAGATGAGTGTTGGTGTTAATGTCTGCTAAAAGTAAAACTGGTGGTGTGTGTGTAATTGGCCTATAGAAGTGCTGAGCAGGGCTGTAAAGGACAAAACTGTGTACAGGTTCTAACTGAACATGATGATGATACCATAATCAAAACCAAATTTTTGGCTTGTCAAAACAACAACCATCTGACCTGGAAAACATCTGGGAGCCATATCTGCATCAGGACAGTCAATAACAGGCTCAGGCCTGTCCTGATTGTTCATTAAAGGTAACCATTGATTTTAAACCTGTGGATTGTCTCGTCATAAGGGGTTCATTGAATTTGAGTGACAGCCATCTGATGTGTTGCTTTGATATGCTGGTGAAAACAAGTAATAAAAAACAATTAACATTAACAAAAATTTGAATAAAGTTACATAATATTTGATGTATTTTTAAATAAGGGATGGCTGTAACCAAATGTTTGAAAAGCAGGCCGCCCATTGTACGGGAGGAATGGAAGTACGTGAAATGGTGTGTAAAGTGCACACAGAGTGGAGAGCTTAGTAGTAAGATTAATTAAGAGTGTTTAATTAAGTGAGAGTAAGGACTACAAGTCTGTGGGTCTGTTTTCATGAAGATTTGATAACCTCTGACCCTGCTCTGACATTATAAAGTAACTGTGTCTGCAAAGTATGCCTCTATTGTATTGTAGTGTTCTAAAACTGTTCTCACTATAACTACCCTTCTGACAAGACAACACACCTGCTTGTTGTGAAACCTCTGCTCTGTCACGCTTTCCTCATCACTTTATTTAGCTGTCAGCAGGCCTCTGGTCACTGCATTACTGTAGACTTTAGATTTGTAATGAATTATAGGTTTCTAAGGCCTAGAAAAACAGCTTAAAGTGTAGACAGATAAATTTTGTATCTGTGCAAAGATTGTATTGTATTTGTGCAAAAAGCAGTTATTTTAGATTATCTTAGATTAGCTATATATCAAGTCTAAAGTTTTTAATGCAGGACTGAGGAAAGGAAAGAAAATCAAAGATGAACAGAGCTCTGGTATAGTCTTCATAATGAGTTTACTAATAGCTGTGTGTTTCTTGGCTAGAGTTTAAATTGTTAAGTGTCTAATCTGTCGCTGTTTTGCCGAGGGTCAGTTTGAACATGAAACAAGACGTATGTGGATAACTGTGGGCACAGTTTGCTCAGGAGTGTATCTGTAAAAAGTACTTAACCACACAAGCCCATCAGGCAGCTCAAGAGAAGCCACTTAGTTGTGTTAACAACTAGTTTCTGTGTAGCATGATCATTTTTTAATGTGGTTATTCTTTCTGGCCTTGTACCATAGAAGGGATTGTACCGCAGCTGGGAGCATTTGAGTATTATGCACTTGCAGTAGAAAAATTATCTTCTAATACCCACAAGGTTTGCTGGGAAAACATAAACATTCATTAGCATTACAAAGCAAAGGAAAAAGGATGATTTGTTTATAGTGGTTTATCCATGCCCATACTTTATATTTATGGTGTTGGCATTTATTTTAGATAGTAAATATGGAGATGTGGGCAAGTGTAGGTTGATCTATCATTTGCTGAACTAGTGCAGTTTGATGGGAGAAAGAAAGCGTGCTGTTGAGTATTTACAGCTACAAGCTGGAACAGAGTGGAAGCACACGCGGCTCCGGCAGTGAAAAGTTGGAGAATCCTGTGGAAAACCCAGGAAAAACGCAACACTGAACAGCAAAGAGGAAAAACAAATCTGTTTAGTCAGAGAGACAGTCTCATGTAGGAAAAAGGAGTGGACTCGTCCAACGAACTAAGAGAGAAGGACCAGGAGGGAGTGGAGACTGAGGCAGAGGGAGGGAGGGATGAAGGAGGTGTGATAGTGGGTGGGAGTGGAGGAGTCTAGTGTATAAAGACCACAGAGGTATGTTGGGGGATGGACTGATGAAAACATATAATGATATACATATCATTATATAATAAAAATGAAATGTCCCTCAGTGCAAATAAATGTGATGTGGTCTAATGTTTGTGATAATGTCAAGTAATAAGAATATTAAATATTTCTATAGTTCAGAAATATAGAATATTTACCGTTTAAAAATCTAAATTCTAAATAAATCTAAATAAATGATCTAAAATACAAATCTCTCATCTTATCTGTTCTGATGAGGGAAAACTATTTTTTAATTTTTAGAAAACTAAAAAAAAAAGGTTTGGTTATTTTTTTTATACATAATTTTTGTTTTATGTGTAGAGCCTTCAGATGGTACTAAGTTTAGGGAAATGTGATTTAATATATTTTGTGGAATATTCATTTTTATATTCATTACGTATATACATTAGTAAACTGTAGAGGTCAGTTCATATTATCACATCATTCTGACAAGCATTTTGTAAATAATGCCAGAAACAATCAAAGGTATGTATTTCTGTTGTATAGATCAGTGCTATGTTAGAATATCACATTGGTATATTTTCTTTGGGGACACAATAGTCTAATGTAGAGTAAGTGAGTGTTTTGAGGGAGAGGTAAAGAAAAGGGAAGAAGAGAGGGGGAGGAAGAGATTAAGGAAAAGGCAGAGTGATCTACTGACAGAGAAGAGGGAGGAGAGAGGCATACAGCACGCGTGGAGCTGGTGTTCGAGCAAAAGAGAGACAGACACAGGGTGGGTGGGTGGAGAGAGGGAAACAGAAGGAGGGGTGAGGTATTTAAACGCTGGAGCAGGACAGCACAGGCGAAGCTCTGAACTCCCCGAGAGTGAAGGTGGAGCAGGGAGAAGAAGCACACACTACTTTACACAACACCCACTTTGACCCGGCACTCTTGGACTTAGGACTTGTCTGTGGACTCCACAAGCTGCATCTGGGACTCTACCTGTGCCTTCCTGCTCCCGTTCATCACTCCACTCCACCCATCACCACTCCTCAGACCCTCGTTTGGTGAGGGCAAATGGCCATGGCGTGGGCCTCGCTCAGGGGCACGTTAGGCTGTGCCCTGCTGGCCCTAGTCTTGGGGAGCATTAGCGTGGACTTGAGTACCCCCCCTGCGGGTTTCTACCCCCGTTTCAACCCCTTTTTCTTCCTGTGCACCCACCATGGGGAGCTGGAGGGAGCTGGGGTGACAGAGGGTGGGGGAGAGGTGCTGCTCACCCTCCAAATCACAGGCAGTCCCACTGCGTACACCCCGGGACAGGAGTACCAAGGTGAGCGCTCTGCCTTAGGGTCCACTGTGTTGTCAGCTGCATGCAAACAAGACTGTAACAGTTAGACTCATAATTCAGATTTTAATGAAATGAAAGTACTTTTTATTTTTAAATCACTTAGAAAATTTTACTTTTTTATTTAGGAATAACAACTTACAACACAGTATTTGTTTTGCTTTGTGGTGTACGGTACACTGTCTGGAGTAGCTTTGTTGTTCGATGCATTTATGTAACTGTGATGAGAAGTGATGCTGAGTGGGACTCCGGTTCAGTGCTGTGAGCAGATTTGGTGTTTTACTGTGATCCTGATGCCCCATGTGTAGGAGGACTGTAGGACTAACAGTCAGATCCCTGAATGAAGACAGAGTGGAAGAACAGACAGAGCGCTTAAGAGAGCCACAGTGTTGCCGATATACTGTATATTAATATTAATAAATCCCCTAGCCATAGGTTATGCAAGAACAAGGTTTTCTAGTACTTTCCCACACTGTTGTGAAAGCACCTAGCCCTGAAAACACATCCCCTCTGACCCCTCAGACTCTATCACTGCTCTGGCTCTAGCTCTCAGCGCTCAGTTAACACTGGGGACAGTGACCTGTCTGGCCCAGCTCAGAACCATTAGGGTCACATTCCCAGGCAAGTGTCCTATTTTAGAAGAACTCAGTGTGTTTGCATTTAAGGTATATTACAGATCTGCATAATGCATGTTTATGTATCAAACAAATTCTGTATTTGGAGAAAATATTTTTATATATAATTAAATAAATATACTAAGTAAAAATATAAGGGAGTACGCCTGAATCCTTTTTTATTTTACATAATGCATTATTCCGTTGGTTAAACTAGTTAAATTTATTTTTTGTAATTGTTGGTAAATGTAGCAGCATAAAGAATAAAAAAAAGGATGTGCTCTGTCTAAGAGCCGGATCAGCCCCTCACTCAAGCACCTTTTAACAGGGGCCTGGCTTGTAGGAATAGCATGTGGGGAGAGATTTGAATAACTAACTGGTGGAAGGGAGGGATAGAGCACGCGGAGAGGTTTAAATAATTAGCATTAGAAATGTGGTATACTGGGAGGAGGGAGAGATTTAAAAAGGGCAATAACTGGGCTGGGATAGAGTAGGGGGAGATTTAAGTGATGAGAGGATTGAGCAGATGAGATACCAGTGCTGGGGCTTGCACGTTTAAACCACAGGCTTCCAGACTGCTCACTGTCTCCCTGTCCCATGTTCAGTGAGAGCTCATTGTTACAGATCAAGGTTTTAGTTGACTTTCAGATTGCAATGGAAAAATAAATGACAGCCAGCAAAATGTGTCTGGTAGTGTCTGTAGTTGTGCTGTCAAGAGCATTTCAAGTCTCAGCTTCTCAATTTACTTCCTCTTTTTCCTCATCCTGCAGAACTGTTACATCCATCATAAAGTGCACTGTGTGGTCGGTTGTCGGCTTCAAAACCCTGACCCACATTGTAAAATTTAATTAGTTATAATTTTTTCCTATAACATTTTTCATCTTGTTGTTTCTTGTTAGGACTATTAAAACAATGTAAATCAATGACAACCTCTATTAAAGGCAAAAACAAATCAACCAGTTTATTAATTGTAATCAGGGTAAATCACGACATTGGTTGGAGGTCATCTCACACTGCACGTTCTGTTATTTATATTACCATTATTTTTTCAAGCTTGGAAAATGCTGAATGTGAAACAGTGGGTGGAGGGCATTAGCCGCACTGGCCATGTGTTTGAAAAGCCGCTGAAAAGAAATCCAAAGTAAGAGGTTATTCGCTGATAGACGGCAAGTGAGAAAAGGAAAATAAATGTGTGACCCCTTAGAACGGAGATGAGGTGAGTGTCTTAACACCACCTTGGTATTCAGCGCAGAGCAGAGGGAAAACTGTGTGGTTGATTTCTTGTACAGTAATTGCATTTCTGACCTGACCCCGCAGCCTCTTGCCCCTGTTTCTTTTGAAAGATAAGACATGTGTGGGCAGTGTACTGTGCGTGTTAAACTCCCGATTACAGTGTTTAGCTAATAGAATAAAAATGACCAAGAGGATGTTACTCTGTTAAGTGATGGAGAAGTTTGGCTGGGTCAAAGTATCTAGGAGACAGAAAGTTGTGTATATTTCTGCCCCTACAATCAAAGTCTAGGTTCAATCTTTGTTATAGATAAATAGAAGCCAAGTATCCCTCTCCCGTCTACATACAGCCTTATCTCTGAGAAAGACAGAAGCAGAAAGGTCAGCCTGGGATTTGTCCTTTAAATAAACCATTTTCTTACAGGAAGGATTTTAAAATTTTGTCTCATCTGAAATGGTTTCCATCGAGTAACTGCATGTTCATACTTCCACGGCTCCATTTCCCAAATGAGCAGCTGCACCAAAAGATAATCCAAACATTTATTTGAACAGCTTGTTTTAGTTTTAAAATTAACTGAAATAAAGTGTGTGATCAGAAATATGTATATGTATTATTGCATTCAGTGTCAGCACAGAACAATAAAATAAACAGACAGACATAAGTGAAAATATTGGCTATAAATAAGAGACCTGTACATTTAAAATATTGCATTTTTAAACCTCTGATACAGGTGGTTTAATCCCTTCACTTCAGATTGTCTTTTAAAACAGAATAATTCATTTCAGCCATGTGTCTCTTTTTTGTTTTACAGGTGACAGTCAAAGTGCCTACAGGTTAAAATTAAGCAGATTCTTATTAAACTATAGTTTTTTTTAAGGCAGGAAATGAGGCAAGGAAGAGGGGGATGACATTGTGCGAATGACCCGTTTGAGATATAAACTGGGTCTCCCATGTTTTTGTGTATTTGCCAGTGCTCTACCAACTGAGCTGCAGTGCCCCCATTGACAGTGCATGCTTAAAGTGGCACAGCAAAACTTTTAGCCACTAGATGGCATAGATCTCTCTACAGACTTAGTGTCTTGATGGTTTTTAAGAGGAAACTGTTCAAAACCTAGTTTTGAATAAAAAAATATTTAAGTGCATTTTGTTCAAATAAAACTCTGCTAGGTTCCAGTGTATTGGCCTTTCTGCTCCTTCTGTTGGCTTGCTGCTTAGCAAGTCACTCAGGAGAGGTCTGCTTGTCCAGGGAGCATGGAATTATATTTTATGAATATCTGAGTTTTCTGTCCAGCTGATGGTATTTCACAGTCAGTGTCAGTTTTTGTTGCAAAGCAGATTTTGTCTCTAAATAAAATTTTAAATGAGGGCTTTCAGATAAGTTCCTCCTTCAAAATGTTATTAGCCTATTTGGTGATAACCACATCAGATCAGCCTCTGTGGATTACTAGAGCTGCTCTCTAAAAGAAACTCAATACAACATGTAACTGGAAGCAGTTATGTATGGACATTGTTGATGTCTGTAGAACCCAGTAGAGAAACTAATGATGCATTCATGGTACTTGATGTGGACTTGATGTACCCGTGTTAAGAAGTTGTTCTTCTGACTTTGGTGTGTTCATGTGTTTTCAGCTCAATAAAAACATTTTCCCGTGGTTCCCGAGGACCACATGAATGCACCATTAGACACATACACAAGATTATAGTTTGATAGGTCTCTCACCTGTACCCAGGTCTTAAATGCAAGTCACACAGGAGTCGCAGGGGCCCATCTTTAAGTAAGCACAAACAACTCACTAATCCCATTGTCTTTAGAGTGATCTGTTGCAGCTCTTGTGGTGCGTCAAGTGTCACCTTCACATCCACAGCACTGAAGCTCTGATAGTACAGACACCCAAAGGTTTGCCATTTAACCTCTGGCCATCACTTGTCACCTCTGCATTACTTTTTCATTCTTTCTCTGGAGTGATTAGATTTAGCTGTTTGATCTTGTCTGTTTGTTTTGCCTTGCATTCGACTAACTTCCATTGCATTGGACTTAAAAAAAACAACAACATACAACTCCAAAGCATTTACTCGGGCGCACTAGACATTGGTCAGTGAACCATCAAAAGACTGGCCTAGTTTTCATGCAGACGAGTTTGGGGAGCAGAGACACTAGAAAAGAGGTAAGAGTGAGATAAGAGCTGAGGGGATCGGGGCTAATGGTTTAATAGGACTCTCTAGTGAGCAAAGCAAAGGCAATATGTGGACAGCACAAGCACTTTCAAGTGGTCCAGAGCCATGCATTCATTAGCTTCCTGGCTCTTCTGCCTTTCTGCCTCCTGCTGCTTTGTCTGAATAGGTCACTTCACTGAGTAGAGAGAAGTGTGTCAAGCATTTTGCTGTTTGTATGGGCTTATTGGGTGTGTTTGGGTGTTCTGTCTTTGTAGACATTGAATGATGGACCATTTAGGGAGCTTTGTATCAGCTCAAATATGGCAGTTTCCTTTATATAAGAAGCAGATGGGCGAGAAATGAGAATGGATATTCATCAGGCTTCTTCCCTTTGTCACACATTCATGCTTTGCCATGCAGGCAACACTCTACTCTTAGTGGGTGATCCATCAAGACATAACGACAGGTCAGATGTGCTGCTGGCTAAACACAAATGTCCTCATACACGGGTTATTAAAATTCTTTGTTGATACGACATGATAACATGACTAGGAGGTTAAAAGATTTTTAGTGCAAATCGGCAATGTCAATCATATTTAGCACACTTTTTGCAAGACAGCAAAGAGGCGCTGAAGCCCAGGAAATATGAAGCTTTGAGAGTTGAGATGGCACAAATATGCTTCAGTCCTGGAAAATTGATTCTCTGCATCAGAGCATGGAGAATGGCCTCAGATAACAGTCACATTGTTAGTCTTTGCCAGACCGGTGCCAAGATGATGCCAACATTGTGCCACTTGCAGTTGATGTGGCTAAAAATGAAGGCACAGAGCGGATTCTTGCCAGACAGAGGTGGGCAATGATGCCAGTCTCATTTGGACAGACGGCAGAAGGATTCTTCTCATTTCAGATTTTACTTATGGAAAAACCTCAAAGACAACACACCCAACTGTATGACTCCAATGGTGCATGCCATCATTACTATTATTACACTATTGTTGTTGAGTCTTTTTGTTGTCATCATGGCTGGAATTTATGGTAGTTCAGCAGCTTTTAAGTCTAGATGTGTTTTTTAAGTTCTTGGTGAACACCCAGGAGACACACCTCCCCGCAGTGTATTTTTTTTTTTCCCGCAAACCTTTCTGCTCCTGCTTCTTTGATGTCTGCTTCCAACAATCAGACAGCTGGTAAACACAATTAAAACATTTACTCTTGTTATGGGCTGAGTTACCAGGGCTGTGTTTTACATATGAGCCTTGCCTATGTAAACTCAAAACAATGGTGCAGTGTTGAGTGTCCTGGCTTGAATCTGTTTTTCAGTACGTGATGGATCCTTCTTAGTCTTTTCTTTCCTCTACTTGGTACTGGACAAGTTCTCATGGTGTGGTTTCCCAGCCGTTGTTGATTGCCGTGTCAGCTTTGCCGATGGCCTCTTCCTTTTAGAGAATGGGACTGTTCTTCATGGATTGTGTACCTCCTCCTCCTCCTTTAGGGCCGGATCCTCCTCCTGGCGCATCGTTTAGAGGGTGTAATCCCCGCTTGGGGGGCACTGTGTCGTCTGTGCTGATAGCATTCAGATGGGCCTTGTAGTGCTCCAGTGGACCCACTACAGAGGACTGGGTTCTGGATCCTGGGAACAGTGTGTGTGGCTCAGGCGGATTAGCCCCAGCCCTGCCCCCATCAGCACCAGCCTCCTGCAAACATATAGGCCATTTGTGGCTGAGAAGAAACAGTGGGCTGGCTAAGGCAGATTACAGATCCAAGCACATATCCCTGTTCACAGTGGCAGCATGGGCTGGAAGGGGGCTTTTTGAGGTCCTGAAAATACTTATTATCCTAATGCTCATACAATCTCACATATCAGCCCTTTACCTTCCGTGGCACAGGTGGACTGAGCGTCATGAGTGGGCTCTGATTCAGGAGAAAACACTCTTAACACATTATCGGTGTTGGCAAAAAAACTTTGTTATTGAAAAGACCTGCCAAGACCTACTTCAATTTTCTGTGACCTGGAACTGATATTCAGAAGTAGAGAGCTTTGGAGAAGGATGTGTCCCTTTTTTTCCTCGATGAATGCACTAAAGTTGACAGAAGTCAATTAAGTTGATCAAATAAGCTTTTCTTCTGCAGTGACTACTTGCCATAAAAATCTTTTAGTTGTCAACATTTATCAGGTTATTTTAATGACAGAAAAGGCAAAGACAGGAGATCAGGCTGCCCTTGTGCCACTGCACAGATGCTCTTACTGTGAGTACACTCTTCAGAAAGACTCACCTGTGGCGCTGCAGTGATGTCGCACAAAACTCACATGTTCAGTGTACAAACATGGTGAATAATTGATAAAATCCCTTTTTGGTTAAGTGGCTTATGTAGTTTTGACATTGCAAATTAACTTCCCCCAGTTTTTCATCATCCAAGTCTATCATATACATGCCCATTGATTTTGCAAACAAGTGGCAACAAAGTTGGCAACAACAGGATTGTTATTAGGCCATCATATTTTGGATACTTTCAGTAAGAAATTTTAGTACAAAAATTTGTTGTAAGTAATTCAAGATGGAGGGAAGGTGACAGTGTAAATTACAGCAGTCAGTGCATTCATAGTGTGTGGCGGGTCTGATTAAGATTGGGTGTCAGGGGAAATGCTCCACATTGATCCACTGCCAGTAGAGAGCATCTAGTCTTTCATTACTGCAACAAGCTTGTTAATTAGAAATCAATGGTTCTACACAGCCCCTCTATGCCCTGTGCCTTTCTCCTTAATGTTTAGAAGCACAAGCTATAAAGTCGCAATAAAGGCAAAAACAGCAACAACTGTTTTGAAGCTGGTTTAGTTTTCAGACATGGCAGCTTTTAAGATTGCTTCTAGATTGTGATCAGAATGCAATGCGTGCGCCGAGGGAGTTTTATAAATATTTAGTGATTGTGAGAAAGACCTGTTAACTTTATTGAGAAAAAATAAAATGATGAAGGTGGATCCAGTAAAAGATTATGTTATTGATAAATTCATTTGATTTAAAAACAATTGTGATTAAAGTGCATGTGAATTGATAAAACTCCTCATAAATATAATGAGACTTTGTGTTGGCCCACTTAATGGGTGGCATGTTCAGTAGCACTAGTTGCAGACTGAGCCGTTGTTGCAGGTGCAGATGTGTCGTACTGAAAGCTAGACATCCATGTGCCGCTCTAATAATGAGAGAAAGCATAAAAAACATAAGGGCTTCTTTGAATCTTGTGTTAAATGTTTGTAATGATAAGCGGATTTGAGCGATGAGTTTTTACATGCATGATTATAAGGATTGCCAATATGTCTTGCTTTAATTTTCATAAATGTTTTTAGTCAAATTAAATGAGTGCTAAATCAAGTGGTATTTTGCTTTGTAATTTTTTTTTATGGTGTTGAATGCTCTATTTAAGTTAATAAACAAGTGGAAATGAAAGCATGACCTCTCTTGTTCAGAGACTGGGCCAACAGCGTTAATAAACAACAATAAATTAAAAAGGACCAGACTCCCTCTATTCTGGCTGTATGGGTTTTGTAACATAAATGGTTAAGAGTGCAACAAGTGCCAGTCAAAAACAAATTTATTAGAATCTGTAGCCTTAACATATAGGACGTACATAGTGCTTTCAAAATGAGTTTTTATTTAAAATTGACAAAGGTGAGACATACATTGTTTATATGCACTTGTTATAAAGCTGGATGGTTGAACAGATGTGACTTTTGTTGGTGTGTCTTTGGCTGGTTGTTAGAGTGCTGCCCTGGACCTGGACAAGGTCTCGCTCATGGACAGGCTTTGACAGATTGACTTAAAGCTTGCTCACTCATTGAAACAGTCTGGGGCGAGGAGGGGCGGACCAGCTGTGGGGAAGGGGAGTAGGTCAACAAGGCTAAACAGACTGATGTCCCCGAGAGGGACACAGCAGACCAGGCCCTCGAAGGGAAACAGGGTTGTGAGGCCACATGTGTGGGCTGTGGTTGACCGCCTGGCCTTCATTGACCACTCCCAGTGTCTTGTGCGGACAGAGCGGTGGGCCGAGTGAACTGAAGCAGGACTTAGAAACTGTGGTAGACATCCTGCATTATGATTTAATTACTGGTGTGTTGTTTTAGTAAAGAAAATGTGTCAGCTCATGAGGGTGTGGAGTAGTTGTTTGAAATATAGCATTCATAAATTTTATTTAAAATCATGTATTCATATATTCATACAATTTATGGAAGGTGGTCTCCCTAAATTTCACTATTTATTTTTATTCACTTGGTTATTAACACCGCATATTTATGGCTCTGATGAAATTCGTTGTGAAAACTGCTGTTTGAAGGCTCTTCTCAGTCTCCTCTCTGTGCAACACATGGTGCTAATCATTAGATGAAACGATCCTGGTTGACCCTGTCACCAAGTCAGCACATAAATACAATTATTTTAAGATGTTAGCAATGTCATTTTAGAGCTTTTAAAATAATGCTGTACATTGTAACTATGATTGAAAATGTAAGGTAACATTTGTAAAGGCAATACTTACAGTTACATGCAAACTGAATGCTACTAACTGGTCGGTCCTCCTCTTCAATTCAGGGAGAGATGAAGAAATGTCCTACTGGCTCTATGCAAAGTCTTACATACAATTGTTCTCCTTTTCTTTTTTTAAGCATACATTTAATGTAGCTTCCAACAAATGTAAAGACATACATTTAATAACACAAAAGGAGCCTAATAAAGTGTGACTGTGAAGCAGATAAAGTGTGAGGAACAGGATGCTAGAGACAGAACGGCCTTTTCACTTGTGTTTACTGCACGGCTGTTGTCGGGTTAAAGCCAAGTAGGCAGGCAGAAAGGCTGCAGCCATCTACTTGGTTATAGTAGTACCTCAGACTTAGAGCCAACACCAGGATTGTTGGTGTGTTATTGTTTTTGGCAACAGTTATAGAAAAACATAACTAGCCCCAAAGGATTACTTTCACTCTATCTACTGCAGAAATGTGGGACATGTCTGTGTTGAGCAGACCTGTAGAAGGCCATTCGCAGATAGGTTGTCTCAGATTTAGTGCTTCACAGCAGCAGATGGCAGTGCCAGCAGGCCAGGATGGTGCCAGGAGGTTACGCAATGGAATGGTGCCTCTAAGACCTGACTGGAACACTGCATGCCACATACATGTGCAGAAACACTCTTCCCACACAGTCTTCTAAAACTGTAGGGAAACGTTCATATGTGCATAATTAACAGGCTTTTTCTCAAACTTAGTCTGTTTAGCTTGTTTTATAAAGTATGTTTCTGTCAGGGGAACCGAGGTCTACCCTTAGAAGCTTTTTAGGAAGTGGCATCCCAACACTGGCATGGTGATGGAAACAGATGGGACTATAGCTTCCCCATGGTCTGGCCTCTATTTCCTGGTCCTCTCTGGGGCACGTGTGTCGGCCAGTGGGATATGGGTCAGATGGTCAGCTATCTTTGTTGAGGATGGAGCCAGGAAAACCTTCATCCATTTGGAAACTTGAAATGTTGCTTGTGGTTCACGTGCTTGAATTTCATTGATTTTAGTGTCTCCTTCTTTGCTCCCTTGTAAGAATTACTTTCGTTTTACCTGAAAATCCTATATATATTATACCTTTATCTGTTGCTTTTATGTGATTTAAGGTTACATACTAATTTTCCTGCACTGTTTTTATTGTTCTCTACTGAACAACTCCATATTTTAGTGTTTTATGTGTTTTTCTTGTGTTGTTCCTGTTAGCTTCTCCAGAGGTATATTGCTTGTGTTTTTAAAGGCTATGAAAGTGGGTGTGGTGAAAGCACGGGCTGGGTGTGTTTGAGCAGAATAAAGCTGTTCAGGCCGTGCCAACCACACCTTCAGCCCAATGAGAGGCACGTTCTCTCTCTGTAATCCCTCTCTAGGTTTTCTTGGAATGAGCTCATGCCATTAATTCTTGCCAACAGTTTTTTAAGAGGCACCTTTACTTTTATAATGCCACTGGGCCTCTTTCTTAGATATTAATCCAATACAATAATATTTACATATGAATGACTTAATCTGTGTCTTGTTTAATGAACTCAACAGTATTACCCATAACACCCTTTTTAATAAAAATCTCAAATTTGCCTTTTGTCAGACGCCATCATTTTTCTCCAAACAGTAAAAATAATTGTCCAAGCTTGTTGAACTCAAATTTACATTTTACAGCAGCTCTTATCGGATTCAATTTGATGATAATGATTAGGAAATGTAAAGCTTTACTGTAAAGTTCTAGCAGTAAAACCCCCCTAAATCTGAGGATGTGTGTGTTTTGTTGTGTTGTGTGCTTTAACGTTTCTCTTGGTAGATCCAGAGAAGTGTAGAAGGCCCCGGGCACATCAATAGTTGAATAGAGCACAGTTGTGTGTGTCTGTAATGAGGCGTACCACATCACATCATCAATATTACATGCTAGCTTAGGGCCAAGGGATGTGCTCTGCTCTGCTCAAGTATAAAGTATGAGCGTTGCATACAGTTGAATTAATGCAAGGCACAGGTTAGGTGTGATGGTGATGTTACTGGTGATGTTGTGAATGGGCCTTGAAGGATGTTTGTAGGTCAGAGGTCAAGGCACAGCAGATTGTGTGAAAGAACTATGGCTATGTCACAAACAGAAGTGACCTCCATTACCTGAGACACTTATTTGAAAATCACATATTAAATATATAATAATGCTTTTCCACAGCAGTAGGAAATATGTTCATGTGTATGTGTACATAGGTTTAATAATAGTTATCCTTTATTTGCACTAGTGGTCTAGATCATGTTTGATTTAAATAAAGGTAGTGTCATGTTTATGAATATGGCATTAAATTAATCACACAATTATATATTAAAGCTTTATAAACAAAACACTAGATATATTTTTATATAGCTAATGTTTTATATATTGTTTTCCAAATATGGGTTTTATGTTTACACTAATGGAACCATTGTTCAGTACAGATGATGACTAAATAGTATTAAAATAACAGGTTGGATAATGCTCCGGTATACATATTTTTTCTCACAAATAAGATGTTTATAGTTGAACTTCATAGGCGCCTCATGGCTCCTTTTTCCTCTGTACCCAGTGAGCAGCACTCAGAAATGAAGTATGGACAGGAATGTTAAAGGCTACCATCAAAGGCCTCCAGCCTCCTCTTTAGATCTGTGTCTGTGTGTGAAAGTAGCCCCACAGGTGATTGGATTTGATCTGATCTGATCTCCTCTGATTGGCTCGTTCATCTGCTGCCCTCCTTACAGCCAGTGTGAAAAGGCTGTTAGAGGCTTGTCTAAATAATTTAGATCTTGCATTTGTATTGATCAGGTAGCACTGCTTTCCTTGGGCCTCTCCAAACCCATATCTCTCCATCCTTGTTTTTGTATTGTAACCTCGTGCCCCTGGCTTTGCTTTCCTTGTGCTCTTATTCCCCTTTACCTCAACATCAAACGAACTGCAGGCACACTGCTGCCAGGGAACACAAAATGAGACAGGAGTAAATGTGGAAAGTGCTAGAGAGAGCGTTGTTATTATCATTCCTCAAATGGAAGAAAGGGTCAAATAAGTGTAGGCATTGAATGAACAGGAAGAACAGTGTGGATGATATGCAGTAATGGACTGTGTAGGCTTGCTAAAGCGTGTCAGTGCAAATGTACATTTAATAATCTTTAATAATCCAACTTATTACATTAAATACCACATCAAACTCTGGCCTTGCATCAATTTAGAAACGTAATGTAAAGAGTAATAACATGTCGTCCCATACCCTAAATGTTTTTTTTTTTAAGAGAAAATGCTGAAAACACACACAAAACATGTATGCTTAAAGTGAGCATAATAATTGCTTGTTTGAATGAAAATGCTTTTGCCTGCGTTCTGTGGGTCACATTATGTTAGGGGCACTCGGAGCAACATGCATTGAATATGATAATGCTCCTGTTGCCAAGCAAAAACACCACTTCTTTGACCCACCATGCAATCACGCTGAATTTTATGGAGCTTAGTGCTGTCTAGGCTGCCTGAAAACTGGTGCAGAAAAAATCACATGAGCATGGCCATTTAGATGTTCAAGAAATTTTAATATATTTACAATCATGTCGAATACAAATTTACTGTTGAGTTTGTCTACCAGATGATCTATCAAAAAAACAGATTTTGGTGCAAATTCTTTTAATTATGTTAATAGAGAAATAAATTGATTTTATTCATGGTATTTTCTTCAAAAAGAAAGAAGAAAGAGAGGATGATATGTGTAGGTGTATATGAATATGTATATGATAGGTGTACATTTTCTAAACCATGAGCTAGACAATGTACATGATTGTTGAGTGAATGAATATTGTGAGCGCTTTGAGTCTCTAGAAAAAAAAGATATATAAATCGAATGCATTATTATTATTATTATAATTATTATAAAAAATGGCCTGTAGTCCAGAACTGGTGTTGTAGTTGTGTGTAGTTGTGTACAGGACATCTGGAAATAATGAAAGGACTTGTGGTATAAATTCTTAGGGCTTTGATATGGAGGAGAGACGGGAGGGACGAGAATGACTAAATAGTTTAGCTCCATGAGACATTGTTGTTCTGTGTATATGTGTTAATGGAGTCCCTTTAGATACAGACAGAGAGACTGGAGCCACACAGGAGTCTGCCCACATCGTAACACGCACAACCCAAAAGGACAACCCACTAACAAGTTGCTATTCTTACTATAAACACAGCAGCGCCATTCAGTTCCCCACAAAAAGAGGGGGATTCCAGGGTCAGGAAATAACAGTCTCTGACTCTCCCCACCGCTATGGATTTTATTCCTTTGTGTACACAAGTGTATTTTGGGGGTGTGTTCTCCTTTGAGCTGCAGACAGTTTCCTTCTCTGTGATCTGTCTGGCTGGAAATGGTCCAGCTGTGGAGCTGTTTTCCCCCAGTGATGCTGCCGGCTCTGTGGTCCTGTCATTCAGCGCCTTTGTTAACAAGGTGGATCAATAGTTAACATGCCTGCAGATGTACTATTGTAGATCTTTAAAGAGAGATAATAGACACAGCTATAGTCTGCTCTTAAGAACCCATAGATGAATTTATGTTAAGCCTGTCTATCGGGGTGGAGACAGTTCCCCTCATCACTCTCTTTTTAATTTGGTTGTCTATGGGAGCGGGAGGCTTTGACTAAGGCACTGTTATCTGTACAGTGGGAATTATTTTACATTTCTGAATTGCAGCTTAAGTCTTGATTTAGCTGGTTGTTACAGTGTTTATATTATGCTTTGTTTTCCAGGTGATTGTTATTTATGTGTTGACCAACACTTATTAGACCAAGTCCTTGTTTCTTTTCTCCCGAGCACAACAAACTAATAACTTAAAACTGATGTCCTTTTTTATGACACTGTATTATACTAATCAGTGAATGTAGTGTGAAGTTACTTTAGTAATATCAGACATTAAAGATGTATTTCTCTGTTTTGTCTCTTTAGTAACCATATCCACCAGTGTGTCCTTTGACGGTCTGCTGGTGACTGGCCTCTACACGTCCACTCCAGTCCAGTCTGCTCCGATCCCTGCTCCTGCTGCCTTTGGCTTTGGTAAGTCGATACTAAGACAGACTGTTTAGAGTAGCCTCCTCACCCACACTCCTTGAGCCAATATAAGCGCCTCATTAAAAACTTAACTTTGTTCTGCCTTTTAACACAAACAAGCCTTTAGATTCTCTAAATAGTATCTTAGCACTGGGACTGTGTAACATCACAGCGAGCATGACCCAGCTCAGTGATCCACATCCGTTCCCAGAATGAATGTAAGAGCACTTCCTCACTCCCGTTGTGACAGTCGATGATCGATGAAGAGGGGGATGATGTGGCCGTGGGCTGGGCCAGACGAATTGTTTTTGAAAAGAAAAACTGAATGTTGGTTCAGGAAAAAAGGCACTGTAGTTTGAGGCCTCTATAACAAAGATGGTGTGTTGTTTAAATGGCATTAGGTCAAGTGCTCAGATGTGAAGTTGCACAAAAAAGTCCAGTGGCCAAGTATTATTTCAGACATTTGTATATGATTAGTAAAGAAGGGCTTTTGAAAACACTTAAGTTAGGAGTACTCTCTATCATGTATTATAGTTTATACCAGTATAGCGTATACATTTTTCCACATGTTCACAAAGCTAAAAACTCTCTTTTGTATTCCAGTGGTATTCAGATAAAGTGTGCCTGGATGTTGACTGTGTACATGATGGAGGTGGTAGGACACTCAGAAAGAGGTCCAAGAGAACAGGGCTATTGGTCCAGAACTGCTCACTTATCTTGACTAAGTCCACTGTTCTGATGCTGACTTCATGCCATTATATTGGCAGCACAGTTTACTGGGAGGCATTCAAGCAAAAAATTGTGTCACCTTTACTTGAGTCTGTTTAAATTCATAAGTTTTAAGGGAATGCTCTTTGGGGTGATAGGCGCAGTGTGTGGAACTGTGCGTTTGTGCTGTCAGCCTGCAAGGATTCACACAGAAACAGTGAATTAGGGAGATTAGGGCGCACCAGAAAGGTTTCATTGAGGTTAAACAAGGATTCTTCCACAGAGTCCCATCTGGCAGCTCATGTAAACACATTATTGTTACAGAGTGACTAATATCTAAACAAGACAATAATGCACTGCAACAACAAGGATGATGTAGCATTTCATGTCCTTTGTTTTAGTGCCAATTATTATAGAGACTGTGAGAACAGTCTTTAAGGGAAATGCCTGTTTATAAGATCCACAAGGCATGTTTAGGACCTTTCAGCATGTGGCTCTTATCAATCAAATATATGTTTTCTGTTACAAAAAATAGTTACATAGAGCTGTTATTGCAGGAGCATGTGTCTGACAGATGCTGGAATAAATACCTACTGTCACCACAAACCACACACAGAGACACAGTTAAGTTTTAATTTAATGCAATCCAGAAGTATTTATGAAATAATAGTGAAAGGAGAATGTGTATTATTTTTGCTTTACTGTAATGTCTCTGAGAAAGAAGGAGGAATAACTTAAGGAGACAGAGGAGTAAGTGTATGTGTGCCCCTGTGTAGTGGTTGTTGTGGCACACACAGACAGGAGGACTGCATGCCAGGCCCCAAACAGAGAATTCCCTGCGGCTGTCACTCGTCGCTGCTCTTTAAGGAAAGCTCATAAAGCAAATTCAGTACCAGCAGTGTTCATGCGTCTTTAAACACAGAATATATTCCCCATTTTTGGTCCCTTGTCTACTTTTCCTCTTCTTTGGGCCATGCTCTGTCACATGATCTGCTTTCAGACAAGACAGAAATAAACACTTTATAAGCTTACATCTTTTTAACAATGGACTTGACAGTATATATAGAATCTTTTAAGAGGGGATTTTTACAGCATTGTCAGACTCCCAGATTGTCAACACCCACTTATTGTCAAATTAAGTGACGTCTGATGGAGCACTGAGAGATGTTCACGACAGTCTGGAGAAGTGTATTTCTATACGCACGTCTTCAGGTACTGGTGTGAGATGTGGCTCCAGTTTCTTCAGGCCGTTGGTGGCTTACCACAGACCTTTATTAAGCTGGAATGGCACTTCTATGACTTGTGTTGAATCAGAAAAACCTGAGCTAAAACATGAGCTAAAAACAATATTATGTTTGGGGCGCTAGGATCACTTGAGAGGGAGAACACTGGAGTGACAGCTGACACTAAAATATGCTGATTTTAGATAAAAAATGCAAGGGATGGACAGGGAAGCAACAGATGACCTTTAAAATATGGAAAATGTATTACAAATGCATGTGCAATCTATTTTAATTGACAGTTAAGGTTATTTATAACAGTCTATAATTGTTTAGCTCTAAATAAAAAATAATGATGTGAAAACTGTCATATATGACCTGACTTGGAATGGCTTTATTTCAGTTTTTTTAATCACACGACAGAGTCTCAGTTCTTATTGTCTAAAAGCATCTTTAAAAACAAAAGAACATTGTGGAAAAAAAAATATTATCAATAGACAAGCCCTTAAACTCAGTTGGCAAATGAGAAAGTGAAAAGAGAAGTGTGAGTTAAAAGTGAAATGACAAAGGATACGCATAACAATTGTAAACTGGATCAGATAAAATAAAGACAATACATGAATAACTTGTGTGTGGGAGTACAAGAGGAGAAAGTAGATAAAAAGCATTTCTTCATTCACTGCGACAGAACGGCTGATTGGTGTAGCTGTGCCAGTGCTGAGCGCTCACAAAGTGGTCATTGATAGATGGCTCGTTTTCAGAGTGGTGTTTATTTTGTCATTTATTTGCATATTTGTATGTATTTACAGGGCACTTGGCTTCAGCCCCCATTGCAATATGATAGATCTGGCTGTCTGACAAAATAGACAGCTTAGTGGCAGGGACATCTAGTCGGCTCTGTGTCCCCATGACGGATGGGCTCATGCTAACACACGTCGATTAGAGATGAAACCTGGTGCACCTTGACCTGTGGAGGAGGGGCCACTGAAGGTGTGCAGCCAACAGTGTAATCACACCATGCACACATCCACAAGGCCTTATGTGCTAACAGAAACATTAAAATACTCCATCAGAGAACGCTTTTTTTTATCTTCATTATTCACAATTATGCATTCAAATGTAGAGATCTGCACACTCATCCATCTCCAGGATGAAGGTCGGCTGTCACCCCGCTCACGTCACAAAGGTAGATTGAATGTCAACCAGAATGTCAGACTATGAGAGATGGCAGCTCATCATGTCAGTATTTACAGAGACAAGCTCACAGGTGTGTTTGCTCCTAAACACAAAACCTCAATGCATTCTCTACATCCCAAGAGGACAAACGTGTGCTCCTGCATACCTCTCCATCAATAGGATGAGAAAAAGACAGGAGCTCTTGCATTAGGAGTGAGGATAAAGAGAAATAATATAGAAAAGGTTGGGGTTGGAAAGAGGGAAAGGGCGAGAGAAGAGGTCCCATGGGGAGAGAAGCTGTCAGTCCCTGGGAGACTTCAAACACTGTGCAGTTCTGTGATCAGCCTGCTCTGTGGCTCTCTGCTGACAGCTCCCTGACTGTGCCGCTTAGACTTCTTCATACACACACATACACCTCCTGCTACTATAAGAGCTTGTATGCTCACTGACTTATCCACTCATAGCACAACACATTCAAATTCCATTGACACACTCACATGGATGCTAATGTTGGCATCTTCTCTGACATTCACTCATACAATAACCTTGAATTGAGACACGAGCATTTCCTGTTGCAACTTTGTCAAGGGCAAAGTGAAGCCACAAATTGTTGCATCCAAACTTTGGGCTACACAGTAAGGTAGTGCTGGTAGTGGCACTGATGACTTATGTAAGCCATTACTTGTTCTCTGCTCATGAGCCACCCAAAGGCAGATCCCTCGATGAGGAATTCATTAGTGCAGAGAATGAAATGAGTTGTCAGGACCAGGGTTATGTATGGGAGGTGATTTGTGTTCTCTGCAGCGCACAGCAAGATCAGAGTTGAAATTGGATGAGTTGGCTTGTTGTAAATCTCCCTGCTTCTTCAGCACAGGACTCTCCAGTCCCTTAGAGCATGAGGTCTGCTTGTCCCAGCTTAACGTGGCCACTCTTACCACTTCCACAGTCCTTTGAGGCCCATAACAGGTGTCCTAAACTTGTAAGGCTTGGATGAGGATGCATCGTCACAAGTTATGTATTTTTCACAAAGCTACTTCAAAGGAAGTAAAAATCAGCTCTACTTTCATAGAATTTAAAAGTATTCTTCCATTATTCATTTCAGCTACACCTCAGTGAGCTATGCCATGCATTAGTGTTGGACATACATCTTAAAAGCATAGGTCCTGTCTCTTAGGTGGATGGTGGACCTGGAGTAGCACAATTGTGGGGTATTTACTGGTTCACTTGGTCTACACTAGGTCTGCTGGAAAAATACAGTTCGTTCTTTGAACTCCCGCAGTTTCACTAGGTGTACTGTACATGCTTCTGTTTGTGTTTGCACTCATGCCTGTGTGAATTTGTGCCGTTGAGTGAGCAACACATATGTATTTATATGCACATCTGAGTGCATTTTTCTTTAGTTGTTGTATTTTTTTGCATCCAAATGTATGGTAAAATGGTCCAAGGTGACCAAAAGAGAAGCAAGATGGAAAAAGAAGGAAAAACAAGAGCAGGACCGACACTGATAGAGATTTTAAAATGATGTGAGATATAGTCCAGTTTTTTTTTGTTTGTTTTTTTTTATCCGGCAGGAAAGAGCAGCAGGCGTAGGCTGCTCCGTACATGTGTGGTCTCTCTTGAGCAAAGTTCTGTTATTTTCTGCCATGCAGAGAGGTTGGTTAGTTGCCAATGAGAATGAGCAATAAAAGGAAACAAAGATAGACTCAGTCAGTTAAGTTTGACATATTTCTGTGAAAACTCGAGGGCTTGCATCATTTTAAGGCAGAGCCAAGGTCACCGTAACATTTCCCTTTGTTGTTCTGTGATATAAAACCCCATGTGCTCTATACCTTTAGCTGCACCTTGCAAGTGTGTGGGCACCTGTGGGTTTAGTGTGCACACAGCGATTTCCGTTTCACAATGTACTTATCAAGTAGGGTACAATTACAGACCATACATTTTTTAAAGTTTCCCTGTTGGAGGTGCAGTGAAGATGCTTTCTCTGGAGAATGAACTCTGTGGTTCTAAGGGCTTGCCTTAGAAGGATGTGACTGAAGCTGCCTCTTGTACAGCATTAGAGAAGAATAGTTCAAATCCATTGTCCATGGTATTTATTTTTTTTAATAATCTGCTAGCAATTTACCCTTGTCCAAAGTGACCCAAGTTGGCAGTAAAAAATGTGATGACTTTCTCTGCATTCGCCCTCCTTACGAGAGCTGTTGCCCTGTTTAGTTCACTGCCTTCCAGCGCTGTTTGATACTCAGAGCTTTATCTCTCTTTATTGACACGTACACACACTATATCTTGTTTATCTAAGGCTTTTTACTGGTCTGTGTGTCAGAACAAGACCTGTGAAACCACCAGTTTGTCTGCGGTTGCATTAATGGGTAAGGAGCTGGACATGGGTGCAAGGAATTAGCACAAGTCAAATCAGATTAATGAATCCCCAGCTCAAACTATTTGTCCAAGAGTCATGTTGAATTAAAAATCAAATTAGCCCTGGTGCCTGCTGGTAAAGCTGCCCTGTGCTTGCCACGCCAGAATGACACACACCCACAGAACGTTGTCGCTCATGGCCTTAAGTGATTGATAGATGTGTGGATGGACAGTTGGACGGATGGTAACAAAAACTAATGCTCAAGGATGCACACATTGGGGAAAAGAGTGTTTAGTGACTTTGTCACTGAGCTTTTCCTGTGGCACTTAGCTGACTGCTGGTTCACAATTGTCATCATCCACCAGCGCTCTAGAGGCCTTGCTCTGTCACTCAAATTAGGCCATTCATTAACACTTCATCAAAAGACAGCACTTAAGACAGATTATTCCCTCTTGTGTTGGCTAAATTTAAACACAGTTCAGGAAAAATCTGCACCAATAATCTGAACATTTCTTCCCCAACCAAACCCAAGTTTAGAGCTTACCTAAAGCTTTCATTGTGATCTTGGAAATATTTCCTCCTCACCTTGGGTACATTGCTAATACTTACATGCATTTTGCTGTATGTCTAAGCAGACATATCAACCGTTATATTATATATTTCTCCCGTTGGTGCGGAAGAGTCCCTAACTTGAGACTTCACACCATGCAAGCTTTTCTGGTATGTACTGGCTCATCTAGTAAAATCCTTTATGATAAGGCTTAGATGATGTATTTTTTACAGATCATTCCAATTATAATATGCTATTAGGCAAAAAAAAGTTGTCCTTAAATGCAAGAAAAAAAAATTGGTTATTGCCAATATAAGTATAAGTATGGCACATTTGTATGTGCATTTTTATGCCATAAATTGCATTTTGTGTCTGCAATTCCTTGAGATCTATTGTTTGTCTGTACAGAAATGTAGTCCTATCTATCAGAGTGGTTCTCCTAAACAGACCTCTCTTTGACTCACAACATTTATTTATGCATTAAAATTTTAATCTCGACAGTGGGGTTTCTTTACCCCCTTTATCTTTATCACTAAAAGAAAGCACCATGCCGATGTGTGCTTTTGGTTATATTTGGTTTATAACTATTGGTGAGCCCAACATATATGGAATAATGACAAAAGCATTTTATTTGCATTATTACATGAGTAGGCGAGGCACTGAAAATATAGTCCTTGTGTATAGCCATGGAGTTGTAACTTTTTTACTCTCAGCCGGAGCCGAACTGGCAACCCTTACAATAACCATGGCTCTGTGTGTACTTGTGTGGGTGTATGTGCATGTGGGGCCTTGTCCTCAGGAGTTTATGGATGATGGATGATGGATGCTGTGAGATACAATGGAGGCCTAAATAAAAGAGCAATTGTTCAGTGGCTGTAGTATGCATATGAGGGAAATGGGTCAGGTGGTCAGGGCCATTGCCAGTGCAAAAATGCAATTTTTTTTTTTTTTTACAACCAACTTGACCAGGTGTCCTCTACTGACATAAACTAGACTCAACTCCAATTCATGCAGCAACAACATCACTCGTGCATTTTCCCACAGCGCCTCCTACTCTCAGTGGCATTTTTTTTACCACCCATATGAACACACAGCTTCCTCCTGGCAGCACTGGCCTGGAGCCCTGCCATCACCACAACACTGCCAACCTGTCTCCATGGCAATGTGATTGACAGGCGCTAAGATGGATGCCCAGTTGAGCCAATGGCATATCAGAGTTGGGTTGTCATGCATGCGACTCCCTACAGTGGTTCTGGCGGGCCAGCAGAGCATACAATCACATAGCATGGGCTTATTGAGCAGCACAAAGCACTAGAGGTCCCTACTCAGCCTGTCACAACCATCGCGATATATCATTTATGTCACTATTGTGCGGCTTTCTCCTGGAACATGTTGACAGGAGCATTATTTTTGGCTTTTGACACATTCCCATACATTCATAGGCTTTGATAACACATGGTTCTGTTCCATTTATACAAGCTTTAATGTGTTCCAAATAGGAGCATTTAATGGACCTTTTGAGTCATACACATAAAGTTTTAACATATTAACTGACCCCTAAACGCTGGAGTCTTTTGAAGGACAGTTGAGATCTAAGTGTCTTTTTTAAATTAACCAGATGTCAAATGTTGTGTCTAAGTGGTTAATGATTTTAGTAAAGTGCTCATCAGTTCAAATAGTGCTTTTCAAATTCTCGCAGTTCTGCCACAAAGCTTCGCTATGTGCTCTAAAGCCAGTTAGACTGTCTCCTGCTGGTCCTACAGTGTGAAGTCGTTGCCAGGCTGAGCCACCAATTGCCCATCTGCTCCATCAGGGAGAATTCGCACTCCATGTATTTGACTTGTTTTGAGCTTGGCTGTGAAAGGCTCATTAACTTTGCAGTGACATGTAAAGACGGATAAAAATGGTGCATTTTGAAAAAGAGATGTTCAATTGAACATAGCCACATGTGAACTCTAGTGTTTACATATTCAACACCAGACGGACGGGGAAATGTGTTTGGCCTTTGTTACAGACATGGACAGATTGAACATGAATATTAGGCACTCAACCTTCCAATTAGTATGATGTTTGGGCAATCTTTTTTGGGGCAATCAGTTTTATTCTTAGTCAATGTGGCCAAACCTGAGTGTATTTAGCTCATATTCATGAAACATGCTCTACCAGACATGGAGTCAGCAGGTCAACTTTCCTTTCCGTTAATCACTAGAGACATCTTCCTCAAATGCTTGTGAAAGAACAGCACGGATGTTTAGCAGTTTACTGTGGATATGCTGTTACAACACTCCTCAAGGAACCCTCTTGTGGCTCTTTTTTCAATCAGCTTTGGCCTCTAAGACACGCAACATGAATGCTTTACCAGTAAGGTCTGTGTAGCCACAAACATCTGCCACATGCACTGCTTGTAGCAAAAAACATCTACCACTATGTAATACACTGTGGTCAATAAAGCAAAACATTTTTAATAAAGATAACAGGTAAATACATATACAGTTAATTAAAGCATAATCTTTTCATCAACATACTATATGTTAATGTTTTACTTAAACTTATATTTATTAATGTTTTACAATTCAAACTTAACATAGGAGTAAAGTGACCAGAAAAAGTCTTCTCTTCTTTAAATATGTGGTGTGACCTCAGTGTGTAAGGACAGAGCTGTGTTGTACAGCTGCATGTTGAAATGATGAAACAGGCCTTCTTCTCATGCGCTACTCATCTATCTCTTTAGACACAACCAGGAATGTCAGAGCTTTTTTTTTGTTGTAGTTTGTATGTTCACTTCAGCTTGTTGCTTCACCAGAACATTTGGGATTTGGATCTCATTGAATAATAGTGTTTCTTACTCTTGCTCTCCATGCCAGAACATGAAAGGAACTAGATTTGTTATTTGCATTTTTACGCCTGAGTGTATGTTTCAAGTGGGAATAGAAATTCTGTGAGCGGTGTTGAGTCCCAGTACTGCTGTGTCCTGGAGTGCATCAGTCTCCTTTTCATCTTCACCCTGCCCTAACCGCTTTTCTTTAGACAGACCATGTTCCTCCCTTTTTTTCATTTTCACTCCATATTTTCCCTTCATGCATTTTTTTTGTATTTCCTGCAGAATTCTTTCCACTGTTGATTTTTTTTGTCACAAGATTTGTTTAAACCATTTTAAATATTTTCCCTTTTATTTAATCATGGTCAAGTCTTTTGCATAAGTTTCTTTTTTCTTGTGATCATTAGCTTCAACTAAAGTTAAAGTATTTGATTGAGAAACTATCAGTATTATACATTTGTCTCAGTGTACATTGCTATGCATCTCCCTCTTCCCCGTGTCTCTTAGCTGCTTCCAGATAGTGTTTCCATTGCTACAGTATGAGAACATACAAACATTGCAAGCGTAGCATTATGAACATCTGCAGGGATTCTCAAATTGCACCAAGGCAATGTGGCAGATAGACTGCACACTGCACTGTATCATCTCTTCTTTGGAGCCTCAACAGTTTTGCAGCACTACGTTTTAGAAATGACACTGTTTAGATGTCAGTAAGGCTAAATGGTGTGTCTATGTTTTTCAATGCATGCTAAATGCTGCTAGGGCACAGAAACCGTTTCTACTGCTCTGTATGTTTGTGTTAAATACCGACAGCTCTGGGGATAGTTAGGAAACAACACTGCCATAACCCAGACAGTAATGTGTTTTATGTCACTTCTCTGTGTGAGTGTGTATGTTTGGTAACAATAAATCCAGGCTGTTGTGCAGAGGTTGTAGCAAAGGTGATTGGCAAACATCAGTACTGTTAGAGGGTGATTACATCCCAGTGTGTTATTACACGCCAGCTCCTTAGCATGGTAAAAGGCTGCTTTGCTTGACAACCCGTAAATCTGACACATTAGGCCTGCACACAGGGGGCACTCGCACATAATGACACAATATGTTGCTGCTGTTTGAAAGACTCTAAATTACTCAGACTTGATGAATGTTTAAACTTAAGCAGAAACATAAGAAAATCCGTGCATGACATCAGTCATTTTAGTGTCTAGGTTTGAGCCTCAGTTTGTGCAGTGTCCTGATTATTCAGTATTTGTAGGGGGCACAAAAGTATATTTCATTTACAATATTTACTGCGGTTTACTGCTTCACTGCTGCAAAGCCATTTAGTTAGAGTAAATTATTAAAATGTTCCAAATGTCTACAGTGACTGATGCATCCGGCAACGTCCTGCCCTTGCCCTCGGTGTTATAAAGAAAAGATTGTGTGACATGATGTCATTACATCGGTGCAATCATAGCCGGACACAGACCCTCATTAATAAGAACAACCTTGTGTGGTGCCAACAGCAGGAAGGCTGAAATAAACAAATAGCAAAGGAGGAGAGTGCCTGGTGGTGGATTAAGCTCAGCGATCACTCTTTATGGAAAATAATAACAGTAGGATGACAGTAGATCAAATAAATAATACAGAATTAGATATAGATCGACAGTGGGTGAGATTAGACTGATATGATTTGGTCCTGAAGATTCTGTCTAATAAGCCACCTTTTATCAGTTCATTTCATAATGAGTTACCTTTTGTTTGCTTTATATATTAAAATACTACTAACCAGTTGTCACACTTCATTTTTAATGCAATGTATTATAGTTACCCTAGAGGTCAGCATAGGGAGCCATTGCTTGTGTGGTCTCTGTGTTGCTTTGATACATTTCTCATTTGTTTTGTTTTTTTGTTTTTATCTAATTTCTGCTGCAGGTGTATTGCCAGAGCGTCAGTTTGGTGGAACCCAGTTTGTTTGCAGTGTGGTCGCGTCCCATGTTAGCCACCAACCTTCCACCAGTTTTAGCTTTGTATGGATCGCTCCACCACCAGGCACTGGCTGTGTCAATTTTCTGTAAGTATTTCCTTTTTGTATTTGTTTTCAAGCTTGTCCGGTTTTCACAATAAACATAGTTTAATGAAGATCCAATCTAAGACTTGAATGTCAAATATATGAATCTTAATGTTGTGTGTCCAAAAAACGACCCTTTTATGAGCTGAGTTGCTTTGTTCACAGCCAGTGAGAATGTATGTGTAGGTAAGAGATTAAACTGTGGGCACAGGTTTTTGTCTCCCACTTTAAAAGTGCAGTACCGCATAGTAACAGGTGTGTGTAACATGGAGAAACAGAAACAACTGCAGCTTCTCAATCAATGGGAGTTGGCACTTCTTCTTTGGAAAGTATGTAAGTTGTAGACCATATCCACCCATTCCCCCGAGTCGGGCGTTGACGCAGACTGTGACACAGAGTCTAGGTCACAGCTCTGTCTGCTTTGTGCAAACGGTACTCCTCAGTGTTAGCTTAAAGTAAATCAACTCTCAGAAGCTCATCAAGCTTTTAACATGTCTGTGTTTCTCCATTTCTGTCAGGCCCCACGTTTTTTATCCCATCTATTTTTTTTAAACACCCTCTATCTACCCTTTCTTTTAGTTTGGCTGTTGATTTACAGCCTTACGTTGATAATTTGTCAAAATGCAATTAGCAGCTGTATTGAGACATTGAACTGATTAAATAACTCTGCTGTATGCAAAGTCACCACAGTGCAGTGCTTAAAAACTTCATAGAAGAAATGTCCATATTCATGATGGGAATAATCAAGGCATTGCATATCGTAATTGTTAGTCATTGATTTAAAAACACACAGAGACACAACAAGATTACACACTTTGGCAGCTTTTTACAACGATCCTTCATCAGATTCCTTGAGGAGCGCAAAAAAATAACAGACAGACTTTTATAAACAGACAGAAAAGGATTCAGCTGGGGAATTTGTTAAAGTGGAAATGCCATTTAGACACAATCCACTGCGCCAAACAGATTTACTGGCTTTTTGTTTGCCAGAAAACAACATTTAAAGTGGAGCGTGTGTCTTATAAGGATTGTGGGTTTTTTTGTTCATGATTGTGTGCTTTGTTTGTGTCTTCGGTGTAAACGAGGGAGCAGTCGTTTGCCAGTGGTGATTACAGCGAGGCTGGCAGGGGGCCACAACAGTGTGACAATAGGGGCCCCTGCGGCTGACCTTATCAAAGTCAGACAGTTACACTGCATCTGGCATCCACAGACTCACAGTCCAGCTCAAATAGATTACACTTAGGGCCTGTTCTACTTTGTAGCTTTGTCTTCAACAGAACACTTGTGACAGGTGGGACCTGTGTGACCAAAACCCAGACCAAATTGTCTGCCCTTTAAAAATGTTCAGTAATGACACTTGTTTGGTAAAAGTGCAGTTGTGTGATTTTTCTTTTCTAACACAATGCCCTTTCCTTCAGTACAACTTGTTCAATGATGTTAGGGGCCATTCATTCAGTCTACACCTGGAGCAGTGTCCATGAGTGTTTAAATTACAGCACAACCACAGACAGCCCATCCTGTGTCCTTCACAGAGCTAGCACTTTTCTGCCTCTACATTAATATGGGGCCAGTGAGCAGTTTTATGGGCAATATTGTGGGAGTGTTTCTGGTAACAGATCACCAGCAGTGTGATAGAGTGCCACGACATGGGCATCCCAAAGAACTCATTTTCAAGGTGGCTATAAATTGCGACCAAGAGAGGACACAAGGAGAAAACCCAGGCACAGGGGGCACAGAAAATAAAAGATTCACTAATACTTTTTGTTCCAATATCTCGGCCCTTAACTGAGAAACTAGTCCATTCGCTAGAGCTGGTTTAGAGCACATCAAAGTAAAAAGAAAAGTTGCTTTAAATTCATATTTGTTAGACAAAAGAGAGTACATTGTTACACAATAAAAGCTTGTTGATTTAGCAATATGTGTATGTCCTCTCTCTTTATTCTGCTTCACTATTGTTCCCTCAGGCATTCAGTGCATCGTATAGTTTACCTTTGTCAATGTATTTCTATCCATTGTATGTGTTGTTACGCCTTACATGTGTGGGTTTACCTGCATATGTTTCACTCAGTCGGTTGTGTGTGTGTGTGTGTGTGTGTGAGAGACACTGTTTCCTCATGAGCCCCCAACAGCTGCCGGATTTGAGATTGCTTTAATTACTGCATCTATCCCAAAGTAATTTGGTGAGATATCTGTACATCAGCACACATCTCAAAGTCATTTCATCCTCTGTGTAATGGATGTGTACGGGATATTGTTAGGATCTCAGCAAAAAAAACGTAATTTACAGTGCATTTAAGCCTTGGATGATAAAGAATGTCTTGTGTACTTACAAAAATTATTCACACCACCGCCAATATTGTTCACTTTAATTTGAAATAAAGGGGTTAAACACTTTACGTTTGTTTCTGGGTTCAGTACAAGACCCAGCATTTTCTAACTTACATCACGTCTCAATTATCTCGGTTATGTTTTGTTGTCTCCTTTTAGCCCCATTTGAATAAAAGCCATTCAGAGATAAAGAATGAAATGTGCAAAAGTGCTGTGACTACCATCTGTTCTACACGTGAATAAAGATGGTAATGCTTTAATATTCCATTTCACGTGGGCCTGCTGTTGTATTATTACAGTATTTACAGGAGCTCACCCTAATTACACATGGCATTAACCTCTTTCTGGGTCATCACGTTGGGTGAATTATAAACAACTCCTTATATTAAATAAAGGTCAAAGGTTATAGGGGATACATCAATCAGACACATGACCTATTTCACCAAACAGCTCATTTCTCATGTTGTTAGTCATTGCTATTGTTTTCATTTTATTTGTGTCAATCTTTGAGTATATTTTAACATAGGTTCAGTAGTTGTTAAGCTCCCCTCATCATTAAAGCACCAGACTGGCCTGTGGCTGTGTGACAGATATATACCGTAGACACTGGTCCCAAGAACATGAACGATTGGTTCAAGGTAATGTCATTTGGTATTATGGATACAGAAATGTGGAGCAGCGAGGTGAAAGATGACAGAGAACATAAACTTTTTACTCACTAAGAGGCCAGAGCTGCAAATCTGACATAGTCTGCCCATATAATTTCTATTTTCATATATCATGAAGTCACCTGAACGACAGCTGATCTTATCTCTTGTGTAGCTATCGACCTTTCACTGTTTTAAAAGGTTTTTTGTCAAATTTAACAGTATATCTTTGCCATGACCGATGAATCCTGTCTCCTGTTGTCATCTGTCTGCCTTAAAACTCCCCGCATCCATTTTCGATCCAATCATATTTCCCAGGAGATGTTTGTGACCCTAGAAATTCTATCCGCGCACACAGACATATGTATATTACATATATGTTCTGTGATCAATACTGCCTTGAAATCATCAGAAGAGCATGGCACCAACATCACTTTACAGGAGGTCAATTCCCACCTGCTGGGACTGGGACCTTCTTAAGCATTACTGATGAAATAGAGCATGGAGATGAAAAAAAGAGAAGCACCTCATCTAAAATTCGACAAAATGAAGCATGCTCAAGGGAGAGGGGGCTGCACTAGATGTATTTCACCAGAGATGATTGGTCTTCAATTGCCCTGTCTGGTCCTGCAAATATGCTCTATTCGGACAAGACAAATAAAACACATAACAAGTGGAATTCATTTCTTTGGGTAAATACTGCAGGTTTTCTCTTCGTCCCTCTTTGTCTCTCTTTGTCCTAGTCTGACCACACTAACGATTAAAAGTAAAAATTACTACTACTAAATTGGTTTGTTTTCTCAGAAACTATTAAAACCCTAATGGGTGTTTGTTTT